>CM070604.1:7880554-9080554 GCA_036346395.1 Hsuehochloa calcarea | reverse complement strand
CTCCAGGCCCAAAACACTCACCCCCACAAACTCGGCACCGCTGGGTACGTGGGTAAAGCCACGAAGTGGGCGGCGGAGGACGAGACCGCTGCCCGACCGTATGCTGGGATCTCAGACGAGCGCGCTCGAGCCTGGTTAAGAGCGAGGGCATCAGCCACGTCTTCGGGCAGCATCTCTTTCGCAAACCAGGCAGACGAGGCAGTGTCCCAACGCCTGGTAAATATGTCGAACCACTTAGTTGTTAATAAGTCCATAACTTCATGGTGTCTATAATAACATGATGTCCTCTTGCAGGAAGCATTGACTTCCGCATCTTCCCAAGGTTCCCTCGAAGTGGACAGGGAGAAGGATGTACTATCTACGGCCCTGGGAAACAAGGAGCACCGGGTCGCACGCTAAGCGTTGGGGTTTACGTACCTTGGAGGATGGATTCCCACGACTCGCCACATATAGGAGTAGGAAGAGATCCAAGGACCAAAGACGACGCCTCATTGGAACATGTCATTATTAAAAATTTCAAGGACAAATAACAAATTTACGTAACCAAGTAAATGAACTCATGAGGCGCAAGCCGCCCACAGTAATTTGGGAGCAAGTCCTCCTCAACATCGGATAGCGTCGCGTCCACATATAATTCGGACATGACGACGCAATTACCGATCGACGACATCGAGGTAATGTACATCTCTGGAATGCTCCAAATATAGACATATAGGACGCCTTAGCTAATTGTGTACCGTTTTGTAGGAGCCGACGCCCTGCAAACTCCAAGTGAGGATGGTTGGGTCGATTGCTATTGAGGTCGGGCGGGTATGGTGTATCCATACCAGAAGAGGCAAGCGATCGACGGTGCCCCAGTGGCGCGAGGTTACGCCAGGGTGCAGGTGGACATGGTACATGATAATTTCATGGCCATCCCGCTGGAGATTCCCCCGAACGAAGAAATCATAACACTAGGGGATGCCGTGCACACTTTTATCCAGTGGCCCAAGAAGGACATCGCCCTGGACGCTGCAGTGACATGATATCGTCACGACCCGCCTGCCTCTCTAATAGGACCCTCGATGAGTCCGCCCCAGCCTTCGCTTCAGAAGCCCGCCTCATCGGTTCCCGTCGAGAAGACGCCGAAGGGACAAGACAAGCGTGTCACCATATCAGTCCCTGAGTCATCTCCAGAGAAGACGTACCGCAGGCATCTCGTTACGGGCAAATCAATATCGAAGAAGATTCAAGCGCCTGCCAAGCACGGGCAATACTCTCTTGGATATCCGTTGGTCTCTGACAAAGAACTAACCGGCTCGGGACTAGCTTGTCAATCTTTGCATGAGTGGTACATGCGCAAGACCCAAGAGGAGGGGGGCCATACTGGAATCAGCGTCAGATACGGGAGCGAGCATTTTCATCACGAGGCGGGCCACTTCGTCGTGGGCTTCGAGGACTTATTCGACCTATACAACCTAACTGCCCTCGACACCTCACTTCTACGATGTTGGACACTGTAAGTGTGTACAATCAATTTCTACACTCGCGTGATAACGATAAATATCACAACTCATTCCTTACGTACAGATACATTATGAAATGTGCCCGTCGAATCAACGAACCGGTGGGTTTCCTCGACCCGCAAGTGATCTCAGAGCAAACAATAAACCAAGACGCATCCTACGTCGAGAATTACATAAAAATGGGATTGCTTGCTCAGAACGGCAAGGAGTACATAATGGTGCCGTACAACCAGAAGTAAGTGCTTCACTACTTGCTAAACAAAGTTCGTTTGAACATATATAGGTTTATGACTATAGCGACATACATGAGTAGGTTCCACTGGATTCTTGTGATTATTGTGCCAAAGAGGAACATGGTATTGTACCTTGATTCTCTACTCAACAAAAACCATGACTTCACCCTTCTTAAAGGAATACTCGAAAGGTACAATCATTTCCTCCGCACATAATTGTATTGTAGTCTTCCTTCGTTTGAAATGGACGAGGATAACTTTTTGGAATCATGTAGGGCATTCATCGGCTATGTTGCCGAGGGAGGTTTATACAAGGGAACGAGCGCCACACTAACCCACAAGATGCGATTTCCGGTACGCGATACAACACAATAATAATATATCATACTCCGTAAATATTGCGTCTCGAACTGACTGTACCTATATATGTATATCCATTTTTGCAGTGCCGCCAGCAAAAACAAGATCACCTATGCGCATTCTACGTATGCCATCATATGCGGCTATTGATTAATTCCACGACACACGATCCCCAGGTAGGTCAATCTCGCTATAGTTATTTTCTAATTATAAATTTAAATATATATTCTTACTACTTTACTCTTGCTAGCGACAGGACTTGAACCTAGAGTTAAAAGCACTCCAGAAGAACGAGGTCACACACGTTCGAGGGTTGCTCTGACTTCATCAAGTCGGAAATCGTTAACCCCGACGGAGAGTTTCACGTTGTCGACTAGTTGTAATTGATTCAATATTGTAACTCACTTTGATTAGTTGTAATTCAATTTGTAACTCTAGCGACAATACTTGAAACATTCTTTTGTAATTGATTTTGAGTTAAATGAACACTTTGAGTTGTCAACAATAATCTGTGATGTAGCTTGTTTCTACTTATTCATTTGTAATTGATTTTGAGTTAAATGATCACTTTGAGTTGTCAACAATAATCGTGATGTCATTGTTTACGCTTGTTTGTTTTCGAGGGCATGGCTAGCAATTCCCGAGGCTAGTGAAAATACGACAAAAACTAGTTAGTGGAAGGACATATCACGAGCGGTTTTGTTCAAAATCGTGTGTGATACTAGGTAATCACAGACGGTTTAAACCAAGAACCGCTCATGATATGCAAGCCTCACAGACGGTTCTTAGATCAAACCGCTGCGTGATTATGTAGTATCACGCACGGTTTTTATTAGAGCCGTCTCGATTACGAAGTATCACGACGGTTTTTAATAGAACCGCTTATGATTCGAAGTATCACGACGGTTTGGTAATAGAACCGTCTGTGATACTTCAGATTCACAGACGGTTCTATTAAAAAACCGTCTGTGTTAAACTTATCACAGACGGTTGAAAAATCGTCTGTGATAACCGCCTGTTATCATAGACATAAAAATTCAGACGGTTCAAAAACCGTCTGTGATGACGGTTCCGAACCGTCTGTGATGAGGTTTTCTGTAGTAGTGTAATCATATTGTGGAACTAACTTTTTTCATGAGTTGAATGTATAGGTTATGTTCTAGGATGATGAAGACATGGGATGATCATGAGTTGATCATCAAGTCAAGATTCAAGTGAAGGATGCATCATGTGTTGACGCATATCAAGACTTGAAGTAAAGGTTGCATCATGTGTTGATGCACATCAAGTCAAGAGAAGACCCATCATGTGTTGATGGAGGTCTAATGAAGAATGCATCATGTGTTGATGCATGTCAAGACTCGGGATGAGAAAATCATCATGTGTTGATAATATTCAAGAAAAGATCCAGAAGTGAAGAAATCATCATGTGTTGATGATTGTCAAAGTTAAGGATCCGGACTTGAAGTGTTGATGTGCATCATCAAGCTTCAAGAAGATGTAAGGAAAAGGTATGACTAGCTAGGGCTAAGGATGTGTTCCTAGTCTTTTACCGGTCTTGGAGTTTGGTTGGTAGACCGGATTACTAGTATAGGATTGTCGTACTATTAAGAGGGGTCTTGACTAGTAGCATGAGTTAGTCATGTGTTGATAGCTCATTATGTTTGCTCTAGCTCATCTATGCATGGAGCTATTATTTGCGAATAATTGATACTCATGCATTTAATCTTTGTAGCATAGGACTATAGTTTACAAATATGTTTTGCAAATGGTTGAAGTTCATGCACCTTAGCCTTGTGGCATGATGCTGTTATTTGCGAATGTGTTTTGCAAATAGTTGAAGCTCATGTTTGATTTCTTGTAGCATGTGACTTAAGTTTGCAAATGTGTTTTGCAAATGGTGTAAGTCCATGTACCTTATTCCTTGTGGTATGATTCTAAAGTTGGCAAATGTGTTTTGCAACTTGTTAGGAATCTTGTCTTTGATCCTTGTTAGGCATGGCTTATCAATTGGTAAATGTGTTTTGCAATTGGAATTGTTTGTGAAGTCATTGTTGTTTTTGTCAGGATGATCGGTAGTTTCGGTGTTATAACTGCGGAACTACCGCAGTGCGGTAGTACCGGCATGTTGAGAGCGGAACTACCGCATGCCGGAAGGTCCGAAAATCCGGCGGTATGTTTTTTTCCAGAGAGCACCCTTTTTGGGACTTAGCCGATTTTCTGGAAGCGCGGTAGTACCGCCATGCTGGGAGCGGAACTACCGCACCGCGAAAGTTCAGAATTTGGCGCGGTACGTTTTTTCCAGAAGGTGCCATGTGTTGGACCTGAGTGGAAGCGGTAGTACCGCCTAGTAGAAACGAAACTTCCGGAGTGCGGAAGTACCGCGTGTTGAACGGCGGTAGTTTCGCTCTGATTTTTCAACACCTAGTTTCTCGTCTGATATAGCCGTTATTGTGCTTGTCGCTAAGGTGCGGAAGTTCCAGCCGTATAACGGTGGAAGTTCCGCATTTGCTGATTTTTTTGCAGATTCTCTCCTAACGGCTAGTTTTTGTGTGTGGGCTATATATAGCCACCTTGGCCGGTTGGGAATGGTTGCTGAAGTTGTTGTTGAGTTCTATACTCATTCTTTGAGCTAAGAGCAAGCCTCTCATTCTATTTTGTGCATGTGTTGCACTTAGTGAGATTGGAGAGCAAACCCTAAGTGCATGTGTTGCCTTAGGTAGTGGATTGTGTATCCACTTGAGCGTTGACACTTGATTAGTTCAAGTGAAGGTTGAGATTTGTTTCTCTTAGTGTTTGCCGACACCTAGACGGCGTGGAAGCGTCGTGTCCGATGATCTTCTCAAAAAGCTTGTGAGAAAGCCCGGTGTATTGTGAGTGGTTTGGTACTTGCCATCTCCGGAGTGGAGGAAGAGCAACCTTAGTGGAGCGAGGTGTTGGTTCGTATTGGAACCGGTCCAAGTGGTTGGACTTACCTCGAAGGTGTTGGCTTAATTAGTGGAGACGGTCCAACGTGGTTGGGCTTACCTCAACATGGATTAGGGGAGACCGACAAGTCTTCAAACACCACGGTAAAACATAATCGTGTCATCTTGTTTTATCTTGTGCTTTACTTTGAGCAATTTACATTACATGCTTTAATTGTTTACATATCTTTGTATGATTGCTCTCATTGTATTGTATTCATATTGTTGGTGCACTTAGGGAAGCCTAGTTGATTTAAGTTTAAATTGTGCAAAATCAATTTGTTATTAGCTTCCGCATTATATATTGGTTTTAGCGCTAAAGATTTTTAAAACCGTCTATTCACCCCCCTCTAGTCGGCCACCTCGATCTTACACCAGCCAGGGCAAGTTCATGCACGATGAGCTATGGTGAATTTGTGGATTTGACCAAAGTCATGAGATTCAGTGCATAGGTGTTGCATGATGCATGTTTTGACTAAAATGAGCCAAGTTGCGAAGAATTTATGCCTAAAATCGATTTCTTGGTCTATTGTTGTGTAGAGAAGCTTGGAGTCAACTAAGGTCAAATGGCGAGGATAATCAGAACTAGGCTAGGAGAGTTGAGGTCCTGAACGATCAATGATGTCAGGTGAAGTGATTGGACTCAAGCATTGCGCAAGATGTACAAAAATAACCAAACAAGAAGTTCAGTGCAACGGGTTGCATCAAGTGGCTTGGGGTTGGTGCAAGTGCCAAGGTGGTTCGGTGGGAGCCGGATGGGAGAGAATTGCCGACATGAGGAAAGCCATTGATGAACCTATGTGTGATGAAGCATGAGATTGGTTCGCGATGATTGGATTCGTTTATGGAGAAGGATCGAGAAGGGGTATTTTGTATCTTCACGAAAATACCAGTTTGGTGACCTTGAAGAATTGGGCTAGGACGGGAAAAGGAGAAGAACACGAAGAGAGGGATTCGGGAGACCCGGATCGTTATCCATTTTTAGAAGCGTGCATGAGTGTAGACCCGTTTGTGTGTGGGCTTAACGGGTGTCTGTTAAGATTTTATCTCTAGACCTAGCCTCCACTATATAAAGGTTGGTTCAAGATTTGCACAATCAAGTCTTGGAAACCCTAATTTGAGATTTGAGAATAGTGGAGAAAATAAAGGAGGCTAGGGTTTTAGAGAGATGGATTGAGAAATTGGGCGCTCATGAGTGAGATTTTGACCTCTATGGTAGAGTGGGTGTTTGTAAACCTACAATCCCTCTAATCAATCCAATCAAGTTTGTCCCAAGATGAGTTTCTCTTGTTCTTGCTCTCTCTCTCTCTCTCTCTCTATCTCTTTGGTGATTTTGGGGTTTTTGTGTTCTTGGGGTTTTGCTTTGTTCTCTTGTTGTGCTCTAGCTTGCTAGGACTTGTGTGATATAATCTAGCGCCATCTTGACCATCTTCCAGCCACGAGCAAACCTTTGAATCAAGTTTAAGTTTTCAGCTCGTTTTGAGCCGTTTTGCCCTCAATCAATAAATTTGTGGAACATTGGCTACGATCGTCTCGATCATCAATTGAAATAGGTTCTTGACCTTCTTGTTGAGCTATGTTTGAAATCTCAAGAGATTTGGATCACTGGATCAAAAGTTAGGTCGTTTTGTGGATGTTTTGTCGTGCTGTTTTTCAGACAGCAGTCAGACCAGCCTCACAAACGGTCAGACCGGCCTTGGCTCGGCATTATGACTGGTAGAGGGCATTGAGGGTTGATCTTCTCGGTTTTAGCTCAAGTCTTGCGTTGTGATTTTGAGGTCTTAATCTTTATTATTTCTCATAGCTATTGGAGAGGGAAAGTAGTTAAATACATAGGTGAAAAAGAGTAGCTCCTATTCCCCGCCTCCTGTCGCTATTCTGGTCCCAGGGTTACCATTTCAGTAAGCAGATATATATACCAGAGATAGTATGCTTCTATTTCTCTCTTTCAGCACAAATTAATTAATGAGTGCAAGGAAAGGAATGAAGTGACTTGCCTGGGTGGCCAAGATGATGCAACAGGTGGTGGTACTCACAGCATTCATTGCCATGATAGGACTATAGGAGGATAGGAGGCATCTGTGCAATTGATCCCAATGATCTTTGATGATTGGGTTCTAGAGGAGAGCAAAGTGGTTATGCAGATTTGGATTTTGTTTCACGCATGCATAGGTCAGCTGAATCTTTGGGGGCATCTGTGTGTGATGTTTCTGCTCTTCTCTTCAATGGCATGCATATATGCATGTTTTGTACCACACTCATGAGTCATGACCCATGCATGCATGGATTTATTGCATATGGTGTACTGCTATGCATCATGAGATCATGCAGGAAGGGAGCATTTGGGCATCAATGCTCTCTCTCTCTCTCTCTGTGTGTTTGGGGCCTGCAGGGCATCAAATGAAGCCATCTTTAATTTGGACCTAGAGATTTAAAATTTATGAAATATTATAAGAGAATAAACATGTATGTGTGTATATATGCTCCCGGTAACAGAAAAGTTTCTAAAAAAATCTGCGCCTTCCAAACAGTGCATGTATCATTGTTCACTTTTCTTTAATGTTGGATAAATAGTCGCTGGACAAAGGTCGATCTTTTGGGTGTTCAATTTGGGAAGATTAAAGCAAATATTCTCTCAGCTGAGATGGTGATTTTATGTGGCATTTTTGCATTCTATGTTTTTCTATTGAACCCAACACAGATTAGATTTTGCTGTACCTTTGGTACGCAATTTGGTCATTCCTCTTCTAAACAAATTAAGGTGGCATCGACATGGCATCCCTGCCCATGTGAATAACCTGAGAGGCCTATCTAGATGTGACGCATGAAGTTTTGAAAGACAAATTAAGGTGCGGCATGCGTGTTCTACCAGATGCAATAATTTTGTGTAGCAATTAAGTTAATTATTGCGTGCGTAGGCAAGATATACGGAGGTAATTTTGTGTTTTAAGCGATATATGCATGGCGAGAGTGCAAGCAATTAAGTTAATTATTGCGTGCGTAGGCAAGATGTACGGAGGTAAACGGAAGAGCTAGCGGTGGAGATCTAGAGTGTTATATGTGAAAAGCTTCAGATAAAGTTGATGATTTTGGTCGCATTCGCCAATTGTCAAGAGCAAATTAAGTCAAATCGCACCGGAACAAAATTGAACGCCACCGGCCGAACTTCTCACTTCTCAGATCACGCAGTCCATCACATGATCATTGCCCCCCCTAAAACTGCCTAAACGTCACGTACGCGTCGTGTTACAATCGGTGACATGCACATGCCTGGGTGATTGTCTGCGTTTGTTTTCATCCTCCTATTATGATAGATATTCCTGGCTCTATGAGTACTTACGCCTGTCTTTGCGACCTTGGGAGGAGCAATTATATGAAACGATAGACGAGACAACAAAAGTTATTGAAAACCTTGTTGTGTTCAGGGTTGGCTTCTTTTCCTCGACAGCTTTCTTTTAGCCCTTGGACTAGTCCCCCCAAGGTTTCGAGTTCAAAATAGCGTATCGTTCTCTCCATATTAGATTTAAAGGAATTGCTACATAACTTTTCGATAGCTTTTTGAAGTTAAAACTGTGATTTTTCTGTTCGATGGATATGCTTTGAGATTTGTACTTTTTCCCATCTGATGAATTAAGTTCGAATTTATTATGATTTTTTCTTCGAAACATAACAGCTTCACCACATTGACATATTTTGTTGGTATTTAATTTTATTTTTTATCTTTGCCTTTGCTCAACCTCTCAAAGTATATGTGAAGAACATAACGGGTTCACCACATTGCCGTTTTTTTCTTCTTCGAAACATAACTGGTTCACCGTATTATCGTATTTTGTTGGTATATAATTTTATTTTTTTATCTTTGTTTTTACTTAACCTCTCAAAGTACAAGTGAAGAACATAACGGATTCAATTTGGAAATATTTTACTGTAATTTATGTATAATAGAGTTGTAAATGAACTTTCAGAATATGACAGTTTTTTTTATAGAGAAAACAGTCGAATTCTGTGTAGACAGTCCCTAGATTTAATGTCTTATTTGGAACGTGAGAAATTTTCCGATTCCCACATGAATTGAATTGTTTTACCGCAAAATGCAAACTTCATGTGAAATTTAAGCACTCCAAACGGGGCATAAGCTATGTATGCCATAGTTTACATTTTTACTGAAGCTAGTGTGGATATGGGTTCAGCTTCTTAAAAGAAAGCTTGAGATCGACGTCCAGGCTTATTTTGGGTAGCTTAAGTTCACGGCGGTTACGCTGAATCTAAAGCTTAGCCATGGCAGCTTTTCATGGTTTTTTTTGTGTGTGTGTGCGCGCATATATGGAACTCCATAAAAAGCGTTAAATTCAGGCCACGAAATAAACATGGAGGAACAAGGAAAATACTATTACAAAAAGTATTCTGTGTTTTTTATTAAAAAAAGAAGGAATGGGTAAAAGCAAACAAGGAGAATCACTTGCACGTTCGGCGTCTGAGAACTGCCCTGACTTGCCAGATCCTCCAGCGATCCCGTTGCAGCCTTGGTCACTATTTTATCCACTATCCCCCCCCCTCTCCCTCTCCCTCTGCTGCAAGAAGCTACCAATCCTATCCTATCATTGCAACGATGCCCACACACAATCTCTCTCTCTCTCTCTCTCTCTCTCTCTCTCTCTCTCACGGGCATATATATCTCATCTGCATGCCATTGGCACACCAGGATGATATATGGTTATTATGTGTTCATTGCTTCATATATATGCGTGTGTGTGTGCAGCATTGACGGTGAGCATCAATCAACCCGTAAAATAGCGCGTGCGTGCATGCGTGCGTGTGTGTGTGTAAGAACGGCGAAGAAAACACGCAGGCATTTTTAGCGTGGGAGGAGATCATTGGGAGTGTGCGCGGTGTGTGTTCGTACCAAGAAACCCGTGATAAAATGATCTGTGGTTTTTTTTCTCCTAGCCTTTTTATTGTTTGGGGAAATTAAATGAGCTCAAGAACGTTGCCAAGTAGCGGAACTGTAGAGAGAAGTAAATGGGCATGGCAGCTATGTGACGTTACAATCATCAATATTTCTCATGGAAGGTAATTGGTACTATTGGGATAAAAAAATTGGCATTTTTGCTCTTCTCGGAGATTGGCGGCGGAGTCGCGTCGAAGGAGAAGAACAAGACGGTGTCGACAACGAGTTGGGGGATGGAAGATACGAGGAGGGGGTATTATGTACGGTTTTTAAAAAAAAGAACATATGAAGGGATATTCCAAGGCAGTGCTGTTTTCCGTAATAAATAGTGATTGTGATGCCATTTAGTAGTCGCGAGTTCCCATACAATGTCATTTCTCTAGTTTCACTTCTTTGCGAACCTTACAATTTCCATCTACATACCAATATTTACTCTTGTTTAATTTGAATAGTGAGTGTATATATGTGACATGTCCTTGGAGGTAGGCCCCTGATCGACCCCACTCTCCAAGCTACAGTTGCTCTCATCAAGATGATTGTGTGGAGCCAATGGAGGGGAAGGGGTAGTGACTGCTAGCTTGAGATGCTGAGGGCCCACAGGTGGCGTTGGGCCCACTTGGTCTGGATGCCAAGGACACAGGCAGCGACTCACGCAAGGAGCCAGCCGGCCAGCCCATGCCATGCCATGCAGCATCGTCCCATCTTTTAGGCAGGTTACCATGTGCCTTTGCATCATTCCTCACACAAAAGATACACATCTACACGCATGTTAGCCCCCTGCAGCTATATATATAGCTACTACCAGCCCGGCACTGTCCAGCGGCTGGCCTGGCCTCTCCTGTCATGGAAGAACACTTGGCCAAGCTGGCCGGGTGCTGCCGCTGTGATCAGCACAGTGAAATCACTCTATTTGTCCAAATGGAAGCATACGCGCGCTCGGGCCTCCGGGGCAATGATCCGAGGCGCAAGGTCAAAATTTCACGTGAATTCTGAGTAATACTCCTCAGTCTCATTCACATTCTTGAGAAGTCGGGTGGACCGGCTCGAGTGCTGGGCAGGGGCCAGCTATATACACCACTGAGCATACGTAATTAAGGAAGTAAAGAACTTGGAACATTGGAGAGGAGGGGGAGATCGATCACCTTGAGCGAATGCAGGGTTTGTATATGTGAATCTGATTCCATATGGTATTGTGCCTTTCAAGAATCCAATGGTGTTTTATTTAGGGTGAAGGTTGGCGATCAAATTAGACGCGGCACTTCCTCAAGAAGAGAGAGAGAGAGAGAGAGAGAGATGCTTTCAGCTAAATTGAGCGTTGATTTCTGATTGGGTGATCGCGAAGCCACCTGTAGCAACTAACTAATCATATGGGACATATAGTAACTAAACTCTGTGGTGAACTGCACGACATAATAGCAACTAAACTCGTCGGTATATAGTGATAAAATAGCAAGATATACACGAATGCCAAAGCCGAGACACATACACACACACACACAAGCCCAGATATATTTCTCTACACGCATGTATGCGATCCTTATGAGGGATTCAAGAAGAGCAAAATGCTTGATATAGGAAAGGCAGGCAAATCAAGCGAGAAACATCGATCGATCTCAGCAATTAACTGTCCCAAGTGGCATGTTTGCCGTTCCATGTGGCGTAAGCGTTCACAGCCTGGACACCCGGACAAATGCACGACAACGCTAGTTTGGCTTTAACGCTGCTGTGTCAAAACAAAGCATGCATGCACGGCGTGCAGAGGCTTTCGGTGAGGATGGATGGATGGATGGATCGATCGATCGGAGCAGAGCCCACATTGTCCACACCCACAATGGCTTGCAAAGCACTTGCCCTTTTATCATCGTACGAGGCTTCTCATTGGCCTATTGGTACATGCATGTCGATCTCTGCCTCTGCCTCTGCCTCTGCCTCTTCCTCTTCCTCTTCCTGTGAAGAAGAAAAGCCCGGTACGTATATGTGCAAACAGTGGTAGCTAGCTTGGAGCAGGACTTATCTGCAGGAGGCGGCATGGCCCTGCAAGCTGGGAGGTACACTTGCAGAGGTGGCGAAAAAGATGCAGGCTTTGCAAATGCCAAGGAAAAGAATATGCGTACGTACATATACGCGTGCAGGCATGATAGCTTGTGCATCTCACGCATGGCCCATGGCACGTACACCCCTGTTCCATCACGAAACAATCCTGCCCAAATCATTTAGAGAGAGAGAGAGAGAGAGAGTACAAGTATGTAGAATATTCTTGTAACACGCGTGTCTGCCACGCTAGCTACGACATTACTGAGCGGGTAGCTAGCTAGCTAGCTAGCCACGAACCATGAAGCTTCACTCAAGTCTGTCTAGCTAGCCCTGTCGCTGCCTTATCTGCGTGTATGCCTCTGACGTGATCGATGCATGCGCAGGCGCAGGCGCAGCGCAATACGGGCGGCCGGACGTGTGTGCGTACATGAGATCGATGAGATGCACCCCTCCTCTGGCTACGCCCATCCGGCCGCGACGTCGAGTCGGCAATAATTGGGAGAATGTGCATGCACGCCCGTCCGTCGACGAGAGTATACCGTGTGTAGCACCGGTTGAAGTGCGTGTGAAATGTCTTTTTTTTTCATCAGTTTAATCTTTTAGTTAAATTGATCAGTGTATACAACTCAATATGATATTAGAGCTATAAATCTTAAATTCAAAACCCAATTGACACAATTAAAGAATAATAACTATAGTACACTTCTATTCCATATCTTTATACCTGTCTTTATACCTGATAAAAGGTACACGTGAAATTGTCAGCATGTTTTCAGATCGCAATGAAGAGAAGCGCCCGGTACGTACTCAGGTGCGTGTGGACAAACGCCCCTGCACTGGCCACCAAAAGCCTCCTGTCCAGGCTACTGACGGCGAGAGCATGGTCGATCTACGGACGGATCGGACGCGTCCATCAATCCATCACTCTTACGATAGACGAATGGTGTACACGCCCAATACAAAATGTGACATCCGTGGCTAGGAAAGCGAAAGTCAAGGCAGGTTTTAGGGGAGCTTCAGCTCCAGCTTAAAGCCACGGGAAGCGTTGCTCTTCCTTGGGCGTTTATCAGGCGGCTCCAGTGGGTGGGAGATCCACGGGCGGCACACGCGCCAACAACGTTGTAGCATCTCACATGACATGTCACAACGCCTGCCTACCTGCCTGCCGCGACGGACGGCCCGCCGGCCGGCTCGGCAGCCAGAGACGCGTCCCGTCCACCCGTACAAATGAGAGACGTTGACGTTACAATGCACGTGAGGGTGAGAGCGCAGCCAGCCGGCCTCCCGGCCCAGAGCTACAGCGCCCCTCCGACACGAGGAATTTCAGAGTGTCCTGCGTCCCCTGCCCTGGCAGTGGCGGTGGCAGGCCGGCGCGGCGCGTAGCCTGGTGTTTTCTGTCCTTCACCTCCGGTTGTTGTCGTCGACGACGGACACGATCTCTTCCAGATCGGGGGGCGGCGCCGGCGCCAACATGTTGTGCGAGCTGCCGAAGCGCTGCGTTCGCGTCACCTCGACCTCGGTGGTGCCGGCGCCGTCCGGGTCGCCGGCGGCCTTCTTCCAGGTGAGCGAGCTCAGGAGGCTGAGGTCTGACCGTCCCTTCTTCTTCCGGGCGTCCGTGGCCCAGGTCTTGACAGACTCGTGCAGGCCCGATCCAATCGCTTGCAGCTTGATGTCTCCACTCATCTGGGTCCAAAAGAAACAGCATGTCAATTAAAATCGGCCTATATCATCGAGGAAATCTGGCTTTTGCTAATTCCAGAAGTAGAGGGGAAATATTTCAGGAAGTACATGAGTGACGATGGCGTATAATGGTAGAGTGATGTAGCTGCACAACACTTCGATGATCAAACTGCAAACACAGCACATAACTCATTGTTAGGATGTAACTAAGAACTAATGCATGAGAAGGTCAATAACTCTCCGTAAAAACAGTGGCAGTTCGCCATGCATCTGTTCAGTGCACGTGAGACGGTGAGAGGACGATCAATCAAGAGTTATTCACGTGCTAACAAAGCTCTTTCTGGTCACCATGAGACCGTGGATGTGATAAACAAGTACAAACTCAAGAATCTGGCAGGTAAAGCAAAATTTCACTTACCCAATAACAAGTCTGGAGATGGCGTAAACCTTCTGCTCCATAATGCACGAATTGAACCCATATGTTACCTGTGGAGTGATCACTTTGTTAGCTCCAAGGTCTTATTCATGAAATGCTTAAGTGAGAGCATGCAATGGATAATACCAAGACCCAGAAGAAAAAACCAATCTCGAAGGAGTTCTGGAATAGGATGAAATGAATCAAATGAAGGACAATTTCAGGCTTGCGAAACCAGAAATGTTCCTTGGATGTCTTTATTTTCGGAACTTCCTTTGTTCCATCTGATAACGATGCCGCTGCCTCTTGAGCTAATCGAGTAATAATGTGCTCTAGCTTTGCGCCAACAATAAGCAGGAGCTGCAATTTACTCCAATATTAAGAATTGTTCTCATTCAGATAAAAAAATTATTTACTTTTTTAAATAGAACAACTAACGTAGGTGTGAGTTAGAATTCAAAAGTGAAAAGTAGGATACTTGAATTGAACAGATCCAAGGTAGCAAGAGAATATCTCATACTTACAAACAGAGGCAAGAAAGCTAACCAGAAGTATGTGTGCCATCCTGCATTTGGCAGTAAATAAAAAGATAATGAACTTACACAACCACAGAAAACCATTAGATGCATATCTTGCTCCAAAAGAGGACTGATACTGATATATGAAAACTAAAGTTAATAGACATAAAGCATGCTAATTCATTCAACAGACAAGTCTTTGGTTCAAGTTATTCAACAGACGCTAATGGTTAGTATTCAGATGACAGCATGTGGTGGGACCGTGGGAGCAACAAGGAAAAAATGCCAGTTTAATGGGGGCTGCTGCACTGCGAATCAAATGACCCAAAACATGTGTTGAATGACAGGTTTAGGTAGACTTACCATTTATATTCAGCAACAGGAAAAGGATGACAAAAAGCCACAGGTACCAGCTGCATGCAAGTAACTAATATTAAGGTCACTAATATATTTAAGTTAGAACTTTACTATCAAAACACCAACCTGATACCAACAACCCTCTTAAAATCATGTTCAAGGGCACGAATCATGTACTTGTGGAAATCAAAGTCCGGATGGTTTGGGGTGTGTTCCTGAATGAAGAGAAAAAATCGCTCTATCAACTTCAATAGCAGTACAGGGAGATGTATGAAAACAAATGAGCAAGGGTTAAACTAAACAATATATCTTACCAATACAAATGCTGATCTAAGCGCTTCATAATCTGATTTACTCACGGAATCATGAAACTGCTTCAAGAATGCAATCTGAAATGTATGTGAATCCAACCTTCTTGGTAAAGTTGTAGAACATGGACACACTAATTGAAGACAGTTCAAATATTAAGGATGCATCACAAACCCCACAAGTATTACAATAAATATATACATACTATAGATCTGGAGGAAACAATGTCTTGAAGAAAGCAGTTCATCTATTATATAATAAAAGCTGTTGACTGATGTTTTACAGCTGCTAATAAAAAAAGAAAAATATGCTAGAAATTATCACAAAAAATAAAAACATCCGCCCCTTAATTCAGTGGACTCTAATTATGGTGAATAAGCCATGGTCGTTGGATGTTATTAGAGTCCCATAAAACATGTCTAAATAAAGAAGGACATCTCTTTCTTTTTTTCAATCTCTAATAGTCCAACTCTCAATAAGAGGGGAAAAAATGTGTAGGGAAGATATTAACTCTCATAGGAGGAAAATGTAAGAAAGAAAAAAAGATTCATACATACGTTCGTCTCCAAGTTACGGAAAAAAACTGACACATATGTCTACCTAAAGATCCTACCACTGTTATTAAGTCGTGTGACTAGTCGCAACTAGTCAACGATTAGTTGACAAGTCGGTACACAACCTCCGACTAAAGTCATCGACTCGACTAGGAGGGCTAGTCGCCCGACTTGCCAGCTAGTCGCGACTAATCATCATGATTATGTTGTTCTTCTCTTTATTTCCTGATTTACAATATGTATATGTGTTTAATTGTTATACAACTTAGTATATTACATGCCTATTTAAATACTTTCTAGTCTGTGGACTACGGTTCTTGTAAAGAACCGTCTGTGATATACAAGCACTATAAATAGATGCTCCCGACATGCCCCCTACCCATTCCATTTGAGGTGCCGCCACCCTGCTGCTGCTGCTGCCTCCTCCCCATTGGCCACCCTGCTGCTGCTGCCTCCTCCCCTATTGCGCCACCCTACTGCTGCTACTGCCTCCTTCCATGCACATTGTTGCCCATTCCGTTTTGAGCTGTCACCCCTGCTGCCTCCTCCCCCATTGCGGCACTTCTGCTGCCTCCTCCCACATTGCGCCACCTTGGAGAGAATGGTAACGATCTGTAACCCTTTATTTTTGCTCCATACTAATCACTAATGTGTAACGATCTGTAACCCTTTATATTTGCTCTAGACTAATCACTAATGTGTTTGGTCATTATGAAGGGTACTTGCTGTTTATTAATATAATTTGACACTAATTAATTTGTTACGTGCGTATATGTGTAGATGGGCCGAACTGGATGTACATTGAGAACCGTGTGAATGAAGAGTATATTAATGGTGTGTTTGCTTTTAGAAGAGCCGCTGAGCAGGATATGTTGCAGAATGGGATAAAATTTATGTACTGTCCATGCATTGATTGCGGTAATATGAATAGTTTAACAACCCGGCGCAGATCGAAGCTCACTTAATACGAAGGAGTTTCAAAAAAGGATATACATGTTGGAGCAGTCACGGTGAAGAGCAGATTATACCGGAAGTCAGTAATGACGACATCGCCGAGGAAGTTAACGATATGCAGGGTATGGAATGTGCTTTTGATGAGGATAGGTCGCATGATAACAATCTGGATCAGATGCTACGCGATGCAGAAGGGAACTACGGTGAGAGAGAGTTTTGTAAATTCGAGGGCTTAATGGAGGACTCGGGAAAACCTTTGTTCCCTGGCTGCAAGCCGGAATACACAAGGTTGTCAACCGTGCTTGAACTACTGAAATTGAAGGCAAGCAATGGTTGATCCGACAAGAGTTTTACGGCGTTGTTAGGTCTCTTAGCTGACATCCTTCCGGAGGGAAACGTGTTGCCCAACACGACCTACCAAGCTAAGAAGGTTCTTTGTTCATTGGGAATGGAGGTAGAAATAATACATGCATGTCCGAACGATTGTATCCTCTACCGTAAAGAGTATGCAAACATGCATGTATGTCCCGTGTGCAAAGCATCCCGATACAAACGTAAGAATACTGCTAAGACGAAGCAAAGACCTCCTGCTAAGATGTTGTGGTATCTGCCTGTGATCTCACGTTTGAAGCGTTTATTTGCGAACCGAAAGGAGGCAAGATTAATGCCTTGGCACTCGGAGTAGCTAAGAAAGATGGGAAGCTCAGACACCCTGCTGATTATGCCAGTGGAGAAACTTCGATCGGAGCTTCGAAGAGTTCGGTGTGGAACCGAGGAACATAAGGTTAGGGTTGAGTACAGACGGAATGAATCCTTTCGGTAACATGAGCAGCCGACATAGCACGTGGCCCGTGAATCTATGTATGTACAACCTTCCTCTTTGGCTGTGTATGAAGCGGAAATACATTTTGATGTCACTACTTATCCAAGGGCCGAAGCAACCTAGGAACGATATTGATGTGTACCTAGCACCATTGCTGGAAGATCTTGTGACACTTTGGAACGAAGGGGTACAAGTATGGGATGTGTACAAATGAGATAACTTCACTTTACGCGTCATGTTATTCTACACCATCAATGATTTTACTGCCCTTGGTAACCTGTTGGGGTTCAGTACAAAAGGAGCCAAAGCATGTCCGCACTGCTTAGATGGTACCGAGAGTGTATGGCTAAACAACTTGCGCAAAACTGTGTATATGCGTCACCGTAGGTTCCTTCCTAGGATTAACCCATACCGCAAGATGAAGAAACAATTCGACGGAAATAAGGAAGACGGTTCAGCTCCAAGGGCTTTTAGAGGGAAAGAGGTCTATGATATGGTTAAGGATATCGATGTTGTGCTTGGAAAAGGATGTAAATTAAGGACCCCTCAGAAAAACATCTGGAAGAAGCGGTCAATTTTTTTTGTTGCAGCTATTGATTGCTTCTAGGACGCACGATCCCCAGGTTTGTCAATCTCGTAATAATTATTTCCTAATTATAAATTTAAATATATATGCTTACTACTTTACTCCTGCTAGCGACAGGGCTTGACCATAGAGTTAATGCACTCGAGATGGACCAGGTCACGCACATTCGAGGGGAGCTCTGCGGCTTCATCAAGGCAGACATAGTTAACACCACCGGAGAGTTTCACGCCGTCGACACCGATGAACGACCTCGAAACAATTGATTCAATATTTGTAATTCACTTTGACTAGTTGTAATTCAATTTTTAACTCTAGCGACAATACTTGAAACATTCTTTTGTAATTGATTTTGAGTTAAATGATCACTTTGAGTTGTCAACAATTATCTGTGATATGTTTCTGCTTGTTAGTTTTCAGAAGGCACGGCTAGCAATTCCTGAGGCTAGCTGAAAATACGACAAAATTAGTTAGGTCTAAAGACTTATCACAGACGGTTTTTAACAAAAACCGTCTGTGAAGGGCAGATATCACAGACGGTTCCAACCAAGAACCGTCTGTGATATGATAGTATCACAGACGGTTCTCAGACGGTTTGTTAATACAACCGTTGGTGATATGCAGTTTATCACAAACGGTTGTATTAACAAACCGTCTGTGATACTATCATATCACAGACGGTTCTTGGTTGGAACCGTCTGCGATATCTGCCCTTCACAGACGGTTTTTGTTAAAAACCTACTATGATAACCGCCTGTTATCACAGACATAAAATTTCAAACGGTTCAAAAACCGTCTGTGATGACTGTTTTGAACCGTCTGTAATGAGCTTTTCTGTAGTAGTATAACCTTGGATCCTACAATAGGGAAGAAAAATAATTAAAAAAAAAGGAGCGCTACAAACAATCCCCTATTTGTCATGCTTCACCCACATCACAGGTCACGCTGCCGCTTGCTAAGATATTGAATTTTCAGCCTCAACTCCTCTGTGGATCGTCTATTGTCGTTCCCGTCAAACGTGCACTACTATATTTGCAATTTTTCCCCAAGGAATTTTTTCCCATTGGAAATACGAGCAAATGCAACTAATTACTTATGTTGTTACTTTTTGGAAACTTCTTCCTGTCACTGCACATGCTGTGCTCCCTAACATCATCAATTTTTCAGGCTCGCCTCCTCTGAGCACGATCCGTCGGTCGCCTTCTTGTCAAAGACACACTATTGTATTTGCAGTTTTCCTAAAGAAAAATTTTCCCATTGGAACACATGTGGATGCAACTAATTACTTATGTTGTTATTCTTTGGAACTATATTGGCTTTATCCCCAAAGCAATGGGAGGGGTTGCAAATTTTATCTTGAAAATATCATACATTAGGTGTACGTAGGATGATTTTTCTTCATATTTCACAGGTTCTCTGTGTTAGGAATATTGTATTATGTATTAAGTGGGCTCAATTGGTAATATATATAGGGACTACAAGGGGGTTACCATATACAGATAAGGAAATACATAGAGTCATATTCTAACAACCCCCCCCCCCTCAAACTCATGGTGGATTACACACACTGAGTTTGGACTTTGGAGAGAAATACAAATGTTGTGCCCTAGTCTGTGGCTTCGTGAAGAAGTTAGCAACCTATAACACTGATGGCACAAACTGTAAAGCGAGTACTCCCTCCTGCGTCTGTGAGCGAGTGTATGAAGTATCAACACCAATGTGCTTGATGAGCTCATACTTCACTGGATCCCGGGCAATACTGATAGCACATGTACTGTAAGACAAAAGAGTCGTAGGACTCATCACAGGCACTCTAAAATCTGCAAGTAGCCACCTCAACCAAGTAACCTCTGCTGTCACTGCTACCATAGCTCTCAACTCAGCATCTGCACTTGAACGGGAAATTGCAGTCTACTTCTTAGTCTTCCAGGCAATTAGGGAGGAGACAAGAAAAACACAGTAAGCAGAAAGAGAACGACAATTAGAAGGATCATTAACCCAGGTCGCATCGAAGTACGCCTGAAGCTGTAGTGAGGTGGAGCTAGGGAAAAACAAACGACGAGAGATAGTCCCACACAAGTAGCGAAGAACACGAAGGTGACTGTGGTGAAGATGGGTAGGACGAGCCATGAACTGACTCAAGATATGAACAACATAAGCAATATCAGGACGAGTGCTCACAAGATACACCAAACTCCCAACAAGATGACGATATTGAGAAGGATCCTCAAGAAGATCACCATCAGTGGCACGAAGCTGGAGAGATATCTCCATGGGAGTCTCAAAGCGGGCTGAGTATCACTCGGACGGATCGGTCAAGAAGATCCTGGACATACTTCTGCTGGGAGAGGTAGTAGCCCTCAGGTATGGAAGAGACCTCAATCCCAAGGAAGTATGTAAGAGAACCAAGACCAGTCATCAAAAACTGCTCACTGAGATGCTTCTTCACATATGTGATGAAGGAGGAATCATCACCCGTGATGAGCATATCATCAACATACAGAAGAAGCAGTGTCCTACCCTGAGATGAGACATAGACAAAAAGGGCAGGATCGTGGGAACTGACAGTGAAACCAACAGCAGTAATCACTGAGGTAAAACGCGCAAACCAGGCACGAGGAGCCTGTTTGAAGCCATAAAGAGCACGAGGAAGACGACGGACATGCCCATCAGGAACAGAATACCCAAGTGGTGGCTGCATGTAGACCTCCTCATTAAGAATAACATTAATAAAAACATTCTTAACATCTAGCTGAGAGATAGACCACTGGCGAACAGAAGCAACCGCAACAAGAGTGCGAACAGTGGCCATATGGGTAACAGGGGCAAAAGTCCCGTCGTAGTCACGATTATACTCCTGCTGAAAACCGCGAGCCACAAGGTGAGCCTTGTAGCGCTCGATAGTACCATCGGACCGGGTCTTAATCTTGTGCACCCACTTGCACGTGATCGGATGAGCATGCACAGGTGTCGGTATAATATCCCAAGTCTCTGTACGTCGAAGAGCATCAAGCTCCTCTGCCATAGCGAGCTGCCACTCAGAATGAGTAGCAGCATCACGATAAGAACTAGGTTCAATGACAGAGCGAGCATGAGCTATCGGAGCAAATCCAAGACGATCAGGAGGTCAAAGGGATGTCCGGTCACGAAGGACGTAACGAGGAGCATCATTAGGAGGATCAGATGTGGATGTCGGCAAGATACCAGGAGAGGAGACTGGTGAAGAACGATGATGATGAGGACATCCCTCCTTCGGATACACGTACTACACAAGACCTTCCAGATTTGGGTGTTGGACTACAAGGTCCTATGACAAGAGCTAGAGCACGTGACTTAATCTATCGTAAAATCGTTTCTAGGGTCGAGTGTATTATTTGAGAACTCTATGATGTCGCCTAATGGAGATGATTTACTTGTACTGTAAATCTAGGATTACGACCACTTCAAGAAGGCCTACGACCAGTTCAAGAAGGTCCACGACCACTTCAAGAAGGCCTCGACCAGCTTCAAGAAGGTCCACGACTGATGACTCGTGGGAGCACTCTACGACCGAGAGGCGAGCACATACTCGTTGGACACAATCTATGACCAAAGATAGCATGGACTCCTCAAGACCACCCTAGGACCGATCCTACGACTAGATCTTCGACCGTAAATACGCGACACAAGGTGTCACGTCACCGCTTTGAAAACTAATAAGACTTTGTAAACGTGACGAGATCGAGTCCGTGTTGTGTACGCCTCATCCCACTACCAAGACAACCCTAGGTCAACCTCCTCACGCCCCCTATATATATACAAGAGTCACCGTAGTTTAGAGCGGGTTTTCTTAGATTATTCGCCAATTGCGCTTCGCGATTATCGGTTTGAGGAACCCCACTTGTAAACTTCATCCATATCCGCAATACAATTGATTGCATCTACCTTGTTCTTGTGAGTTGCTTGATTGCTTGCGGGAACCATAACCTTCGTGGTAAGGTCGATCGCGTGCAAGCGTGGTCGATAACGACAGCGTAAGGGTGTAGCGAATTGCGAGGTGACGATCCGCTGGTCGGAAGCCTCAAAGCGCCAACGCCCTCACGACGAACCAAATCGAACCTATCTAAGATCGGGCGCCGTGACTCATCAAGTGGTATCGAGCTAAGGTTGCCCGTTAGGTAATTTCGCTTATCCCCTTTTGTGAGTTTTGTTCTATCACCTAGAGTCCGTAAAATTGCCCTACAAAAAAATTTAGATCGTAATTATTCATTGTCCAAACCACTTTGTGCCTTCGCAATTGTGTTTTCGGTTTAGCGTTGTTGAATTCGAGTCCATCGTCGGTGTCTTTGTTCTTTGGTCTAGTCGTCGTAATCTAGTTTCTAGCGCCAAGTCTTTGCTTGGTCGATCATCTAGACACCCCCAATACGACCACAACACCACCCCCATACGACCATAACACCACCCCATACGACCACCTACTCGGATTCGGCTTCTCCTGGTCTGAACGAACGCTGGTCGGATTCGACCAACCACTCGTGTCCGACAACCCTATTTATTATCTTGTTGCTCTCGGACACCCCACCACCTGGTCGAAAACAATCGACTGGTCGAATTTTTTTTTCCCATAGCTAAAGTTCAGAGAGAGAGAGAGAGAGAGAGTTTTGAGTCAAGAAAAAGTTTGTGACCCATATATATCCCTTTGTACCTTTGTACCCCTGCTCTCCGGAAAAAGTTTGTGACCCATATATATCCTTAGACCCAGAAAAAGGTTTTGAAGAGTTTTGAGTCAAGGTCACATTCGCAAAAAAAAAAATGGAAAACCCTAGGTTGGGTTTTTGCAGCCAAAAAAAAAAAAAAGAAAAGAAAAGAAAAGAAAAGAAAGAAAGCAAAGAGTGCAAAAAAAAAAAAAGAAGAAAAGAAGGAGTTGCTTTGTGATTTTGGATCTGATTGTGTTTGTATCTACCCTATCCTTCCGTTTGCTTGAGCTAGTTCTAGGAACGCGTTTGGGCCAAAGAATCGTGATTTAGCTTGTGGACTTTTATTCACTTTGCTAATCTGATTTCATTATTGCTATTCCTTGCTACTAAACATTGCCTATCCAAGCTCCACATACTTTCGCCCTCGATTGATCCTCGCATTCGCCTCCGCCGTGATCGTACATCCCACCTTCGCCGATCGCACCACCCGCCGCAATTTGGTAAGAAACTCATAAGAGTTTGGTAAGACGCTTGAGAGTGTGTGATTCCACCCTCAGACCACCTAATAGTGATAGAGATAATACCTTTGTGTTGTCTTTTGTCTCCTACTAACCATGTCGTGAAGGATTGATGCGCAAGAGTGTATTTTGAGGAAGAGCTCATGACGCTATTGGATGAACAACGTACTACCGTTAATGAGGACATCGACAGAAGCTTCAAGCTACCACGATCACATTACAACGCTCAATCAACGATAGTATTGCGGCGCCACTACACGCCTCGAAAGAATGGTGAATCGACCACCAAACGTTGGTCGGTGGAACCTCATGGTGCGACCCATGACCATGAGTTTGAAAATGATAATGAGATGCACGACCACGACGCTTTGATGCACGATAACGAACCTACCGAACTTCAACCGTCAAGGTATGAGAGGTAACAATTTTCAAAGAACATAATGCCCATGATGATCCATATGCTAAAGTCAAGTTCACTATACCATCTTTTGCGGGTGCTTATGATGCGTAAATATATCTAGATTGGGAGATGACGGTAGAACAAAATTGAATGCTCACTTAGTTCCCTGAAGTGCATAGAGTTAGGCAAGCCACAAGTGAATTTAAAAACTTTGCCATCATTTGGTGGAATAGGGTTTGCACCAAGGATTAGCGCCTACTACGTGGGATGGTTTAAAGGTTGCTATGCGTAATGTGATTTGTCCCACCTTCTTTTAAACGTGATTTGCGTAATAAATTGCAGCGCTTAAATCAAGGTAATAGATCCGTAGAAGAATATTATCGAGCTACAAATTAGCATGTTGGGTTGTGATATTATTGAGGATGAAGAAGCCGCAATAGCACGCTTTTATGGAGGATTAAGACGTGAGATTCGTGACATAGTGGATTACAAAGAATACGATAGTGTCCCTAGATTGTTCCAACTTGCATGTTTGGCGTAAAAGAATTGCAGGACGACAACAGAGGCCAAGAAACAATTTTGGGAGCATGTCTACACCACGACTCAAAGTCTTGGGCAAGCCAAAACACCCCACTTTCGGCTACACTGGTCCGCTGCCCCTCCACGAGTAGGGTGCGCTCAGCAAAGACTCCGACCACATCACATGCACCGAGAAGCAAATCTACTAGTGTCATGTGCTCCACCAAGAGTTCTTCCTCGGTTGCTTCCACGGTCGTACCACCGGATTATTTGCCACCGCTGCAAGGGAATGGGACACGCCATGAAGGATCCCAAGTCACGAGCATACCTTGCCACTACGCACGGTGGATATGTAAGTACTAGTGATATTGATGATGAATATGTACTTGCACTAACATTGCAGTGGAGGAGATGAGATGCATAAGCGATGCCGATGGTGTAGAGGAACAAGTAGTCTGCTGCTGACACCGAGTATCATATGAGCCTTGTTGCGCAACGAGTACCGAGCGCACAAGTGGAGAGAGCGAGCAAAATCAACGGCATAACTTGTTTCAAACCAGATTTCTTGTGAAGGACAGAGCTGCAGAGTCATCATTGATGGAGGAGTCGCAACAACCTTGCCCGACTCGAGATGGTCGAGAAGCTTGGCTTGACCACACAACCACACCCACGTCCCTACTACATCCAATGGTTCAATTCATGTGGTAAGTTAAAGGTAAACAAAGTTGTGAACGTGCAATTTTCACTAGTAATTACAAAGATAGTTCGATTTTGATATAGTACCAATGCAAGCATGCTCTTTATTGCTCGGTGAGGCCTTGGATATATGACAATGATGTTTTGCACCATGGTAGAGCTAATACCTACTGTTCTTACACAAGGGCAAGAAGATTAAGTTATTGCCTTTGACACCACCGAGATTTTGAAAGATGAAGAAGAGCGCTAAAAATGAAAGAAAAACCGATAAGCATGATTCGAAAATCAGCAAGTAGCAAAACGTGTTTTCCCACCTAAAAGGGAGAAAGTGGCGCCTAGTCCTAAGTCCGAGGGGATTAAATTGAAGGGATGTGTTATGATTGCCACTAAATCGAACTTGCTGAAATTTGTGATAATAAGTTGCCATGCTATGCTTTGATATGCAAAAATGCCTTATACTCGCTTGAGGATATAGCTAGCTCTTTGCCTCCTCATTGCTAACCTTTTGCAGAGTATGTGGATGTATTCCCACCGAGGTACCACCGGATTACCACCTATTCGAGGATAGAGCATCAAATTGATTTGATCCCAGAGCGACTTTGCCAAACCGTACGCATATAGGACCAATCCAGAGGAGACTAAGGAAATTCAATGACAAGTCCAAGATCTTCCGGACCGTGGGTACGTAAGAGAAAGCCTTAGTCCTTGTCTTGCTCGGCTTCTTTTGGTTCCTAAGAAAGACGGTAGTTGGCGTATGTTTGTTGATTGCGAGCCATTAATAACATTACTATAAGGTATCGCCATCCTATCCCAAGGCTAGACGACATGCTAGATGAATTGAGTGGTTCTATTATTTTCACAAAGATTGACTTATGGAGTGGTTACCACCAGATTAGAATGAAATTAGGAGATGAATGGAAAACCGCTTTTAAAACTAAGTTCGGATTATATGAGTGGTTAGTGATGCCTTCGGTCTAACTAATGCACCTAGTACTTTTATGCGTTTGATGAACGAGGTTTTACGTCTTTCATTGGAAAATTTGTGGTGGTTTACTTTGATGATATCTTGATTTATAGCCAGTCACATGAGCTACATTTGAATCATATACGTGCTGTTTTAATGCTTTGAGAGACGACGTTTGTTTGGTAACCTCGAAAAGTGCACCTTTGCACCGATCGAGTTCGCTTTCTTGGATATGTTGTGACACCAGAGGGAATTGAGGTGGATGAGACAAAGATTGTAGCCATCCAAAGTGGCCGACACCGACCATCGTGTCACAAAGCGGAGTTTCCACGGCCTTGCCGATTCTATCGGCGTTTTGTGGGATTTCAGCACCATTGCCGCACCATTGAATGAATTGACAAAGAAAGGAGTGCCTTTCCAATGGGGACTCAAGCAAGAGAAGGCATTCAACTTGTTGAAAGAGAAGCTCACCCAAGCACCCCTACTCCAACTCCCCGATTTTGGTAAGACTTTTGAGATTGAATGTGACGCTAAGCGATTGGAATAGGTGGTGTATTGATTCAAGAAGGTAAACCGGTGCATATTTTAGCGAGAAACTAAATGGGCCTAGTTTGAATTATTCCACCTATGACAAAGAATTGTATGCTTTAGTTCGTGTGCTTCAAACTTGGCAACATTATTTATGGCCCAAAGAATTTGTTATACATTCGATCATGAATCGCTAAAACATATTAGAAGTCAAGCTAAACCTGAATAAACGACATGCTAATTGGGTAGAATTTATTGAGTCGTTTCCATATGTCATAAAGCATAAGAAAGGTAAGGACAATGTGATTGCCGATCGCTCTCTAGACGTTATACCATGTTATCTCAACTTGACCATAAGATTTTTGGTTTGGAGGCCATTAAGAGTTTATATGTCACCGATTTGGACTTTAAGGAAGTGCTTGAACATTGTAAAGAAGGGAAGATATGGAATAACTATGTGTTGAATGATGGGTTGATCTATCGTGCTAACAAGCTATGCATTCCAACTAGCTCTGTCAGCCTTTTGTTGTTACTGAGGCACATGGAGGAGGTTTGATGGCGCATTTGGAGCAAAAAGATGTAAGATGTGCTTGACCACCCACTTCTTTTGGCCAAAGATGAGGCGTGATGTCGAGCGCCACGTGGCTGGGCCGCACTACATGCAACAAAGCTAAGTCCCGCCTCAATCCACATGGACTTTATATGCCTCTTCCTATTCCTAGTGCCCTTGGGAGGATATTTCTATGGATTTTGTTTTAGGATTGCCTAGGACAAAGAGGGAGAGATAGTATATTTGTTGTAGTGGATCGATTTTCTAAAATGGCACATTTTATATCTTGTCACAAGAGCGATGATGCTACAAACATAGCTGATTTGTTTTTCAGTGAAATCGTTCGCTACATGGAGTGCCCAATACTATTGTCTCGGATCGCGATGCGAAGTTTTGAGCCACTTTTGGCGATCGCTTTGGAATAAATTGGGGACAAAGTCGCTGTTTTCTACTACGTGTCATCCCCAAACCGATGGACAAACGGAGGTTGTCAACCGCACATTATCCACCATGTTGCGGGTCTTTTAAAGAAGAACTTGAAGATGTGGGAAGAGTGTTTACCGTGATATTGAGTTTGCTTACAATAGGTCAAGACACTCCACCACCAAGGTAAGTCCGCTTGGGTAGTGTATGGTTTTAACCCCGTGTTCTATTGATTTACTACCTTACCAACCTCCAAAAAATAAATCTAGATGCTAAGAAGTGTGCATTTATTCTCAAGTTGCATGAGACCACTAAAGAGAATATAGAGCGTATGACCGAAAAGTATAGGGTTGCCGGAAATAAAGGTAGGAAAGTTGTCAAAATAGAACCAGTGATTTAGTTTGGGTTCATTTGAGAAAGGATAGATTTCTAATTAAGAAAATCAAAGTTGATGCCTAGAGTCACAGGACCATTTAAGATAATTAAGAAGATAAATGATAATGCATATCGCTTAGAATTACTGCAGATTTTGGGGTTAGCCCCACATTTAACATTTCAGATTTGAAACCATACGTGGGAGAAGAAGATGAGCTTGAGTCGAGGACGACTCCAATTCAAGAAAGGAGTATGATGAGGACATCCTCCTTCTGATACACGTACTACACAAGACCTTCCAGATTTGGGTGTTGGACTACAAGGTCCTATGACAAGAGCTAGAGCACGTGACTTAATCTATCGTAAAATCGTTTCTAGGGTCGAGTGTATTATTTGAGAACTCTATGATGTCGCCTTAATGGAGATGATTTACTTGTACTCGTAAATCTAGGATTACGACCACTTCAAGAAGGCCTACGACCAGTTCAAGAAGGTCTCGACCACTTCAAGAAGGCCTACGACCAGCTCAAGAAGGTCCACGACCACTTCAAGAAGGCCTACGACTGGGCCCAAGAAGGTCCACGACCCGAGCCCGCAAGGCCTCGACCACTTCAAGAAGGCCTACGACCGTCGTTGGGAGCACTCTACGACCGGAGGCGAGCACAAGACTCGTTGGACACAATCTATGACCAAAGATAGCATGGACTCCTCAAGACCACCCTAGGACCATCCCACGACTAGATCTTCGACCGTAAATACGCGACACAAGGTGTCACACACCGTTTTGGAAACTAATAAGACTTTGTAAACGTGACGAGATCGGAGTCCGTGTTGTGTACGCCTCATCCCACTACCACAACCCTAGGTCAACCTCCTCACGCCCCTATATATATACAGACAAGTTTAGAGGCGGGTTTTTCTTAGATTATTCGCCAATTGCGCTTCGCTGATATCGGTTTGAGGAACCCCAGGAAACTTCATCCATATCCGCAATACAATTCAGATTGCATCTACCTTGTTCTTGTGAGTTGCTTCGATTGCTTGCGGGAACCATAACCTTCGTGGTAAGGTCGATCGCGCAGCGTGTCGAGAAATAGGCGCAAGAAGCGAATTGCGGTGACGATCCGTTGGTCGGAAAAAGCGTCAACGTCCTCACGATTTAACCATCGAACCTATCGAAGATCGGGCGCCGTGACTCATCGATGACGCTCGAGTAGTGAATACAGAAACAAGACGATGGTATCAGAGAGGCGGTCTTTGAGAGCACCGAGGCGGATGTACAAAAGGAACTACACGAGACAGGCCAGGGGAAGACTGTGATAGTGGAGAAATAGGTGAAGAGTCAGAAAAAGACAACCATGAAATCGACTCAATCATAAGAGGAGCCAATCTGAGAAGAAAGGTCGAGATTCGTCAAAGACAACGCCTCTGAAATCTTATCCATTGAGCGTAGTATCCAATATAACCAAATATAACCAAGAAACACACATTCAACTGACTGGGCCGATAGCTTAGTGCGCTCACGGGGCTGCAGCAAAATAAAATAAGTACAACCAAAAACACGAAGATGAGTGTACTAGGGGGCTCGAGAGTAGATACTCTATAGGACTGACACCCTTAAGAGCAGTGGAAGGCTGCATATTGATGAGATATGCAGCCGTAGAAACAACCTCAGCCCATAACTGTGGTGGAATATGAGAGGCAAGAAGAAGAGTGCGGGCAGTCTCAATCAGATGACGATGTTTGCGCTCAACAACCCCATTCTGAGCATGAGCACCAGGACAAGAAGACTGGTAAAGAGTGCCTTGCTCAGAAAGAAACTAAAAAGCACTGAGCAAGATCGCTCAAAGGAGAATCACAAATAAAAGTACGAATGACAGAATCAAACTGAGTACGAACCATCGTTGCAAAGTTACGATAGATCGTAAGAAACTGACCACGATTAGACATAGGGAAAATCCGTGTAAAACGGGAATAATCATCAATGAAGATAACATAAGATTTATGCCAGCCTTTAGAGATAATAGATGCAGTTCCCCATACAACTGAATGAACTAAGTCAAAAGGGCGAGAAGACAAGTACTCACTAGAATGATAAGGAAGTTGTAGCTGCTTGCCCAGCTTACAACCCTGACAAAACATGGCCGTGTCAACAGTAACACGTCCAAGAACACCCTGACAAACTAATGAAGAAAGGCGGAACCCACACAAGTGACATAAACGGTGATGCCACTGCGCAAAGACGCCAGAGGTGGTGGCAGCAGTGGCGGTGGAAGTAGATGTAGAGGTGACAGGAGCAACTGAAGTGGATGGAAAGTGGAGGCGATCAAGGATGTAGAGACCCTAACGATCCTACTACCACGGCCACCCCAAGCGAGGTTAAAAACCGATCAAGCACAATTACTGCAGAATCAGGTTCGGTTTTTCCTGTTGAATTTCGTTAAATTTGCTTAAAATCAATCGAAATTCAAAATTCAAATTTGAATTTGCAAACTCGGAAAAACGGTGGGGTTCAAATCCACTTTCACCGATGAAACCTTCTGGCCAGATTTCAATCCATGGTCCCAAGTATCTTCCCTGTCTGTTGATACTGGATGAAACAGGTGTGAGAGTCAAAACCAACCCTACAGCCGAGATCGGTGAGCTAACCCACCGAGAGAAGCTGCATGGTAAGCTGGGGAACATGGGAAACAATTTGGAATAGAAAAGTCATGGACAAAGAGTGCCTCGATAGCCGTGCATGAGGAGTACCGTCGGTCTCGAGCAGAGATGGAAAAACAGGAGGTCCTACTGAAGTGAGAGATGTGGAGGCCGGTGTCATGTGGAAAGAGGCACTAGAATCTAGAACCCAAGAGGTGCCTGGAGGAGACTTCGAGTTAGGCGGCATAACTCTTTGGTGTGAGAGAGCTGTGAAGTAGAGCTGACAGAATCTGCCGAGCAGTCACCTCGCCGAGAAGGTCTGACGTCTTTGGTTCATCCTCCAGTCGAGGAAGGGTCTCTCTGCCCTCCCTTGGAGCGTGGACCTCCACGCGCCTTATTCTGTTTTTTTCGCACCTCACAACGCTGATAGTCGTGCCCGAAGTTCTTACAATAATTGCACTGAACCCTAGTTGGTGCAAAAACAGGAGTAGAAACAGACAACTGAGGAGGAACTGTAGTCGAAACAGAAACCGTTGGTGTAGTCGATGAAGAAGAGGTAGCAAACACAGCCGGAACAAACTGTGCTGCTAACCCGCGGCGAAGCTCCTCAGCACGAAACGTCGAAAGAGCCTCGGTGATTGTCAGTCATGGTGAATGACTCAGCAGTTGAGCCCTGACAGACTCAAACTCTGGGTGAAGACGGCAGACAAAGTCATAAAGACGAAGGCGATCACAATCCGCCTTCTGCACTTTATGACACTCCTAGCAGAGCGGACAAGCCAGCTCATCCAACTGACGCCAAAGACTGGCCAGAGCTCAGAAGAAATCATCAACGGAGGAGTCCTCCTGGCGAAGTGTCTCCAACTCACACTAAAGCGAAAAGAAATGAGCATCACTACTCTGCTGGTATCGCTCACGCAAGTACTCCCAGATCTGACGAGTGGCACGTAGACCAACAATATCTGGCTGGATGGAGTCGTCGACGCTGACCACCAGGATGGCTCGAACACGGGCCTCATCAGCACACCAGTACTCAAAAGCGTCTGTGGCATACTGAAAAGCCTCATCAACAGCGTCAGCAGCAGCAATAGCGCCTCTGCCTCCTTGGCGGCCTCATCTTCTGCAAGAGGTGCAGAGATAGGCCGGCTGAGAGAAGGTTGAACCGGCGACGGCGGACAAGGTCGAGCACCAGTAACATGTCCCCAGAGGTGAAGACCATCGAGTGTGATCTCCATGAGGACCACAATCTGTAGTTCGTCCCTTTAAGCTTTGTTCCCGAGAATGGGATCGCAGCTGCTGGAACAGAGAAGCCATTGTTAGGCGGCGCTCGACAGCGCGGCTACCAAAGCAACGAAGTCTAACAGGCGGCACTGGACGGCACGGCGGCTAGAATGACGTTTTTTTTAACGGACCGGCTCCTTTTATTCAGCCGGGCCGGCTATCACAGCCCACTTCCTTCTTGGGAATTAGGGTTCCACGAGGGCTACGCATGGAGGAGGCGGCTGAGGCGCGCAAGCGGAGGAGGCGGCCGAGGCGGCGCAGGGAGGCGGCGCCTCCTAGCGCCTAAAGCGCGTGACGAGCGACAGAAGGACGGGTTCAAAACCCAGACGCCCAGGTGACGGCCGATGCAGACGATACGGCCGTGAAACCCACGCAGAATCGGTTTTTTTCGTTGAATTTCGTTAAATTTTGTTTAAAATTCAATCGAAATTAAATTCAAATTTGAATTTGTAAATTCCGAAAAACCGCCGGATTTCAAATCCGCCCCACCGCTAGAAACGATTCGGCGCCGAATCGCTCATCCCGACGATTTATCCATGGCGGATCGCGGCTGCGTCGAGCGGCAGCGAGGGCGGCTCCGTCGGCCGGAGGAGAGCGGCTCGGCGACGTCGTCCTCGGCGACGGCGGCGGCGGCCGGTGGAGATGGTTTCTTCCGACTCACCTCGTCACGGCCACTTCCTCCTGAACTAGTGTTCCCGAGGTGTAGGCGACTCCTAGCCTGAACTCGGCTCGGGAACACGATTGCGGCGAAGCACGCGAGGCGGTGGCGGCGCGGCTCTTCAGGAGCGGTGTTCAGGCCGGACGGCTGCGGCGGCGGCCGAGGATGGCAGCGGAAGGGAAAGAGCTAGGTTAGAACCTTGCTCTGATACCATGTTAGGAATATTGTATTATGTAATTAAGAGGGCCCAATGAGCAATATATATAGGGAATACAAGGGGGTTACCATATACAGATAAGGAAATACATAGTCCTATTCTAACACTCTGATGCCATCTTTACCTTGTAAGTTAATAAATTTTCACTTTCTCGTCGCTTGGCCTCTTTCAAGAGGACCCTTTTTACAAGGAAGAGAACTCTCAATTTAGAAATTCTCACGAAAAAGGAAAGCATATGGCTGGTGATTTAGTGGACCTTATTATGGTTAATAAACCATAACCAATGGATACGTAGACATCTGACCAAGAAAATAGAAAAATGCTAACAATTTTTCAAAAGCAGAAAGAAAGAAAGAAACATTTAACCCCCAATTTGGTGAGACTTTCGGTTGCACTAATCCACGGGCATTAGATGTCTTACCTGCAACATATTGAACTCAAAATAATAATAAGTGTCCTAAAAAAGATAACTTTGTTAAGACATATACTCCGAATGTTACGTTATTCCTACAATCCAGCTATACTCCAATAAACCTCACGTACAACAAGAATGCGTGAAAAAGTGAGAAGAATATCGAGCTAGCACGTGGATGGTGGAAAAAGAGTATGTAACACATGTACCTCAGCAGTTCCTATGTTTAAACTAAAAGGTATTTATCAAAAAGCAATAGAAAAAATCAAAATTGAATAAGAGTGCAAATTGTGTAGAATACAAACAGAGAAATAACATATGCCTAAGCAGTTAAAAATTATCGACTCTACACGTAAATTTCAAACGAATCTCTTTGCCAAGCATTCTAAACATATTGTAAAGATGATGCCTGCACAAGTGCCCGGGCTACCGTACTAGTTATAATAAAGGACAAAATGAATGTTTTCTGAAGATGCTGATCCATTCCAACCATCAGAAAATAGGATCACCTTGAATGATAATGTAGCAGTGCAGTTTTGTGCACATGCTTTCCATACTTTTGAGGACAGTGCTTTTTCAGGCCATAATCTTAGCAGCCAACAGCTCAGCTTCTAATCGATTCATTTTCTCCATACTTTTTTTTAATAAAAAAATCAACCATTCATTGGTTGACAATTTTGATGAGCTACTAAGCAGGATAACATGTATGTATGACATAATTGTTAGAGATATGTTATAATAGGAGTTAGAATAGGGACTCTTATATGCCTTATCTATATATGGCATATACCTCTTGTACTCCTATATATATCGCCCATTGGGCCTCTTCAATACACACACAATATATTCATAACATGGTATCAGAGCCAAGGTTAGAGTTAGGGTTTGCTCTTACCGTTGCCGCCTCCTAGCGTCCGGCCGGCGCCGTTGCCGCCGCTGCCCTCGGGAGGAGCCGTCTTCACTCCCGGGGGTGGCCTTCTCCTTCACGGCCCGGCGAAGTGGCAGAGGCGGGGGCCGCAGACGCCGCTACGTGAGCCCGAGGAGATCAACTCATGTGGGAGCTCATAGAAGGGCTCGAGGACGACAACGGGAAGGAGGAACTGCTTCGGCTTCCCCGGCCGGGAGCTTACCTCCAGATCCGCGCCGCCGCCACTCCAGATCGGGCCGCCTCGGAGCAGCCCGCCCGGATCCAACACCGTGCGCAACCCCACCTCTCTAGCTCACCTCCAGATCCGCGCCGCCACCGCTCCAGATCCAGCGTCGTGTGCAGGCGGTAGTGCCGCCTGGCTTTCACCTCCGTGCACCTTCTCCCTGCGACTCTGCCTCGGTAGGGTAGGGTTTTCATCGGCCGCCGATCTCTCTCCTCTCGCTTCTGGATTCGCCGACCAACCGGTGAGGATGGTGGATGTGGAGGAGGTCGGGAGCAAGATGCAGGCGTAGATGCGTCCCCATCCCGATTTGGAGCTACAGGGCGAGGACGAGGTCGACCTTGGCGTCGACGAGCCAGCGCGATCACCCGCTGATCCATCGGCCTGTCGCCTGCGCGTCGACCAAGCCGGTGGCGACTCCGTTGGGGAGATGATGCAGTCGGGCCGTTTGGGCTCATATGGGTCGACTCTGAGCCTCAAGTCCAAGGGCATCAAGGCACTGTTCCAATGCGATATCGAGCGAGGCCGACGACATGCTTTTTTTGTGTCGTTGCTTCCGTTGCGTCCATCTAAGTCCGTATCACTCTCTCCTTGAGTTCGTCTTAGCCATGCGAGTCCACAAATTTATTGTCAGTCATAGAAGCATAGGAATTGCCTTATGCATGGCAGCGCCTCTCCCGCTGCTATTTCTTCGAGCCGCTGCAGATCCGCCGCTTCAAGCTTTCAGGGTCGCCGCGCTTCTTCCACACTGTATCTTCGTTGTACTTCTTATGCATTGCGCCGCTCTTCTTCTGCACTGCGCCTCTGTTGCGCTTCTTGTGCATTGCGTTGCGCTTCTTTTGCACTGTGCATTCGTTGCGCTTCTTGTGCACTGCGTCGCCGCCGTCTTGGGCTACGATCTGCGCCGCCATGCTTCCACCTATTCCTATTCGACTTGATTTGACAGCTCTCTTTATTCATGTCGGTTTCATCATCTTCTTCGATCTGTTACCACGGTCGACTTTGCTCCTGCACCTTGTGCTTTATGAGCCGTCGCACGACACCGGATGAGAGGAGGTCTTTTGATACTCGACATATTTTTCTACGAGCTGCATGCTACGACGACATTATCAAGACTCGGACTTTGGATTTTCCATATTTTAGTATCAACCCTTTCCAAATGCAATGCTATTGCATACACCTTGCATTTGAGGGGGGGTGTTAGAGATATGTTAGAATAGGAGTTAGAATAGGGACTCTTTTATGCCTTATCTATATATGGCATATACCTCTTGTACTCCTATATATATCGCCCATTGGGTCTCTTTAATACACACACAATATATTCATAACAATAATGACATCCTATAATTTTATCCAGTGCCAGTTAATAAAAGTTGACAATTCTGTCTCCAATACTTTGGATGTCATGCTAATGAAAAGGCATGCATTCTAGTCATGGCTATTATGCACACTCGTGTGCAATGAGATGGACATGTCTTCCATACTGAGTCCGTATGTAACATAGATCATGATTTGGGTAAATGTACGCACGCATGAAGCATGCAGATATCCACATTCAAAATAACTGAATTGAGCAATATGACAGGATGGGCAGATGACTTACTATCCAAGTTACAACAGCCAGCTTCATCCAAAATCCCTTTGTTCGCTCTGTAGCTTTTCCCGCATGCTCTGCTACTGCAACCAAATTTTTTTAATTAAAAACAAAATCATCAAGCTAAGAATGAAAAAAAAAGTCAATATTTCTAACCCAAAAAGGGACGCAAGAATATTTCTTGAATACAGAACTTTCTAATAACTAGTAAGTCCAAAAAAACACCAACCCTTTTATCACAGAGATGGAGGGAAACTGGTAATGGAACAGGCAGAATAAGACTATGGTGCATCGACATCATTAGGAATCAATGCAAAATTGGACATTCAATTGGCCTCCAACTGTGAAGTATCCACTTGCTCCAACATGTCAGTGGTTCATGCTATAGTGGCTCCCTGTTTTGTCAATGATGAATCTAGAGTATCAACCAAATATAAACTAACACAATAGACAGCAAACAAATTGCACAATCTTGGCAGAATTTGACCAAAGGAATTGCCCTGAGTCAGGATACGGACACAAGGGAATGGCATGAGGAGGAAGAGGCATAAGAGTGAATAAATTGTGTAAGGAAGTAAGGAACACACTATGGCTTTTCCACTTGTTGGGCACAATGCAAAGTATTCATGTGGTTTTATGCAATGGCAAGCTAATATCCAGAGCAAACTTAAAATACATTGGGATATTTGAGAAAGCAGCCCATTTCGGTGTCAGATGAGGAAACATCAAACATCCGAGCATATAGTGATTAGTGTGTGCTGATGCTAAAGTGCTCTGGAGCAAGCTCGGTTAGTTAGTCTAGGAAAAGATGTTATCCGATCTGTAGGCTTTACTTTGGGTTATGGACAGAGAAGTACCCCAATCACCATACAGAAAAGTCAGGAATACAATGACAACTGAATATGCATAACAATGGTTTAAGAGAAATAAAAAGGTGTTTGATCGCATGCAAATCAGGTAGCAATATATGCTTATGTCTTAACACATCCTGAAGCTCACAAAGATGGCAGGCAAGAACCTATACAAACAGTTTGATTAAAAAAAAACCCTAAAAGCATGAGAACATAAGCTGAGGGAGGGACTGTGCAAGGCTACAGAATATAACTCTAAATTAATAAGTGAAGGGATAACACTCGCTAGTCACAACTGACTCTTTGTACTCTGCTGTATACATTCAAGTTAATTATATATCTTCATCTATTGCAACCATATTATGTTATGTAACATAAGGTAGGGAGGGAGCCTGCATCAAGTACTTAATAAAAATAACTAATGGAAACAAAAACATAGGGCAACAGCTCACATTTCTGTTGTATTTCTCGGTGAATTCCTGTCTCCCAATGCTTCCATCTTCTTATCTAGAAATTTTACCCGAGTAAGTTTATCATCCACAAACATGCCATATGTAGCAGAAATTTTTTCTTTACAGATATACCTTCGCTACTCCAAGTAATATTGTTGTAGCGCAGAAAACAACATGGACCAAACCAAGAACAAATATGAAGATGTGCAACTGATGCAATGCCTCTAGTGATAGCAGGGGAACATCACCCTGAAACAGAGCAAGCCTATTTTTTATAATGATCATTCTCGAAAACATTTCTGCAAAACACAACTTCCCAGCATAGAAGTACTTGTATGATTGTATCTCATAAAGGAACATATCAAACAATCAGACATCCACTTCCAAGAGACAATCAGATATCCACTTCCAAGAACTGGAGCTCTTAATGTTTGAAAATATGGTATACCCTAACCTTATTGCAAAGTTTGGGACCTTCTTCTGCAACTCTATGGTTCTCTTTCTTGCACGGAAGCATGAAATGTGTAGCAGTTTCCGGAATGCAAATGTTAGTAATAAAACCCTGAGAGAGACTCAGGACGAAGGAAATAAATCCAAGAAGCATTAACTCTGCATGCGAAGACATTGGTTAACCACATAAGACGTAAAAGAAAAAAAATCCAACATCATACACTAACTGTGTAAAATATTTGAAACCCTTTGTCCCGTTTCCTATTTTATCATTTGCATTATGTCAACGAGCTCCTGCATCTATTTATTCTGTTGCATTTTTTCTTCTTTACTAATAACATTTTAAAACGGGGGTAGAGCAATTAATAAGGAGTCAAAATAAATGAACCAGGGCATGACCATATGCCAGATTGATAAATACAACAATTGTAGATATCCCTGAATGTTACCTTCTTTAAGTCTCTCTAGAGCTGAATACAGTGTTTTCTGCTGCTTATGTTTCAATGACTGCACAATTATAGAAGAAAAGCATAAGTAGGAGGAGAGAAAACCCTTGGCAACTCTTATTAATACTGTTGACTACTGACTACAAAAAATAAGTCGATCAAACAAATTTGTTGAGTGTTATTATTTTTTTAGAACCATATTAAAACTTCTATTGAAACCTGAACAATGTATTGCATACTTTTTGAAAGGGAGAATGAAATGTTCAAGATCAAAGTTTATCGCTGATAATGCTCCAATGGAATACAAAAAAAAATCGGCATTCTTAGATGTCCTCCAACCCAAAACAGCCAGTCAAGCAATCAAGTAAAAGAAGACACCAATAATGTAATTTCAGATCTAACCCAGAAGAGCTAATTGACAAATGACAACAGTACAACACGGCAACAAGTGAGTGAAGCTAATTGAGTCACCTGATAGTATCAAAATGGTTATATTGTGCTTGCATGGTGATGCTGGCGAAGGAAAGATTCAATAAAATTGTGTCGACTAACATCTCAATCTAGAACAAACCAAGAAATGTATGAAGCTAATGGCAGAGTTCATGTGCTCATAGCCATGTAATTGTTTGGTAATCATAGTACAGTGTCAAAATTTCCTTCATAAAGGAGCGACGTTTGTACAATTACACCCCACACACACACACACACCAAAAAATAATAATACTCAGCTCTGGCTCATGCGAGGCGTTAAGGCTTAAGGGACTCAAAAAACAACTCGAATGTGATGCCGATCGCATCACAAGTTAATCAACTTAGCTAGCTACAGCCCAACTGAATCACCGCGAGCTTGCGAATCGACCCCAGCAAGTGCACTCAGTAGCGGAGTGTCGTTGAGGCCATACTGGCCCTTGGCCACCCCTTGGATCCATTAGTTGGACATAGATATATACACGTCTAAGTTTCTTTGTTGTTGACATGCCTTTGTTGTTTGGGCAATTAGTTGACAGTTCCTCTCAATTCTATATAGCCTTCATTTCTTTTCCTTTGGAAGCAATTAGTTGACAGCGTGTCTTGTGCTCGAATCACCCAACTTGAGAAGATGCACAGACTAAAGCAATGGTGAGGTCAAAAGCTCTTTTGTAGCGACAGCACGAGCGTAGTTTGCTTATAATTTTGCTTCCTTCTTTAACGTTTCGTTTAAGTACGCAACTGGTTTCGTTGTTTTGCAATGGAAGATGATTTTAATTGGCAATAGCTTTTGCCATCCCCTTAATGTTGGGTCACGCTCCGCCACTGAATGCATTCACAGTTCACCAAATGGCCCAAACCCCGGCAATTCGTCAGAAATCGGCATGTACATTTTCCCAGCCTAGCACGGTTGAATTGACCAGCTAGCGCAAAGGCATACGTAAATTTCTGCGGGATACAAAGGAGCGTACCTTGCCGAGGTAGTGGAGGAAGCGCTCGGCGGCGAGAGAGACGAAGACGATGGCGAAGCAGACGGCGGCGACCACCCAGGTGGGCGTGTGCTTGAGCGACGAGTCCTCCATGCCTCCTTGGGCGCTGCGGGTGGTGCTGTCGCGGCTTGGCTCTGCTCACGGCAACCATGGCTGGGCAAGGCGGTGCCCGGTTAAAGGGGGCGTGTGGTGGCGTGGGCAGGTGGGCGGGTGGGCGGAGGGCGAGCGGCGGCAGGAAGGAAGGAATCGGCGTGCCGCGCGCCCGCGGCATCCTCCCTCGCTGCCTCGGTTGGTTGCCCAGCGCGGCCACCGCCTGGATTCCATTCCATTTCCGCCCCCGTCTTCTCGATCAACCTGCGCACTACGGCTAGTACGAATTTTATTATTATTTAATCTTTCATAATGATATTTTAAAGTTAACTTTTATTCAGTTTATTTCCAATTTTGACCTATTTGATCATGTCATAACCCGTAGCATAGCCAAACACTATTATCACGCCACCGGTGTCAGTGCGGTCAAGCCTGTCACACAAGTCCTCACGGGCATGTATGCCAGTGTGGAGGGCCAGCGTGGCAGTTGTCACACCAGATCGCATGGCGTGACAAGTTAGCTTATCACGCCAACGTGCATAGCGTGACAGTGGTGACTTAGGTCTTTTGGCCCAGCCAGTTCTTCATTTTTCTCTATCTTCCCATCTTACTCCTATGCGCCCTCCCTTCTTCCGTTCCCAACTCAAGCTCATCCGTTCCCCAGTAGCATAATGTCCCCCCCGACAGTCCTCCGCCCACCAGCCGAAGGTAACAATCGATGCTATCCTTCGCACAAGCAAGAGCGGGGGAGTTGAGAGAAGAAGGGGGGCTGCTCGGGCTCTTTTGTGATGGCACAAGCGAGGATAGGTAGTAGCGCGCAACAGGGAGGTGACGGGAGCGACGACTCGGGCAATCGAAGCAGGTGGCAGGGGCGACATGAGCAGGCGCTGGCGACGGCGGTGGAAGGGAGCAGGTGGCGGTAAAGGGCCAGAAGGTGGCGAGACAGGCGACAAGATGGGATAACGGGAGCAGGTGGGTGTCGCAGGCGCCAGGCGATGAAGAGAGGGCGCCAGAGTCAAGGGCAGGTGGAGCAGGTGGGGGAGTTGACGGGGGCGGTAGAGAGCTAGAGGCGGCGAAGGGGCGACTCGATGGCTGAGCCGGGCGGGAAGAAGGGGCAGGGGAGGCTTGCCCTGGCTGGGCCGAAGTAGAAGGGGGAGATGGGCTAGGGGGAAAGGGAGAGGAGGAGGTCGACCAGCCCAAGAAGGAGAGAAGATGGGCTGGGTCCGAAGAGAGAGATTTTGAATTGGAGGTAGAAGCTAGAGATCTATGAAAATACAACTTAAGTTGAAATAGGTTTTTGTAATCAACTGACAGAAGCAAATACTATTTACAATTCGAAAATGGATTGTTACATGTGTTGTCATCTCGGTATGCAAAAGTGGCAGTTTATTGCATGTCGTGGTACGTTTTTTTGGTCTAAAAAGGTGACGTGGCGGAGTGTGGACTTTTGAAGGATCTAGACCCGCCATTATGAGTTAATGGAATGTTTTGATGATTAATGATAAATCTAAATATGAGACTAACTCTCTTGTCTAGTATTATTTTGTGTAGTCTCATTTGGATATAAAGGTGAAATTCAACGAGGTATGCAATCGACATCTTAATCTTATATATTGTTGCATTCCTTGGATCCAAAATATAGGTTGAACTCCATCATAAGTATAACTTGAATATGTGCATATGATTCTTATTACACATTTGTGTATGCACACATTTAGGGGGAGTTCACTCTATATTTTGTGGTTTCATAAGTATTGATCCATATTCCATTCTCCACATATATTAAGGATCTTTACTTTGAAACAAATCCTCTGAATATATAAAACTTGTGTAGTTTATATATACTCATATTGCTATACATTCGATTATTTGCAATTGTGTTGTGGGACTAATATGTGTGCTAAGATGTGTTCAAGGCTTAGTCCCAGAATCTGAATGATGATATGAAAAGGAAATAAAAAGATGATAAAAGATCAACATGGCACAAGACAAAGGAGTCATGCATTCAAAATCTATTTTCTGAACAACATCGGTAGTTCCGGCGTGTTAACTACGGAACTACCGCATGCCGGTAGTGCCGATTTTTGGCGGCACGTTTTTCTCCAGAGAGTACCCTTTTCTGGACTTAGCTGATTTTTCAGAAGTGAGGTGGTACCGCCATGATGGGAGCGGAACTACCGCACCGCGAAGTTTGAATTTTTGCGTGGTATGTTTTTTCCAAAGAGGTACCTTTCGGGCTTCATCGAAGAGCGGTAGTACCGCAAGTAGTGTGTGGAACTACTGATAATCGGAACTACCACATGATAGTTGGCGATAGTACCGCACCTTTCTACAATAGCTTGTTTAGAAGCATTTATTGCATGTATATCTTGATAATTATTGTTAATCATTGTGGGACTAACATCTTCCATGAGTTGGATGAATAGGTTATGTTCTAGGGTAATGAAGACTTTGGATGGCATCATGAGTTGATCGTCATCAAGTCAAGGTTCAAGAAGAGAATGTATCATGTGTTGATGCATAACAAGATCTCGAAGAAGGAGATGATCATGAGTTGATTGTCAAGTCAAGAGAAGACCCATCATGTGTTGATGGAGGTCAAGTAAAGGATGCATCATGGGTTGATGCATGTCAAGACGATGACCCGGACTTGAAGTGAAGATGTGTGTCATCAAGCTTCAAGAAGATTCTCATGGCAAAGGTATGACTAGCTAGGGCTAAGGATGTGTTCCTAGTCTTTTACCGGTCTTGGTGTTTGGTTGGAAGACCGGATTGCTAGTATAGGTTGTGGTACTATTAAGAGGGGTCTTGTCTAGTAGCTTGAGTCTCATCATGTGTTGATAGCTCAATCTTGCTTGCTCTAGCTCTACATGGTATGATGCTATTATCTGCGAATGTGTTTTACAAATAGTTGAGGCTTATGCATTTAATCCTGGTAGCATGTGACTATACTTTTGTGAATGTGTTTTGCAAATAGTTGAAGTCCATGTACCTAAACCTTGTGGCATGATCTAAGTTTGCAAATGTGTTTTGCAAATTGTTGAGATTCATGCATTTTCGGCGATGCCTCAACGACTGCGTGACATGGTCTAAGATTGCTTATTGTTATTTCTTTGGAGCCCAATTAAGTCAAACCCTAAGAGTTTTAGGCCTCCACTATAAATAGGAGGAGATGGTGGTTGCACTCTCTCTCTCTCGCCTTTTATGTTTCAAAACCCTAATTGTCTTTAGGGAGTTGAGGTGGAGGCTAGGGCTCTTGATGGTTTGTGGTGAATTTCGTGATCCTTGATTGTCTACTGATCCATGATGGTGTGGATGTAATCTAGCTTCAATCACGAAATCAATCTATGCAAGGTTTGCTTGAGATAAGTCTCTTTTCGTTCTTGCTTTCAATTTGGTGATTTTAGGGCTTTCCTTGATCCGCGAGTTTGTGATTGATTCTTTCACGTGAATTAGCTTGCTGTGATATGTGTGAATCTATCTAGCATCATCTTGATCATCAATCTCTCACGAGACCTTCGTTAATCAATTGGTAATTGCTCAAGATCGTTCCAAGAATTATCATAATATTCAATTGGAATAGGTCCTCAATAGCATATAGAAGGTGTGTGCAAAGTTTCATAAAGATTAGAGTTGAGAATCAAACGTTTCACCCAATTGCAAGTTCGTCATCGGCCGATTTTCTCGCGGATCGGTTACGGAGTCGGCCGGTCAGATCGCCGTCATCACCGGTCGAGACCGATTTTGGGCGGTCCGCCCGCCAAGATAACGCCGGTCGGACCGCCGCAATCGGTCCGACCGGTTGAGTATAACGGTCAGACCGCCCGTGCTGTGAGTCTTGGTAATCTTAGTTGATTTTGTTATATTGCTTAGGGGTTTAATTGGATTCAATACTAGTTTTCCGCTGTACTGGTACATTGATCTTCATAGCTTTCTAATAGCTCTGGAGTTAAATTGTATTGAGTTCATAATTTGTGAAAAAGTGAGCGTGCTCCTATTCACCCCCTCTAGTCGCCTTTACGGTCCAACAAGTGGTATCGAGCCGGTTAGTTCAATCTTGATCTTAACAGGTCATCAACTTTGACGATGGATAAGTTTTCTACTAAACCGCATATCTTCGATGGGCACGACTATGCCTATTGGAAGAATCGTATGCGCGTCTTTCTTGAGAGCGAGGACAAGCTATTTGGGATGTTGTTAGAGCCTCATTGGTTATTCTGAAATTGCTACACCGCTACGCAATTCTTTTGGCTAACAACAATAAGGCTAAGAATCTTTTATATGGTGCACTTGGTAGACAAGAATATGATAGAATTTGCAATCTTTTAATCAAGATGAAATTTGGAACACTCTCAAACATATCATGAGGTTCGTCCCAAATCAAAAGGTGCGTCAAACTGCTTACAAGCGTGAGTACAATAAATTCGAGATGCGTCTGGAGAGCATCGATGACATTTTCACGCTTTAATAAAGTAATTAATCAAATGAAAGTTGTTGATATTGAATATTCTCAATCTGAAAATGCCACCCATCTCTAGGTGCAATCAACACCAAGGAGTGGGAGCAAGGATTGCTAGTATAGGTTGTGGGGCGATTCAAGTCTCATTTCAATTTAAACATTGCTCATAACCGAATGTTAAATGAAATCAAGGATAGTACTTCGGTTTGTATACTCCTTGCGGACGTGTGTCTCGATCTTGGATTCCTAAATCTTGTTTATCTAATCACGAGATTGAGACACATCGTTCTTTACTCCTTGATTTTTAGGATTACTGCGGAAAGGGAAGAACACGTGGTTCGTTGACTCGGATGTTCACGCCACATGACCGGGAACTCAAAATGGTTCACCTCTTTCACGCGAGCAACGGTGATGACTTCATCACCTTTGGAGATGATACACAAGGGCGAATTGAAGGAACAGGATCAATTAGGGTAAACAACAAATTCATTCTAAAAGATGTCGCTCTTGTGGACAAGCTTAGGTATAATCTTCTTTGTTTCTCGACTTCTTGATGATGGCTATGAGGTATTTTTACTATTAAGAGGGAAGCTATTACTCTGCTTGCCATATTGCAAATCGTGTCTTCTTGAGACCTTCTTTAGGCAAGACTCCTTATGAGCTTTTTGGTAGAAAACCCTCTGCTTCGCATTTTGAGTTTTGGATCAAAATGTTTTATCCTTAAGACAGCAACTTAGATAAATTTGAATCAAGAACTTTTGATGGGGTATTTACTTAGTCACAGAGCTCTAATGTCATTCCCTCATCTGCTTGCTGAGGTGCCCATATTGATACAAGTAGGCTCTGCTTGCATCATCTCATCAGATACTGCGGAGGTCGAAGAAGCGACATGAGTCTATAATGATCATCTACTCTCATTCGGCTTTTGTTGCTTCTTTTGAACCCGCGATATATCACATGCTTTATCGATTCATGTGGAACCTAGTTGATAGCTCATTTGCTCCTGTTGCTATCTCAAAGGTGCTTGCTCTAGTGTTTTCAAGCTCTACATGTATGGTCTTAAACAAGCCCCTAGAGCACAGTATGATGATGCTATTAGATGGGTAAAGTGGATAAAACTCTATTTATTCTTAGGCGTGACAATGACTTCTGCTTGCTCAAATTTACGTGGATGATATTATTTTTGGTGGTTCCTCTAATGCTCTTGTTTCGACTTTTCCGACACTATGTCCGAGAATTTGAGATGAGTATGATGGGAGAGCTTAATTACTTTTGGGACTTCAAATCAAGCAATGCAAGGAAGGAACTTTCATCCATCGACGAAGTACACTAAAGATCTACTCAAACGCTTCAACATGGGTGTTGCAAGCCAATTTCCACTCCCATGGCAACTTCCTTTTTGGATCGTGACATGATCGGCTCCTTCTGTTTTGACCTCCTGACCGGACATTCACTTCACGGTATGCCTTTGTGCAAGATTTGAGCGTTCGAGAACTTCCATCCCAAGCCGTTAAGCGCATATTCAGTATTTACACTCTACTCTCTTATATGGCATTTGGTATTCATGCTCTTGACTTTGTCTATTAGAGGTTTTGATTACGATTTTGCGGTGTCGGTTAGATAGGAAGAGTACCTCGAGCACTGTCACTTTCTAGGCACGTCTCTTGTATCTTGGTCTTCTAGAAGCGGTCTTACATTGCACAATCCATCTTCGAGGCGGAGTATGTAGGCTCTTCTGCTAGTTCTTTGTAGCGATTTTGTGGATAGCGTCTACTTTGAAAGATTATGGGTTAAACTTTGCTAGTGTTCCTCTTTTACGTGATAACACTACGCTATTAATATTGCTAAAAACCCGATTGCAACATTCTAGGACTAAGCACATAGACATTCGCTTTCATTTCCTTAAAGATCATGTTGAAAAAGGTGATATTGTGATGCACTTCGGAGTCAGAAGCTCAATTGGCGATATTCTTACCAAGCCTTTAGATCAAACTAGATTTTCCTCCTTAAGAAGCGAGTTAGGGGTAATTTATCCTTATGGGTTGGTTTGAGGGGAGTTTGATCTTTTCTTATCTTTCCTTGTTCTTTTGATTTTTATTGTTCTTTTAATTGCACGAACTTAGTGATCTTTTGAACTTTTAAGTTTTAGGCTTTTAATTGCATCTCATTTAATTACCCTTTAGAGCTTTTGTATTTCACTTGCTAATGCATGTGACTATACTTTTGTGAATGTGTTTTGCAAATAGTTGAAGTCCATGTACCTAAACCTTGTGGCATGATCTAAGTTTGCAAATGTGTTTTGCAAATTGTTGAGATTCATGCATTTTTCCTTGGCATGGTCTAAGATTGCTTATTGTTATTTCTTTGGACTTAGACCATGGTAGTGGCTCTTGAGTTGTGCTTTTGATTTGATCAAATATATTTGAGATCAATCAAATAGGTGGGTTGTGTAGCCCTCTAAATAAGCTTTTCATAGAGTCTAAGATCATTCAATTCAAAGGGAGAAGATGTGTTAAATGAAAAGATATTTCTTTGGGACATCGAGTCAAAAGTTATGACATTTTTACCGACTATCGAACAATTGTTTATTCATATGGACAGATTTTGACGAAATTAAAGTTTTTATGCTTATTTTGCTTTGCGGAACTTCCATGGACCAAGTTGTGCTTTTGAGAACTCGTTTTCAAACCTCTTACTTCCATTTTACGAGGAACTACTTAGGATGAGTGACACAATGGTAGTTCCGCCATTTGCTATCGAGGCGGTCCGGCCAGGTCCTTGGAACTACGGTCGGGCCGAGCCATCCTGGGCGATCGGAAAAAAAAGTTATAACGGGGATCTAGTTTTTTTGGAGCCGTTATGCACCCATTTCGGCTAAGTCTACGACCCATGAGCAGTCGAGAAATGTGAGTTTCAAAGTCATTGGTTTCATGTTTGTCTGGCGGAACTACAAAATCTGATTTTTGGGGATTTTAGCTCCCAACGGCTAGTTTTTGTGTGTGGACTATAAATACCCACCTTGGCCGGTTGAGAGACAATCTTTGGCATCTCATTTCACTCACTTGAGCTAGTGTGAGCTTCTCCACTCAATTGTGCATGTGTTGCACCTTGTGAGCAAGGAGAGAGGTCTCTAGTTGCATGTGTTGCATCTAGAGGTGGATTTTGTATCCACTTGAGCTTGTGCATTCGTTGCATGTGATGAGAGTCAAGCAAGGGGCTTGGCTTATTACTCTTGGTATTTGCCGACACCTAGACGGCGTGGAGGCGTCGTGGACCGGTGATCTTCTGTCGGGACCCGAAAATACATCTCAGGAACCCTCTGTGTATTCTGAACTAGTCCCAGATCAGTAGCTAGCTCACACAGGAAACAGTGATGAAATACGATCTATTTATTCGATTTAACTAGAAAGATCTCAAAATAACAAATAATAATAACTGGACCTTATGGTCAATGTTTACTTAACTTGCCACGCAGGGCTAAAGAAACAAATAAACTCTTGCAGCGGAACGAGAAACTTGGAAAGGCCAATCAACATGCCCACAGGCAATCGAGTGGAGAACGCATCCTAATCCGCAAAACCTTCATAGTCTTCCTTCTGAAAGAACTCCATGCGACTTTGATATTCTTCAACTGATCAACAAAGGCATGAGCTGTGAGTACATAAAGCACTCAGCAGGCCGTAGGGAAATGTATGCAAATAGTATTCATGTAAGGTTTACCAAAGGTTAGCCGTAGGCAAACAGCATTTATGACAAATACAATAAATAGATTAAAACACGTAATTGAAAAGAATAATAAATACTTAAACAATTTCTTTGAAACAACCAGTGAACTAACCATTCACTTCTCAACCAAACCAATGACAAGTGAACTCTCCACTCACCCATCGACACAAACCACCAAGTGAATTACCCATTCACCGAACAAACATTATATTCATCAAGTGAACTTCTCATTCACACTCCGACTTATTTTTAGAAGAAACTCTATCTCCCGTGTGAAATCCCCGAACACGTCCATAACCGCGGACACGGCTATTCGAATAGTTTTACACACTCTGCATAGATTGTACAGCTTTTCCCACAAGACACGACTTCTATAGTTGGTTTGGCATCCGTCGATACCACTGCTCACTACCTTAGGTAAGCAGGCTAGAGCACGTGATAAAGCCTTTACAAAGCTCCTTCTTAACCCAGTTCTACCCGCTGAGGTTTCAACACTGAATGTCTCCATCCGACCAGACAGGCCCCCCCTCTTGCGCCATAGTGAGTACGTACCCCGTAACTCACTCTTCCAAGACAGAACCAGAAATAAGATATTGCTAATTAATCAGCCAGGTCCCGCCCATACAGGACATGTGGTTGTACGGTTAAGGCTCAGTTCAATGGCGCACAAGATTAAGTCCTTGACAAGTTACTCAGGCGATCTTTCCACAAACCCACAACGTGTTAAATCCACACCCTCAATCCACCATCCACTACCGAGTGAAAACCATTTTGTTTAAAAGAAACCAATGACATCCCCTGTCATGGAACATAATTTTACAAAGTGGCTAACCACCACGATTCCATTTATCATTAAATCAAGATTAATCATTATGACACATGTGATGATGAACCCATCGAGACTAGGCTTGACTAAGCACTAATACGATACCCATGTTGGTGATACAAATATATCCAACTAAAATTATCCAAGCTAGGGTGACAAAGGATTCATGGCATTCAAATGTTCAATGGAGGCATAACGATAACAGGTAATAACTAAACCCAAAACACTTGATATAAAGATAGCAGGCAATTGTATAAAACAATATACTTTTGAAATCATAGGATCAATATGATCAAAGGACTACGGCTTGCCTTGGAATAAATCCTGGGATTGATCTTGATCTTGGTGTACTTCTCCTTGTTCAAAACTTCCCGAAGTAGCAACGTCTACTCGTAAAATAAGCAAATAGAACAAATAAATATCAGACAGAGATAAAACCAACTCCAAAAATTAAATAAAAATCATAAATAAATAGAGATCGAATTTAGATGAATTTATAAATTTGAATGGGCTCAATCGGAGTTCGGATGCAAAAGATATGGGCTTTGGAAGAGTGAAAATAAATTAAAGCCCTAATTTGGATTTTAATTTGATTTCCCGAATTATTTTTCAATGGAAAAATCGACTTATGACGTCGGCTGACGTCAGCGAGGAATTACCGCCGAAAAATAAAATAAAAAGAAAATGGCCTGACAGGTGGGTCCCACTGTCAATGACTGGTGCACCGTGGACTGAGTTCAAAGAAGGTTTGGCTTCGGGTGGAAATTGGTCTGCCACATGGCAGCGACACGCAGGCGCCACACCAGCGCTTTCGTCGATGTGGCCACCTAGGTGGCAGCTGAGGTGGCGGCTGACTCGGCACAGCTCTCCTGAGCAGAGATGGCTTTGGCCGGCGATTGGACGGCGGAGGCGACGGCGAACGGCGGTGAGGCGGCGGCGGCAAGGTACAAAAACGAGACCCCGAGAGAAGGGCGAAGCTGCCAGAGGTTGTGGTTGGGCTCGGCGACGATGGCTCACCGGCGTCGGCGAACGGCGGCGGCGGCTATTGTAGGCCGAAACCGAAAACGACGATTCCGAGGCCCTCGGGCGAAGATGACGGCGGCGAGACGAAGCCCCGGCTATTGCGCTCACAATGGCGGCGGTGGCACGGACGCCGAGGGTCGGGGGGGTGGAGAATTTCGGCGATGAAGAGAATGCGGCTGGCGGCGAAGCTTCGGCCAACGCGGCGCAACGAAGACGAAGCCAGGGGCGAGGGTTTAGGGCTTCGGCGGAGGAAGGAGGGGCGAGCAAATCTACGCAGGGGTCGGGCTTTAAATAGCCGGGGAAGGGAGAGATTGGGAAGGAGACGGCGGCGGCGGCGTATCGGGCGAAACTCGGACTCCCGAGTCCGGGTTGAAGACGAAGACGACGTGGCGTCGGCGGTCCCACACGGCAGAGAGGGAAAAGCGGGCGCGTGCGAGAGGCTGGGCCGAGGCGCGGGAGTTGGGCCGGAGGGAGGCGGGCTGGTCCTGGAACAGTGATGGGCTTCGGCCTGTTACTGTTCCGAGGAAATAGAATAGGTTTTTCTTTTTTTAGAAAATAGCAGAAAATCCAAAAGGCAAATAGAAAATAGCAAATGAACTCAGAAAAATTCTAGAAAATTCTAGAAATTATATCTAAGCCCATAGAATCCAAATAAAATAATTTTGATAATAGTTGATGTTGGAATTAATCATGTTAAATTGTTTTGATCTCTGAAATTTCTAATTAAGCTTTAACTTTAGTAGAAAAATTCAAATGGTTATTTTTCTTTTAAAACTTTAAAACAGACCAAATTTTTGGGATGTTACAAACCTCCCCCCTTAAAGGAATCTCGTCCCCGAGATTCGGCCGACTAGAGAATAGGTTCCGACGCAGGTCTAACTTAAAGACTTACCAGAAACGACGTTCTGAACTGGCTGCACTTCTTCTACAGTGACATGATTCAGTCTTCCTCTTGCTACAGTTGGTGGGGTCTTGTTAGCTTGATTTGGAGTCTGAAACACTCCTCTTCCCACTCCTGGCACAGAAGTCCTGGCTGGTGTAGGTCCCAGATGGAAATGAATTGGTGTGAGTCCTTACTTCTGCGCGCATTTGTTGGCATAATGACCTGTCTTATTGAAATTGAAACAAGTAACTCCTGCTGCAGGATTGTTGGTCCTCTGATTGTTACTATTATTGAAATTGGAAATTCCTGAGTTTCCTGCATGCGATACTAGGGCAGGGGTTCTGAATCCGGCAGATGAATTGCTAGCACGAAAAGGCTGCTGAGCATTGGTCCTGACTCTTTGTAGCTGACTCTGATGAACTCCATATTGTATCATTTTTCTTTTGCGAGATTCGTCCAACTCACGACGAGAATCTTCTATAAGTACGGTTTTATCCACCATGTGCTAAAAATCAACATAGTCATTCCCGATAACTTGCACTTTCAAGATGGGGTTGAGTCCACGCTTGAATCGTTTCTGACGTGCATTATCTGTCGCAACATCTTCTGGAGCATAACGAGAAAGTTGAGTGAACTTGTTGAGATATTCACCCAAAGACATATTTCCTTACTGTAGTTCCCGAAATTCATTCTTCTTCATTTCCACTATACCATCTGGAACATGAGCTTGACGAAATGCCATTGAAAATTCTCCCCAAGTAATGGCTTGTGAATTCTCATGAGCCGCGGTGTAGTTTTCCCACCATTCTGCGGCTGTACCCTCCAATTGATGTGAGGCATAAAGAACTTTCTCATGATTATTGCATTGGGCAATGGCGAGCTTTTTCTCGACGGAGCGAAGCCAATCTTCTGCGTCTAAAGGTTCTGACGAATGAGAAAATGTAGGCGACGAGTCCTCATGAATTCTGCTAACTTGAAAATCCAAAAGGCAAATAGAAAATAGCAAATGAACTCAGAAAAATTCTAGAAAATTCTAAAAATTATATCTAAGCCCATAGAATCCAAATAAAATAATTTTGATAATAGTTGATGTTGGAATTAATCATGTTAAATTGTTTTGATCTCTGAAATTTCTAATTAAGCTTTAACTTTAGTAGAAAAATTCAAATGGTTATTTTTCTTTTAAAACTTTAAAACAGACCAAATTTTTGGGATATTACATCTTCTCAAGAAGCTTGTGAGAAGACCCGGCATGTTGTGAAGGTTGGAGCTCACCTACCCGGAGCGGGAAAGAGCTACCACTAGTGGAATTGAGGTGTTTGGCTTAATTCGTGGAGCCGGTCCAATTCATCTGGGCTTACCTCAACGTGGACTAGGGGAGACCGGCAAGTCTCCGAACACCACGGTAAAACATCATTGTGACTATTGTGGTTTGGTTTACTTTGTGCAATTTACATTCCTTGTATTAAATTGCTCATATATCTTTGCATGATTGCTAGCTTTCTATTGTTTTATATTGTTGGTGCACTTAGTCAAGCCTAGTTGATTTAGGTTTTAATTGTGCAAAACCAAATTGTTATTAGTTTCCGCATTAGAAAGTGGTTTTTAGCCAAGTGATTTTTAAAACCGCCTATTCACCCCCCTCTAGTCGGCCTCCTCGATCTTACAACTTTTCGGTCTGAAAAGGTAGTGTCGTAGTGTGTTGTCAACTCGGTCAGCAAAAGTGACAGCGTGTAGCGTGACAGAGTACAGTCTTTTCGGTCTAAAAAGGTAGTGTCGCAATGTGTTGTTATATCGGTCTGCAAAAGTAGAAGTGTGACCTAGTGCGGTCTGTAAGGTCTAAAAAGGTGAGGTGTCGCAATGTTAACTCCCTCATATGGTGTCACATCCCCAGATTAATAAAGAGGATTACTATGCATCTCATTAGCATGCATCATGATTTCTAGCATCTACATTATATATTGCACTTGGAAAATCTGTGAAAGAGATTAAACATATATATTGTAAATGAATCTGCAAAGGAAAAACCAAAACAAATGCTACTGAAGTCTCAATGGAAATAATTTATTCAAATACTATATTATTTATCTTGAATTAATATAATTTTTCCTAAATTTTTGGAACAGGTTTAAACCCTATTAAAGTTCAAACACAATTTTATGACCTACTTTAATGTTTGAATTTGTAAAATACAAATTATATCATAAGCAGCATGATATTATAATTTTTATAAAAACTAGACCGTCCCAGGAACCCCTGTGATTTATTTCACATTTTTAGGAAATTTATTTCTATTTTTAGCACCCTGGTCAAAGTGGAGAAAACATTTTAATTCTCGGTCAAACCCCTAACCCTAACCGTCAGCACTATTCCTTGGGCTCGAGTCCGACCCAGCAAATCGGCTCGACCGAACCCCCTAAGTGTTCCGCGTGGGAGCCATCTGATCAGAAATCAACGATCCAGATTTCGTAACCCTTCGGGCGGTCCGAACGTTCCACTCAATGCTGATGGTTCGATCCAGATCCAACGATCCGCGTGAACTCACTTAATGCGGGCTCTTGCGCGCGCTTGAGAAACTGACGAAGGGGGCCCACTCGTCAGATCCGTCTCCTACCTCTCGCTGACGCTCGCGCATGAATCCATCGCCACGCGGCCGCGAATCTCTTCCGCATTCCGTCGACGCCGTCAATCCACCGCGTCCGTTGGCCACTCCTGGAGCTTCTCCATCTAACGCCGCCTCCACTCCATCATCTCCCTGGGAATAATACCCCCTCTACCCCCTTGAACTCATCTCACTTCTCCTCTGTTGACCGAGGAGAGGGAGGCTGGTTTGAGCTCTCTACTCGGGTAAGCTTCCTCTGCATGGTTCTTCTCGATTCTGTGGTCGATGCCTTTCCCATTTTGGCTAACCTCGGCTCGCGCATTTACTTGTAGATCTCAGTGCATTTTCGAGCTCTCTGTAGTGTCCAGAGCACGCACCCGAGTGGCACCTCTGAGCCAACACCATCTCCGGTGAGTATTATGCTCTCTTTAGCGCGTCACCTTACGTGCTTTAGACCACCGATTATAACCTCTAAACTAATTTGTGAAATGCACCCAACGGCTCTGATTTAGTGGGCCGTTCGGACCGTCCGAAACGCGCCGCGAATCTTAGCCGTGCAATGCCAAATGAACGGTCGAGATTCGATGGGCCGTTCGGACCGTCCGAAACGCGCCCGTGGCTGTGAACCATTGGATCTTGATCCAACGGCTCACAATCGCCGACTTTGAATTGCGCGCGTGCTCACGCGGTGGGCCACTGTGCATCAGGCCATCTGTCAGTGGGTGGGTGCGCTGCTGCCGCGCGGCCCACTGGCAGTGTCAGTGTCTAGCGCGAAGCTCGGTGAGAAAAGTATTAATCGCTTTATAAAATCCAAAAAAATATTAATTTGCACACTGTTAATTATGTTAACTTCGAAAAATCATAACTAATTCATTTTAAATCCAAAATGGATGAAACCACTTCTGATATTTTTCATTTTTACTGAACTTAATATTAAAATTGGTTTCAAGCATGTCTCTGTAATAGAGAGTATTATTTTGGAAGATGAACTGTTAAAACCTTTATTGTTACAAAAGAAAATGCTGATAACTTGATAAATGCATAACTAAATCATGGAAACTCAAAATGAGTCAAACTCAACTGTTTTGGACTTGTGTTAATATTAAATTTTTATTTATGTAATCATTATACTCACTACTGAGCTACAAATTTGGCCCAAATATTTAAGTTCAATGAACAGTGATAGATTATATTAAAATTGGATTTTCTGAAAAACTGAACTTCAAACCCTTATAACTTTCACATGCTAAATCCAAATAGAGTAAACCTTTCACCTAAATTCATCTAAAATAATGACTTAGCTACTGTAGAAAAATCATGCATTTTTTAGCACTTTGAATTTTTGAGTATTTCCTGGTGTTTATTCGGTATTGTACTTATATAGATTCCGAGCCTATCGATATTGACTTATACGCTACTGAGGGACAGTAGCTAGCATACCAACAAGGCAAGCATCATTTGAACTTTTTTTTGCATCATATTTGATCCCAGATTTCATTAAGTTAGTGCAATGTTAATTGCTTGCATGCTATTTTGTTAAATATCGCTATTTTTATGATGAATAGTTAGACACCTCCTATTATCTCATCATTGTGGTTATCCATGAATTATTCCAGTACTGAAATGCTTAAGATAAGTTGTGTGACTTACGTGGTATGTGTTTGCTTAGCCATGCAAGTCTAGAACGGTAGGTTGATTGTCGGGACTCACCCGACAATTGTGGGAAACACAAACTCTATAACTTTTTGGTTTATTTCGGATCTTCGTATCTGTTTTATGAGTTAAATTTTGTCATTTTTAAATGAGCTTTTGGTCTGGACAAGTGATGGTTAGTGATGGTGTCTTTGTGCACGAGATTGGGTAAGTGTTGGACTTGTCTGGACAATTAAGGACCGAACTTTGGGTACCTACGGTTCAAGCAAAACTCGTGCTACCACACGCAGTGTATGGGCACTGCTTGGTTAAGTAAGGGGTCGGTGTTGTTGAGTTGATGACTGGTGGTGTGAGGATGTATACGTGTTCCATCGCATATATGTTTCGTAGGGTGCCGATTGCAATATGTTATTGTGTGGGTAACACTATTTAAGCTTTATCAATTGGGTCGGCGTTCTCGGCACAACTTGCGTGCCCATTTGGTTGGTGGGTGGTGTAACCTACCCTAAGTAGGATCATGTCGCGCATGGGCGATTCAACTCAATAATGTCAACTTGCTGAAAAATACTGAGTCTTGGTTTACCCGGCCGGCATACCTTAGGAAGCATGCTATTTTCGGAGGCATCTGGAGGCATACGAGCTAATCAAGTCATGTGGGTAAAGTAGTACACCCCTGTAGGTTATAAATCTATTCGAATAGCCGTGTCCACGGTTATGGACGACCGCTTGAGTTTGTGGCTGCTTATTGTTAGACTTTGACATATTTTAAATTGTGGTAAAACTTGGTATTGTCATGAATGGGATGTTCATGTTTGTTGTTGTAGCAAAGTGGACCGCCACTTTGTTATTTGTGCACTTGTTGTTGTATCAAAGTGGACCGCCACTTTGATATTTGTATGATTAATTTGTCATTCAATTTATTACTTGTTCACATGCTTTATTCCTACTTCAAATCTGATTTAAAATTGGCACTTGAAAAACTAGTATGTGTAGGTTGTTAAATGTTGCGCCTCTTTTGCAAAACTAAGCCATATGAGCCATCCTTTGAAACAACCTCTAGCATACTAATTTTTATTTGTGTAAGACTTGCGAGTACCTTTGTACTCAACCCGGTTGCTGCAATTTCAGGTGAGGAAGGGTATGAGCTTGTTATTGTCGATTTTGGCGACGCTGACGAGTAATGCTTTCATTTAACTCCCAGTCGGTTGCCCTCATAGGCGTGTGCAGCCGCAATGCGCCAAGCTCAATTGCGCACCTCGCCCTACTTGTTAGGATGGTACTGAGGTGGCTACAGTGATACGTGCCATGACCGGGTCAAACAACTCGTACGGTCACTGCGCAACGTATCCTAGTCCCGTCATACTTGAAAAATTAGTGCGTACATTGTAAATACTACAATATATATATATATATATATATAAATAATAAGAATCAACATATATAATTAATTCAACTATTTCACAATTAGCGACACATAGGAAACTAATACACAAATAATATTTAACGTGCATAAATGGAAATCAAAATTAAGTTGGGATTATTTTGATTAAACTATACATATCTTATTAAGCTACTCTGCAATTTGTATAGATTTTTTATACGCACTTTGTTACCTTCCTTGTTTGTAAAGTGTCTCTAGCATTTACAAAATATTTACCAAGTATAAATAGAAATAGAAATTAAGTTCACAATATTTTAATTCAACTCTACATACCCTATGTACATACTCTAGATTTCTTAGAGAAATTTTAAAGGTGTCTTGCTATTTTTCCTAGTTTAAAATTGTGGATATCATGGAGATATGCTCCAGATCTTAAGATGATGTGACAATTGGCAATGTCGTTAAAGGTTTGTCGTTTCACGTATTTTCGTAAAAAGAAATGTTGTCAGTTAAACATCGGCGGTCTGACCGGCGAGCCGTGGTCGACCGCCACCCCTAGAGGTCGGACCGGCTAGGGGTAGTCCGACCGGCCATAGTGGCGGTCGGACCGGCAATTTCAAAAGGTGGTGTTTTGAGCTGGACCAAAAATAGAGGTTGTAGGCAAGAGAGGGGATTCTATTGCATTTGGTCTCATAATTTTTGTAGTCTCGAGTCAAAAGTTCTATTCGTTTAAAAATTCTAGTAGGTTTCGGATTTTCAGGGGCTAAATTCAGCTAAGTCCCAACTAGCGGTCTGACCGGCCAATAGGTGGCGGTCAGACCGGCCATGGCGGCGGTCTGATCGGTTTTCACTTGGATCGTCGTCCTTCGTGGCGGCGATGTTCGGTTGTTAGGTCAAAGTCATGAGTTTTAGCGCATATGTGTTGCATGATGTATGTTTTGACTAACATGGGTCAAGTTGTGAAGAACTTATTCCTGGATTCAGTTTACTTGTCTATTGTTGTGCAGGTTGCTTGGTGGTCAACGACGGTCAACGACGAGCATGATCGGGACTAAGCTTGGAGAGCTGAGGTCCAGAACGATCGACGATACCGGGTGAGGTCAATGAACTCAAGCGTGGTGCAAGATGGACAAGGGTGACCTATTGGCCAACCCGCGGCGCAAGATGGCGCAAGGTGAAGCTGATTAGGTCAAGAGGCAATAAAAACGGCGCATTAAAATGTGTGCGTGTGTCTCCCGTTTGTTTTGGGCCATAACGGGAGCCCAATTGAGTCAAACTTCTAGAAGATCTAAACCTCCACTATAAATAGAGGAGGGTGGTTGCTCCCCCCGGTTCTCGACTCTTTCATTGTTTGAAACCCTAATTTGCTTAGGGAGAGGTTTTGTGGAGGTTAGGGTTCTTAAGAGTTTTGATTTGATTTCATGCTCATAGATTGAGCTTTGTCCTCCATTGATGGAGTGGCTGTATGTCGGGACCCGAAAATACATCTCAGAACCTCCTGTATTCTCGAACTAGTCCTGCATCGAGCTAGCTCACACAGAAACAAAGGATAAAATACCATCTATTTATTCGATTTAACTAGAAAGATCTCAAAATAATAAATAATAATAATGGACCTTATGGTCAATGTTTACTTAACTTTACACGCAGGCTAAAGAAACAAATAAACTCTTACAATGAACGAGAAACTTGGAAAGGCTAATCAACATGCCCACAGTAATCGAGTGGAGAACGATCCTAATTCGCAAAACCTTCAACGCCTTGATTCGGAAGAACTCCCGCGCATTTGATATTCTTCAACTGATCAACAAAGACATGAGCCGTGAGTACATAAAGCACTCAGCAGGCCGTAGGGAAATGTATGCAAATAGTATTCATGCAAGGTTTACCAAAGGTTGGCTGTATGGTTCGTTTGCAGAAAACAACATTTATGACAAATACAATAATTAGATTGAAATGCGTAATTGAAAAGAATAATAAATACTTAAAAAAAAAATTTGAAACAGCCAGTGAACTAACCATTCACTGACCAACCAACAAATGACCAGTGAACTCCCCGTTCACCAATCAACAAACCACCAAGTGAATTACCCATTCACCGAACAAACATTATATTCATCAAGTGAACTTCCCATTCACACTCCGACTCATTTTGGAAGAAACTCTATCTCCGTAAAATTCTCGAGCACGCCCATAACCGCGGACACGGCTATTCAATAGTTTTACACACTCGCAGAGGTTGTACAACTTGACCCACAAGACACGACTTCTCTAGTTGGTTTGGCATCCGTCGATACCACCGCCACTACCTTGGGTAAGCGTGCTGAGCACGCGTGACAAAGCCTTTACAAAGCTCCTTCTAACCCGATTCGCCCGCTAAGGTTTCAACACCAATGTCTCCATCCGACTAGACAGGCCCCTCTTGCGCCAGAGTGAGCACGCACTCAGAACTCACTCTTCCAAGACGAACCAAAATTAAGACATTGCAAATTAATCACCAGTCCCGCCCATACGAGACATGTGGTTGTACAGTTAAGGCTCGACTCAATGGCGCACAAGATTAAGTCCTTGACAAGTTACTCAGGCGATCTTTCCACAAACCCACAACGTGTCAAATCCACACCCTCAATCCACCATCCACTCGCCTGAGTGAAGACAATTTTGTTTACAAGAAACCAATGACATCCCCTGTCATGGTACACAAGTTTTAACAACAGTGGCTAACCACCACAATTCCATATATCATTAAGTCAAGATTAAATCATTAAAACACATGTGATGATGAATCCATCGAGACTAGGCTTGACTAAGCACTAATACGATACCCATGTTGGTGATACAAATATGTCCAACTAAAATTATCCCAGCTAGGGTGACAAAGGATTCATGGCATTCCAATGTTCAATGGAGGTATAATGACAACAGGTAATAACTAAACCCAAAACAATTGATATAAAGGTAGCATGCAATTGTATAAAACAATATACTTTTGAAATCATAGGATCAATATGATCAAAGGACTACGGCTTGCCTTGGAATAAATCCTGGGATTGATCTTGATCTTGATCTTGATCTTGGTCTACTCGCAAAATAAACAAATAGAACAAATAAATACTAACCAAAGATAAGATCAATTCCAAAAATTAAATAAAAATCATAAATAAATAGAGCTCGAATTTAGATGAATTTACAAATTTGAATGGGCTCAATCGGAGTTCGGATGCAAAAGATATAGGCTTTGGAAGATTGAAAATAAATCAAAACCCTAATTTAGATTTTAATTTAATTTCCTGAATTATTTTTCAACTGAAAAAGATGAATATGACGTCAGGATGACGTCAGCAGGGAATTTCGGCCGATATTAAAATCAACCGACAAGTGGGTCCCACATGGAGGTGACTGGGTGTATGGTGGATCGAGTCCAGGAGGTTTGGCTCGGGAGAAACTCGGGCGTGTCACGTGGCGATCGAGTTGGCTTGACGAGGTCGCCACGCGAAGAAACAATGAGGTGGTCGACGACTGGTCCGCCGACTCAAGACGCACGTAGCAATGCAAATGGCCGGCGGCAAAACTGGCGGCGGCGACGGCGAACGGCGGTGAGGCAGTGGCGGCAAGGTAGAAAAACGGAAAGCCGGGGAGGTGGCGAAGCTGAGGGGGTGGTGGCTGGGGCTCCGGTGGCGAGGTCTCACCGGCAGTGGAGAAGAGATGACGGCGGTGGCGGCGGTGTTTTGTCGGACGAGCCAAGAACGGAGGAGAAGACGTCGGCGACCAAAGACGAGGGCGGCGCCAGGATGCGGGGGCTAATGCGAAGCCGATGGCGTCGGTGGCGAGGCCGAAGAGTGACTGGAGGCGGAGAATTTCGCCGGCGACGAGGTTGCGGCCGAAGACGAAGCCGGCGGCAATGCGCGCACAGGAAGCCGAGGGAGACGACGACGTCTTGGGGCTTCGGAAGAGGGAGGAGGTGGCGAGGAGAACAGGGGCCTCGGGGTGCTTATATAGCGGAGAGAGGAGATCCCGGAGAACACGGCGGCAGCGTGGCGGGAGCAGACTCTGAGTCCACTTGAAGACGGCCGAGCCAAGGCGGGCGGCCCCACCGGACAGCCAGGGAGAGGGCGGCGCGATGCGGTGAGAGACTACTGAGCGGGCCCACTGGCGGAGGGAGAGCGCGAGAGCGGAGGTCGGGCCGAGGCGCGGGATGGGCCGAGGAGTTGGGCCGGACTCGGAATAGTAATGGGTTTCGGCCTGTTACTGTTCCGAGGGAATTTTAATATATTCTTCTTTTTATAAAATACTGAAAATCCAAATAGCAATTAGAAAATAGCAAATGCACTCAGAAAAATTCTATAAAATTCTATAAAATATATCTAAGCCAATAGAATCCAAATAAAAATAATTTTGATAATAGTTGATGTTGGAATTAATCATGTTAAATTGTTTTGATCTCTGAAATTTCTAATTAAGCTTTAACTTTAGTAGAAAAATTCAAATGGTTATTTTTCTTTTAAAACTTTAAAACATACCAAATTTTTGGGATGTTACACTGTAAACCCAAAGTATATCAAATCAATCCAAAGAAAGTTTGATTAATGTTTTATCTCTTTGCTTTCCTTCTCTCTTTTTGATGATTTGAGTCTTTATTTGATCCATGAGTTTTTGATTGATTTCTTCATGTGATCTAGCTTGTTGTGACATGTAGGAACATATCTAGAATCATCTTGATCATCAATCATTTCTCTTCCCCAATAGATGGAGCACTAAATAAGGCGTTAGTTGCTTGAGCGTCGAGATGTAAGCATTTCTCTTCCCCAATAGATGGAGCAAGATGATTCAAAGGAGGAGAAAAGCCTACATCTACAATCCGCCATATTTTTAGGCTCATGGCCTTAAAATGATATATCATGCGGATTTTCCAGTGTGCATAATTTGTGCCATCAAATTGAGGTGCTTCACCTAAGTGCACTATTTCTCTAGTCGCCATCCTTTACTCTCTAGACGGTTAAGTCTAACAAATTGAGAGACCAAGCTCTGATACCACTTGTAAGATCGAGGTGGCCGACTAGAGGGGGTGAATAGGTGGTTTTAAAAATCTTTCGAGCTAAACCAATATATAAATGCGGAAGCTAATAGCGAATTGGTTTTGCACAATTAAAACCTAAATCAACTAGGCTCAACTAAGTGCATCAATAATGCAAGAGAGCAATCACACAATGATATATAAACAATTAAAGCATGTAATGTAAATCGCTCAAAGTAAAGCACAAGATAAAAACAATATGGACACAATTATATTTTACCGTGGTGTTCGGAGACTTGCCGGTCTCCCCTAATCCACGTTGAGGTAAGCCCAACCACGTTGGACCGGCTCCACTAATTAAGCCAACACCTCCGAGCTAAGTCCAACCACTTGGACCGGTTCCAAACCGAACCAACACCTCGCTCCACTATGGTTGCTCTTCCTCCACTCCGGAGATGGCGAGCACCAAACCGCTCACAACCACACCGGGCCTTCTCACAAGGTTCTTGAGAAGATCACCGGGCACGACTCCTCCACGCCGTCTAGGTGTCGGCAAACACCAAGAGTAACAAGACTCAACGCTCACTTGAATTAATCAAGCGTCAACGCTCAAGTGGATACACAATCCACTACCTAAGGCAACACATGCACTTAGGGTTTACTCTCCAAGCTCACCAAGTGCAACACATGCACATAAGAGAGGAGAGGCTTGCTCTTAGCTCAAGAGGCTCAAAGGATGTTCACAATATCACCAGCAACCCCTCCCAACCGGCCAACGTGGCTATATATAGCCCACACACAAAAACTAGCCGTTGGGAGACAAACCCCTGAAAAATCAGGGAAATCGGAAGTTCCGTCGTTCAAAGTCCGGAACTTCCGCACCTCAGCGACAGGCACAATAACGGCTATATCAGACAAGAAACTAGCCGTTGAAAATTGAGAGCGGAACTTCCGCCAACCAAAATGCGGAAGTTCCTCACATATCATTGCGGAACTTCCGCACCTCCAGAAATTTGGCTAAGTCCCAAAAGGGTGCTTCTCTGGAAAAAAAACGTTCCGCCAAATTTTCGGAACTACCGATAATAGGAAGTTCCGCCCATAACACCGCGGAACTTTCGATTATCCTGACAAACACAGCAATGGCTTTTTCAACAACTTCAATTGCAAAACACATTTACCAATTGATAAGCCATGCCGACAAGGATCAATAGCAAGATTCGTAACAAGTTGCAAAACACATTTGCCAACTTTTAGAATCATACCACAAGGAAAAAGGTACATGAACTTACACCATTTGCAAAACACATTTGCAAACTTAAGTCACATGCTACAAGAAATCAAACATGAGCATCAACTATTTGCAAAACACATTCGCAAATAACAGCATCATGCTACAAGGCTAAGGTGCATGGACTTCAACCATTTTGCAAAACACATTTACAAAATATAGTCCTATGCTACAAAGATTAAATGCATGAGCCTCGGCTATTTGCAAAACACATTCGCAAATAGTAGCTCCATGCATAGATGAGTTAGAGTAAACACAATGAGCTATCAACACATGACTAACTCATGCTACTAGTCAAGACCCCTCTTAATAGTACGGCAATCATATACTAGCAATCCGGTCTATCAACCAAACACCGAGACCGGTAAAAGACTAGGAACACATCCTTAGCCCTAGCTAGTCATACATTTGCCTTGCATCTTCTTGAAGCTTGATGACGCATATCAACACTTCAAGTCCGGGTCCTTGACTTTGACAATCATCAACATATGATGATCTCTTAACTTCGTGATCTTGCCTTGAACATCGTCAAGACATGATGATTTCTTCATCCCGAGTCTTCATATGCATCAACGCATGATGCATTCCTTCACTTGACCTCCATCAACACATGATGGGTCTTCTCTTGACTTGATGTGCATCAACACATGATGCATCCTTCACTTGAATCTCGACTTGATGATAAACTCATGACCATCCCAAGTCTTCATTGTCCTGGAACATAACCTATATATCCAACTCATGAAAAATGTTAGTTCCACAATATGATTATCATTAATTACCACACCATACCATTAACTCATAATGGTGGGACAAGATACTCAATCTTTCCCTCTTTGGTAATTTATGATAACCATTTCAATTGCACATAAATGAATGTAGATAATTGAAGTAACAAATGAGTATATATGAACTACACAAGTTATATATACTCTAACATGAGTATACAAGAACTACACAAGTTCTATATACTCATAACATGAGTATATACGAACTACACAAGTTTTGTATACTCAAAGGTTTTGTTTCAAAGTAAAGATCCTTAGTATATGTGGAGAATGGAATATGAATCAATACTAATGAAACCACAAAATATAGAATAAAACTCCCCCTAGATGTGTGCATACACAAATGTGTAATAAGATCATATGCACATATTCAAGTTTAACTTATGGTTGAGTTCAATCCTATATTTTGGATCCGAGGAATGCAACAATATATAAGATTAAGATGTTGATTGCATACCTCGTTGAATTTCACCATTATATCCAAATGAGACTACACAAGATAATACTAGATAAGAGAGTTAGTCTCATAATTGGATCCGTTTTCACCCCTACTTGTTGCTTTGCTTCGGCCGCCAGTCTCTTCGCTTCCCTCGAGGCACCAACGTACGCGCGTGCGCTTGGTGCCGTTCGCCGCCACGGACGGACTATGCACGGAGGTGGATCATGGAGGACGCGGCCCAGGCGGACCCGTGGGATTTGGGACTGGGGGATCGCGCGAAGAAGTGGTGTAGCCCTTTATTTTTACTATATATCCCTTTTCATATATAAAAGAAGCATATACACAGATTTTGCTATAAACATAGACTTTCATAAATTTTTTCATACAACTCACTTTGGGGTATCTTATAATAATTATTGGAGTATGCTCAAATTAATAAAGAGGTGTCATCATATAATTTAAGTGATATATGAGAAGTGAGAGTGCATATACCATACCAAGTATCATCATATAATTTAAATGATATACCATCATATAATATATATGATTTGTATGTACTGCCGGTACAAGACACTGGTGCATACCGCATAGCTCATCCACCACGTGATAGGTGAGTGGTGGGGCTGACTAGGGATGGCAATCGGGCACGGCGGGTACGGGTAGTGCTCGCTCATACCCAAACCCGCGACCCCAAATTCCCCCCACGGGCATACCCGCGAAGGACGACATGCGAAAAACCTCGCCCATACCCGTCGCCCGCGGGTACCCGTCGCCAGCAGGCATGCCCGATTACCCGCGAATAATGCATCGCCGCCTGTGGGTACCCATCGCCCGCGGACATGCTCGTTACCCGCGAGCAATGCATACATCAAGTTCATCATAATTCACACATCAATGGTGCATCACACATTCAACAACTAATAAAGTTTATCACAATTCACATATCATGTTCGACAAGACAACTAATCAAGTTCAACAAATAAAATACAAATACAAATTGACATAGTTTCTTACACGTGTGGGTAGATTACGGGTAATCGGGCGAAGTGGGTACGGGTGGAGCTTACATATGCCTATGCCCGTTTACCCGATGGGCAAGGAATTATGTCATGTTTTTATGCATGTGGGCAAAAAATATTCATACCCACCTTCATTAGAGTATTCACCCACAACACACGAGTAATCAGGCACAATTACCATCCCTATGGCCGACCAATGTAATGCTCGCCGGCATAATGCAATCAACTCAACACAACCAGGCGCGAAGCCATCGAATCAATATACAGGTGTTTTTGCCTAGAATGGCCCCGAAACAAACCCCTGCCTACCCCCCCCCCACCACCACACACACACACACACACACACACACACACACACACACATCACACGCGCCAGCGTGTAGTGGAGCAACAAAGCCAGCAACAAGCGTGCAAATATGCAACGCAATGCATGTGGTGACGCGAGATATTGACCCCGTGAAACGTAAAGGTGACGTCAGAGGCCATGATCGACGCACGCACATGTGCCTAGCGATGGATATGCTCCAAATGGAGGGCACCTGAAAAGATCAGTACCTAACTCGAGCACTGAAGTAGCCTAGCTGAAGGGCCAGGCCAGCACTGACAGTCGCATCCAAACGGATGAAACTAACTCGGAACTATAACCTGGCTGAAGGGTCAGGCAATCAGCCTGGTCAGGTCAGCATCGAGCGTTGCATCGTTCCATAATGCAAGTGCAAGCATTCTAATTGACCAACTCGCGGAGAGCGAGACGCGGACGCTTCCACCATATGTTGGTGCGCCCTTGAGTTGTAATCCACCGCTCCGTCCATGCACGAAAGGGGCGTGGATGGTGAAGTTTATGCATCTTACGCGTGCACGCTGGACACTTTTACGCCTAGATGTAAACACAGGTGGCAAATAACAGAGATATATTCATGTAAACAGCGGAGCAGATGGGAACGTTTGCGTCGATTAGAGTGGTCAGGTGGACAACGCTAGCTCAAGTGCAAAACGAGCCCCTATCCTCCGGCTAGCGTATCATAAAAACTAGTGGCGTCTAGCAATCAGCGAGCAATCTTTACTGGCAAATCAAGCTACTAGTAGCATTTGTTGTACAGCAGGAAGCTCATCCTGTAATCCGTACCTGCAAAGACGCCTCAACAATTTTCAGTTAATCGACGGCTTGTTGCATTGCTGACACACACCAAATAAAAAAAAACTTTGATATAGCGATGCCACATAGAAGCACCTCTGCCAAATAATTTATCAACCTGATGTGTTCTGCCGTTCCATCGGTACGGCCGGTTCCAGACTCTCTTATGTTCCTCCGGGCTGCAGAAATGGGGCGCAGAATGCCAGAATCTGTCAGGAAAACACGATTCACTCCAGTCGTTCATCTTGGACCTGTACAGAATCTTGTATCTTGTCAGAATGCAGGGCTCACACACTTGCGCAGTGCCAACTGCCAAACTTCCAAAATAACCAGCATTCACAATCACTGTACATGTATGTGCGTATGACCAGCAAGGCAGCAGCAACCCTGAAGAATCAGGACAACATAGTATGGTAGGAGACACCAAAACAGACCAAGCGACGCAAGCAGCAGCTTATGTGCACGGCTCATATCATATCAGATTATCGGGTCCTGGCTATATATAACAGGATAGGGGGCGTGCCAGTGTACATGTGTTCCCTCCACTCGCCGAGAGCCGCCCCACTCACAGCCGGGCCACTTGTACCATGGCCGCCGCTGGCTCTTCGTCGCTGTCTTCTTCTCGCCGCCGCCGCCGCCATGGCAGCAGCTTCCTCCGCCTGCTTGTTGTCGCGGCCTCTCTCGCGGCATTTGGTTTCGGGGCTGCTCTTGGTGCGGGGAGCTCTGACCGTGTGCTGCTGAATGTGGCGTCCCTGTTCCCTGCCCCGTCTTGCCCCACGCCACAAGGTTAATTTGCTCATCAGACTTGCTGCTTTTTTCCTGTCAGTGACTTACTACAGGCTGCTGATGTGTGTATCTTGCTGCATCTCATGCTTCAGTTTTGTGTTCTTCCTTTCTGCCTTACTAAATTTATCTCCCTTATGCCACTTATGATTTCTCTAGTTTTGGGTTTCAATTTTTTGTTGTACGAATTTTGTATCTTCCCTGTTTTGGATGAATTGTCTTGTGATGTCCACTAGCTTAATATACCACATGGATAAGGAAGTTGCTAGCTAATTGATGGTCAGTTTACAGAGGGACATATACTGAAGTGTGATTATTCAAAGGAACAAAGTCTTAAAAGACCTGAATTAGAAACACGCAAAGTGCGAGAAACTTGCAACTAAATTTCCCCGGAGCCAAGTAGATACATAGTAACTTTGGGCTCTCACATGATCCCCAAATATTTCGGTGCTTAAAAAATCGTTAAGTGCGAAAGGAATATTGACGACAATCTAATAATCATTAATTAATTAAGTTAAGTATTATAGATAATAATAACATTTATACAAACTTTAAAGTACCTTTTAATATTAACAACGAGGGAGATCATACACACCTAGTGGTCGTAAGTTATTCTACAACCACTCTATATGATTGTAAGAATATGGTTGTAAGTGCCACTACGATTACCTTATAGTCGTAAGTTCTTCTATGACTACCTATTGATCGTAAGTCCTACTACGATCACCTCGTGGTCGTAAGTCTTACTACGATCAGGTCAGCTACGACCACCCTATGATCGATAAAGCCTACAGGCATTTGAACTCAATCGACTATGGATATTTATGTGTTGTGTTTAATACACACAGTAGTTAATATATGACGTTATTTCTAAAGATAACTGCACGTATTAAACCCCTATCTCTGATATAACCGCAAGACGACGTGGGGGGTATGTTTCTAACAATAACTGCCCTTAAAAACATGCGCATTGCATCAAACGACAAGACGTCTCTCGACGTTGACAACTGCCACCCCTTCATGCGCTATATAAGGAGTAAAGTCGGTGGACAGAGGAAAGGAGAGAAGATCGAGTGATCAAGCAATCAAGAGATTCGATAGATACAACAAAAGACAGAAGTCATCAAGCCCTAGTTCTAGTGGCTTCCTTCTTGTTGTAAATACAATCCATATAGCAATACACGAGTAGGGTTATTATTATCTCAGGAGAATACCTGAACCTGTATAAAATCTTTGTATTCTTTTCTGTGTGGTTTCGCTCCAAGAGAGCCCCTAGTATTTATTTATAAGATCGATATTAAACCATAGACAAACATCATTTGCAATAGGTGAAAAAATGAACGTGGAAAACTCGATAAAAAGGGTGTAAATCTTCATGTAACTTCAGAAAGTTATTTACAGCTTACAGCTACTAGTTTGAGTATTTCAGCAGAACCAGGCAATGCAACAGAGAGCTGTTTACTGCAGAACAATCAAGCGAACAACTGCCTTGTGTTGTCTTTTACTATCTGTTCTTTGTCTGGTCGAGCATGACCAAGTAGAGGTTTAAATCAACACCCAACCTCGCGTAAAGAATGACAGTAACCGACCACTAGTTAAAAATTTTCGGCCATATTTGAAAGCAACTTTTCCTTTCCATCGATTAAAACTGTAATCCAAAAGAAAAAAAAAACAAGGAGGAGCTAAATTACCAGGCTCAGACAAGGAGCAGCTAAATTACCAGGTTCCCTACTTTTCTGTTACAGGCAAAAAAGAAAGGCCATTACCCAATTAAACAATTATCAGATTTTGCCAATTGAACAGTACGATAATCCTATCACTAAGACGTACGATGCGTTGGACGCCTCTACCACTTCCCGAGCCTTACTTTTCACCTTCAAAGCCACTTTTGTTGAGCCGCTCCTATAGTTGTCAATTCTATTCCAATGGTCATTTCAGTTGCCTTTTGGTATGAAATACGCTAGTATCAGTCTATTCCAGTGTACTATTCTAAATTTTAATTATATATATATATATATATATATATATATATATATATATATATATATATATATATGTGTGTGTGTGTGTGTGTGTGTGTAATTATACGCTCACATAATTTCACTTGGAATCTCACTTCAAATACATAATCATAGAACAAAAATGACAAATAGTTCAATAACTTCATAAATACAAAGATCGTACGTAGTTAAGTAATACTACACGAGTTCATAACTTCATATATTTTACTATAGTCTAGCATATTAGTCTAACATAATTTAACTTACCGATGAAGTAGTATTGGTCTAGAGTTGATTCAGATGAGTAGTCACATCAATTATGCCCGATGCCAGGTAATTACCGGAATGGACCGAATGACCAGTATTGAGGGCGGTACGGGATTAAGGCTACTGTGTGCCGGTATGGTATGTTCCGACCATTCCGATTGGTACCGGAATGGAATTGATAAGCTTCTCTCCCCCCTCTTGCTTTCGTTCTTCTCTCTAGCCCACAAACACATTTCTCGCTGCTCACCTCTATTCTTGTTTTTGTGCATGCTGTCGCTGCTAATAGAACTTGAGGAGGCAATCAGCCATGGCTAGAGCTTGATCCCCTCCCTAAGGGTGGCTGGAGCCTCACTGCTTCTCTCACTCCTCCTTTATCCTCTTCCTCCTCCCTCCTCCTCGTACGAACCAAAGCTTCGGCAAGCCGGCAGCGCTCGAGATGGCCTCCTCCTCCCTCCACTTCATCCCTACGCCTCTCTCTCCATTCCTCCCCATCCCCCGTTCCATCCCTCCTCTTTTCCCGGTGAGTCTGTAGTAGCCGGAGATCACTAACAAAGATGAGTTTCTTCCGATTTGTTGTCATACCGCCATGAGATCCACCTTCGTTGCTCAACAAGTTCCACTGTTGCACAGATCTACTATTGCAAATATTCAGGTGTGGTTATTGCAAACGCTTTGGAAATTTGTTGCAGTATGTTTTCTTATTTGTTGCAATAAGTATTTTTATTTGATGCCGTAGGTCTTGTTAGATGTCTATTTGTTGCACCGAGGAATCCATACTCGTTGTATCGAGTTGAGGATTTGTTGCATTGACAAAACTTTTTGTTTCGTCCAGAGAGAGAATGTTGCAGTGATGTAAAACATTGTATCATTGCATCGGATAGAGATTTGTTACAAATTTGCTAAATAATTGTTGCGCCTCACCAATTTTTGCTGTGCATAATCGGATGACTGAGATTGAACCTTTTAAGTTAGATCCAACGATGGAGAAGAACGTAAGATGAGAGCGTTCTCATCGGACGTTCCGGCGCCTGTCGCTTCCTATACAGTATCATAATTCAGCCACAACTGCATATGTCAAAACGGGATATATAACATTCTGAATTTTAGCTAGATTTCAACCCCAAGTTGACTCTGAATTTCTGATTCCACGCTGAACATCTCCCCGAAAATTCAGAACACAAACACGGCGGCGCCGCGGGCACGAGGATGAAGATCGTCCACCAGCACGGTCCGTGCTCGCCGCTGGCCGACGCGCACGGGAAGCCGCCGTCCCACGAAGAGATCCTCGCCGCCGACCAGAGCCGCGTCGAGTCGATCCAGCGCCAGGTATCCGAGACCACCGGGCGAGGTAAACTGAAGCGCGCCGCACGGATCCAGCCCTGGCCATCCTACCCCGGGACCCCGCGGCCCGGGCCATCGACTCCCCCGACCGCGTCGTTGTCCTCCTCCTCCCCGTCGCTCCCGGCGTCGTCCGGGAGCGCACTGGGCACGGGCAACTACGTCGTGACCATCGGGCTCGGCACGCCGGAGTCGCGGTTCACGGTGGTGTTCGACACCGGCAGCGACACGACGTGGGTGCAGTGCCAGCCGTGCGTGGTGGTATGCTACAAGCAGAAGGAGCCGCTCTTCAAACCGGCCAAGTCGTCAACCTACGCCAACATCTCCTGCGCCTCCTCCTACTGCTCCGACCTCGACACCAAGGGCTGCTCCAGCGGCCACTGCCTCTACGCCGTCCAGTACGGCGACGGCTCCTACACCATCGGCTTCTTCGCCCAGGACACCCTCACCCTCTCCCACGACACCTTCAAGGTACCGCGTGTGCTTAGCGTACGATGCATGCATGTACGTGAGAACAGATTCGGCGAAGATGACGTGTGCTTACATCGGTCTGGTCGCGTGCAGGGGTTCCGGTTCGGGTGCGGGGAGAGGAACCGCGGGCTGTTCGGGCAGGCGGCGGGGCTGCTCGGGCTCGGCCGAGGCAAGACGTCGCTGACGGTGCAGTCGTACGGGAAGTATGGCGGCGTGTTTGCTTACTGCCTACCGGCGACGTCGGCCGGGACGGGGTACCTGGACTTTGGCCCGGGGTGGCCGGTGGCCAACGCGAGGCTCACGCCGATGCTAACGGACAGCGGGCCGACGTTCTACTTCGTGGGGATGACGGGCATCCGCGTGGGCGGGCAGCAGCTGGCCATCCCGGAGTCGGTCTTCTCCACAGCCGGCACGCTCGTGGACTCCGGCACGGTGATCACGCGGCTCCCGCCGACGGCCTACTCCGCGCTGCGGTCCGCGTTCGCCAGGGCCATGTCGTCGTACGGCTACAAGACGGCACCGGCGCTGTCGATCCTGGACACCTGCTACGACTTCACGGGGCTGAGCAAGGTGACGCTGCCCGCGGTGTCGCTGGTGTTCCAGGGCGGCGCTTGCCTGGACGTGGACGCGTCCGGGATCATGGTGGCGGCGAGCCAGTCGCAGGTGTGCCTGGGGTTCGCGCCCAACGAAGACGACGGCATCGTCGGCATCGTCGGGAACATGCAGCAGAAGACGTACGGCGTGCTCTACGACCTCGGCAAGAAGGTGGTCGGCTTCGCCCCCGGAGCCTGCTGATTCGGTTTACCACACCGGTGCAGTACTACGTACGTGATTAATTCTTGACGAATAACTAATTAAGCTGCATCCACCAAGTGGTCGGTTAAAACTATATATATAATGCGAAGGTAAGGCGGTAATGTGGGAAATTAAAATGCCTGTATAAGTGCGACAACGGGTCAATGGCACACTTCAACGAAAGTAAAGAATACATAAAAGATCGGTAAGAACATGCACTCCCTGCAACAGAGAGTACGTCAGGCGTGTTAATTCCTGCTATTAATTACTCTCTCCGGTCAAAAATAATAATATTTAGGACATGACTACAAAATACAACTTTGAACATTCATTTTTATTACCATATATCTATAGATCGTAATAAATTTATAATATTATAAAAGTAATTTAGAGACAAAGCTACACGTATCATTTTTATATGTACAATGTAAATATCCAAAAAGATGTTCATAGCCGAAGTTTATATATTTTGACTGCAATTGGCCTAAAACAACTTAGGCAGTACCCACCATCAAGTCTGATTTGGAAAATTCAAAATGGATTATGATTGTTTGGAAGAGTGCACATTTGTCCCTGATTTAAACTCGCAAGGAATGGTGCCCTCGCGTGCGCGTTTAGTCCTATCACCGATCACCTCGTGTTTCCGTTCCTTTCGTTCGTGCGAGGTAACGCCGCCCGTGGGGACTTCTTATTTCTCCTTTCTTTTCAATAAATTGTCTTCATTTTCAACTCTGATGCTTTCATAGTAAAAGAGTGGAATGAGGAGAATTTGTTCGATTTAGTAGACTATATTGGACTCAACATGGATGCCTGATACGAGTACGAGCAGAGCATCATTTCGTCCGATGGCAATACCGGTTCCAGGGATCTTTCACCAGACCCAGGGAACCGTGCCACGGACAAGGTTGATGAGTAAGCCCTCTCCTCCCACAACATTAGTCCAGAGGAGGAATCAGAACCCTCAAAAGGCAAGGGTCCAATCGACCAGATCAGGATTGCCCTACGGCGAGTGTTGAACACAGTGAGGGTTTCTCCTCCAAACGTTCAAGCCCGTCTAAGGCGTCCGATCTAACACAGCAAGTCCTGGAATCCATGATTCTGGTGCTCAATCAACACCTGATATCTGTCACCCTTTGGTTACCTCCACGAGGTGTGTGGTCGAGCTCGCTTCACCTGCAGATTCGACCATACCCCCGTAGAGTTCACCTTCAACCGAGACGGTTATAACTCGGAATTCCCCTTCCTAGAGGGGATTGCTCCAAATCGCGAGGCGTTGTCGTTCGACTACTTCTCGAGTCAGGAGGACTCAACCGTGAGTGGGGATAGTAGCACCTAAGAGGTCTTTGTTCTCCCCTCAGATCATAATCTCTCTCCAAGAGGCGAGACTAGGGTTGTTTCCCATCGCGCACTCCCTTCGGGCTCTTGTGGTGATGGCGAGAACGCCTCCGGTGACAACCAGGATTTGCATATTCATGAGCGTAGCTGAAATCCTAGAAGTGGTTGCTATCAATTGAGACATGTTTCGACTGACTTAGATATCGATGATCCTGAAACTATTCGGAGAAGAAGAATTGCTAAACAGAGGACTTGGCCTGGGCACACCTAATACTAGTCAGAGGAAGCTCAAGAACTTCAATGAATAAATAACCTGATAAAAAACTGAGCTCAAGAGCTTGGACAAGCGCCAGACTACGACCTCTTTGCTCAAGAGATCGCACGGAAACTTTGGGACACATGTCGGACCCCGGGTGTCACACAACCCCGAGACCCTCTGTGCATACCAAGCTAGTCCCATGATCAGTAGCTAGCTTGCACAGTTGCAACAATGATGTAATCATAACCATTCAACAACGAACTAATGAAGGCATAAAGTAATATTAATTAAAACAAGAAAGACCTTATGGTCAAGGTTCTACAAAAGTCGCCTCACGTGGCTTAGCAACAACAGAGTATCCGCAATGAAATCTCAAAATACGTGGAGCCCAATCGACATGCCCACAGGCAATCGAGTGGTGGACGTGACCTAGTTCGCGAAGTCTTCAAAGTAGCCTTCTTCATAGTACTCAACATTTCCTGGTTCTTCCGCTGGGACTGATCAACAAAGGGCATAAAGCCGTGAGTACATAAAGTACTCAGCAAGTCGTAGAGAAATGTATGCACATAGTATTCATGACAGGCTTAAGCAAGGATGGCTTTATGGTTAATTTGCAGAAAGCAAGTTTAACAAAAATACAATAATTAGATTGCAAAGGTGATTTTAAAAGAATAATACATAGATAACCAAGTTCTTTTGAATCAAACAAAGGAACATCCCGTTCACTTCCCAACCATTCCAACCAAACCTTTCCATCGAACCAAACCACATTTTGAAAATGCTACCCCTTGCGCGAAATCACCAGGCATGTCCGTAACCGGGGACACGGCTATTCGAATAGATTTTTGACACTCTGCAGAGGTTGTACAGCTTTACCCACAAGAGATAAATCACTTGCAATGTCCGTCTGACACACTTCCGAGGGTGTGCGACTAAGTGACTATCACAAGGCCTTTACAAAGTTCCATTTTGCCTCGGTTCTGCTCGCTAAGGTTTCGCCATCACAGCCCCCTCTTGCGCCAATAATCAACCCTAACAGAACCGACTCAAAACTTCCCTAATTAGTTGGCCAGGTCCGTCCCATACCGGACTTATGGTTGCACGAGGTGACCCAGATCAATGACTTGCAAAGTTAAGTCCTTAGTTGGCTGCTCAGACAAGTCTACCACGACCCAATGTGCATCACACACCCACTCTAGCTTCCTACCTCAAGCCCGAGCATAAATCATTTTTGTTCAATCCCGACCAAATGGCAATCCCTGCCATGGCACAACATCTTTTAATAAAAGTGGCCTCACACCACTGTTCCATAGTTCCATTAGTCAAATTTCAATAATCATTGAACATGTGATCGAAAGTACCGCGGGTAACTAGAGCATGCCTAAGCAATAATACGCTCCCAAGTTGGTAATACAATTATGTCCAACTAGTATCAACCATCCTAAGGTGTCCAAGGATATATGTCATTCAAGGAGACATTTCATTTCCAATTTATCAAGGAGGCATAATGGCAATTTGGTAATTATCTACTCCCAAAACCATTTTTAATAAAACTAGCCATGCATGATAATTTAATACAATATACATTTGTAAAATGGGTTCAACATGGTCAAAGGCCTACGACTTGCCTTCGTTGACGAGGAGAGGGTCTTCGGTCGTCGGGTCGAAGGAATCTTCCAAACGCTTAATCTACACGCAAGAGAAAAGCAACAAATAAATAAAACAGCACCAAATGAACTCCAAAAATTAAAAAACCAGTACCAAATGAAAGAGGGTGAATTTATATAAATTTAGAAATTTGGATCACCCAAATCGGAGTTCGGATGTGAAAGTTATAGCCAAAAGAAGTTTTAAATCACATAAAATGATGGATTTAGGGTTTTTCGGATTTTCTAATTATTTTCCTATTGAAAACCCGGTTTACGCACGGCATTGCAAGCACACACGCGGCACTACGTGGCGCCCACGCTGGCAGAATGCCGACGCGGCGCCGACGTGGCGCCACGTGGGTGGCCACGTGGGCTCGCCCACGGTCGAGAGAGAGAGAGAGAGAGAGACGGAGGCGGCGGGCGGCGGCGGAGCTGGGGAGACGACGGCGTCGGCGCGGAGAAGGCGGGAGAGCGGTGGCGGTGCTACGGAGAACAACGGCGCGACGAGGCGGAACAGCGAAGGGCGCTGGGAGAACGCACAGCCTTGCGCGGCGAGGCGAGAGAGAGGAGAGAGAGAAGAGAGAGAGGAAAGAATCGGGCGGCTTTATAGAGCTCATGGCGGGCGGAGCAATGGAGTGGCGGCGCATGGCGGGCGGACGAGACGGCGCGGCGAGATTCGCGGCGGCGGAATCGCGGCGACGTGGGAGAGAGAGAGCGGCGGCGGAGACGATGACGGACGCCGTCCGATTCCGACGGACGCTGGGAGCGAGGAGACGCGGTGAACGAGAGCCGTCCGATTCCGACGGACGGTGGGAGTCCAAAGGGCGGGAGAGAGATGAGCGGGCGCCGTCCGATTCCGACGGACGGTGGAAGCGGAAGAAGCGCGAAGCGATCGAGCCGTCGCGATGGCGATCGGACGGTCGCGAAGAAAAGGGCGCGAGCGAGCGGATGCGCCGGATTTCGATCCAACGGCCAAGAGAAGAGGCGACGCGGCGAACGAGGGCGCTTGATGAAGATCCGACTACGGAGGGCGAGGGCGCGCATGAGCGGCCGGAGGGGCGGGCGGGAATAGTAGTGGCGGCGGCTAGGTTTCTACCACGACAGAAAAAAAATTAAAATACCTTTTCATTTTAGATATTCAAATAAATCAAAAAGCAATTTAGAAAACAAAGAATAGACTCTAAAAATTCTAGAAAAATTCACGTAAATTCCTTGAATTATTCTAGACTTAATAAAAATACTTTTAACTTTAAATTTCCTTTTCTTTTGCAAATAAATTAATTTTTAATTTCGGATAAAACAAAAATCAATTTCTAAAATCCAATAAATCCTGAAAATTCTTAAAATAATAATTTTGATTTTAAATTCAGAAAACTCAATTAAACCAACTTTAATTTAATTGAAGTTTGATTAACTCATATTAAATCGCAAATGGATTTTGAAATTTCCAAATTAAGCTTTTGGCAAATAGAAGCAAATGGTTCTCTTTTAAAAATTTCAAAACTCCAAAACGGACGCTACAAACCTACCCCTCTTAAAGGGAATCTCGACCCGAGATTCAGTCGACTAGAGAATAGGGGAAACTCACCTTCAAGTCTTCTTCTCGCTCCCAAGTGGCTTCTTCTTGGTGTGGTTGCTCCAATCGACCTTGCGTAAATGGATGATCTTGCTTCTTGTCACTGCTCCGCTACTTCCAAGATCTTGATGGGATGCTCCTTGTAGGTGAGGTCTTCTTGCGTGGCAATTGATTCCACGGCATCTCTCTTCGGCACACGCAAACACTTCTTCAATCGCGACACGTGGAAGACATTATGCACATCCGATACCGAGGTGGGAGCTCCAAGCGTAGCGACTTCTCCTCTTTGGACTAGAACTGGAAAGGTCCGATGTACCTTGGTGCAAGCTTTCCACTTACTCAAACGACGCATCCCTTTGAGAGGCGACACCTTCAGTACACATGATCACCAGTGCAAATGCTAGATCTCGCGACGGCTATCGGCATAACTCTTCTCGCTCGGTCTGTCTTGCTTTGACCTTTCTCGATTGATCGAACTTGCTCTTCGGCTTTTTCCAAAATATCCGCCCAAACACTTGTCTTTCGCCTACTTCATTCCAATACAACTGTTCGCATTTTCTTCCGTAAAGAGCTTCAAATGGAGACATCTGGAGGCTTGACTGTAATCGTTGTTATAGGAAAACTCGCATAAGGTAACATTTGATCCCAATCGTCTCGATTTGCTAAGGCACAAGCCCTTAACATATCTTCTAGGATTTGATTTACTCTTTCGTCTCATCCATCCGTCTGGGATGATAAGTCAGATCAAATTTAGATTAGTACCCAAAACATCGGCAACTTCGCCAAAATCTTGAGGTGAATCTGGGTTCCTCGATCCGACACGATCTTCTTCTAAGACTCCATGCCGGCACACTATCTTTGCCATGTACAGCCTCGCCATCTATCACGAGTAAGTAGTCTTGATTGGGATAAAGTGAGCAACTTTGGTTAGACGATCCACAATTACCCAGATAGAATCATATCCTGACCTTGTCCTTGGCAAACCAGTGATAAAATCCATGCCAATTTCTTCCCACTTCCATTCGGGCACTTTCAAGGGTTGTAGGAGTCCAGCAGGTCTTTGATGCTCGGCTTTAACTCGCTGACAGACATCACATTGAGCTACCTACTCGGCAATCTCACGCTTCATGCTAGGCCACCAATACATTTCTTTAAGGTCTTGGTACATCTTTGTGCTTCCAGGGTGAATGGAGTACAAAGTTTCATGGGCTTCCTTGAGTATCAGCTGCTTAAGCTCTTTCTGATCGGGAACACAAATTCGCTTGTCAAACCAAATGGTGCCTTGCTCATCTTCTGAAAATCTCAGGGCTTTACCTTTCTTCATGTTGCTCTTGATTTCCTTAATATTGGCATCTTCAACTTGAGCTTCCTTGATCTGATTCCGCAAAGTGGGTTGAACTTCTAAGGCAGCTAGGTAACCTTCTTCAACCAACTCTAACTTGAGCTTCTGGAATTCTTCATGTAGGGTCGATCGATTTTTCTTGATCGATGTGGTATTGCAATAGACTTTTTCGCTCAAGGCATCTCGCCACAACATTAGCTTTGCTCGGGTGGTAATGGATTCCAATATCATAATCCTTGATTAACTCTAACCACCTTCTTTGCCTCATATTAAGATCACCGAGTGAAAATGTACTTCAAACTCTTATGGTCCGTAGACTTCACAAATGATTACCAATAAGGTAATGACGCCATATCTTTAGAGCATGCACTACTGCACTAACTCCAAGTCATGAGTGGGTAATTCACTTCATGAGGCCTCAACCGACGGGAAGCATAGGCCACTACCTTCCTTTCTTGCATCAGACACAACCAAGTCCTTGCCGGATGCATCACGTAAAATCTCAAAATTCTTCCGACATCCGCAAAATCAACACCGAGTCGTTGTCGACGCTTCTTCAACTCTTGAAAACTTTGCTCACAACTGTTGTCCAAGCAAATTTCTTTTCTTTCTTCAATAGCCGAGCGAGGGTCTTGCTATCTTGGAGAATCCTTCTATGAATCGCGATAGTATCCTCGCCATTCCAAGAAAACTTCGACTGAGGCATCGACTTGGGTGACTCCCAATTAAGCACATCCTTAACCTTGTCAAGTTAACAGATACTCCTTCCGCAGACATGACATGTCCCAAGAAAGTAACTTTTCATCCAAAACTCACACTTGCTGAATTTAGCATAGAGTTGATGATCTCTAAGCTTATTCAGACCAAACGGAGGTGCTCTTCATGCTCTTCTTCACTCTTGAATACACCAAAATATCGCCAATGAAGACAATGACGAACTTATCCAAATACTCCATGAACACTTTATTCATCAAATTCATAAAGTAAGGGGGCATTGGTCAATCCAAATGACATGACCGTGAACTCATACACCCATACCGGTTGAGAAAGTCGTCTTGGGAATATCTTCGACGAATCTTCAACTGGTGGTATCCTCGACCTCAAGTCTATTTTGGAGAACACTCGGCTCCTTTCAACCGATCAAACAAATCATCGATCCCGGGCAGAGGGTACTTGTTCTTGATGGTGACCTCATTGAGGGCTCTGTAATCCACACACATCCGTTGGGTACCATCCTTCTTTGCAACAAAGATCACCGGGCTCCCAAGGTGAAGAACTTGGCCTGACAAAACCTTTCTCTTGCATTTCCTCAATTTGTTTCTTCACTCAACCAAATCATTGACAGCAATCAGTAGGGTCTCTTGAAAATAGGCGCAGTTCTCGAACAAGATTGATGACAAACTCCAAGTCTCGATCAAGCGGCATTCCGTAGGTCATCGTGAAAGACATCCGGGAACTCTCGACTCACTGCACTTCTTCCAAAGACACAACACTGCACTCGCAGACTAAAGATCCAAATAGCTTCTCCGGGAGGCTTCAAACTTTACCTTGGTTCCATCCGGATCGACCAAAGTGATGCTTCTACCACCACAATCCAAGAGGGCTTGGTGATTGGCAAGCCAATCCATTCCCAAAATCACATCAAGAGACTTGGTGTCTATGATGATGAGATTAGCAAGGAATTCTACCCTTCTATGGTCACTTGAACCTTAGGGCAACCTTGGTTCGTACTCAATTCGACCGAGATCGAACCAACAAAACACTTTTAAGAGGCAAACTTCCAATTGGTGCCTTTCAAAGAAACTCCGAAACAAACGAATGCGAAGCTCGTAATCAAACAAAACAATGGCGGTCTTTGAATTGACAAGGAACTTACCCAAAGACGACGTCCGGTCAGTCTCGGGCTTCCTCCACGATGGTGTGGTTCACACGACCTCTTCCAAAAGGCCGAGGAGACTTGACCGGTGCGTATGGAGTCCGAGGGGCTCCACGTGCGACTCGGAGCGGGGTCCCGTCTGAGTAGCTCCCATGTTGAAACGAACAGAGAAGGGCCTTGCCTCTGCGGCAATCACGCGGCGCCCCACCGATGGCACTTAAAGCGTATGATCCCGCGCAGGTTGACATTCCTTGGCTCCGTTGCCGGAGCCGCTGAAGCCGCGTCACCGGAATCGCCGGGCGAGGTGTTGCTCAGGGCTCAATGTGACAGTGGAGTAACACGCGTGAGGCGCACATTCATTCGGCTCTCGGGAGTGAGACCGATGGGCACCGTCGCATCATCTTTCTCTTGCGGGATTCTTCCACCACGGCGGATTCTTCGATGAGCATGGCCTTGTTCACCAAGTCTTTGGAAATCGCATAATCATTCCCAATGACTTGCACCTTCAAACCGGGTTGAGTCCTCTCTTGAAGCGCTTGGCGGGCATCATCTGTGGCAACGCCCTCCGAGGCATAACGGACAACCGAGTGAATCTGTTAAGATATTCACTCACCGACGTGTTGCCTTGCCGCACTCACTGAACTCATTCTTCTTCATTTCCACCTTTCCATCGTGGATATGGGAGTGGCGGAAAGCTCTCAAAACTTCGCCCAAGTGATACTCTCATGGTTTCCATGGGCGGCACAATAGTTCTCCCACCATTCTGCAGCGGTACCTTCAAGCCGGTGGGTGGCATCTGTAACCTTCTCGCGATCATCACAACGGTGATAGCGAAGTTTTTTTCCATGGAACGTAACGGTCATTCAGTCCCAATGGCTCCGAGGAGCTAGAGAAAGTGGGCGGATGGGTCCTCAAAACTCGCCACTGGATCGTGGAAACACCGGGGTGGAGCAAAGGAGGAGGTGTGGCACCGCTGATCGCTCGATTCATCATTGCGGCGAGGTGGCAAAGAAGGCCGTTCTGGCGATTCATCATCCGAGTCATGTTCTCGCATCAAAGAGCTCATCACCGCGCTGGCCGCTATGAATCGACTCAAACCCGGATCTGCACCGGCGGCTCGGGAAGACGGGCATCGGCGCTTGAGTCTCATCCTCGCTTATGAGTTGCGGTCCGAACCATCTGCGACAAAGCTTCACGTGTTTAATAGACGAGAAGAAGAAAGCGCTTTAGATGCGAGGAAAGCACGAGATGAGCGAGGAACAAGGGAGATAGATGGATCAACCTAATGCGACAAAATTGGTTTTACCTAACGAATGATAGCCTAAAGCTATCAAGAAGCAAACCAAAAGGGACACTTAAGCACAAAAGCACTATTACGCAGACTAAACGACTCTAAAACTAGGGAGGCAGCTACCATTCTAATCTTTACGGAGGGTCAACTTGGATCAAACGGTGGACCTTGAACTTCCAAAGCTTCCATTGCTTGATCTTGAAGGGCTCGATCCTAGGGATAATCCAGAGATGAGGGAGTCAATTTAAATTTGGAAAGCCAAGTTCCAGAAAGATAAGATAAAAGAACTCAAGAATGATATAAGAGGGTAAGATGATAAGATAAGAATAGAACAAGGCGAGAAAGAACAGAATAAGATGAGAGAAGAGTTTCTAGTCAAGTTAATTGCTTGGTTTGTTTTAGAAAATATATTTTGAATCTTTGACTAAGACGACCAATCTAACTAAAGGCTACGCCCCATACGATATGGCTCGATACTATCTCCTCGTCGGACCCGGTGTCACACAACCCCGAGACCCTCTCAAGCATACCAAGCTAGTCCCATGATCGTGAGCTAGCTTGCACAGCTTGCAACAATGATGTAATCATAACCATTCAACAACGAACTAATGAAGGCATAAAGTAATATTAATTAAAACAAAGAAAGACCTTATGGTCAAGGTTCTTACAAAAGTCGCCTCACTGGGCTTAGCAACAACAGAGTATCCGCAATGAAATCTCAAAATACGTGGAGCCCAATCGACATGCCCACAGCAATCGAGTGGTGGACGTGACCTAGTTCGCAAGTCTTCAAAGTAGCCTTCTTCATAGTACTCAACATTTCTGGTTCTTCCACTGACCGATCAACAAAGGGCATAAAGCCGTGAGTACATAAAGTACTCAACAAGTCGTAGAGAAATGTATGCACATAGTATTCATGACAAAGCTTAAGCAAGGATGGCTTTATGGTTAATTTGCGTAAAGCAAGTTTAACAAGAAATACAATAATTAGATTGCAAAGCGTGATTTTAAAAGAATAATACATAGATAACCAAGTTCTTTTGAATCAAACAAGGAACATCCCGCTCACTTCCCAACCATTCCAACCAAACCTTTCCATCGAACCAAACCACATTTTGAAAATGCTACCTTGCGCGAAATCACTGTGCATGTCCGTAATCGGGACACGGCTATTCAATAGATTTTTGACACTCTGCAGAGGTTGTACGACTTTACCCACAAGAGATAAATCACTTGCAATGTCCGTCGACACACTTCCGAGGGTGTGCGACTAAGTGACTATCACAAGGCCTTTACAAAGTTCCATTTTGCCTCGGCTCGCTTTCGCTAAGGTTTCGCCATCACACCCTCTTGCGCCAATAATCAACCCTAACAGAACCGACTCAAAACTTCCCTAATTAGTTGGCGGTCCGTCCCATACCGGACTTATGGTTGCACGAGGTGACCTGATCAATGACTTGCAAAGTTAAGTCCTTAGTTGGTCGCTGCACAAGTCTACCACGACCCAATGTGCATCACACACCCACTCTAGCTTCCTACCTCAAGCCCGAGCATAAATCATTTTTGTTCAATCCCGACCAAATGGCAATCCTCGCCATGGCACAACATCTTTAATAAAAGTGGCCTCACACCACTGTTCCATAGTTCCATTAGTCAAATTTCAATAATCATTGAACATGTGATCGAAAGTACCGCGGGTAACTAGAGCATGCCTAAGCAATAATACGCTCCCAAGTTGGTAATACAATTATGTCCAACTAGTATCAACCATCCTAAGGTGTCCAAGGATATATGTCATTCAAGGAGACATTTCATTTCCAATTTATCAAGGAGGCATAATGGCAATTTGGTAATTATCTACTCCCAAAACCATTTTTAATAAAACTAGCCATGCATGATAATTTAATACAATATACATTTGTAAAATGGGTTCAACATGGTCAAAGGCCTACGACTTGCCTTCGTGACGAGGAGAGGGTCTTCTATCGTCGTCGAAGGAATCTTCCAAACGCCTAATCTACACGCAGAGAAAAGCAACAAATAAATAAAACAGCACCAAATGAACTCCAAAATTACAAAACCAGTACCAAATGAAAGAGGGTGAATTTATATAAATTTAGAAATTTGGATCACCCAAATCGAGTTCTGATGTGAAAGTTATAGCCAAAAGAAGTTTTAAATCACATAAAATGATGGATTTAGGGTTTTTCGGATTTTCTAATTATTTTCCTATTGAAAAACCCGTTTACGCGTCGGCCACTATGCATAACACACGTGGCACTACGTGGCGCCCACGCGGCAGAATGCCGACGCGGCGCCGACGTGGCGCCACGTGGTGGCCACGTGGGCTCGGCCCACGGCCGAGAGAGAGAGAGAGAGAGAGAGAGAGGCGGAGATGGGCGGCGGGCCGAGTCAGAGACGACGGCGCGCGGCGGAGAGAAGGCGGAGAGGCGGTGGCGGTGCTACGGAGAACAGCCGGCGACGAGGCGGGAACAGCTGGCGGCGCGCGGAGAACCATGGCAGGAGGCGCCACGAGGCGAGAGAGGAGGGAGAGAAGAGAGAGGGAAAGAATCGGCGGCTTTATAGAGCTCGCGGCGGGCGGAGCAATGGAGTGGCGCGCGCGGCGAGGCGGACGAGACGCCTTGGCGAGATTCGGGCGGCGGCGGAATCGCGCGCGACGCGGGAGAGAGAGAGCGGCGGCGGAGAGACGATGAGACGGACGCCGTCCGATTCCGACGGACGCTGGGAGCGAGGGAGACGCGGTGAACGAGCCGTCCGATTCGACGGACGCTGGGAGTCCAAAGGGCGCGAGGAGATGAGCGGCGCCGTCCGATTCCGACGGACGGTGGGAAGCGGAAGGCGCGGCGATGCGAGCCGTCGATGGCGACGGACGGTCGCGAAGAAAAGGGGCGCGAGCGAGCGGATCGGCCGGATTCGATCCAACGCCAAGAGAAGAGAGGCGACGCGGCGAACGAGGGCGCTTGATGAAGATCCGACGGCGGAGGGCGAGGCGCGCGAGCGGGCGGGGAGCGGGCCGAGAGCGGGGAATAGTGGTGGCCGCTAGGGTTTCGCCCACGCACGTGAAAAGGAATTAAAATACCTTTTCATTTTAGATATTCAAATAAATCAAAAAGCAATTTAGAAAACAAAGAATAGACTCTAAAATTCTAGAAAAATTCACGTAAATTCCTTGAATTATTCTAGACTTAATAAAAATACTTTTAACTTTAAATTTCCTTTTTCTTTTGCAAATAAATTAATTTTTAATTTCGGATAAAACAAAAATCAATTTCTAAAATCCAATAAATCCCAGAAAATTCTTAAAATAATAATTTTGATTTTAAATTCCAGAAAACTCAATTAAACCAACTTTAATTTAATTGAAGTTTGATTAACTCATATTAAACTGCAAATGGATTTTGAAATTTCCAAATTAAGCTTTTGGCAAATAGAAGCAAATGGTTCTCTTTTTAAAAATTTTCAAAAACTCCGAAAAACGGGACGCTACAACACAATGGTCAGGCTTGGCCGTAATCAACAACATCGTCCTAGAAGTCGTACCGGGACAACTCCATCGAATGCCAGTCGTTCGAACGACTCTCCTTGTGGAGAACGATAGGACCACAGGTCTGGTCGACCTCCCAACCACAACATTAGTCGGAGAAGAGTTCCACGAACAATTGGTGATCGATAAATTCCCAGGGGAGGTGGTCGTTCACCACTTCTAATGAGAAATCTGAACTAAGAGATGGAGCACGGGGAGTATCACCCTCGTAGAACTGAGATCTATGATAGGTCAAGTCCATTTATCACTAGGTATCGTCGAGTAAGATCGCCTGATGATGTCAACCCTCTTTCCCGCAAAGAAGGCACTATGATATCATTACCGGATGTCGGGTGTTTTTGACTAACCTTCGAGCAGTTCGTTGGCCACACTGGTTCCGACCAGTGAGCATGGAGAAGTTTGATAGGTCACAAAATTGCATCAAGTTTCTTCAAATCTATACCACTGCAGTTCAAGCAGTGGGATGAGGAGAACATGTCAAAACCAACTACTTTCCTACTGTACTCGAAGAATCTGCTCGATCTTGGCTGTTAAAACAGCCATAAGAGTCGATCTATTCGTGCAGCATCTCTGTGATTTACTGCTAGCCAACTTTCAAGGCACTTACAATCGCCTTGGAAAGGACGACGACCTGTATAGAATGCGACAGGATTCTCACGAGACCCTATGCCAATTTATCAAGCGTTTCAATCAAGTTTGCAATTCAATTCCTAAAGTTTCTGACTCTTCTGTCATTAGGGCATCTAAGCAGGGAGTCCGCAATTGAAGGATCACAGAGGATATCGCTCTAAATCCTCCGACAACTGTCGCTGAGCTCTTCAAATGATCCGTTATGCAACTGCAGCAGAAGCGGTTGAATGGAATCGCACGATAGATCATGACAATAAGGATACACGAGGAGAGGGTGAAGGTAGGAAGAAGAAAGATAAAAATGCTAGGAGATCTAAGAGCAAAACTAAAACCAAAAACCTCAAGTCAAAAGCTTTACGGAGGTCTTTGTTGGATCAAGGATAACCGACTAGAGGAGGTGAATAGGAGGTTTTTAAAACTTTTCAATTAATTAACAATTTTAATCTTGATTATCTTAACAAAGTTTCCTAGCACAAATACAATGAAAGAACCACTATGCTCTTTAAGACAATTATAAGCTTATGTCAATACTAGATACAATTTTAGCTAAGCAATTCTACACAAGTAAATTACTAGACATGTAAATGCGAAAATAGTAGAGACAAGGAATAAACCACAATGGACACAAAGATGTTTTTGCCGTGGTATCGAAGACTTATCAGTCTTCACTAGTTCACGTTGAGTAAGTCCAACCAAATTAGACCGGCTCCACGAATTAATCCTTAACACCTCGATCACTATCGTTGCTCTTACACCTCTCCAGAGATGGTGAGTACGCAACCACTTCACAATCCCTTACCGCGTCACTTCACAAGCTTCTTTGGAGTGATCACCGCGCAACTTCTTCTTCAAGTAGTCTAGGTGCCAGCAAGCACCAAGAGTAACAAATCACCGCATTCGCTTGAAGACAATCTAGTGCCAAAGTGATCAACTAATGATGCAATGCAGTTGAATAGCTCTCAACTACCTCAAAATGTGAATTCAATGAAAATGAGTAGAAGAGAGAGCACCAAAACCTCAAGTGTATTCAATATGACTAAAGGTTTTTGAGCTTAGTGCAGGTGGGGTGTAATTATATCCCCCCAACCACAAAACTAGTCGTTTGAACAAAGTTCCTAGAAAAATCAGCATTTGTGGTAATACCGCTATACAAACCAGGTTAGACCCCCGCGTGGAATAACTGAAGACCTTATATGGGTACCGTACTAGTCATATGATCAGTGGCTAGTACACACTTTCACAACATTTGGCATTCACAACCATACATTCACATATACAAGGTAAACAAAAGGGTACTTATCTTAAGTGATTACAATATTTACGTAACAAGGTTGACCAACCAAATAAAAATCTAAGTATCAGAAGTAGCAGAGTAACAGAAATAGCAACGGAAGTAAAAGCGATGATAGTAAATGAATTCTAGCGGTGTGCCCATCCATAACCCAAAGGAATCCGACAAGGAACAAATCCTAGATATTCCCGTCATCAACCCCTCCGGTTCCAGGTGTGAAGAAAGCATAGTCTGACGTTGGCTCATCCTCATACTCTAAACAACAACATAAGCAATATTAAGTACATTGTGTACTTAGCAAGACTTGTAGTGTATCACAAAAATTATATTAGATGCAAGGCTATCAAAAGAAAGAGGCTCTACTCTACAAATTATTTTGCTCAAAGCCATGTTCATTTGCAATATTTATAAGTAATAATTTGCAATAGAATTTGAAAGAGCAGTTAAATAAATACTAGTCAATAATAAGTAATTGAATGAATCATCAATAATAACAACTACAACTTGCAACCCTCCTTGGCTGTAAGCATCATTTCATGTTTAGCCATAACTCAGCAGTTAACTCAAATAAAAACCCACATGTCATTGCCCATTTCCCGACTAAACTGTTTTTGAGAAAATCAACACTACAGCCATACCAGCTCGTACTAAGCAAACTCATGACCATTAGCACGTCTTTTTAAATAGATTTTTACTTTGTAGAGGTGTACAACTTTACCCATATTACACGGTATTTTAGTTGCCTGGAATATCTCTACATCACTTCACTGCCGAAGGTAAGCAGTCTAGAGTTCGCGACGCAGCCTTTGCATCATCTAGCCCTAACCTTACACTAGCACAACGAATGGATACCCTTCACACCCATTGAGTGAGGCATTCACAGTTGTGTGGGAAGGCTTTATCCCAACTCCTCGGAGATGGGAGCCCCTTCAGATATGCTGATCCTTTGGCCCTGTCCGCACTCTATGGCCTACCTACGTGCAATGCTAGTTTTTCGATAACTTAGTTAGCTACGACCATCCCATACTAGCACCATGGTTGTACAATTAGGTCTTAGTCCTAGGTTTGTTGGCTTCAGTTCTTAATTGACTATGGGTAAGAATCTCCACCCTATCTACTAGTGAGTCACAATCCTCACTTTTTCATAATACAATATAACTCGTCTCACGTCTAAAATTAGGGTTTTCATTTGATTTTCGTACAAGATAACAAGAGATACTTCCTCTGGATATTTTTCAAAACCTCCCAAGTTCACATCTATTATATTGTCCTTTTATGACCTTTCAGAAAAATCTATCGTTCTATTTAGCAGTTGTGCGACAATCGCACTTTGAAAGCTCCAAGATGACACACATGCATAATTGATTTACGACTATATTATCTAACCCATAATCGATTTACGACTATCGATTTCCCAAACATTGCATTTTCAATATAAACATACACACATGCATAATAGAATTTTCAAAACAAAGTTCAACAAGTAAAATATTTGGATCAATGTGATCAAAGGAGGTGCTTGCCTTGCTTATATTGTTAAGAGAGTGAGGTCGCTTGATCGTCGATAATCTTACTCACGAATTCCTACGTCTATTCGAAAGAACCAAAAATAAAACAAAAATAGAGAAACAAATTCAGCAGCAAGGAAATCCAAATATCTTTGCATATTATTACAGAGAATGATTTTATATGAACTTAGCAAAAAGGTTCATTTGATTCCGAGTTCATATGTAAAAGTTATTAGTGTTTTGATATTCTTTGACTTCTTGTTGAATTGTTACTGTTCTATTGAGAGCACCTTACCATGACTTGTATGGGAGTTCTAGCTCATCTTAATAATTCCTTTTGTTATTATTTTCTATTTTTCAAGGAAATTTCATGATTTAAGTGTGTCCTTTTTATAGTGATGATAAAGCTTACTCTAGGTACACCTTTAACTAGAATATGTGCTAAGGATTATTTTTAGCTGACATCCATTTTAACTTAGATATTGATGATTTTACTTGATTTTCAACTTGGAGTATGCTCTTATGAATTTATTCTAAGTACATGCTAATGAATTTATTATCTAGATGTTTTACCAACTTTTATTTACCATCCTTGTCGACGATCAAATCACCGAACTTATGAGTATATAAAAAGAAAGAGGAAAAGTGACATATGTCTCCGGTAAGGAATGGGTTGCTCTTTATTGATATAAACTGGCTGTTACAAAGTATATCTGTAATCTAGACCAAAGACTAACTCCCTTAACACTGGAGCACAATGCTTGCTACGGCTTTGCAATCTAATCGACTGACTATCTTCTGAGAGTGATTCCAGTCGATGATTCTCTTCGGTCCCTCCTCTTCTCCTTCCACGGTCCTCCTTATATAGTTGATGAAACGTTGGCAGTTGTCCCTTGGAGAGGCGTCTGTTAAGAAGTGGCGCGTCTGGTCGGAGAGAGGCATCAGTTGACAATGTATCAAATGTTGTGCGGTTATATTTCAATGAGTCATGTAACCGTACTCCAGTGTCGTAGCATCGCGTGGTATGGAATATATAACACATGTTCCATTCGTCACACGGTAAAGTATATGTCTGGTCGTAGATTCAGACACCAGTTCAAAACCTTGTGAGCATTTGACTGGTCGGAGACTAGGTTTGGAACTATGTCCGACCAGGTTGGGTATTATGTAACCTCTGGAATTATTACGACCCGTGAGGTCGTTAGCCTTATGGGTTACGACCATGAAGACGTATGGTCTCTATATAATAAATAATAAATATATGTTTTAATCCTCGTCAATCCTATTGACCTATTGATAATATTGACATTATCACATCCATGGTACAAGGCTCACTGTTGTTTTAGCTAACCAAATGCCAAAACTTGATTCCCTAATCAGTTTTACTCTTTTAAACTAAGTACTAATGGCTAATAAATCTTCATACTCTCTAACCAATCTTTTCTCTCTCCATATCATGGTGTACTGTTTATTTGGTAGTTAACTGGTTACTAAGCACTTGCCAAACCTATTTAACTCTTAGGCTTTAGCTATCATCATGTGGTTACAAATTTGAATCTTTCATTAGTGGGTTATCCTAATTACTAATATTTGGACTGAACACCTAATGGACTGGCCCTCTGTTATTTTCAATCATCCTCAGATATCAAGTTTCAATTTGGTTAATGCGGTTGAGTGAACTAATGGACAACCGCAAGTCTTGTTAGCATTAGATGGATTGATTAACAAGAGAGTTCTATTGACATTTCAAATTAATCACCTTCTTGGTTTAACATTTCATAAAATGGATTTTGTTGTTTTGAGGGGTTATTAATTAATCTTCTTACCAGCCCAAGATTTCAATTTGCTAGTTACATTGCTCACTTGACTAGTTAGTTTAATAACTATTTTGTTAATTGTTCAAATGTATGATGGATGTTCACTATTTTATTTTGAATAACCAAACTTCAATATTTGTTTCTGCTGTTAAATGATTGCTCAATGACTAAATGAATTGATACAATTTCTAAATACTTGTGTTAGAATTCCTACTGTCATCTTTAGTTACCCTAGATCATCTTCTCTGTTCAATATTTCTTCCAATGACTGTACTGTTGTGCTGCTAGTTAGATAAAGGTTCAATGGCTAATTGAGTCAAGGATATTTCTAACTACTTGTATTAGCAAGGTTGTTAGTCCATTGACAAATCTGATCATTATCAGATTATTTTACTGTTCATACAGTACAAAGTATTACTGAAATGAAGTGCTACTATCTAACTTTCAAAACTCAAACTTCAAATTTTTTAAATCATTTGAGTGATCAATTAGCTAATCACAACACTTAGCTAAAGTACTAATTGGATCAATAACTTTCTAAGTACTTGTATTAGAAATATCATTAGTTTACTGTCACTGCGATCACTATGACATTCGTAGTTTTGTTTCTCTGTTCATACATCACACAACTGAAAATGCTTTCTGAACTGCAAGGCTGCTAACAAAAATTTCTCCAAATTTCGAACATCAAGTTGGTTAATTCATTTGAGTGGTTCCAATATCAGTCACATGACTAGTTAGTAGCTCTATACCTCTTACAGGTGGTTTCCCTGGTTTAGTGACAGAGAAGTTCATACACAGAGATACATAGGAGGCAGAACAAGGGCGGCTTGGGCAGTTTGGGGCGGCGCTGGTCGCCAACGAAGGAGGCTGTGGTGGCAGCTGGGGTTAGGTGAAATGGAACCAGGGAGGCATGGTGGCCCTATGGGCGGTGGTGGCATGGCCGGAGGTGGTCGGTGGCGAACAGCGGCCGGCCGTGGAGGCGAAATGGCGCGGTGGGCTGGGGAGGAGGATGGGAGGAATTAGCGGGAGCATGAGCTAGAGGGGGAGTACCTGGAGCATGTAGGGGTGGTCGGTGATGGTGACGAAGCGCCGAGGTGGGCCAACGGCATAAGCCATGGGCGGCGGAGGGAGGTCACCGTGGTGGCGGCTCTGGAGAAGACGAGAGAACAAGTGAGAGATAGGGGAAGGTAGAGAGAGTCTAGGGGATGCTCACAGAACGAGTAATTGGAGGGAGGCGCAAGGAATCATGGTCAGCGAAGGTGGCGATGGAAATTGGCCAGTGTTGGAGAAGATTGTGGCGCGCGGCTCCCTGGTGGTGGTAGCTTCGAATTGATTGAGGGATTCGGCCCTTGGGGTTGTGGAGCATGCTGTGACGCAATTGCTCGGGGGAGGAGCTTGCCGAGGTGGCCAGAACGGCGAGCGGCGGTTCGGCGGCGCGGCCACGGCTTGTGCTTGGCATTCAGAACCCTGGAGCTCGGGTTGAGCTTTGGAGTAGAGAGGAATGGAGAGGGGGTAGGGGAAGGAAGAAGGTGAGGAAGAGGGGCCGGGGAGCCTCTTAAATAGCTAGGAGAGGGATGGACGGCGGAGAGCGCAGTGTGGCCAGCGACGCACTTGGTGAGATGTCGTCAATGCGACACGGGATGGTCGTGGGCGCGGCATGGGGCACGCATGGGTAGGGCTAAACCACGGGCGTGGTTCAAGAACTGGTGGCGGCTCGATGCGCTGGCGTGGAGGAGCACGGTGCGTGGCCATGGCGCGGTAGAGCTGGCTTGTGCCGTGGAGAAGAGACTCTGTGGGTGGGACCGGGTGGTCAATGGAAGAGAAAAGGAATTAAATTTCCATATTTTTCAGAAAAAAAGCTGAGAGCTTTAGGTAATTATTTGACATAGAATTATAGCTCGAAAAATTATGAAAATTTTAGGGAGGGCTTCTGACCCAATTTTTATTTTTGTGTAATTTTTTCAGTAGTTTATGTTCTATTCACATTTTTTTAAAATTATTTTAAGCTTCTCTTTATATGTACTTTTATTATTTGATGTGAATAAAGTTTCAGAGCATGCTTTAAATATTTCTTATTTTGTTGATAGTATACTTATACCAATTTTGTATTTTTAATTATCATATTTTGTATCAAGTTGTTTTAATTATCAATTAGGTTTGGATTGTTGTTTATTATCTCTTGTTTCAATTCATATTAAATTCTTAATAAATTTTGGATTTCCATAATTTGATTCTCAAATTTATTTATTAGACAAAAAGTCTTGCAATAAAATTCAGAAAAGCAAGTGTCAATAAAATCCATAAAAAAGTTTTAAAAAGTTCACATTTTTACATATCTGAAAATAATCCAATTTTTTTGGGATGTTACACCAGTACTGCGATTTCATGGTCAACGGCCGGAACAGTTGCATTTAATTCTCTGAACTAGCCATTACAAAAAATTGTGGTACTACCAACAGCGGTAATACCGCTCGGCTAGAACGGTACTACCGATTTCCATAAGATCAAAAACACAAGAAAAACACCATCTTTAGAAATATCGTACCGCCATGTAAAACTCGATACTATCGCACTGCGGTAGTACCGCTCAAGAATTGTGGTCATACCATTTTTAGAATTCAAGAGAAACTCCCCAAAACATATTCACTGGAAAATACATACCACCAACTAGATTTCGGTACTACTGACCTGCGGTAATACCGCTCATTAAATGCGGCCATACTGTTTTTGTGATTTCAAGAAAAACTTCCAAAATAAGCTTTCTGGAATAAATGTACCGCCAACTAGAATCTGGTACTACCAACTTGCGATAGTACCATTCATCAATTGCGGTCATATCGATATCCACTGAAGAAATTCCAGAAACAAACATAAGTGCAATGCATGACTCCTAGTTGATTAAGATGGCACAAAATGAACTTTCAAGCTACTAGCCATGATCTCTCTTTATAGTACAACATCTATCCTATAAATCCGATATTTTCTTCAAACATCGAGATCGGTAAAAACTACAAAAGGATCCTTATGCTATAATACATTTGCCTTGAGCCATGTCGATATTTTATCATCTTTGTATTACCATTTTTCATGTCTTTATTCAAACTTCGGGACTAAACCTTAAAATATATTAGCGCACATGTTAGTCCCATAATACATTATTGACATTAATTACCAAAATATTTTTAAGGGCCTAGATGCTTTCAGTCTTAGCTGTAAGCGACATGGAGCCTCGGTGCTCCAAATCATACTCCGACCTGAGCAAAGGTAAACCACCCCAAACGGAAGAACAACAAGCCTAGGTGGTGTTCTTTTCACAAAAAAGGACACGACCTTCACAATTGTTAATTTTTTCAGCGGAAACTCTAGAATTACTACTCCGACAAGGGACCGCTTCCTACACTCTAAGAGGTGGGACAAACGAGTGGTCGAAAATAGTCAGATGATGATGGAGAGGCGCCATTTCAAGATCGAGAACACACAATTGATCATATCTATGGGGATCTTCAGCATATGAGTCTAAACGACAACTCAAAGTGTCGAACGTGAGGTAAATTCTATCGACCCTCCCCTTGTCAAAAAAGTACTAAAGTGGTCAGAAATCACCATGTCTCTTGAGAAAGGTGACTATCCGATCCCTTCAAATCGACCTGCTCATTTTCCGATCATGGTTGAACCCACCATCAACAACTGCCGAGTCATTCGCGTGTTAGTTGATGGTGGAAGTTCATTAAACATACTCTTTACGAGTGTCCTGGACGAAATGCAAGTTCCCATGAAAAATATAAAACCAATATGGTACTCATTTCATGAGATCATACCGGGGTCTTCGGCCAAACCTATTGATCAAGTTTCCCTTCCTGCTACGTTTGGGTCACCAAACAATTTCAGGACGGAGAAGATCTCTTTTGATGTGGTCGATTTCGAGACACCATATAATGTCATTCTTGGTCGACCAACTCTGGCACGATTCCTAATGACTGCTCATTATGGTCATCTCAAATATCTAGGCTCCAACCCATCTTTTCATTCCACTCACAAATTATTTTATAAAAATGAAAGCCAATTCAAGTAAGTTCTCGACACCGTCCATGACTGTAAGAACTACTATCTTGATAGTTTTCTCACTCCGCAAAGTTCGTACCTTTACCCACGAGAGATAATTGTCTTATACTGTCAACACGCAACCGTAGGCGTGAGACTAAGATAATCATCATAAGGCCTTTATAATACCCTACCCAATGCAACCCCATCTGCTAGGTTTCGCTACCGAAGGTGGTCTTCTAATGCAATATAGTCGCGTCACCCTTTGGACTCTAATCCTTCGGGTGGTTGTCAACTAAGACTATAGTGTATGCCACCCTCTGTAGCCCCCTTCACATTGTAGTGCTTTCTTAAAGCATTATAACAGCACCACCCTGGAGTGGTTGTCAACTAAGATTATAATGCGCCACATGAGCGGGATGATGAAGCAACACTGAGGCGAACAAATTAGTTAGCTAGGTCGTACCCATTATAGACTTATGGTTGCATTGTTTTTACACGAGAGGCCGTACAAGAACTCTATCCTTTTATTGAATCGAGCGGTGCTTCCCCACACCCACTCTATCATGCTCCCTATCAGCACCCACTACGCTTTCCAGCCGCCCGAGTCAAAATCTGTTTTTGGTTTTCTTTTGTTTTGAAATGCTTTTCTAATTCAACATACCAGCTAGACTCCAACCTCGACTACCAAAATCCAGTTTTCATGTTTTGAATAATATCAGGGCAAATCATTGCCCACATGCTAATGTATCTAAGCAAGGCTAAGCATGACACCACTTCCAGAAAACCTCTCCATAGAGACACTTTTCTAGATGTGCTTTTAATTTGTCTCTAAAATAAGGAGTTATATAGTCTAGGGGCGCTTTCTAGAGATACTTCAAGACTCGCCCCAAAATTTTGTATGCTAGAAGCGATTTTGAGACGTTTTCGAGACATATACATAATTTTATCTTGTAGAGACATTTTTGAGATACTCTCTAATTCGCCTAAAGGTTATGTTGTGCAAAGACATTTTTGCGACACTTTCCAACTCTCTAGTGGCATTTTTTCGGTGGTTGATATGTGTCAAAAGAACCACATAATAATATTACAACACACAACTAAACACGTGAGGTTGTAGGTTGAGCGGCTAGTGTGACAAGCCTAAGAGAAGTATTTCCCATGAGGTCTTGAGTTCGCATACCAACCTTTGCAATGTTGCACACATTGTATCATGTCATCTATGGACCGTTCAATAATTTCTCGATCAAGTGTCGGATAACATCACGTGGTCAAAGTTTTTGACCACTAGTGGCATGGCCATGCACTTTCTTTATCCAACCACGTCGAGGGGCCTAGAGATATTTCTCCTGTTATGTTAGGAGGGGCAAATCCCATATCCGAACAGTCATCTTCATCCGCATGTTTTATAGCATACCTGAAAGCTAACTTTATAACTACCTAGTTACGAAGTAGCATTTGGCAACCCCAAAGTGTACTTTTACACATGTAGGAAACTATGTTGATCTCATGTCTGAGGATTATGCATCATCATGCTTGAGACCAACTGATGACATTTGAAATCATAATAATTTCAGCAGCGTCTCAAGGTGGGTCAATCCAACACCATGTTCTCTAACATGTGTTCACATTATTGATTTGATATTTCTATATCCATGACTGGTGAAATATGGTCATCAATCAATACATGTGCTGGTCGAAAGAGTCAGCAGTGTTTCGACCAGTGACATTCGACAAGGGATACATTTAGAGTGACATCAACATAAGTTAAAAGAGTTTCACCAACAAGTCACATATTCGTTAATTTTTATAACTGATGATTCTTTCAAGGAACATAATAACACTTATTCAATAACACATAAACATAGACGTGATACAATCTTCTTTATGATTGCTTCTAGGGTATATCACCAATAGGATCCAAATCCTCCAGGCGACGATGAACTTGAGGAGGCGTTGCGGCGTGAGTTGCAAAGCTCGGTGGTGCCAGCTGGAGAGGTCGACGATGGCAGCGCGAGGCGTCGAGGTATAGGAGAGGAGTGCTCGGCGGCGGCACTGCCAGCAGATGAGCCGGTGGCGGCGGCGGCCCAAGCAGGGAAGAGGTTGGCAGCGCTAAAGCATCGGGGTAGAAGAGAAGCCCGGCGCCGGCGACAAGGTGACGGCACTAGCCTGCGAGCGGCGGCGGTAGTAGGGGTGGCGACGGCGGATCTAGTAGTTGGGTAGGAGAGAGAAAAGAGAATAGAAACCCTAACCCTAACATGTCTGATACCATGTTATGAATGGGGTTCACATATTGCAAAGGGGCCAATGGACCGATATATACAGATACATAATAGGATCAATATGCAAGAAACACCCTAAACAAGGGAAGAATACCACATCCTATATATATATATATATATATATATATATATATATATATATATATATATAGAATACCCATATCTCACATCTCTATATATATATATATATAGCTATATATATATATAGCATATATATATATATCTTATATATCTTGAAAATGATAAAGAAGTATATATATTTATTTAAGTGGTATATTCAAAGCGAGTATGTAAACCACTTATTAAAATGTAGTGATAGTATGTAGTTAATACTCATAGGTCTCACCTAACTCTCATGTAACTTCCTTGATAAATAGAAATTTATAAAGGAAATTATTAAATAAGCTAGGCCTCATGTGTGAGTCTCAGTGAGGTCTCAGTGAAATAATAGTAATTCAATAACAAATCAAAGTCATGTTGACCGTCTAGCTACCACCCACCTCTATCCTATTTCAATAGAAGAACAACTCGTGAAATGTATAAAGATCAGTAGATCCTACCTATTAATATAATCTCTTCCATCTGAATGGCATAAGGGGAGTATTCATGTGAATATTATATCTCTTTCTTCTTCCATAATTTCTTCACCGGCAAATATTTCGAGAGCCACTTTGCGTCCCGCTATCCAACAACCGTTATCCAGAGAAGAACCAAGCTCACATAGCAAGACTGACACCACCTTCCCTCGAGACTCATTGAATCACCACATGTTTTAGGTGTGGTAAGGTGGCCCACTTTGCGTCTCGCTGTCCTGTGAGATAACAAAACAAGTCGCTAGTTTTAGCGGTGGTGAACGGGCACTTCTCTAAAAGATGTAGTATGAAGAAGTCAATAAAAGGAATCATGAAAGCATAGCTTGCAGTCTCTATGGTGATAAGGGACATTACACCAACCAATGCAGTGCAAACTTTTCCAACTATGATGAAGACCAACCACCAAGGGATTGCCTGATGAACAAAGTCACATGTTTTCTTTGCAAAGGACATAATCACTATCCCAAGGAGTGTCGCTTGAACTTAGTACTCACTAAGTCAGCCGAATTACAACAATAGAGTCTTCGAGCTGCCATAAGCATCGCTTCCGAAGATTCCATCAGTAACCCCTAGTATCCCTTCCGTTTCCAAAGTCTCTGCCTTTCCTTCTGTTCTATCGGAATCTCGACATCGAGATTCTTTTTAAGGGGTAGGTTTGTAACATTCTACAATTTGAAAGAAGTTCAAATTCGTAAAACTTCGTAATTAACTAAATATTAATAGAGAAAACATAAAGCTGACACTTTTATGATATAACAATTCGGTGGAGACACCCCACTGTGTGAATGCTCTGAGTTTCACACCTTGAGTTCCCATTTCTGGATCTCTCTGTTACACATGATAGTTCATCGGCTTCCTATATGCATGACGTCTTCTCTTCTGAGGGATCACGCGTTCACATGATAGCTGTAACCTATATATGTGTAACTCATGTACTCTGTTTTCAACAATTAAAGATAGTGTTACTTTCCTCACATGGTATCAGAGCGGTGCCACTCCTGAGCCGCCGCCTCCATAACTTCCGCCGCGCCACCCCTGGGAGATGATCTCATCTCCATGATCTCTCTCGGGGGCTGTGTAACCCATAGTTTAAGTCGTGTCACCGATCATCCGATTGACTACCAATTAGAGTTTTCTCCGGTCATCTTCAAATCGGGTTTTCTATATTTTTTCCAATCATAGATCGGTTTGCGTCACCCTGCCGACCTGTCGACGTTCCTCGGCTCCGGACTTCACCGCCTCGGCTTCGACCTCTTCAGCGTCTCCTTTCTTCCAATGACGTCGTGGTGTGACACGGCACGCTCGTCGACACGGCCCTCCCTCCACGGCCTTCCGAGCGCTCCGTCTACCGTCGTCATCACGCCGGATCATCATCGCCGGACCGTCGTCCGCGAGACTTCCGTCTTCACCGAATTTTGGTCCAGTCTGAATATCCGCCTTGACGACGTTCCGACTGTGGGAGCGTGTTAGACAGGATGGTATCTCGGCTTTCTACATGCATGACATCTTCTCTTTCGAGGAATCACGTGTTCACATAATAGCTGTACAAGTTCACATAATGGTGTGTATATATAGCATAACATCTTCTTACTCCACTTTGATATACGAGGAATCATTTATCACTTTGGGTATACTCAGTTTTAGCATATTTTATAAAATACCTTCATATTCGCTAAAAGGAGTATGTCAAAAATTATACATACCACCTCTTAAAAGGTGTAAATACCACTTAGATTATACTCGATACTCATATAATACTCCTCGTTGTGATAGAGTGTATATATATATATATATATACTATTTTTAATAATTAAATATAACATTACTTTCCTCACTTACACTCTCCTTACCAACATTCATCCGCTTCCGCTCTCACTTTCCCCACCGGCCCCGCCGCTCCTCTGTCGTCTCTGTCTTGGCGGCCGTCTCCACTCGCAGAAACACACAAACAGAACACGACACCACCCCACTCGCGCACTCCACGGTCGCCGAAATCCCCTCGCGACAGCTCGAGGGCCAAGAGGAAGCAAGATCCTAGCCTTGGCAGCCCCCAAGGTGAGGCCTCCGCGCCGCCGTTGCCACCACCACCACCCCCCCCCCCCCACACTCGTGCCTAGTAGTCTGCGGCGATCTCGTCCCGAGATGGGGGTGCGCTGGCATTTCTTGATTGTTCTTGTGCGGCGCCTGGAGCGATCTCGTTGTGTTATCCCGCGTCTGGTTGCCGGTTTGCAATGTTGGGTGGTTGGATTGGATCTTTTGACGACGAATTGTATGTTCGCTCCAAGACTGTTACTCTAGAATAAATTGCCTATTATTACTTCCCGCAAGAGCACACTGGAAAATTAGGAGTTTTTATGTATTTGGGGAATTTCTCGCCACGTTCTACCAAAGTTGGGTGATTTTGGCGGAGTGGATTGTTGGCATATTTGGTGCATGTTTGCATACGCTAAACGTATGATTGACAAACACCACTGTTTATCGCCTAAGATTATAGCTCCTAAGCCTAAAGTTTGCAATAACGTCGTCGTGGTTTTGTTGTTGATTTTGGCATGGAAATTGTTGAAACCAGTACTGAGTTTTGTAGCTAGATGGAGTTGTGATGTCTGAATTCTGAATGATAACATTATCTGAACATTCAAAGTTTAATGTGGGAAATGTATGATTGAAGTGCTGGAAGGCAATCAGTTTCCTTTTTTTACCTTTTGAAGTAGGTGGGTGAATTTTGATGGGATCCTAATAGGGTCTTAAATGATGATTCTATAGAGGAGAAGATGAGCTGTTTGTACGATTTTGTTCTTTTCTTTTGGTTCGGTTGGACTATCGGTCATTTGGAAATTTAGTTCTGAACTGCTGCTGCACTAGTGCTGTAGTACATAGCAAGCACTGCCCCTAAGGCCCTAACACCACGAAGGCACAGTGGAATTTTAGGTGTTGATACCTGTACGTGCATTTTAATTCAATATATGCTAAGGATGGTAGCATTTCTTGAATGTTAATGAAGGCTTATGGGAGAATCCTTGTGGCAGATTTGGGGTATTTTAGTGGGTCTGGTCTAGTACTTATTTATGTTTATGGATTCCAGTAATTTATATTTGCAATTGCTATCAAAGTGATTCAGTTTGCCTTCTAATATAGTATCATTCGGAGTATCACAATAGTATTGAGTAGGTTTAGTGGTGTTTAGTTTATGCATTAATCTAGAAAGTTTCAGCATACATAATTGATTGTTTGCTAAAGTGGTATAAAATTGCAGCATACTGTGTACCATGAAAAAATCAGTTTCAAGTATTTTTTTAGAGATGGGTCTGCATTGTTTGTGTAATGTGTAGTGTATAGCTTATGGATTTGTACGTTGTGCAAAGTACACATGTCATGAGTTATGATAGTTACAGACTTAGATTTACCCTGAATCCCAGTATATGCATGATCAACTATCATCATCAATGCAGATTGTTGAGCTAAAATGGGAGTGGCAGGTCACAATGATCCTTTGTTAGGTGAAACCACATGTGGGTCTTTGCTGCAGCAACTTCAGGTATCTACGATGTATAGTTTTTTTTTTTCTACTTTTTGTGCTTTGTAAGAGCTGAAACATACAACAATGGCAACACAAACACCATTTGAACTCCTTATCTGCATCAATAAGGGTTAACATAGCATCTTTGTGACAAGGAAGGTACATAGGATTCAATGAGTGACTGATGGGTGTTATTTCAGCTGATATGGGACGAGGTTGGTGAGACCGATGAAGATCGTGACAAGATGTTACTTCAGCTAGAGCAGGAGTGCTTAGATGTTTATAGGAGAAAGGTTGATCAGGCTTCTACTTCAAGGGCATGTCTCTTTCAACAACTTGCCAACTCCAAATCCGAGCTTGCTAGACTCCTTACTGCACTAGGAGAGCTGTCTATTTCTGGCATTGTAAGTATCAGGGAACAGCCCCCACCCCCATCCTTCCTTTGTATACACAAAGTAGACTTAGTCAATAGTTTTTCATAGTTTTATATTTTATATTTTTGCATTTTTTGTAGAGTTTATCTTCCCCCTAATACAGTGCTTATGGCGCCTTTCTGCTGATTTACAGCCTGACAAGACAACTGGTACAATCAGGGAGCAACTAGCAGCGATATCACCATTCTTGGAACAACTCTGCAGGAAAAAAGAGGAGAGGGTGAAAGAGTTTGCTGATGTACAACATCAAATTCAAACAATACGTGGTGAAATCGCTGGGAGTCTACAACTTGGTGACCACTTGGAAACACCCCATGTTGATGAGTACAATCTTTCAATGAAGAAATTGAATGAATTTCTTTTTGAACTACAAGCACTACAAAAGGAAAAGGTTGGTATTAATTTCATAGTTTGCTTTGCACAATCTGTCAACTGGTATTTTCTGTTCATGTGCCAAAGCTCCGAACATCAAAGCCCGATCATGCTGGAGGAATCCAAAGTTTTGGCATAACACATAACTTTGCACATTTTATCTGCTAGTCAAATTCTCTTGATATGCCAAGGCTGCATAACTTTTTATATCCACCTTGATGGAGGATTTATAAATTGTGGCATAACACAGTCACGTACCATATTAATGACCAAGGCAGTAGGCAACTGATATAGCTGATGATCGTCATTGCAGTACCTGTATTTTGGACTACTTAAAATCAGTGGACTTGATCACTGACTTGAAATGGTATTTCTTAATGTCTTTTTGCATTGCAGAGTAATAGGCTGCACAAGATTCTCGAGTTTGTGAGTTCAGTACACGATCTCTGTTCTGTCCTTGGGATGGATTTCTTGAGCACTGTTACTGAAGTTCATCCTAGCCTCAGTGACTCTGTTGGTGTTCATTACAAAAGTATTAGTGATGAAACATTATCCAAGCTGTCTAAAATGGTGACTGAACTTGAAGAAGAGAAAATAAAGAAGCTTGAAAAGGTAAATTTGCAATGGGCCTCTTATTCTTGCTTATACTACCTCTCTGCCTTTGTTGTCTGTGATATATTTACACTGTGTGATACTATTTATGATTAAATGCTATGTTTTCTTAGATTCAAGCCTTAGCTTCCCAGCTAACTGATCTTTGGAACTTAATGGACACCGCTGTGGAGGAACGGCAACATTTCCATCTTGTCACATGCAATATGTCCTCAACACTGGATGAAGTGTCAGTTCCAGGAGCTCTGGCTCTTGATGTAATTGAGCAGGTAAGATGTGTTTTCTTCTCTCAGTGTTACTTGGACTTAAGTATCATACTGTTCACCTGTGACCTGACATATTTTTGCACTTTAAAGGCTGAACTTGAAGTTGAAAGGTTGGATCAGCTAAAAGCTAGTAGGATGAAGGACATTGCATTCAAAAGGCAGACTGAACTTGAAGATATATATGCCCAAGCTCATATCACAGTAGATACTAGTGCTGCAAGAGATAGAATAATGTTTGTTATTGATTCTAGTAGTTTTGAGCCTTCGGAACTACTAGCTGATATGGAGAACCAGATACTTAAAGCAAAAGAAGAGGCCCTAAGCAGAAAGGACATACTGGAGAAGATTGACAGGTGGATGTTAGCTTGTGAAGAAGAGAGCTGGCTTGAAGACTATAGCCGGGTATTTAAAATTTATTCTGTTACTTTTTCCTTGTCTTTGGTTTAATTAATTGTCTTCTGAAATGGAAGATAACGAGTTGTACTTTAGGCATCTGGTGTTCCTTTGCACCAGCATTGTTCTTCCAAGTCTATTCTCCACGTTGCATACTTGAAACCACTTGTTTGTGTTACTATATGTTTGACAGTGGCTTCACTTCATGTGGTGTCACAGTATTCTTACATTGATGTTCTCTTAATGGCAGGATGATAACAGATACAGTGCAACTAGAGGTGCACATCTGAACCTCAAGCATGCAGAAAAAGCTCGTGTTTTGGTTAATAAAATTCCAGGTATGTTCTGACCATCAACTTGATTTTGTTTTCCATGGGAACTGTATCGTATTACATGTGCCAGTAGTAGCTTCCAGTCCACTTTCTTAGAACTCACTTTGTTAATACGTACATTTTACATGACATGGGAAGTCAATGTTGTTCGTAATCTGAACTATCTTTTCATGAATATCTTTGATGGTTTACTGTAGCTATTGTTGAGATGCTGGTGGCGAAGACCCGGGAATGGGAACAAGAGCACAGCATGTCGTTCACCTATGATGGTGTTGCTCTTCTTTCAATGCTGGATGAATACAAAATTCTGAGACAGGACAAGGAAGAAGAGAAGCGAAGAATGAGGGTACTCTTCTCTGTAATTCCTTTTAAGTCTTGTTGATGACTGGTTCCCTAAACCATATCTCATTCCATGTTTTACTTAATTTGTTCTAACCTTTCAGGACAATAAAAAAATGAACGAGCAGCTAGCTGCTGAGCAGGAGAAGCTGTTCGGCTCGAAACTGTGCCCAGCCCGGCCCCAATCCTCAAGGAAGGCGCCTGGCCCTCGGGCCAACGGCGGTTCAGCAAACGGCACACCAAACCGGAGGCTGTCAGTCCTGCAAAACGGTGCCAGGTCCGCGAGCCGAGACGGGCGGAGGGACAGCGGCAGACCGGCGGCCCCGGTGAACTACGTCGCCATCTCCAAGGAGGACGCTGCTTCGCAGGTGGCCAGCAACAACCCGCCGCCGTCTACCCCTTGATTTCTTGGTGCCAGTGTAGAAATATATCTGTGCAGTAGTCGAAATTACATAGCTAGCTTTGGTAGAGAGTGAGTCGGGTGATAGTCGGCGGGATTCGCCCTGGTGATGTGATGTTCGTCTGTTGTAGATCGGATGTAGCTGCTATGGGAAACTGAGCTTTTGCCGTATGTCTCCTTCGGTCCTTCCTGTTTTTCGTTTACTATCTCGCGATCACTTCATGCGGAAGTGATTGCCTGCTTACAGAGTCTAAAGTGTGTGTCAGAGCTCGGCATGGATCGGGTTATCGTAGAAACTGATGCTTGCATGGTGGCCAAGGCTCTGAACTCCACTGAAGTGTTGACCCCTCGGATGTGCGTGTTTTAATTAAGGAATGTCGCAGTGTTATGATCTCTGTTTTTTCTCAAGTGCGCGTCGTTCCTTGTTTGCCTGAATGTAATAAAGTTGCTGATAGGCTGGCCAGTGTTGGCTCGACTTTTGACGGAGATGTCTATGATATGGCTATGCCAAACTCCCTTTTCTACTCCCTGGTCAAGGATGCATGCAGAGGATCGGACGTAGGAGATTTCCACCGCCCACTCAAAAACAATAGGTTGAGGAATGGCTTGCTACAGTAAAATTGTTGTAGTATTATCCGTAGCATGGGAGCCATATTCACCGTCGGATTTTTTTTAAAAAAAAACTATGGGTTAAAGATCTATAGATAAAAAAATCTGCTACAGTAAAAAAACCCGTTGCAGTGTTTTCGATGTTTCTGCATGGCACTATTCGCACAATAATGAAAAGGATCCAAATTCATCTATAATATTCAACTTTGACTATTACTTTTCATATGATTATGTTAGTAAAAATTAAAATATATTATATTATGATATTATTTATCATGACAAATATATTGATCTATTCTCTAATGACTAATCTAATTAGTTTTTCGTATATTATTAGTCAAAGTTACAGAAGTTTAAGTGCATACTTTCTAGAACATCGTATATTTCTAAATGAAGAGAGTAACTAATTTGGTGACCGGTGATTTGTCTGGACCTATCGTTTAAAGGAAATTCCTTTCCTTTTCAAAAAAAAAATCCCAACTTGTTGCGTTCCAAACCAATCTCAAGAGGAAAACCACTTATTTTATCTCCAGTTTACTAAGTAGTACCTGCAGGCTGCGGTCATGGTTGTGAGGACCTCTATCACTATGTATCGTGTGCGACCATTCCGATCATAATTTATTGTAGGATTTAAATAATGTAATACGGTGTAAACACACTAGTCTAGATGCTATAATATTTAGAATTAATCATGTTTTTTCATGTACGATTTTATTACGATCTTACCATCATGTTTGTATCAATAGAAAACACACTAACCTAGAATCTTGGTAATGGCACCTTAAAACTATAGCTCATGCAGCGCCGGTCCCCACGAGGCTAAATAACATTTTACCGCTAAGCTGCGGGCTGAAAAAAGAAGAATTCTTTTTTCGAGGTGCAGAATATCGAGTTTCATGCACCACTCAATTTATTCCAAAATTCATGTCTAGATTTTATCAGATCTAAGATGTGAGGTCGAATTGATCCACAATTATTATTATTTTTTTAAAAAATATGCTAGTCAGGTCTAGAACTCAGAACTTTTTGACTCTAATACCATGTTGAGTTGCATGCACCAATCAGTTCACCCAAATGTTTAAACTTTCAAAAAAAAGGTGAATAATATACTTCAACGCAGAACATCAGAGGCACCAACATCTCGTAAATGCACAAATGGACCACAATTCGCGTGCTTTATTTTTAATGACTACTAACTTTTTACGTGACCAACTCAGCACATTCCTAACAGATCCGGACTCCAGGTGACTTCGGTCAGGTGGTTTCTCGCTCCGATCGGTTTGGGTAATTAAGCAACTAAAACCAAGCAATCGAAAATGTTCATCGCAAAACAAACTCTACAGCAACCTGGCGGTGGCATCACAAATCTTCAGGGGAAGAAACTATGTACATCATAATGACATCATCTGTTGTTCTCAATGTTTCAGTAATCCGTTGGAGGTTGGCAAGCATCGTAAGCATCTGCCTCGGTTTGATCCTTCTGCGGCTCCTGCTCCTCTCTCCGGTGCACCTTCTTGCTCACCTTGATCGCACGAGAACATTCAACAATTCTTGAATCAGCACAGGACATTGCGCATTTCATCGAGAAGATTGGTTACTGCAGCAATTCGAGGCTTTGGTTTGGTTACCTTGTGTGATCTTGCTTGGAGCCGGTGGTCCGACGCCACCTTCCGCCGGACCAAGTTCCGGCCGCCCCTGAGCCGGTTCTTGCCGGGCTTGTAGCAGCTCAGGCCGTTCCGGCCGCCGCCGCTGGAGCCGTCTTTTTGCCACCAAGCACGGTCGGCGCAGGTCGGCGGCACGCGCACGTGGTGCACGCGCGCACGACGCACTAACGGCGGGCCGGCAACGAACTCGAATGCGCGCACGGCACGCACGACGATCGGCGTGCTTGGCGCGCGACGCACGAAATAGGCCCAACCTTTCGCTTTAGCCCAATCTCTCCTCACCTCCAATCACTCACACCGGTCTAGCCTCCGTTCTGCCAATCCTCCCCCAATCACTCCCACACCGCCGCCAACCAATCATCCCTTCACACCCGACCAATCACGTGTCTTTGTCTTCCGACGGCGGCGGTTATCGCCTTCTCAGCGCCTATAGTTACTTAGGGCGGGCCGGCAAGACGGCGACGATCCGACGCGGTGGGCTTTGGGCGTGCTTGGGCTCGACTAGAAGCGACACGGCGCACGACGCACGCGCACGTTGAATGATCGGGCCGAGCCGCACGCACGACGCGGCCGGCACGGGCGGGCCGTGCCGGCACGGCACGGCCCAATGCCCACCTCTACTGACAGCGGACACGTCGTTGGACCCGCAGCTCTCCTTCTCCTCGACTGCGAGGTCGTGGCGCCTCCTCACGACGATCACCCGCCTCCCGGCCACCGAGCCGGAGTCCGCGTTCTTGCTCATGCAGTCGTCGGCGGCGGACTCGGCCTGCCGCGTGGCCATCCACCGCTCCAGCCAGCTCCACCCCACGTTGAACTCCCCCTGGTCCGGCCGCGCCGACCGCTTCTTCGTGCCTCCACAGCTCCTCAGCTGCTGCGAGAAGGCATAGGCGAGGGCTCGCTCGCGCCGCGTCGTCGCCTCAACCTTGCTCTGGATCCTCATCCTCGACACGTTGGAGCTCACCGTGCTGTCGTCCCACTCCTCCTGACATCACATCCCAACTTCCCAAGTAAATCAAGAATGCCAAGACCGTGCATCCTCATAGCTTTCAGTTTGCTGTTCCATTAGGGGGCAAAATTGCACTGTAACCAAATTTATGTTCCTGCAGTCGTATGCAGTATGATTGCTACAGGACTAGCTCTGTACCTTCACTCTGAAGACCTGTGACCGCGACTTCTGGCTCGACCGGTGCTGCGCCGACACGCTCTCCTCGCTCAGCCGGAGGTTGCTCAGGGACTCCCCTACTTGAACCTCCACCGATGCTGCAATGGATGCTGAAGTAGGGCTCTTAGGCTCTTGGGTGCAGTCCTTTTCTGAACACTTCTTCAGCTCCTGCAATCGCCTCCTTGCCTGCGCACCGATAGATAGATCTGTATGAGCAATTGGTTTTTCTCTCTTTGCAATTTGTTCTTCTAAGTTTGGGCTTTGAACTGGGAACGCACCATCAATCCCCTGAATGCAGATTGGATCAACGTTGCTGCTTCCTCTTGGCTGACCGGCTCCGTCGGCACGCTATCTTTCTCGGGAATGTTCCCCTGATCTTCATGTTCTTCAGGGTGGTTGTCGGCAACGTTCACGTGGCCTGGTTGAGCTACCGGAGCCTGCGCCTCTTGCGGCGGCATCGCGCAAGTCTCGAAGCTCCTGACTGAGACCGTCTCGTCATCCTCCTCGTCTGCAGCCGCGCCGATCTCGTCGCCGCAGAGGTACAGCCTGAGAGAGTTCCATCTGCTCTTGTGATCAACAGGGCTCCTCTCCTGCAAATATGTACATATGCAATGCCAATTTAAGTAACTGAAAACTCCATCTTTCAGATGGTGCGTGTACCACACAAGCATTCCCAGCAATGAATCATGGTATCATCGCAAGTACAGAAGCGAAAGTACATTAGCCTCTCGGGACAACTACTGATTGATGTACAAGGAGATCTTCACTTTTTTTTGTCCTGAACACCGAGCGCACCACCGCTAGTAGTAGTAACCCACAAATGTGCCCTACAAGAACAGTGAACGCAGCAAGAACATATACATTTGTGTGTGTGTGTGTGTGCGCGCGCGCGCGCTTGTATGTGTTCTTGTGCCGGAGATGAGGACAGAGAGGGAGAAAGAGAGAAGGCACGCACGTTGTGGCCGCGGCCGCCCCCCGCCGCCGACGAGCACGGGCTCTTGGAGAAGACTCTCCGGACAATGCCGCCGGCGAGGCCCATACCCCGGCCGGCCGGAAGAGAGGGTTTCTGTCAGAAGAGAAAGTGTGCTAGACCTTACATGCTAGAGTTGGATGTAAACTAGTCGGTGATCTTGCCGAGTTGCCATGGCCATTGGCCATGACCGACTGTGTTGAGGTTCTCACTCACTCTACAGTCTACAGTGACAGTAGCGTGTGCATTGTGATTGTTCGGTCGTGCAGACGTGCAGTGCTAGCCGGCTAACCCTACACTTGCTTCCCCTTATAGCAACAGGCCAACGACCATGGACACATGGAGCAGATGGCTAAATCAAACGGCTTTTCTTTGGGCAAAGCCTCTGCGCGCGGGATGTGCTTTGGTGCGACTTTGCGTAAAGGCGCGGGCATTTGATTGGTGGATCCATGGAGCAATTGTGGAGCACACACTGTGGTGGTCTTAATGATGAGAGAGAGAGAGAGAGAGAGAGAGAGAGAGTGTGTGTGTTTTTTTTTTTTGGCTCTGGCAGAGGCGAGAGACTTTAGAGCTGGAGTTGAACATCTTGTTTTATATATACTGTTTGAAGAAACGGGTTAAAAAAATAAAGTTCTGCTATGCTCACAATCAATTTGCATCCATTGTCTTGAGCTATCAGTAGTAGTTTGCTATTGCAAGGCGTTTATTTGAGAAATGAGTTAACCTGATCATTATCGGATCCTAATTTCGAAACTTAAATATCAAAATGAACGTTCGTTATTACGCAATTTCATTTTCGTACTACTAGCTACTCCAGAGGTAATGTTCTGGCGGGTGCTAACGATTTTGCAGGTACCTCTGTAGCTCCGTGGTATTTCAGTTTACGACTATAAGACCGGCAGAAAATGATGATGACTCTATGACCGACAAACCTATTAATTGCTTGAAGCAGACAAACCACATTGCTTTTCAGAAACTAAAATCTAATTCGGTTTATATTGAGGTGCCATCACCATTGAGGCCAGGACGAGTTCTTTCAGAGTGTCGACATCTCATTAGTTGCTCGACTGGGGGTTAGGGCGGCCGTACACATCTCTTAACATCCTAGCCGGGACTGAAATCTGTCGGTAAGACGCAGCAGTCGCCTGTCAGCTAAGCATTTGGAGAAAAAGCAGCAGGAAAGAACGTTGGAAGGGTCCGGAGATAAAGGTTCTAGACGTGCATCCTTTTTTACTCAAACAGTCACATGGCTTGCCTCATCCAACCTAATCTTGGCCCTGGCCTTGCTTGCTACTGGGTGTAGGCATATTCCTCTCTCCAATTTCGTATACGACCTTACCATGCTGCTAGTACAAATCTCTCGTACAAGTATACACAAAAGCACACTAGATTCGGCACCAGACTGACAGTAGGAATTCACGTCAGAGCCCAAAACGCCATCCTATAACGACGACACAGGTACTGTGCCGGTCTCCATTTCCCAAACGACAGATGCAAGCCGGCTCAACTAGACCCGCGCCCATACAAAGTACATGAGACCATGGCAGGAAGGAGAGGCTTAGCCCGTCCATGTCCAGAGCATTCACCACGTACGGAAGCTTTTGCAATCACTGGCTGAACATCTCGTACGAACCGTTGCCCCCGAAAGAACAGATTAAGAACGCAAGCTTCCCTGTACATAAAGATCTATCTATCAAAACATCGGCTGCTCTAGTCTCATCACAGAGTAAGCAAAGCTTAGTGTTGGAGCGCGTTCGTCAGTTTTAAGCTTTTAGGTTAATTAATTAGTGTATGCAACTCAATGGTATCAGAAACGAGAGATTTTGGGTTAAAAATTCAACTGATGCAATTAAAAATATATATATAATTACAGCTCACTTCTATTCTATGTCAAGACAAAACATCAGAGACTCGCTGGTTTGTTACAACTATTACCAATTCTCGAGTGGAAATGGGAGGAGATTGTCATACCATTCATCATGTTGTTCCTATTATTTTAAAAGTATTTAATTCTATTTTAAATTACTATTGCATGCATAATTTTTATTCAATTATTTTAATTCATGTTTTAAATTTCCTAGTTATTCCAATTCCTTTGTATGGCCAATGTTGTTATTTGAGTTATCATTTCCTTGTCGCCTTAGTCAAATAAAAATTTAAAAATAATTATATGCTTAGTCAATGCATAGATCAAAATCTTGAACTTGGGGAGTTTAGCCAAATTAGTCAAACTAGTTTTAAATTGGGTCTATGGTATTGTTGTACCATAGAGAGTTTAGAAAATGTTTTACTTGATAAATAAAATTAAAATAGTTTAGACTTGAGCATAATGGTTGTGGATGGTGCAAGTTGATGCACAAGATTTTGATCTAGTCCAGGGTTTTGGAAGATCGCCCAAATCAGTTAAGGATCGGTCTTTGAGCCGCATCTTGCTAAGCTCTACCATACTACCACATGTCCTGTATAGTAAGACTAGGCTTATTAATTTGATACATCATTGTCTTGTGTGCCATGTTAATGAGTGGGTGTTGGTTAAACAGTATTCCCACCTGGCGTAAGAGGGGGCTTCCAACGAGTGGTTAACCCAAAGGAAGTAAAACCTTAGCAGACGTGTTAACCTTGAGGTAGAACATTGAAAACGCCTTGTGATAATTGCTTAACCGCAAGCCTACGGAAGCGTGTATTGTCCGACATATTAAGCAAATTATCTCTTGTGGATAAAGTTGTACACACTTTGCAGAGTAGAAAACTATTTGAATAGCCGTGTCCACAGTCATGGACATGCTGAGCAAAACCACTCTAAGTTAGACTTTGTTTTTGGTTTTGGAAATGATTTTAGAAGATGATTTCGGATGGTAAATCATTGTGGTAAAATTGAGCGGTTAGCCATGTGATAGGAAGGTATCCATCACCATATTTCATATGGAGGTTATCCACTATAAAATTGTCAACATAAAAATCTGATTTTAGTTATAGATTAAAAATTGCCTTAAAACTTAGTATGAGTATTTAAACCTGAAAACACTGCTTTTATGCAAAATAGACCCTATCAACCACAATTGTTTACTTATGCATGCATCATATTCTTTTATTGGGTGTAACTTGCGAGCACGAAAATTGTGCTCACTTTTGCTGAATAAATATTTATTCAGGTGAAAAATTCTATCAGGACGGTGAGGATCTTGACGACTAGACCTACGCCCCCAAATGATTGCATGTGGCGCATCGTGTGACTCACTTATTATTTTATTTTCCGTTGTGTTATTATATTCGGCCTCAGGCCCCATTTTGTAATAAACTCTTATTTATATTAAATAAACGTGTGATATGATTGTGATGTCACTTTTGTTCGACTGTGTACACTAGCAATTCTGGACTAGTGTATGAAACACAGAGAAGTTGGGATCATTCGTTCTCGGGTTTGACAAAAGTAGTATCAGAGCCATATCAACTGTAGGTTGTGGTCTTGAATGGTTATAACCCTTAAGGACTTATTTTTGAAAATTACAAATACTTTGGTTTTCTGGTGTCCTATCTCAACACTTCTCTTTAAAAATGGTTACTAACCCATCTCTCTCTCAAAATTGTAGATGGTTGAAGTACCGAACGACATTTCCCACGGAGTTTTCACTGGACATTGGGCCGCAATTTCTAGAAGATGATGCGGCATCTAGACTTCGACGAGAGGCCAAACATACCAGGGCTACACGTACAAGGTGGAAAATCAAGACCGTTGGAGGGTGGAGGTGATACTCTACTCGACCGCGGCATTCCTCCATCTCGGCCGGCGTGACCCGCCTGAATAGCTTGGCCGCGCCAAACACCCCCGTGGTGACCGTGGAGGGCGCCGTTTTGCCATACGATGCCACCCCGGAGGCTGGTGCCCTGGGTATAAATGGCTTAGTGCTTGCTACCTTGGAGGACGTGGTTGAGGTCGCCGAGGCCTGTGGAAACAAACACAAGCGTTTGTAGGCTCGAGCCAAGTCCATGGTGACTTCCAGCTCGGTTGGCCGTTGGAGTTCGACGTGAGTCTGCAGGGGTTCGCCAAGCTCGACTGTGAATAGCATCACTTGATGTTCCCCATCGAGGTGGCCACAACGAGCTAGCAAGGTCAAGAAGTTTTTTGGTGAATTCCGCCACCGAAGTTGTGCGCCGAAGACCTGACAATGTGCCCAACGGGTTGTGACATGTGGGAGTCCCAAATCGACGACGAACAAGGTCCGTGAAGTGTCTCCAATTGGGCATACCACCCATGTGCTCCACGCGCATGTACCACAGGTGCGTCACGCCGGACATGTGGTACGTAGCGAGCCACACCCTGTCCTCCATGGGTGTTTGTTGTGCGCGAAAGAATTGCTCACGACGATTGATCCATGGTATTGGATCCTCCTTGCCGTCGAAGATCGAAAAATTGAGCTTGATGTAGCGGGGCGGGTTTCATTGGTGTCCTACTCCTGGAGCAGGGAGGTGCGGCAGTGGCAAGCGAGGGGCAGCGCAACAGAGGCAACACCCAAGCCCTCACTGGAGCGGCGCTGGCTTGCCGACAGTTCACCGTCGGCCGCCCGATGTGTGGTGGCCTCTTCGCCGTCGCAGTCCTCCTCGCTGGTGGGATGTCCCTCCATGCGCGCCAGGTGCTGATCATGGCGTGATAGCCGGCTGATGTTAGTTTCAATCAAGCCGGTGTGCCGGGCAAATTGGTTGTTGATATTCGCGAGGGATTTTGCCGTATCCTCGGCGAATTTGTGCATCACCTGTTGGAAATCCTCGTTACCACCATTGCTCGACATGATGGACAAAGCAACGGTTGACTCTAATACCAAGATGTTAGGTGACGAACGTTGGGAACAAAGGCAGAACCGCAAAAGGGAAGAATCAATTAGGCGGGATGAGGATTGCGTCACGAGGCCGTGGTGAAGTACGGCTAGGATGAACCCTAGCCGCCGAGAGAGATAGGGGAAGGAGCCGGCATGAGACCAGGGGATGGCGCAAGGGCGTTGGGTAATTTCCCAATCATTTTGCTGATTTTCATTGATTGCATATGATGCATATATATAAGAATACAAACTGGCTTGGAAAGTATTATCCTTTCCTGGACTAGGACTCTATTTGCAATCTTCCTAATGCAAACTTCCCTAATTTAGACTTCCTTGTTTTAAACTTTCCTAATTGCAACTTCCTAATTCAAAACAAAGGATTCCTAAACTGTCACTAGAGCCGGTTGCACCTTCTCCTTGCGGCGTTGGCCATACACGAGGCCCCACATGACAAGAGCCAACACCATGACTTCTGCTACCGATGAGATCAAATCCTTAAGGGTTGCATGTGACTAGATCCTCGCAAGGTTGCAGGAGATAAGTGCAGCGATCGAGGAGGAGGCAAGGCATGCTGCTGCGATGAACACGCCACAGCCATCAACTCCGACGCCGGTGCCATCATTGGACATGATGTCTTCGTTGAGGAAGGTCACCGTTGTGCCATGATCGCCTTCACCAAGCCACCGATAGTTGCGTGCCTTTGGAGGTGCGAAACACAGTGAGTGATGTGTGGGAGGTCGCAACGTCGCCGCATCTACCCATCCATTGCATCTCGTGGAAAAAAGGGCAACAATACTACCTTGCGCTTGTTGTCTTCATCGGCGGTGTCTTCGTCAACGTCGGGCGGTGTTAAGGCTCCCATGTCTTCACTATCAACCCGCTGTCAGCTAACTGTTGCGCATTGGAGCAAGGCGTCACGGCCGCTCGTCGAGGTGGGGCTGTCAAAAATGACTACCATGGCTAACACCACAGCTCGAGGACAAGCAAGGTCGAAGGGCAGGAGAACATGTCGCGTGCTGGAATCGCTATTCATGTACATGAACAGTACCACAATACTGTAGAAACCATGTTCTGTTCATGCTAGCCCGCGGTTGCATTATTAGATGGAAAATAGATATAAGAATAATTAGTTTATTTGTTAGGTGAATTTACTTCCTTATAGATATATTTTGTCTATTAGAGATAGATTTCCATCTATTAGAGATATATTTCTTTAGAAATAGAGATTGTTTCTTACAGTTCAAGTCAAATCATCCCTATAAAAGGGAAACATGTATGCATTATCAATCAAACAAGAACAAACAAAACACAGTTCATCCCTATTTATGTCTATCTTCCTCCTCTAAAGTCCCTCAACTCCCTCCCCATTCAAGCCGTCGCCGCCCGACCATCCTCTCAGCGGTGTTTACCCCGTGATGATCTAAGATCATTACACTATCAATCAAGGACTTGTGCTTTAGTGCATGGACATCTGCTTCATTTCATATCGTTGCCTAAGGCTAAACATAGATGTTCTCTTTGTGACATGGAACAGTTGAGATGGCAAACAATATGATCCTTGATATTCTGCAAAGATGTTAATCAAGCACTACTCTTGTCATAACGATCAATAACGTTCTGCTGACATTTCAGTCCCATGAAAGTTAGAAGAAATAACAGAAAGCACTGGCCAATATTTTTCTCGTTACCATTAAAAGGAGCTTTGTCTATGAATAACTTGTATTGTATAAAAAAGTTGCAAGATCAAACAAAAGAATCATTGCATTGATTAGTCTACAAATAACACATTCAAGAAGGATGCTTCTGTAATTATTTCTTCATAGTTGAGGATTGATAAAACTACTGGTATAATAAAACAGAATTTACTCAAGGAATAGAATTTACTTAAAACTTCAGCACAAACAACAAGACTGTACCTACACAAATCAAGCATAATATGGACCAGACGGTCTGAGATTCTCGTATTTGTCATGTAGATCAAAGATGAACTCAAGCTCAAGACATACAGATCGCATAGAACAAAATACACTAAGCTATCCTAACAATATTCCAAAAGGCCTTTAAAGCTGGATTAATATAACAGGTTAACTTGCTTTGAATCCTAATTCATCCAATTTGTCTGCAACTAGGCAACTAGCTATGCTATTCACTAGTAGTGCAAGCTAGCATTTCATATCTCTAAGCAAAGATCAGGGTGAAAACATAAAATCAGATTAGCAAGCCAAGTCCAGCAAAACGTACTCATCCTTTAAAGAAGCCAATAGTTATCGATAGCTTGCCTGACAGTCCCACTGCTGTCTCCATGGTGGCTGAGGCCATCCCGTCCTAGAATCCTAGCCTGCCATGTCTAAAAAGTCTCTGGCGTTGCATCCACATTAACCATATGCTGTAAAACGGACAAGACTACCGTTGCTGAGCAGATTATTCATGATTTATATCAATCGATGGGCTGGATTTTGCAAGATGCCAGCTGGCGTCAATTTTCAGTGGCAGTTCATAAAAGTTGAGCCTTTTCAGAACAATACATGATAGCATTCATCCCAGACTCTCAATAGTTAAGAAATGACTCATGAGCATTAACTCAGAGCTCAGAATCACCAACAAAAGCAGAACCATGAAAAATTTATGGAGTGTCCTCATCTAGATCCATGTCCTCGCAGGCTACAAGTTCTGAAGCTGCCTCATTAACATTGCACACATGTAGTTTGCTTCTGTTAACATCAATCCAGCTCTTTCCGGGTGCCTTTTTCACCTTTCTTGATTTCATCAGCCTCCTTATCCCCAAAGCATGTTCCCATCGCCCAATTTTTCTGTACACATTTTCAAGAAGAATGTAGCTCAAGTGGTACTGAGGCTCCAAATCCATCATTTTCTTAGCAACCCTTTCTGCTACATATTGGTTAGAATGTGTGGCAGAAGCGCCAAGGATTGCTGCCCACAAGGACGAATCATCCCTAAAGGGTGACTTGTTTATCAGATCTTCAGCCTCTTCCAGAAGCTCTACTCTACTGAGAAGGTCGACCATGCAATTGTAGTGTTCAATTCCAGGGACAATGCCATAGTCCTTGCTCATAGAGTTGAAGTAGCTCCTTCCTTGCTCAAGCATTCCAGTATGACTACATGCAAAAAGAACACCGATGAAACTGATGTAGTCAGGCCTGGCCCCTTCCTTGACCATCTGATTGAACAAACTGATAGCTCGCTCACCATGGCCATTCTGAGCGAAACCACCGATCATGGCATTCCAAGTAATCATGTTACGGACACTGCTCGCTTCAAAAACTCTATAAGCATAGTCCACCGCACCACATTTTGCATATAGGTCTACAAGTGCAGATTCAACAACCACATCTCTCCAGCCTCCATTTCTCAAAAACCGGCAATGGATCTCTTTTCCTGGCTTGACAGCAGACAGACCAGCACATGCCCTCAGAACAGTCCCCAAGCTATACCAGTCATCATCCTCCTTATCCATCTGCCGAAACAACGTAAGAACCTTCTCGTACTCCCCGTTCTGGCAATACCCTCCAAGCAACGCGCACCATGAAACTGCATTCCTGGCCTGCATCCTGTCAAACACCATGCGTGCTTCCACCATCATCCCACACTTGGCGTACATGTCCAACGTGCTGCTCTCCACGATCACATTCCCACACAGACCACGGGTAACCACTTGCACGTGCGCCTCCCTCCCCTGCCTCACCCTCTTCAAATTCCCCAGCGCCGTCATCATCGAACCAAACGTGCAGCCGTCTGGCCTAACCCCATTCCTCGTCAGCATAGACCGGAACCAGCCTACAGCCTCCACGAAACAATCGTTCCGCACAAACGCTGATATCAACGACGTGTAGCATATCCCGTCCGGGGCGCGCATTTCCTCGAACGCTTTCCGCGCGTCACCGGGCGCGGCCGCATGGCCGTACATGTCCACCAGCGAGCTTAGCACGACATCGTCGTCGCAAAATCCCCGTACAAGGATGCTCCCGTGGACGCAGGCGCCCGCCCTGCGGTCGCGGAGCACGGCGCAGGCCTTGACAGCGGCGGAGAGCGCGTGGGCGTTGGGCGAGACGCCGTCGGCGCCGGCGAGCATGGACCTGAGGGAGTGGAGAGCGCGGCGCGGGAGCCCCGCGCGGAGGAACGCGGCGAGGATGGAGGAGTGCGCGACGACGTCGCGGCGGGGCAGGTCGTCGAAGGCCCTGAGCGCGTGGGGGAGGTGGCGGGGGAGGCGGACGTAGAAGGCGAGGAGGGCGTTGGCGACGTAGCGGTCGGCGAGGAGGCCTGTACGCGCGGCGCGGGCGTGGAGGCAGTAGCCAAGGCGGGGCGGCGGGTGGCGGAGGAGGACCGCGGCGATGAAGACGGGGGAGGAGGGGTGCGCGGCCGCGAGGCGCGCCGCGGCGGGGAGGTCGTGGGAATCAAGGAGGCGAAGGACGGCGGGGCGGGGCGCCGAAGAGGGGAGCCTCGGCGGGGGCATCGTGCCATGGAGGCGCACCGCTCCAGCCGGCGCAGGCGGAGAGTGGTGCGAGCCTGCGAGGTCACCGCATCGTGTTCTTGTTCGTTTTCGCGGGGGAGGTCTGGTTCGCATTTAATAAAATGGCGTTGAGAACAGTGTAGTAGATAATATATTGCTTCTTTCGGCATATTCTTTATATTTTATTATTTCTGGATTATTTTTAAAAAAATTATTTTGTTTTGTTTTTTCAATGCAGACGAAATGACCTTCATAACTCTTGCCCATCCGAGTGGTGCTACCTACACCGTCTGTTTGGTTGGAGTGCTGGAGCCAACCCGAATGGGTTCGACCCATTTTCTGGTTGTTTGGATGGAGGTTTGGGATGGGTTGGGTTCGAGAATATTCCCAATATCGGGTTCGGTTCTCAAATCCCAGACGAGCGCCCCTCTTTCCGGTTGAAATTCACGCTAACCCATTCTCCCTCCAACCAACGAAGACGGATAACCCATTCTCACAACCAAACAATCGAGGTTGGCCGTCAAACGCGGTTGGAGCCACTCCAACCCACTGATCCCACAACCAAACAGACGGTACGTGGTTCGGTCGATCCCAAACGACCCAACCCCAACCTCTCGCTCTCACTTTCTCCTCTCTCTCCCGACCAAAAGCAGCGACGGTGGCGACCAAGGCGACTGCGGCCTCCTCCCCCAAATCCAGCTGTGGTAGTGCGAATCGAAAGCAGGTATCATCCCCCTTCCCGGCCTGTTCTCTTTCCTTCCTAGACCCTTTTTTGTTTCACCTTTCTTTCATGTACCTTTTTTGTTTCACCTTTCCTTCTTGAGCCCTTTTTTGTTTCACTTTTGATGGATTAACCACAAAACCTAGGTTACGGTATGGGATGAGGTCAAGGCCGTGAGGAGCAAAATGGATACAAAGGGGTATGGAACTTCCCTCTGTTCTTGTTGTTTATTGGATTTTTCCCTAGGCGTGAATCTTAGTTATTTTGTCCTCATGTCGAACGTAGTCAAGAATGAATAGCACGCCTCTAACTGGTGTACTTTGATTTTCTTTGTCCCCATGTCAAGTAGGATTGATCCGGACAACGCGTGTAAAGTAGTTTGTTAGAATTATGTCGTACATTGCGATTCTTATTGACAGTAGCGAACGAAGATATAAGCGGTAGGACCTTGAATGAGATGTCAATTTGTCTAGGTTTACGCTGACTATGATGTCAGGATAGTTGGTTGAGAGGACAAGTTGGGGTCAATGTCAGGAGGCCCAATTGTGGTGCAGTGATAGGGTCTGTGGTGGGATGAAAAGGATCCATCACTCAATGCAATTGATGGAGGCAATACACAGCTGCTGGAAGACTAGATGGATATGCTTCTTAGCTGAAATCGTAGATATTGGTGCCAATTTGTCTAGCTAGTCAAGTGTTACAACTGACTTGGTCAATCAGTGTGCTAGAGGGGATGTGTTGTGCAATGTCAGTGATGAAGGAGCTAAGACTTCCACTACTCCTACTGCAGTTGCACCAACAGCAGCAGCAACATCAATAGCAAGGGAGAATGCTGCTGATGGTAGTGCACAAGTAGATAGTATGGATTGGTCAACATTAGAGATTAGTCAATATAGGGTGGTTTCGTCAACAATTGAGATTACTCATGGACCTAAATAATGAGGATTCTTGAACAGGTCAAACTTTTTCGGTCAAAGTCAGAGTTCCTGTCAAAGAAGAACCACTTAATAGAGGACCACGGAAGAATCTAGACCCGCCATTACGAGTTAATAGAGTATTTTGGTGATTAATGATAAATCCATATGTGGACTAACACTTTCATTGATATACCTATCATGTAGTCTTATTTGGATGAAAAGGTAAAAATCACAAAGGTATGCATTGGACATCATATTCTTATATCTTGTTGCATTCCTCGGATCCAAAATATAAGTTGAACTCTACTAAAAGTTTAACTTGAATATGTGCATATATTTTTATTTCACATTCGTGTATGCACACATTTAGAGTGAGTTCAATCTATGTTTTGTGTTTTTATTAGTACTGATCCATATTTTTTATCTACATATATTGAGGATCTCTACTTTGAGACATATCCTTGAGTATATATAAAACTTGTGTAGTTCATATATACTTATATTGCTTTATATTCAATTATTTGCAATTATGGTAGTTGTCATCAATTACTGGTATGTTAAGGTAATTAATGACAATCACATTGAGGAACTAACATTTTACATGATCTAGGTAAATAGGTTATGTTCCATGATGATAGAGACTCGGGATAGAATCATGAGTAAATTATCATCAAGTCAAAAGAAGAAGATGCAGCATGTGTTGATCATCAAGAACTCGAAGAGAAGATGATCATGAGTTGATCATCAAATCAAGAAAATATACATCATGTTGTGATAGGGTTCAAGTGAAGGATGCATCATGGGTGGATGCATATCAAGACAATGACCCGGACTTGAAGTGAAGATGTGCGTCGTCAAGCTTCATGTGAATGTGCAAGGCAAAGGTAAGACTAGCTAGGGCTAAGGATGTGTTCTTAGTTTTTTACCAGTCTCGGTGTTTGGTTGGAAGACCAGATTGCTAGTATAAGTTGTCGTACTATTAAGAGTGGTTTTGACTAGTAGTTTGAGTGTGTCATGTGTTGATAGCTCGTCTTGCTTGCTCTATCTCTCGTTAGCATGTTGCCAATACTTGCGAATATGTTTTGCAAATGGTCTAGGCCTATGCATAATCCTTATAGCATGTGACTTTAGTTTGCAAATGTGTTTTGCAAATAGTTTAAGCCCATGTACCAAATTCCTTATGGTGTTGATTCTAAAAGTTGACAAATGTGGTTTGTAACTTGTTGAGAATCTCGTCTTCATCCCGTGTATGTATCTTTCGTCAATTGGCAAATGTGTTTTGCAAATTGAGTTGAAGCAATGTGTGTAATCTGTTTTCAGCCTTGTTGGCAGTGGGCGGTGTGTCGGTCTGACCGCCATGTGTTGGCCAGTCTGACTAGTCACTAGTCAGTCGTAAGGCCGCTTGTTTTCGTGTGGTACATTTTTTACAGAGAAGGTGTTTTTAGAAGTTTCTCTTGATCCAAAAAACGGTATGACCATATTTGTTCAGCAGTATTACCGCAAGGCGGTAATATCGATCTTTAGTTGCCGGTTCGTTTTTTCCATAAGAGGTGTTTTTCTGGTTTTGGGCTTTTCTCTGTTGAGCGGTCTGACCGCCCCTCCAGCGGTCTGACTGGTTGGGTCCGGTCTGACCAGCCCTTGTGAGGGTGGTTGACCCGATAGTGTATCCAACGGCTAGTTTTATAGTTGTTGGAGCTTGATCAGTTTGACCGGCCATTAGTTGGTGGTCAGACCAGTTTCTTCCTGTTTTTCTAGAATTTTCCTCCAACGGCTAGTTTTCCTTGTGTGGGTATATATATACCCCTTGTGGCCGATTGTGGGGAAGGTTGTTGGTGCTATATTATTTCCTTTAACCAAAGAGCAAGTCCTCTACTCTCTTTTGTGCATGTGTTGCACTTAGTAAGCTTAGATAGCAAACCCTAAGTGCATGTGTTGCATGAAGTAGTGGATTGTGTATCCATTGAGCTAAAACACTTGATTCATTCAAGTGAGCGTCCCTGACTTGTTACTTTTGGTGTTTGCGGCACCTAGACGGCTTGGAGGAGTTGCACCGGTGATCTTCTCAAGAAGGTTGTGAAAGGATCCGGGCGGTTTTGAGTGGTTTGGTGCTCGCCATCTCCGGAGTGGAGGAATTGCAACACTGAGTGGATCGAGGTGTTGGTTCGAGTTGTGAACCGGTCCAAGTGGTTGGACTTATCTCAGAGGTGTTGCTCAATTTGTAGAGCTGGTCCAACGTGGTTGGGCTTACCTCAACGTGGATTACAGGAGACCGGCAAGTCTCCGAACATCAGGGTAAAATATCCTTATGTCATTGTGGTTTACCTTCTTGTGCTTTACTGTATTGCAATTTACATTTATAGAATTAAATTGCTCATATGTATTTGTTTGTTTGCTATCATTATCAATAGTCTTAGAATTGCTCATACTTATTTATCACAGACGGTTAACAAAGAACCGTCTATTATAATTTTATCACAGATGAGTGTCTAGTATAACATATTTTGTAGTAGTGATCCGCTACCATTTCCCATCCCTAGTTGCATCTCGGCTCTTCGGGGGCTCTCGTGCATTCCTTCTCAAAATGAAGTGCTGACAGTCATAAAAAAAAACTCCGAAAAAATTGATAGCACACAAAATCAATCTATCATACCACAAAATTCCAGATCTAAATTATATCTAAACATGTATGAAAAACATGATTCTGCTGAAGGAAATCGGGAAATAATTAAGAAAAAGTTAAGCATGTATCTAACCAATTTGTTTCATGATTTTTTTCTTTACATTTGCACCGTATGTTGTGAAAGCATGCATGAGAGCACCCGAAGGGTGGGATGGGCGCAGTTGGGCACCGGATACGTTCTCTGGATTGTCAAATCTAATGTAGGATATAATTCTCAATGTGTCGTCATTACTTCATCCTTTCATTAAAGCATCATAAAAAGACGATATATATCTGACAAAACCCGGCACGAGACAGAGTAGCTTTATATTTTCCACGGCACACGTTATTTATTTCAACATCTCCATTGAATTTTTTTGAAAAGCGATGATCTCCGGGACGGATTTAATTTGTTCTCTCTTTGAGAAAGAGAAACGTGGGAGCTAGGACGAACGACGATAGAGAAATCACAGGCAAGCGAGGGCCTCGAGGCATCCCTTGGCCGTGCCCTTGGCGTTGTTGCACACGGCCATGGTCTTGTTGTTGGTGCCGCCGTACTCCACCTTGACGTCAAACATCTGCACGCCGCTGCACGGTAGCTTGTCCGAGCAGAGCAGGCTCACGGCCTCCGGCGTGGACGACGTGCCGGTGATGTTGCGGAAGGTGACGTCCTTGACGGTGACCTTGGAATTGCCCTTGCTGGTGCAGATCTTGTTGGGGCAGTACTTCTGGTCGATGATGATGGGGTTGGCCACGTCCTCCATCTTGATGTTCTCGTACGTCAGCTTCGACGCCGTCAGCGGCGACAGCGCGTCCTCGTACGACTTGATGCGCACGCCGTTGGTCGTCTTCTTGAGCACGCAGTCCTTCACGGTGATGTCGGTCACGTCCTTCTCGTCCTTGTACCTCCCGAGGCTGCCCACGCTGATGCCGTGTCCCGGGCCGCAGGTCACCCCGGTGATGTTGATGCCGGCGCTCCCCGGGCCGATGGAGATGCAGTCGTCGCCGGTGCCGATGGTGGTGCCGGTGATGGTGATCTTGGAGGAGTCGCCGATGTGGATGCCGTCGGTGTTGGGACTGTCCTCGGGCGCGGTGATGGTCACGTCCTTGATGGTGAGGTCCTTGCACTGGAAGACGTTCATGTGGAAGAACTTGGCGTTGAGCAGCGTGATGCCGGAGATGAGCCCGTTGTTCACGAAGTCCAGCACCAATGTCTGCACCACGTACACGTGCCGTTATGGGAGACCGATGAGTGGTTATGCAAATGCAGGTGTATGATGTGCGAATGCACGTACGTTGGGCAAGATCTTGCAGTCGTATTTCTTGGCGCATGAGTTCTTGCCCCAGACGGCAGGGCCCTGGCCGTCGAGTTTGCCGGCGCCGGTGATGATGAGGTTGTCGACGCGCAGGATCTCAATCCAGTTACCCTTATACTGGCTGAGATCGGTGGAGGCCAGCAGGTTGCCGTCGACCTGGATGGTGACATCGCCCTTGCACGGCCCGGTGAAGTTCAGGGGTCCAACCAGGTAGTCGCCCTTGGGGATGAGGATCGTCTGCTTCCCGGTCCCCCCGCACGCCGACGTCCACGCCTCCTGGACCGCCTGCAGCCGACCATCGGCACATCATGACAATGACAGGATCCAGTGACGCAGAACAATGACAGGATCCAGTGATGCATGGAAGGAAAGTTCCCTTTTTTTCTCACCTTTGTGCAGTCGGCCTTGCCGTCGCCGGTCGCGCCGAGCTTGGTGATGTCGAAGGATCCACCCGGCCCGGATGCCGCCGCGGTGCCATCGGCCGGAGCGGCGCTCTCCTTTTCCGCGGGCTTCTTAGCGCACGCGGCGCAGACAACCACCAGGAGGAGGAAGACTCTGATAGCATCGTATCTGAAAGCCATTTCGCTGTACAACTCCTGTTTGCAGGTGATGATTCTGGGAGCTTGAGAGGTGAAGCTTTTATAGTGGTGCAGGGGAGATGTGTTTGCTATGTTAAGGCATGCATGCTGCCCTTCGTCTTCTTGTTTTAGGACATAGCCAATACGTGTGGCCTCCTGTCTAGTTGTTTGCGCTCCATTCTTTCACTGTCTGACCATTGACCAATTCGTGCTGTGTCGATCGAACACTACTGAGATCTGTAACATCCTTATTCCTTAATGCACCCTTCAGATACTGGAATTGCAGAGTTGACAGGAAGAACGACCGACGCATAGCATTCAGTTCAGATGCAAGAACTGTAAATTTCGACTTCTGTTTAAGGAAATCTAAGGGATGGCAGTAGAAATCAAATCTGTCTAACGATTTTTTAAAGGGTATTATAGACTTTTCGTTCTAAATGTAATCCTTCTTTTAAAGGGGTTTTACCATAGGGATTTGCTAAATAGTACTCGAGTGTTTCTTTTGTCCCGTAGGATGCTGTTTGGTGACTTGTGCTGTGCATTTCCGTGTGCACGGGGGATGGACGCATTTGCACACTTCCTTATAATCAATATGTAATTTTTTCTGTTTTTCTTTTACCCCCCACATTTGTAGTTTCGAGGAAATAAGCGTTCTCAAAAGCACCATCCTAGAATTTTTGAACCACAAAGGCGGTTAATTTGATGTGAAAATTTACATGCGACTATTTTCAATTTTACATAATATGATATATGTAAAAAAACATTTATATATCATATAAAACATACCGTTACATAAAAAGAATGAAGTAATGTACGAGTATCTGGGCACAATCTACCTACACTCTGCAACAGGCTTGTAAATAAAATAAACCCCTACATAGATGCACATATGAACATATACACTATGTGTCAGTAACCAAATGTAGTTCGAAGGGCACATGATGTTCTTTTACCTTTTAACCTATCAGAAGTTGCACCAGGATAATTGTTGTCGATGAAATTGTAATTGTTGTCGTCATGTTGTTGTTTATTCATATATATTTTTGACATACAACCATTATTTATAACATAACATTTTTAAAATTTTTGAAAACTAAATTTAATTGGGTTATGTCTAGTCAACATACTAGTAATATCCCTTGGGAATTTTTGCGAAACCAGAGGTGTTCCCGTAAATGTTTTACATTAGTTCGTACCTTTTTTGCTTATAAAATTTCACGTAAATTTATTTCTCAAGTATCTTTTTTACTGATGCTTTTGTTTTTTTTCTTGTTGAGTTGATACTCGCTACGTCCTTCGTGGGTTTACGTTGAAACACGAAGGGCTTGGGCCAACAAAATGCAAAACAGCCTACGGAACAAACAATGAACCGTTACACGTAAATGTAATCAGAAACGCGCCGGGGGGAGGAGACAATGTTGTACTTGTACATCCGATTTTTGTTGTGGGGAGACGGATTACAATCGCACGGCTCAGAAATTCGAGTACCCCAAATGCAAAAAAAAAAAAAAAGTACTCAAAATGTTGCCTAGACACTCGTCCTCCCATCTTTGCCGAGTGAAGCCCAATAGCAATTGTCGCCACATGAAGCGTTGTTTGACCTTGTGCAATCCGATGTTGTGAACAGCTCATTGTAATATGATATTTCTACCTATTAATGCAATGATACACATATGTCCTGCGTATTCTCGAAAAAAGTGTTTCTAATGACAAACATTTGCTTTTGAAGTCATTTACTCTGCGCCGGAGTGTTTCTTGGCCTGCCGATTGCCCCTTCAGGAGATGTACATGTTGCAAGCACTTCCCCAAACCCGTTCTTCAAAATGGTTCTATTCATGTGAAAAATCTTGGCATTTTGATCGCCATCAGAGTATCAGACAGCGCCGGATGAGTTCCTACATGCCCGCCCGACCACCTGACCAGCTGCTAGGACTTGCGGCGGATGCGAGACAATTTAGCCATGAAAGAAGCTAAAGACTTGGGGCTCATGACAAGAGCAGCAGCCTAACAAACAGTGCCATAAAATTATACAGCTCCAAGAATGCGTTATGGAAAGCGCGAACTGCAAGACAAGCGCTTGTCATACAGTTATGCAGTAGTTGGATACATCAAATGCTAACCATAAACAGTTAGGAGTTCATATAAATGGCGCAACATGCATGCTCTGCACAATGCACGACGCATGATGATTTTGTCTCTCCGTAGACAACCAAATATGGAATTGCCCTTAGTCGCTGTGCTTTTTCTGATCATGAACAGGTGGTGCCTTGAGGTTACTTACGCCCTCCCAGTCTTTGATGTCACAGACTTCGGCGCGGTTGCCGATGGAGAGACAGATAATTCGAAGGTAATCGCCGGAGCTTGATCATTTGTTCACGAGAGATTGCACGTCGTCTGATCATTCTTGCAATGCTGTGTTGCCACTTTGCCAGTAGGAGGGAGATTTTAGCAGCCTGAGCTTGCTTGGAATTCTGATCCTGTCGAGCGACTTGCTCTCTGTAGGCTTTTCTAAGGGCATGGATGAAGGCCTGCGCGTCGCCGGGGAGGCCGGTCGTCGTCGTCCCCAAGGGAGACTACCTGCTCCACCCGCTGGTGTTGCGAGGCCCGTGCAAAGGCTACTTGGAGATGCACGTCGCCGGCGTCCTCCGAGCGCCGGCCGACCTGGACGCGTTCCGGGGCTGCCACGAGTGGATCAACTTCGCCAACATCGACGGGCTGCTCGTCACCGGGGGCGGCACGTTCGACGGCCGTGGCGCGTCGTCGTGGCACCTCAACGAGTGCCCGAGGAAACCGGACTGCAAGCCTCTCCCCGTCGTAAGTTGCGCAATTGAAGCTCCGGCTAGTGCAAGCTACCTGCGTGCTCACGTGTCCGTCAGATCGGAAAAATCAACGGTCCAGGATGACTTTACATGACGAGCATTCTCGTGTGAAACGAGATGCTTGATCTGAGCCGTTGATTTGTTCGATTGGACGGCTACACATCGTGCAGTTTCTCTGCTAGTGTTGTGAACTTTCCTTTAATCATTTCTTGGGTTCTTTCGGTGGGACTCTGCTGCTCCAGTCGATAAAGCTCGGGCGCGTCAGGAACGCGACCATCGCGCGCGTGACGTCGCTGGACAGCAAGTTCTTCCACGTCATCATCATCGGCAGCCACGACATCAGCATCCACCACGTCAGCATCCGGGCGCCGAGCGACAGCCCCAACACGGACGGCGTGCACATCCAGAGCTCGTCCAACGTCCGCTTCACCGACTCGGCCGTCGCCACGGGCGACGACTGCGTCTCCGTCGGCCCCGGCAGCGCTGACATCACCGTGTCAGGCGTGTCCTGCGGCCCCGGGCACGGCATCAGCGTCGGGAGCCTCGGCAGGCACCCTGGCGAGGAGGACGTGCGCCGGCTGCGCGTGTCCAACTGCACCCTCGTCGGCACGGCCAACGGCGTGCGGATCAAGACGTGGCGCGGCGGCCTCCGGCCGAGCTCGGCCGTCTCCGGGCTCGTCTTCGAGGACATCGTCATGAGGAAGGTCCGCAACCCCATCATCATAGACCAGGAGTACTGCCCCTACAGCTCCTGCCATGAATCGGTTAGAACAAAAAAAATCAATTTCTTGTCGATGTAAGTACAGAAAATTATACGTTTTCAGTTGATCACTGGCTTCGATCTGCAAGAATCTGTCCATGCAGGAGCAGCGGCCGTCTGTGGTGAAGATAAGCGATGTCAAGTTCAAGAACATCAGGGGCGTGTCGGCGACCCAGGTCGCGGTGAAGCTGTCGTGCAGCGAGGCGAGCCCGTGCCGGGGCTTGGAGCTCAGGGACATCGACCTGAGGTACGTCAGGCGGGGGGTCTCCACGGAGTCGCGGTGCGCGAACGTCGCCGGTGGTGTCGCCGGCGGCACGCTCGTGCCTCCCTCTTGTATATGAAGGCTGTCGCGGATGTAATCAGACAGTAGGACATGCATGTGTTGCATTGCAGATGCAGAGTTGACACGGGAAGGATTTTGCCTCTTTGGTCTGCACATGATTGATCAGATTGAGCTGCTGTTTCCTCTTCTTTTTGGGAAGGATGGTTACGCTGTTACGAAACATCTGGTTCTCTCATGTTATACCAATAGTTTGCCGCAACTAGCATAATTTCTTGAGACGTGCTTCGATACATTACTTGGACGTTTGTTTCGAGCGATCACCTTGTCCTGGGATGGATTGGTTTATTACAATATTATCTTATAAATTTAGTGGAATGATAACATCCATCATTTTGTATTAAGTTTATGTTTACGAAGAATATGGTGGTGATGAATCATCTTATTATATTCCTTAAACCAAACAAGTGATTTAGGTTCGGAGTTAGGATCAGATGGTTAATTTCCCATCTTACCCTACAAACCAAACATCGGCTTCTCGGAGGGACGGTCAGTCGGTCACCATCAGAGTTAGTAATTTGTTGGTAACAAAAATAGTGATATTGTCTTTCAGATCCGGGCGTTGTTACAGTACTGATCATGTCACCTTGTCATTCTGATATGCTAATGATCTCATTTCCTTCTCCAAATGTTAGTTGCAGTTTGTGTTTAAGCTATCGGGGGAATGTATTCATGTGAAGCCCAATATGTTCAATTATCCGAAGAGAAAATGTCAGACGAAACATTTGGAAACGAGTGGTCAAGAAGTTGTTACTTTGACAGTTATAACCCATCGGGATCACATATATCCGCCGTTCAACCCACCAATAGTTGGTCAGACAAGAGAAAATAAAACCTGCTCTGTTGAGATTTGTGATTCAAACTTTTAATATAGTTGAATTCAAATTTGCTATATCGGCGAATTAGTTTTCTTACTTGGACTTCAAATCCTTTTACCCTTTTATATACCTCTTGTAAACCGCATGGATAGTGAAGATGTCTCATTATAATTTCCCTGTATTTTTTATAAACACTCCTTATAGAGTGATAATCGCCGATTGACGTTCGTGATTTTTTTTTCCCGCAAGGGTTTTTCATGTAAAAATTTATGTCTCTTTTTGTCTCTATTTTTCTAACAAGTGGTATCAGAGCACAGGAGATTAGGGTTTTGAGAGAGATACGATAAAAAAATATTATACCCAATCGGTGCCGCCGTCACAAGCATCGCGCTTTGCCTCGATCGTTGTCTCCCGTCGCGCATCGCTCCCGAGGGTCCGCCCGTCCACGGTTTAGGTGAAGCCAACTCCTCGGTCCATGCGTCGAACGTCACCATCAGCCGAACCAACACGCTTTTCTATTTCGTCAGCAAGCGATAGTGCGCCTTCCTTGGGTTTCCTCGGCGTTTCATCCACAGCAACAGAGCAGCCTTGGTCCGTGCGTCGCCTCAGCCGAGCGACCAAGCACCAGCGCGTGTGCGTACAAAACCGAGCACACAAGAAACGAAGACATCACCAGCAGCTCAGGTCCCAAGAACAATCCTTTTTTAAATAAAACTCCACCAAGCAAGTGTTCAACAGAATCACGTGAAGTGCTCCCGCCGGTTTGGTAGTTTTGGAGATTTTTGCTACGTCTACTCAATAAGTGTACTAGGAGTTTCGAAGATCTTTGATTCGCGTACACAGAAGGTGTACAAAAGAGGTCGTGATTTTTGCTAGATTTACACAGATCAGTGCTGGCAATGTCGGGATTTATTCCTCATAGTGACTTTGAAGTATGATCTTCCACTCTTGGGTCGAGACACAAGATTTTTGTTGTGGCAAGTCAAGATGAGGGATGTGTTGGCACAGATGGGTTTGAATGATGAATTGGAAAGATTTGAGAAACAACCTATCACATGAACCGCATAAGAGAAACGTAAAGACTGTAAGGCTTTATCTAATATTCACCTTCATCTATCAAGTAATATTTTGCATGAGGTTTTGAAGTAGAAGACACCTGCTGCATTATGGCTGAAGCTAAAATAAATTTGCATGATAAAGGATCTCACCAGTAAGATGTATCTTAAGTAGATGTTGTACTCTCATAAATTGCAAGAAGAAGGATACGTGCTTGATCATCTTTTGGTGTTTAAGGAGATCATTGCATCTAGAGTCGATAGAAATAAAATATGATGATGAGGATTTTGGTCTTATTCTTTTGTATTCCCTGCCTAGTTTTTTTTTAAATTTCAGAGATGCAATATTATATAGTAGAGATACTCTCACTCTTAATGAAGTTTATGAAGCTTTGCATGCTAAGTAGAAGATGAAACAGATAGTACCTTCTGAAAATTCAAGTTCATAAGGAAAAGACTTGTTTGTTCGAGGCAGGCAAAATGAGAAAAACTCAAACAATGGATCTCGATATAAAAGTTCGAACAGCTACAAGAATCGGTCAAAATCAAGAGGCAAGTACAAGTCGTGCAAATATTACAAAAAAAAATGGGCACGATATCTCTAAATGCTGGAAGCTGTAGAATAAAGAAAAGAGAATTGGCTATTATAAGCCAAAAAGTAAACAAGATGATGAAGGTAAAGCCTCTCTTGCTGCTAATGATAGTTCTGATAGAGAAGTCCTTGTTGCCTTTGATGGATGTGCTAAGACTAATGATGAATGGATTCTTGATTCCGTCTGTACCTTTCATATGTGTTCTAATAGGGATTGGTTTGTGTGGATATCACATGGATATGCTCACGGTCTTATGATGATGTTACAATTGGTAATAACGTTGAAGGTTTATCGAATCACGCGTTTTTGGTAAGTTTTCGTCTTTGTCGGTCTTAGGCGGTCGAGGCCGGCGATGGCGATCCGACCGCCCACCTCAAGCGGTCGATCACGATCGAGCGGTCGAGCCGCCACAAAGTGTGGTCGGACCGGCCAGTATAGGTTTGGTGGAATTTAGAGCTAGGCCAAAAATAGAGAGTGTAGGCAAGAGAGGGGATTCTCATACACTTGGTCTCATAATTTTTGGAGCTTCCAGTCAAAAGATCTATTCGTTTGAAATTTTTAGAGATGTTTCTGATTTCAAGGTGTGAAATTTGGTAAAGTCCCTTCTGGGCGGTCTGACCGGCCAGGGCGGCGGTCAGACTGGCCAGAGGGCGGTCAGATCGGCCCTTGAGTGGTGGTCTGACCGGTTTTCACTTGATTCGTCGGCTTTCATAGCGACAATGTTTGTTTGTTATGTCAAGTTCATGTGTTTCAGTGCATATATGTTGCATGATGAATATTTTGACTAACGTGGGTCAAGTTGCGAAGAACTTGTTCCCGAAATCGATTTCTCGGTCTATTGTTGTGTAGGTTACTTGGAGGTCAACGACGGTCAATGGTGAGGATGCTCAGGACTAGGTTTGTAGAGCTGAGGTTCAGAACAATCAATGATGTCGTGTGAAGTCTATGGATTCAAGCATGGCGCAAAACGGACAAGGTTGATCGAACAGGAAGTTCAGTGCGACGGGTCGCATCAAGCGGCACGGGGGTCGGTGCAAGTACCATGGTGGTTTCGGTGGGTGCCGGATGGGAGAGACTTGCCAACATGATGAGAGTCGTAGATCAATATACACGTGGCAAAGTATGGGATTGCTTCATGAAGATTGGACTCGGTCTCTGGAGAAGGATCGAGAAGGAGTATTTTGGTAATATCACTAAAATACTGCATTGATTGCTTTTGGCTAAACCGCGGCGCAAGAAGACGCAAGGAGAAACGGTTTAGGTCAAGAGAAGATGAAGATGGCGCTTTAAAATGCGCGTGTGAGTTAAACCCGTTTGTGTGTGGGCTTAACGGGTGCCCAATAGGAAACTCTTCTAGAATGTTAGCCTCCACTATAAATATAGGAGGGTGTTGTAGCACCTTCTTAATCATTTTGCTTATTTTGAAACCCTAGTTTGCTTTTGAGATTAGGGAGTGGAGATGTTATGATTCTTGAGAGGAGATTGATTGCATGCTCATGTATTGAGTTTTGTCCTCCTTGATGGAGTGGCTGTAAACTAGCAACAATCATAAATCAATCTATGCAAGTTCTCTTGAGATGAGTCTCTTTTCATTCTTGCTCTCTATTTTGTGATTTTGGGGCTTTCTTTGATTCTCAATTTTTCTTTTAGTTTCTGCCCCCAATCTTGCTTGTTGTGACATGTGGGAACTCATCTAGGATCATCTTGATCATATCTAACCCAGGAGCAAGTTTTTGTATCTAGTTTTTATTTTGACTCGGTTTTGAACCATTCTTCACTCAAACGGAAAAAGGTCGGAGCTTTTTTAAGGATCTTCACGATCTTTGATTGGAATAGGTTCATGATATCCTAGAGAAGGTGTGTTCCAAGTTTCATCGAGTTTGGAGTTGTAGATGAAAAGTTAGACCTATTTACAATTTTATTTTTGGTCCTATTTTACTATTCATCAGGCTGGAGGTCAGACCGCTCAAGGTGACCGGTCAGACCGCCATTGGTATAGAGGTCAAACCGCCCAACACTTGAAAATCGAGCTTTGGTTGTTTTGCTCCGGGGTTTAGATTGGATTCAATACAAGATTTCTGTTGTACTTGTATATTGATCTTCATAGCTCTCATAGCTATCAGAGTAAAAATTGTGTTGAATCCGATCTTTGTGAAAAAGAGATTATACTCCTATTCACCGCCCCCCTCTAGTCGCCGTTTCGGTCCAACAGTTTGCCACCTATGAATCTGTTGAAAGTGGTACTGTGTTCATGGATGATAACTCATCTTGTAAGGTTGCATGAATTGGTTCAGTTTAGATCAAGATGTTTGATGACGTTGTCAGATTTTTGACAGATGTGAGGCATATTTCAGATTTAAAAAGGAATCTCATCTCTTTGAGTATTCTTGATGCTAAAGGGTACAAGTATTCTAGTGAAGGTGAAGCTTTGAAAGTATCAAAAAGCTCTCTTGTTGTGATGAAAGTTGATATTAAATTTATCAATCTGTACCATCTATGAGGTACTACAATATCATGTAATGTTGCTATAATTTCAAGTTTATTACCTAATTTTGATGCTACTAATCTTTGGCATATGCGTCTTGAGCGTATGAGTGAAATTTGTTTGATAGAATTGAGCAAGAGAGGATTTCTTGATGGACATAACATCGACAAGCTGAAATTTTGTGAGCATGGTGTGTTTGGCAAACACAAGAGGGTAGGATTCAATACTTCAGTTCATACTACAGAAGGTATTTTGGATTATGTGCATTCTAATATTTGGAGACCATCTCGCAAGACATTGTTAGGAGGTGCTCATTATATGTTAACAATTATTAATGATTACTCTATAAGAGTGTGGCCTAATTTTTTGAAGCATAAGTCAGAAGTAATTTCAGCATTTAAAGAGTGGAAGACTATGATTGAAAGGCAAACTGAAAAGAAGGTAAAGAAACTTCGCACTGATAATGGGATTGAATTCTATTCTAATAAATTTGAATTATATTGCAAGACTGAAGGCATTATCAGGTACTACACTATTCCCCATACTCCTCAACAAAATGGTGTAGCTAAGTGTATGAATAAGACCATCATTTCCTATGTCTGTTGCATGTTGTCTAATGTAGGTTTGCATAGCCATGTTTGGGCTGAAGACGCTTTCATTGCTTGCTATCTTATTAATCAGTCACCCTCTATTGCAATTGAAAAGAAGACTCTAATTGAGGTATGACCTGGTTCTCTAGCAAATTATATAGATTTGAGAGTTTTTTTGTTGTACTGCTAGGGTTACAAGACAACTTACAAGTTACGGGAGAGGGATGACGGGAGTCACGGGCTCACGGCCCACGGCCCACGGGAGGAGGACGTAGTTGGCTAGTGGCCCATATGTGAAGAATCTAGACATGCCATTATGAGTTAATAGAGTATTTTGGTGATTAATGATAAATCCATATGTGAGACTAACACTTTTATTGATATACCTATTGTGTAGTCTTATTTGGATGAAAAGGTGAAATCATGTAGGCATGCATTTGATATCATACTCTTATATCTTATTGCATTCCTTGGAACCAAAATATAGGTTGAACTCCACTAAAAGTTTAACTTGAATATGTGCGTATGTTTTTATTACACATTCGTGTATGCACACATTTAGGGGGGTTCACTCTATGTTTTGTAGTTTCATTAGTATTGATTCATATTATCTTTATCCACATATATTGGGGATCTCTACTTTTAAACATATACTTTGAGTATATAAAACTTGTGTAGTTCATATATACTCATATTGCGTTATATTCAATTATTTTTAATTGTGTTATGATACTAATGTGTGTGCTAAGATGTTTTAAAAGCGTAGTCCCGGATTATGGATGACAACATAGAAATGGCAACGCAAGGACAATAGAGGGATCATAGCTAGTAGCTTCATGACTATTTATGTGCCATCTTGATCAATTAGGAGTCATGCATTGCATTTTCTTTTGCTTCTGGAAACTATTCAAAAAGATCGACATGACCACAGTTGATGATTGGTACTACCACAAGTCGGTAATACCAAATTCTAGTTAGAAGTATGTATTTTTCAGAGAGCATATTTTTAGAAGTTTTTTCTTGAAATCCCAAAATCGGTATGACCGCACTTGATAAGCGGTATTACCGCAAGTCGGTAACACCGAAATCTAGTTAGCGGTATGTATTTTTAAGAGAGCATGTTTTGGGAGTTTCTCTTGAATTCTTAAAATAGTATGACCGTATTTCTTGAGCGGTATTACTTCTGTGCGGTAATACCGAGTTTTACACAGCGGTACGTTATTTCCAAAGTGTTGGACCGAAAAGGCGACTAGAGGGGGGTGAATAGGAGCACGCTCACTTTTTCACAAATACTGGATTCAATAAAACTTTACTCCAGTAGCTATAGAAGCTATGAGGATCAATATATCGGTACAGCAGAAGACTAATATTGAATCTAAATTTAACCCCTAAGCAATAAGATAAAATTAATAAAGATTAAAGCAAACCAATGCACTGCCGGTCAGACCGCTGGCTCAAGGGTGGTCGGACCGATTTTCGACCGGTCTAACCGGTGGGACACGGCGGTCTGACCGTCGGGCTCCAGAACAGAAGAATAGCCCGATGACAAAGATGAAAATAGATGAAATTTTTGATCTACTAATCCAAACTTGATGAAACTTGGAACACACCTTCTCTATGATATCAGGAACCTATTCCAATCGAAGATTATGATAATTCTTGGAAAAATAGCGATCATTTTCGATTTGATTGAAGAAGGGTTCAAAACCGGGTCAAAACGAAAACTATGTGAAAACTCTTGCTCGTGGGTGATTGATGATCAAGTTGATCCTAGATAGATTCCCACACGTCATAGCAAAGCTAGATCACGTGAAGAAACCAAGCAAAAACTCATGGATCAAAGAAAGACCTAAAATCATCAAATAGGGAGAAAGAACGCAATGAGACAAAACATTGATCAAACTTTCCTTTGATTGATTGATAAGATCTGGGCTTACATCCACTCCATCAATGGAGGACAATGCTCAATCCAAGAGCACGAAAATCACATCAAAACATCAAGAACCCTAGCCTCCATAAAAACTCTCCCTAAGAAAATTAGGGTTTACAAAAATTACAAAAGAGACCAAGAGGAGGTGCAGCCACCTCCTTCTCCTATTTATAGTGGAGGCTTAGACCTTTTAGAAATTTGACTCTATTAGGCTCCCGTTAATGCCCAATACAAACGGGACACTTACGTACGCATTTTAATGCGCCGTCTTTATCTCCCCTTGACCTAACTAGCTGCACCTAGCGCCATCTTGCGCCTCGGATTAGCCAATAGGTCACCTTTGTCCATCTTGCACCATGCTTGAGTACATTGACCTCACCCGGTATCGTCGATCGTTCTGGACATCAGCTCTCCAAGCCTAGTCCCGATCATCCTCGCCGCTGACCGTCGTTGACCACCAAGCAACCTGCACAACAATAGACAAGTAAACCAAAATTGGGAACAAATTCTTCACAACTTAACCCATGTTAGTCAAAACATGCATCATGCAACATATATGCTCTGAAATTCATAGTTTTGACCTAACAACCGAATATCGCCGCCACGACGGGCGACAAACCAAGTGAATAGGGCGGTCGATAGGGCCCGCCCCACCACCGCCGGCTCGATCGCGACCATCGGCTTGGCCATCATCGCCAAGAATGACTTAGCCGATTTTCAACCTCTGAAAATCGAAACCTACTGGAAATTTTAAACCAATAGAACTTTTGACTGGAGACTCCAAAAATTATGGGACCAAGTGCAATAGAATCCCCTCTCTTGCCTACACCCTCTATTTTTGGCCTAGCTCAATCCAACACTTGCTGACAATGACCGGTCCGACCGCCCCTTATAAACTGATCGGACCGATTTGGGACCATCGGCCTTTGGCGACTGGGGGCCGTTCGGCTTTGTGACAGAATCAATCTTTGCCGAAAACAAGTCAAACGTCAAACCGTTAACACCATTGCCAATTGTCACATCATCCTAAGATCTGGAGCATATCCCCATGATATCCACACAAAGAAGATGTTTAAATTCAGCAAGTTCATCAACAGGGATCTTAAAGTGAAACTGGCCATATCAAAATGTCAAAGTGAAAAAAAAATCTAACAAAGATCATATTAAGAGTCAATCAGGTCCTGTATTGAATAATTTTGCTCAAATTTCTTAAATGCCAATTTTTCAACAGTTTTCTGATTTGAATTGAATATTGAAGTTGAACCCGACGCCCCTCCTCCCCGAGCCGATCGTGCCTCCTCCCTTCCTCGAGCCCATCGCAGTCGTCCTCGACGCCGCCTCCTCCCCTCCCTCGAGCACGCGTCGCCTCCTCCTCGAGCCCAACACGCCTCCTCCCGAGCCCGCCTCCTTCCCTCCCTCGAGCACATTGTGTCAGGTTCGATGAAGTAGGGTTTGCCGTGGTATGAAGTAAATCACACACTCTAGTGTGTCAGGTTCGATGAAGCAGACCGTAGTTAGCACGTTTAGGATGAACGCCCAAGGAACGAGCTAGCTAGCTGAATTCAGGCTTCGAGTTAGCAAACAAGAGACTACGACACACACACACGCGCGCGAAGCCGGTTTAAAAGGCACAAGCAACAACTGCTTGGAGATTTCATAGAGAAGTAACTATCACAGACGGTTTCTTAGGACAAACCGTCTGTGATATACCAGCTATGACAGGAGGTTTCATCTACAAACCGTCTGTGATAGTTAAATATCACAGACGGTTCTGTTAATAACCGTCTGTGATGACCTCATATCATTATTGACCCATAAACTCAGACGGCTCACGAAACCGTCTGTGATGACCTTTTCTGCAGTAGTACTTGCTTCTATTATTGTGGCGAATTCTTTGAGTTTACTTGGATTGATTGGTCGTGGTCAACCTCTCCGTGCAATTGCCTACGTGCTGGCTGTGTAGATCGGATCATCATAAGAGTTGTGGTGTGATTGCCATTAAAAAGGTTTTGCGCTTGACGTAAGGTCACCCCAAATTCAGATTGCATTGCTATTCTTGAGTTATCGTGCTACGTGTATCGAAGATTCTATGTTACGAATATCAGACACCCCCATGTATCAGTGGGTGGACTGGCGATGAGCAATGGTTCTGCCTACCATGGTCTTGGAGGAGGGACAGGGACACACCACTGACAGGCCTAACATCATCACTGGCGACAAAGGCAAAAGGGTGGTGGGTTAGTGGGGTGGCGGTTGACAGCGGCCCACGGTAGGATGCGACATGTATAGGAAGCGGAGGAGATGGCAGGGGAGTGCGGTGGGGAGGTGAGCCTCGCCAACACCGATGCGATGGGAATTTGTAAATTTGATAGGTGGATTGTGGTATTTTTTTGCCAAAGTTTACTCAAAATATAGAATGAAGCACATATTTGTAGGAGCAAGGTGTGTATTAAAAACACAAATTTGAGGGCGCCCCCAAACTTGTTCCCATGTAGAGGCGTCCTAGATGCTGCCACATTGCTCCTTACACTTTTGAGATGCCGGCACGAGGATTCCTCCCACTAACGCTCGTTTGACAGGAAACACAGAGCCAACCCGAACGCTTCTTAGTGTCCCCATTCATCTCACTCTTCTCGTCTCTCTCACTCCCCGACAAAGCTCACACTGCCATCGGCTTCGCGTGCCGCTGGGATGCACATGGAGCCATCCACCTCACCGTCGTTCACGCTTCAGCCACCGTCCACCCGCGACCAGCAGTGCTGACCACGCTTAAGGAAGTCCTTTTTCGAAACCTCAAGTTGAAAGTTTCACAAATTGAAAAGGTTGGGATTTGAATTAAAATCCCCTAGTTGATTTTTTTAGAATTCGAGTTGAAAGCCGCCAAATCTTGTTGAATTTTCTTGTGAATCGATTTGATTTTTCTAGGATCCGAGTTGAGATTTTCTGAAATCGAGTTTGAAACCTTTTCCAAGTTAAATTTTCCGAGTTGAAATTTTTTATAAATCAAGTTGAATTTGTTTCAACCGAAAGTTTTTCGATTTTGTTTTTGTTCAAGGTCTTGGAGGACGCTCGGTGAGGGAAGCACATTGTTCCATTGCCGCTTTACGGAACGTGGTGGTGTGACAGGAGCCGTGTCGCTCGGCGGCCGCCCCTATGGGTGTGCCTTGCGCCCGATCGTCGCGGGCCGACGCCTTGAATCGACGCCCAAGACTTAAGCCCATCCGGCCCGATAAACACGAGCCGACGCACTGCCGTTTTCCCATCTCCCTCCCAATACGACGGACGTGATACGCCTCCTTAAACCCTAGCGCTGCCCCAAACCCAAGGGTGGTGGGTTAGCGGGTGGCGGTTGACAATGGCGCGCAGTGAGGATGCGACATGTATATGAAGCGAGGAGATGGCAGGGAGCGCGGGGGAGGCGAGCCTCGCCAACACCGATGCGATGGGAATTTGTAAATTTGATGGGTGGATTGTGGTTTTTTTTGCCAAAGTTTACTCAAAATATAGAATGAAGCACATATTTGTAGGAGCAAGGTGTGTATTAAAAACACAATTTTGAGGGCGCCCCCAAACTTGTTCCCATGTAGGGGCGCCCTAGATGCTGCCACATTGCTCCTTACACTTTTGAGATGCCGGCACGAGGATTCCTCCCACTAACGCTCGTTTGACAGGAAACACAGAGCCAACCCGAACGCTTCTTAGTGTCCCCATTCATCTCACTCTTCTCGTCTCTCTCTCTCCCCGACAAAGCTCACATCGCCATCGGCCAAGTGCACTGGGATGCACATGGAGCCATCCACCTCACCGTCGTTCACGCTTCAGCCATCGTCCACCCGCGACCAGCAGTGCCGACCACGCTTAAGGAAGTCCTTTTTCGAAATCTCAAGTTGAAAGTTTCACAAATTGAAAAGGTTGGGATTTGAATTAAAATCCCCTAGTTGATTTTTTTAGAATTCGAGTTGAAAGCCGCCAAATCTTGTTGAATTTTCTTGTGAATCGATTTGATTTTTCTAGGATCCGAGTTGAGATTTTCTGAAATCGAGTTTGAAACCTTTTCCAAGTTAAATTTTCCGAGTTGAAATTTTTTAGAAATCAAGTTGAATTTGTTTCAACCGAAAGTTTTTCGATTTTGTTTTTGTTCAAGGTCTTGGAGGACGCCGCGAGGGAAGCACATTGTTCCATTGCCGCTCGGAACGTGGTGGTGTGACAGGGAGCCGTGTCGTCCGTGCGAAGCCGTCCCTATGGGCGTGTTCTTGCGCCCGATCGTAGCGGCCGACGCCTCAACCGACGCCAAGACTTAAGCCCATCCGGCCCGATAAACACGAGCCGACGCACTGCCGTTTTCCCATCTCCCTCCCAATACGACGGACGTGATACGCCTCCTTAAACCCTAGCGCCGCCCCAAATCCAAGGGTGGTGGGTTAGTGGGTGGCGGCTGACAATGCGCATCAGTAGGACGCGACATGTATATGAAGCGGAGGAGATGGCAGGGAGCGCGGTGGGAGGCCACCACCAACACCGATGCGATGGGAATTTGTAAATTTGATGGGTGGATTGTGGTTTTTTTTTACCAAAGTTTACTCAAAATATAGAATAAAGCACATATTTGTAGGAGTAAGGTGTGTATTAAAAACCCAAATTTGAGGGTGCCCCCAAACTTATTCCCATATAGGGGCGTCCTAGATGCTGCCACATTAAACCCTAGCGCCGCCCCAAACCCTCCCCCCTAATCGCGCGGCGGCGGCGGCCCATTCAGGCCAACCCCCTCCCCTCCGGCTCCTGCGGCGCGCGGCCCCCTAACTCGCTCGCTCAGCCCTCCCTGCTCCTCGCCGCCTCCTCTCTGTTTCTAAGGAAAGAGCACGCTCGCGGATTCGAGCATGGCCGACGCGCACCCCAACGAGGTTGGTATCGTATTCTTCTCCTCTCTAGCGCGAAGCCTCTGGCCGGCATGAGTATTACTGTGTGCCACTTATGTTGATTTTAGATACCTGAAGCAGTACTTGTGCTTTCCTTCTGTGTTATTCTCTCTTTTTACTGACTGAATCCTAACATTTTCCCTCAAATTAGCTGAACAGCAATCGTTACCTTTTGTCTAGACTTTAGATATCACAGTTTGGGCATTTGTGGCTTATTCTTCCCTGACAATTTTTTTTTTAATTTTTACTTCTTGAGCAGGCGGCATCAGAGGAAGTGGATTCAATTCACTTTAGCTTCTATAATGAGGATGAAATTAAGAGGATCAGTGTTAAAAGATCACCAAGCCAGATCGTCTTGATGCCAAGAACTGTCCCGTGCCAGGCGGATTACTTGACCCTGCAATGGGACCCATCAACAATACTGATACGTGAGTTACTTATCCAACCTCTGAAAACCATGCTTCGGGAACTCACATGCTAATTACAGCGCTGAATCCTAGAGATCACTTCACAATGAAATGATACCGTCTTTGACTTGAGAACAATCTTGAGCATTGTATGCATTGTTTTGTAAACTTTAGGTCAGCAAGGTCCTCCATATCATCTCTTGTTTTTATATCAACTAGCCGAATTCCCCGCGCAATTGCGCCGCCAGATACTAAAATAGATATGTACTCGTTATACAACTCTAATGCTTATTATGGAGATATAATTGTATTCCTTATACAATTGTAACAGCTCATATCTATACTTGTTAAATCTGCACCGTTATAATTTGGACCCTCCTCAATTGCCGGTGTAGATCTTTCTCTTTTTTTCTTCTTCTTCTGATTACCATGGTAATTTCTAGCTCTTGAGAGCGAACACGGTGGTTTCTTTTGCCTTTGTTTTAATAGTAGTATTATAATAGATTAGTATATCAAGAACTAGAGTAGAAATGTAGAGTTACATATATCGACACTTTCATATCTTATCTTTATTTCATTGTTTTGTAAGATCGTGACATAACTAGATGTGGCTAATAGTAAGATCTGCTAGATTTCTTCTTCTTATTGTCTGCATGGGATTAATAGGTCGCAGGTCACTGGTCTGATGGCACATATTCTTTGATATAAATTCCCTAAAGATGTTTGAAGGTGTAGGTGTGCGGTGTGCCCTTTTTGTATGTGTTTAATTGCCTGTTGCATTATGGGGCATGCAGTCGGATTGTTTAGATATTTCATTGTACTAGTACTTGCGTATGTGTAATACACACTACACAAAAAAAATGACACCCCAGTGTTTACATTCATTTTTCTAAATAGATATTTAGTCCTTCAAAAAAATAAAAAAGTTTTATTTAGTTTGATCTCCACTTTCAAATAAAACTGAATTTAATAAACACTGGATTGTGCATTCGTGCATTGAATGTGTCTCATCAAAGCATATTTGATAGGCAGATATTTTATTGGAAGGATGGACAAATTCAAATAGGCCGTGGGACATGGCCCATTGGATGGTCAAGAATGAATTGTGTAGTGCGTACACATTTTTTCATGTTTCTCGACAATCTGTTGATGGGTTTCCCTATCAGATGGGAGAATACATAGTGCCTGTTTTCTGTGTTGTTGGATCATTAACACTCATTATAAAGAGGATTACTTAATAGGTACTCCTTTTGAATAGAATCTACACCATTACATGTTTGAGGATTAATTTTTTCCTATGATTTATCTTGATTCGGGGGTACATTTAATGCAATCCATGTAGGTGTGTGTGGGCACCTTTAGATTATTTTTGGTAAAATTATACCTGTCTAATTTCTAACAATGTACAATTTAATGTCCAGCTGCAAGAGTTGCGATCAGCATTCCGCTCGTTGTTCTGGTCATTTTGGCCACATCGAACTGGCAAAGCCGCTGTTTAATCCATTACTTTTTATTAGTCTTAAAAACCTTCTCCACGTGACATGCTTCTATTGTCACAAGTTCCGCTTGAACACAGAACAGGTGAGTCCATGTTCAATTGTTCGTCTTTTGTTACTTTGAATTTTCAATCTTTCTTCTTGGAATACCCTAACGATTCATTGTGCCATAGTTTCAAAAATAAATAAATCATTGTGCCATTAAATGATTTATTTTGAATTTACTTCCTTAGGTTGACAGATACGTGAATGAGCTTGAATTGTTAGTAAGGGGTGATATTGCCCATGCTAAAAATTTGGAAGACACAGGTAAAAAAGTATCTGTTTCGGACGAAGATGATGATATGACCAAGGCCACTTCAAGTGATAAATCAGCTCCTTCTGAGAGGGAGAATAAAACTTGGACGTCGATCCAATTGAAAGAGGCTCTTTCTATTTTCTCCAAGATATTGAAAAAAAGACAGAAGAAGTGTGCAAAATGCGACATGAAGAGTCCAACGATCACAAGTCCTATATTTGGTTGGCTGATCAAGGTATTCATGATTTTAACAGTTTTAGGTAGTGCTTAGTGTCATCGCTGTCAACAGATGAAAAATGTATCTAATTTTGGCTTGACTATAAATATGCTGAATTTCTAGTTTTGTGATTAAATTTGGGATCAATAGGTATTGGTTGTCTGACATTCTATAAAAGTTCAGAACACCTTCCTGTTTTTTAAAACTGATTTATGCCACCACCTTTTATGTTACTAACTTACTATTAATGCCATGCCAATGCCTTCTGAATATGTTTTTATTACTTCCTCAACATTCTCTATGTTATCACATCACTGCTCCTGTTATAGCAATTTCCTCTGTTCATTGTAAATTGCAATTAGCATTATTTGTCTGTTACTCCTTCCCTAAGTGTTGCTTTAGAATGTGATTGTTAAACTTTTGAACTCTTTGAACACCAGTACACAAAAAGTTATTTTTGGGGTTAAGGCACTTGGGCCCTGAAGTCTGGATTCATTTATACAAAAGTTAATGACACATGTTCCACAGTTTACATAAAAGACCCTAGAAAACTAGAAAATTACATCCTGGTCCTTGGAAAGGTCTAGAAAGGAACCACACATCTCCGGATCTGGTAGCCGCAGCAGGACGTGGTGGCATCTGGTATCCTTGCCGGTGCTAGACCGCGGCAGCCGACAGCATACTAACACACAGGTCATGTGAAAATAAAATCAGTAGATTTGTGATCAGAAGTATTTTGTGACACTATCTGGTGTTAACTTGAAATAAAATATCCTGAAAAACTAAGGGGAAAAAGTCTAATATGAGCTGTCAAGTTGGCTAGTAAGTAATTATTTTCTTGCTGGAGTTTGACACTTTTGCATATCCTTGCATTGCATGACTTTACTTCTATTTATCGTCTTTCGCCTTACATTGCGGTCTATACTCTTTTACATTTCTTGGACCTTGCAGCAGCATTCTTATATTACTGGCAATATCTATTTCATATTGTGTATGCTTAATTTTGTCCTTGGTGTCAATAAATTATATTCTTCATGGGCATGACATTTTGTTGCATAGCAGTTCTTCATTACATTTACATGGGATTTGTAGGATACAAATGCTTCCTCTGTAAGAGCAAAGGCAATTGCTGATTTTAAACTAAATGGAGATGGTCATGTTCATGACTCAAGAGAAACTGGTGTTTCCGGTCTTGATGAAGAACTAGCTTTACCTAAAACATTGTCCAAAGGACCGATCAATGAAACGAGACGCCTTTCTGATGACACAATTAAAGAAATGGTTGCATCATCTGGAAAGAAACATCTCTTGACTACTGAGGTTACACATTCTGTTTTTTTGTTTAAAGGAAATATTAAACCTTGATCATCGCAATACCTTATGCATGTTTTAAAGCACTGTACTGAGCACTTTCTTTCTCAACTGTTTCAGGTTGAATCAATTCTCAAAGACTTGTGGAAAAATGAAGCCAGGTTCTGCATGCTATTTTGTGACTTCCAGCAGAATGCATTAAGTGTATCAGAAAAGAGAAGGGGCTATGAGATGTTTTTCTTGAAGAGTCTGCTTGTGGCACCAAACAGATTCCGTCCCTCTACTAGCTCTAGTCTTGGAGTAAGTGGATCCTAGTTAATCTAACTCACTGAATCTTGTTCTATAATAACCGCTTTGGGTATTTGTTATAGATCATGGAACATCCACAAAATGTTCTGCTAAGTAAAGTGCAAGAGGCCAATCTTGCGCTACAGCATGACAATGCCGGTCCTAATCATATGGATATTCTTAGAAGATGGATGGACCTACAACGAAGTGTAAATGTGTTGTATGATAGTAGTAAAGGCCTTGGTAAGTATGTCAGCTTTTCTTAATGATTTTGACCTCCGCCTTTTGTTTTGATACCCAGCAATAATTAAAAAACATGTAAAAAGGTTATGAACTTATGATGTATGGTAACTACTTGAATCAAGTTATGGAGCATGAAGATGTTAGTCCAATATTGGAATTTTTAAATGGATATCACTGTTGTAGCATGGAGTTATTAGCATTCACACTCTTATAAGTGGAAACACTTTTGAATGAAATCAATTCACGCCAATAAATTGCTTGATCATTGGCCCAAGTGCTAGTTGGAGGGAGTTCATCAATCCTCCCCCCCTGTTAGTGTAGATGCAACAATACGCGGCAATTCATGACAATATCAAGGAGTGAGTTGCTTCGACAGTTTTGACCTTATTCTGACTGTGCTCTTATACATTGGTTCTAGACTTCTTTCTTTCGTGGAGGTTCTTGATCTATTATACTCAGCCTCATCATCTCAGTTTAAGAGTTCTTTTTTATATATTTGTCTAGAATGAGAGGCGCATGACATAAAAATAATGAATTATGCGTCTTTTTTGTGAGTTCTGATTGGTCTAAAATATATGCCCGGTGCTTATTTGGCGGTATCGATATGAACTACCAATTTAATGAGTTTATGCACGCATTCAAGATGCGGTGGCAGCTTTATTTGTTTGGTTGACTAGGTTTATGATTTTTGAATAAAAGGCCTATGTTTAGTATAGCATTATCTTCACTAATTGGCTTGGTATGGTATTACAGGCATAAATACCTCAGACCCGTTTTCTTTACCCTCACTAAAACTGTTTGAATGGCTTGTAATGTTTCTGTTGATGACAGTAAAAAGTGAGAAGGATGCTCATGGTATACGACAATTGTTGGAAAAAAAAGAAGGGATTCTTCGACAGAAGATGATGGGGAAGAGAGTTAATTATGCATGCCGGTCTGTTATATCTCCAGATCCGTATTTGGCTGTTAATGAAATTGGAATTCCTCCCGCTTTTTGCGATAAGGTTGACGTATCCTGAGGTATTTGCTTGATGCATTGGCCTATAATTGTTCATTAGTATTGATCATGCATTGAAAATTGATATGTTTATGTTTGTTCTATGACTATACACGGAATATTTACCATCCTTCTTTCATCGCTTTTGATTCTTGTATGCTACTTTACTATTATTACTGGTATCCAGCAAACTCCTTGACTCCTTTACCAACGTAAATTTAGCATTGAGTTATGAGCTCAGGATGTATTCTTTATTCTATGAAGTTTGAATTACATTAAAGGTGGTTACTTATGAAATCACACGGTACCCTTTTTGTAAACCGTACATGAGCGAATTTACAGTTACATGCCAACTTTTTTTTTGAATGATCTAGGCAAGAGAAACAAAATGCAATGCTAGTTTGCTACAGAAAGGTTTCCTGTTCTTTTTCTGTATTGAGTCAAGAGCTTTAACTTTTGATTGGTTGTACCATGACAGATCAACCCTTTCCCTACCTTTGCTATTTTCTTTTAAATTTTTCTACGCTGTTAAGGGTAGGAGGCTAGGAGCCCATTGGTACACCGAAGTGAGGAATGTTCTAGATGGTTCCTATATGCAAGTCATCTAATAGTAACTACTTTAGCAACCAGGTTTATCTGTACTAGTACCCATAGATATGTGAAGCTGTGAACTTAATCTATCATTTTCTTTGTTTATGACTTATAGGCATGTAAGATGCTTAATAGTTCGTGATCGAGATCTCCTTCTTAGGCAGGAGAATATGTTAAATTCCTAGACATCTTTCAAGTGGAACAGTGAAAAGAATGCCGAATTTCAACAGTGGAATAATCTTCCTTTCTTCCTATAAAGTTGCTGCTCCTTATAACTGAACTTTCGCAGCAGCCGCAGTATCCATGCAGTTTTTAGTTTATCGAATAGTTGATTTACAGGATTATCCATAGTTATTTTGTTGTTTATTTTTTCCTGTCCAGAAAGTGACGCCCTGGAATGCCAAAAAGCTACAAGAAGCTATAAACAATGGCGCTGACATTCATCCTGGTGCAACACATTACAGGGATAACAATAACATGTATAAGTTACAGGCTGCTCCTTCCAAACGTCGTGCCATTGCAAAGATGCTGCCTGCGTCTAGAGGATCAATTTCTCAGCCAGGGAAAGACCCTAAGTGTGAATTCGAAAGCAAGATTGTATATCGACATCTTCAAGATGGTGACATTGTACTTGTGAATAGGCAGGTATAACTATTTGCCAGCAAGCTTGCCATTCCGTTTTCTTCAGCAGTAATACCTTAAAAAAACTTTCTTAATCTCATTTAGATGTTGTTTTAGCAAAGTAGTTCTGGTTTGGAAATATATTATGTTTTCTCTAGGTAACATTTTCATCCAAAATCCAAATACCCATATTTATTACTTATTGGCAGCAGTATCATAGAGATGGATATAATTATTAGGAGCAGCATATGTGGAAAGAATAAGGCATTAATTCCTTCATTGTTCTATGTGCATGAGCTAAAAGAACAAATCTAAATTAGGCTGAGGGAGTAACATGTGAAATAAGGTTTTAATATCATGATTGAATTTGAATTTTGAGATGACATTAAATAATTAGACCAGATCAACTACAATTATCCATATGGGACTAAGCCTATGGCTTGTAGCACTACTGACCAAGCCAGTATCACAATGTTGACATGTATCAGTTTTGGGGTGTGCTTCACTGCTCTCCCAAAAAGTGAAAAGCACAATTTAAAAGCATATTGAGGTGTTGATTTACAACAACAGATCACTCCAGTACTCCACTACTAACCATACCGCTTTAAGATATTGTGCAGTACAGTCTTTGTGAGAGCATAACACTATTCATGGATTATTTTCATCTCTAATTTCGTTTTGCTTGTGATTTGTAGCCTACTCTTCACAAGCCCAGCATGATGGCTCATTTTGTTCGTGTGTTACCTGGAGAAAAGACAATTCGAATGCACTATGCCAATTGCAGGTACAGTATTACCATATATCTTTCTTTTCATCACTGTTGTCCTTTTGCCTACATCATGTTATAAAACAATTGTGTTTCTTTTTAGCACGTACAATGCTGATTTTGACGGAGATGAAATGAATGTGCACTTCCCGCAAGATGAAATATCTCGTGCTGAGGCCATCAATATTGTTGACGCAAATAAGCAGTACATTGGTCCTAGGAGTGGGGATGCTGTCAGAGGTCTCATTCAGGTAATACATTGTATTTACACCGCTGGTGTATAATCGGGTGTTATATGCATCAATTCTAACTTCTAAGTAGTGAACTCAACTGCTAGTAATAGCTTAAAAACCACAATATTTTGTTATATGCAGTAACTGACAAGTGGTATCTACCAAGCCTTGAGAGGGAAGTATAATCTACTGCTAATGAACTAGAGAAATTGAAATAGCTTCTTAATTCTTCATTGCCGTGATAGCCTCAGAGAGTCAGAGTGGAGGCTCATATATTCAGTTATAGCATGAAAAGGAAAACTTAACTAATTAGGAAGGAAAGAATCACAATAGGAAATCTAATCCGTGAAATATGGAGAGACAAATCTGAGCCAATCACTAAAAGATGGAAGGAAATGAGACTTCCTAAAGCATAACACCAAATCCTAACTTGCCAAAACCAGGGCAGCAGGCTGCGTTCAAACCGAGATACCAATTCTGCGTGTCCTCCGTAAGATGATAGGCCGCCAACCGGACCTTGTCGACTTCCGGCGTCTGTTGCCCCAAAGAACTGCTCACGGGTTGAGCCACTCGAGAGGATCGAGAGCCATCATAGGTGGGAAATTCAAGCTTGTGGTATTTAGGTGCGGCGAACTAGCACCCATATGGAGGCTCGGTTGCTCAGCTAGGGGGCAAGTGGGAGTGTAGCGGATGGAAGGTGGAAAATATGGGCGCTGAGGAGGTGGGTGGGAGTAGGGCTGCTGGAATGGTGGGTAGGAAGGGGAAATTTTGGCCTAGGTGGTGGGGTGTGGTAATTTGGGAGATGTTGTGGGAGGGTTGATGGTGGTGATGAGTAGGGTAGCTGGGATTGTAGGAAAGCGGAGGGTGGCCGTTGCGTTGTGGGAAAAAAATTGGATGCTGGGGCGGCATAGAGCTGGATGGTGGTGTCGACCACTCCGGGAGGTGGTGAGGTGGAAACTTGGTCTGCGCTTAGGCACAACCGCTGCTATTCCTCCTCCCGTCCGCTTTTCACGGCTGCAATTCTGCACAATACATCACCCATCAACGCGATCCTCTGGACACTCTTGCACGAAGCTCCAATTGCTTGGCGATGTCCTGCAGGGTGTCCTCCATGCGTGGTGGTGGGCACTCGCTCCCAGACATGGCTCGATACCAAATTGGTATCTACCAAGCCTTGGGAGGAAGTATAATCTACTACTAATGAACTAGAGAAATTGAAATATCTTCTTAATTCTTCATTGTCGTGATAACCTCGGAGTGGCGGCTCATATAGGCGGTTACAACATGAAAAGGAAAACTTAACTAAATAGGAATGAAAGGATCACAATAGGAAATCTAATCCTTGAAATATCGAAAGAGACAAATCTGAGCCAATAACTAAAAGATGGAAGGAAATAAGACTTCCTAAAACATAACACCAAATCCTACTAACTTGCCAAAACCAGGGCAGCAGGCTGCGGCGCGTAGTGAAGACCCCACGCAACACAAGCAATGACAGTTATTCTTTTATGTTAAACTTGTGATCTTTTGCCTTTTGTAGGACCACATCGTTAGTGCTGTACTTCTGACAAAACTGGACACCTTTTTAAGCCGTGAGGAATATAGTCAGCTTGTCTATGGGTCTTGTGTGCCCTCAACTTGTAGCTCTCGTCAATCTGGTAAAAAGGTATCTGTTATTATGGATGATGACGATTGGAACTTGTCGCTCCCACTATTTGGAAGCCAAAGCCCTTATGGACAGGAAAACAGGTAAGATGTTTCTATGGAACAACTTCTATGTCAGTGTTGACCTCAATCTTGACAATTGCTTCGAAAGCTAGCCATGTAACTTTTTTGTTTACAGGTTATAACAACCATATTGAACCATTTAACAAAAGGTCACCCGCCATTTACTGTGGAGCAGAAGGGGAAAATTTCAAAAGAATATCTAATCCCTAGAGACCGCCATGGTGCTAGAGATAAAGCTAGAGATCCTTCAGAACAAGTTCTATATATTCATGATAATGAGCTCATAAAGGGCATGATAGATAAGGCCCAGTTCGGAAATACGGGATAGTTCATACAGTTCATGAACTCTATGGTGCAGATACAGCCGGAATACTGCTCTCAACATTAAGCCGCTTGTTTACTTTGTTCTTGCAGGTATTCTTCAAAACATCGTTTTTATCTTTTTATTATAGTTGACTTGCTAGTAGCAATTGATAGTGGCCTTAAGTGTACTCTTTCTTGAATGTCTTAATTGCAACTAAAACATTTGTATCAAGGAGACTCACTAGTAGCAACAAATAGTATTCCTAGGCAAACTCTTTCTTGAATGTCTTAATTGCAACTAAAACATTTGTATCAAGGAGACTCACTAGTAGCAACAAATAGTATTCCTAGGCAAACTCTTTCTTGAATGTCTTTATGTAACTAAATCATTATGAAAGTTATACGTCCAAGCTATTCTGGATTCTGCATGAATATGGCCATAGAACATAATTAAAGGTGTTGAAATTTATATTTAGTTAAGTCTTTTAGGCCAAGACTTTATGCTCCTTTAATTATCGAGCCATTAGGGAGGGTGGGAGCAGCTACTCGATACAACTTTTGTGTTGCCTAAGCAATAGACACCATTTATTTGATTAACATACAGTTGGCTACTTGGCTAATTCTGCCTTTTTTTGTGTGCATATCTAGGCTTATAAAACATAATGTTAGAACACTATGCCTTTCTATTTTTTGAGAACCAGTGTTTGGGCTAGTGAACCAGAAGCTAGGCCGTGTCGATGGCCAGTCCCATCCCGATAGCTGTGATCTCTACCGAAACATTATGTTGACCCACCTGTTCTCAGTGGAGTCATTCTTAAGTTGACACATCAAAGTTCAGGTGTAAGCAGGTCATTAGCTGTAAATATCGTTGAATTAATGTCTACTAACAAGTGTCATCATATTTAGTGAAATTTATTGGGTCCGATGAATCTCGATATTGGTGTTAGGAATAGCAACTTGTATTCTCGGTGGCCAATGGGCCATATATAGACAAATACAATATACAAATAACCCCTTATAACAATGGAGAATAACACAACTATACATATATATCTCGACACCCCCTCAAACTCATGGTGGATCAAAACCGAGTTTGGAGAGGTAAGCGTGTTGTGCTCTAGTCCTGGCCTTCGTGAAGAAATCCGCTATCAAGCTCTAAGGCACATCAAGAGCAATCATTTGATCATGCACATAAGACCTCATGAAGGAAGCATCAACACCAATATGCTTGGTAGCTCATGCTTCACGAGGTCACGAACATCTTGATAGCACTTTGTCTTTCGACAAAGAGGCGTTGGTGTAGTAAACACCAAAATCCTCAAGTAACCACCGTAGCCATGTAATCTCGTTGTCAAGAGTGCCATAAATCGTAACTCAACCTCTCGCTCGACGGTGCTTTTTCGCCTTCCGTGCAATGAGAGAACCACCAAGAAAAACCACGATGTGAGAGATACCGCATGGATGGATCGCCCAAGTAGCATCCGAATAAGCTGTAGTGGAGTGGAAAGAAGAGACGGCGAGAGATAGTCCCACAAGGTATCGCATAACTCAAGAAGGTAGAGTGGACTGAGCGGAGCAGAGACAACCGACTCGAATGTGGAATGGATAAGTGATATCCGGACGAGTAATAGCAAGATAGACAAGACTCCCAACAAGATGACGATTCATGAAGCCTCAAAGAGGCTCACTATCGGAGGAGATGAACGTTGAGCTCATGGGAGTCTCAACGATCCAGATAAGCGATCAAGAAGATCCCGAATATACTTCTCTTGGGACATAAAGAAACCATCCGGAGTGGAAGTAACCTCAATCCCAAGGAAAGTAACGAAGAGGACCAAGATCCGACATAAGGAACCGCTTTCCACTCAGATGAGCCTTGACAAAGGTAATGTACTCAGAATCATCTCCGTGATGATCATATCATCAACATATAGAAGAAGAAGAGTCACCACGAGGACGTGTGGACAAAAGAGTAGGATCATGATCACTACGAGAAGCAGCGGTGACCACGGAGAAGCGCTCAAACCAAGCACGAGGGCTTGTTTAAGGCCATAAAGAGAGCGACGAGACGCCATGCCCTCAGAACAATACCCTTGGCGGATGCATGTAGACCTCCTCACGCAACTCGCCATTAAGAAAGATATTCTTGACATCAAGTGAAAGCGGACCAATGGCGAAGCAGACGCCACCGAAAGAAAGCGCGACCGGTGGTCATGTGGGCCCACAGAGCAAAAGTCTTGTGTAGTCACGACCATGCTCCTGCTTGGAAGCCATCGAGCGAGTCTTAATCTTATAGACCCACTTACACGTGATGGGGACGAGAGAGATGGAAAAGGAACAAGATCCCAAGTACCGACGCTCGAGAGCGATAATCTCCTCGGCCATGGCATGCCACTCGGGTAGTAACAAAGATCCAGAAGTTCATGGGTAGTGCACCAAAAAACCAAAAGCAGGCGGAGGCCGAATTGGTTCGACGATCAGCGGACCGTGGCGAGATGATAGCCCATAGGGGAAGATGTAGCATCGGGAGAAGATGAATCATCGGAGAAGATGGTTCATCCGGAAGAGCCTCAATCGAGGTCGGAGTGTAAAGAGAGTGGGAGGAGCTCGAGGAGCTTGAAAATGAAGCATTTCTTGGCGGAAAAGGCCTCGGGAGGTATATGTGGAGACTTCGATGGGGCCAGGTGGGCGAGGCAAAGGCAGAGATGGGTGTATGGAAAAGTCAAAAAAAGGGGACTCAAGAGAAAGCGAAGGTGAGGCGGGGCGTGGGTAGAAGGGGCGAGACTCGTCAAAACTCATCATCGAGAAATCCGCATCCGACCAACGGGGTCCTATCACGCGATAGCCCTTGTGCTCGTATCGAGAAAAACACACTCAGCAGTTGAAGGCGTGAGATCGGTGGGAAATTAGCTTGTGCGTTCTAGGTGCAAGGAGAGCGTAGCAAGCGATAAGCGAAGCGAAGCGAGGTAGTGCGGAGAAAGATCACAGAGAGGCGCTCAGGATCTACGCTGCGAAGGAGGTGGTGGGGTGTGGATTTGGGAATGTTTGGGAATGTTGATGAGATAGGTGGCGATTGTGGAAAGCGGCCTCGGCCCAAAAGTGAGGTGGAATAAATTGGCAATCATCAAAGCGTCTTAGGAGGTGACGATGCTTCGCTCGTGACACCATTCGAGCATGAGCACTAGGACAAGAGAATGCGAGGTGTTTCGACAAGAAAGTTCTAACGGAGAGGTACTCGCCGATGAAAGTACCGAAAACACGAATAGGGTGGAAAGCGTATGCGAACCATAGTAGCAAATTGTTTATAGATAGATAGGCCTACTACAAGAAGACATAAAATATATCCAAGTGTAGCGAGAGAAATCATCTTAAAAATGATATAATATCTGGCCCCTTAAAAAGGAAGGGAAGGACCCCAAACATCTTAATGACCAAAGCCCTTATGGACAGGAAAACAGGTAAGATGTTTCTATGGAACAACTTCTATGTCAGTGTTGACCTCAATCTTGACAATTGCTTCGAAAGCTAGCCATGTAACTTTTTGTTTACAGGTTATAACAACCATATTGAACCATTTAACAAAAGGTCACCCGCCATTTACTGTGGAGCAGAAGGGAAAATTTCAAAAGAATATCTAATCCCTAGAGACCGCCATGGTGCTAGAGATAAAGCTAGAGATCCTTCAGAACAAGTTCTATATATTCATGATAATGAGCTCATAAAGGGCATGATAGATAAGGCCCAGTTCGAAGTGCGGGATAGTTCATACAGTTCATGAACTCTATGGTGCAGATACAGCCGGAATACTGCTCTCAACATTAAGCCGCTTGTTTACTTTGTTCTTGCAGGTATTCTTCAAAACATCGTTTTTATCTTTTTATTATAGTTGACTTGCTAGTAGCAATTGATAGTGGCCTTAAGTGTACTCTTTCTTGAATGTCTTAATTGCAACTAAAACATTTGTATCAAGGAGACTCACTAGTAGCAACAAATAGTATTCCTAGGCAAACTCTTTCTTGAATGTCTTTATGTAACTAAATCATTATGAAAGTTATACGTCCAAGTTATTCTGGATTCTGCATGAATATGGCCATAGAACATAATTAAAGGTGTTGAAATTTATATTTAGTTAAGTCTTTTAGGCCAAGACTTTATGCTCCTTTAATTATCGAGCCATTAGGGAGGGTGGGAGCAACTACTCGATACAACTTTTGTGTTGCCTAAGCAATAGACACCATTTATTTGGTTAACATACAGTTGGCTACTTGGCTAATTCTGCCTTTTTTTGTGTGCATATCTAGGCTTATAAAAACATAATGTTAGAACACTATGTCTTTCTATTTTTTTGAGAACCAGTGTTTGGGCTAGTGAACCAGAAGCTAGGCCGTGTCGATGGCCAGTCCCATCCCGATAGCTGTGATCTCTACCGAAACATTATGTTGACCCACCTGTTCTCACCTGGAGTCATTCTTAAGTTGACACATCAAAGTTCAGGTGTAAGCAGGTCATTAGCTGTAAATATCGTTGAATTAATGTCTACTAACAAGTGTCATCATATTTAGGGTCTGTTTGGTATGGCTCCAACTCCCAGCTTCTTAGTTGGAGTAGGTGGAGCCATGCCAAACGGTCTAGCTCCAACAAAAAATTGAATTTGGAGTTTGAGAATCTGGAGCAGGCTGTAGTGTATTTTTTCGAGTGCGAGAAGGTGCACCTCCGCATGGGCGATCATGCAGTTACGAAAATACCCCTAAAATTAAGATAAAATTACCCACCAAATGCCATCCAATAAACCCCCCTCGCCCATCCAATAAAACAAGGGTAGTATAGTCTTTTAACAAAGATCTTTCTCATTCCTGGAGCTGGAGTTAACTTTCTAACCAAACACCTCCGTAGACTACTCCAACTTCTCATAGGAGTGGATCCAAGAGTGAAGCTGGAGTTAGAGCTGTAAAAAATTGGAGCAGAGCCGTACCAAACAGGGCCTTAGTGAAATTTATTGGGTCTGATGAATCTCGATATTGGTGTTAGGAATAGCAACTTGTATTCTCAGGTGGCCAATGGGTCAGTATATATAGACAAATACAATATGCAAATAACCCCTTATAACAATGGAGAATAACACAACTATACATATATATCTCTAACACCCCCCTCAAACTCATGGTGGATCAACAACACTGAGTTTGGAGAGGTAGAAGCCGTGTTGTGCTCTAGTCTGGGCCTTCGTGAAGAAATCCGCTATCTGAAGCTCGGAAGGCACATACTGAAGAGCAATCATTTGATCATGCACATAAGATCTCATGAAGGAAGCATCAACACCAATATGCTTGGTGAGCTCATGCTTCACAGGGTCACGGGCAATACTGATAGCACCTGTACTGTCTGACAAGAGAGGAGTTGGTGTAGTGACAGAAACACCAAAATCCTCAAGTAACCACCGTAGCCATGTAATCTCTGTTGTCAAGAGTGCCATAAATCGTAACTCAGCCTCTGCACTCGAACGGGATACTGCAGTCTGTTTCTTCGTCTTCCAGGCAATGAGAGAACCACCAAGAAAAACACAGTAAGCAGAGATAGACCGGCGATCAGATGGATCGCTGGCCCAAGTAGCATCCGAATAAGCCTGAAGCTGTAATGAGCTGGAGTGTGGAAAGAAGAGACGGCGAGAGATAGTCCCACGAAGGTATCGCATAACTCGAAGAAGGTGACTGTAGTGGACCTGAGTGGGAGCAGAGACGAACTGACTCAGAATGTGGAATGGATAAGTGATATCCGGACGAGTAATAGCAAGATAGACAAGACTCCCAACAAGATGACGATAACTATACTGAAGCTTTTTAGGACAAGAAGATCTCTATCTAATATCGCCGTGAATATCATCAAAATTGCTTAGCCCCACTATTCAGGCGGATGTTGTGAACTTGTGATGATATTATTCATACATCTGATAAGATCACCAAAATATGTTTAAAAATGTAGCGTAGTAGTTATCACCCTTTTTCTAAGCTGTTCTATGGTTATGCATTTAACTTTAGTTTGGCTTTGACCCATGGCCATCAGTTGGGTTTTTCTTGTTTCTTATGAGTCCATATTTCGCTGTTCATTTGTTATATTGTACTTGTTGAAGTAATAAAAAGTAATTTCTTTCAGTTGCATGGATTTACTTGTGGAGTAGATGATCTGTTACTATGCCACGAGTCAGATAAGCAGAGAAAGGAAATTCTTGGGAAGAGTGAAGAATGCAGTGCAAGAGTCCATATGAATTTTACGAATCCTGAAGATGATGATAAAGGTTTGTAGAATATTATCATTACCGAAAATACTTTCTGCTCAAGCCTTTTCAAGCTTCAGACTTAATTGGTATTTCTACCATTTATTGGTAGTGATTGTCAGGACAATTTTTTAAAAAAATATATTTGCTTCACTATTTTCTTGTTCTCCCTCATCAAATAGATCTGTGGAAGTTTAAAATCCTAGTATATCCCATAGTTTACCGAGGAAAGCAAGTTCAATTGTTTTTAATGAGAACAGCAGGGAAAAGGACCCTACTGAGAATAATATATATTAATAAGTAAAAGATACTATATGGAAGAGTCCAAAGGACCCAAATCTATCATAACAAGGCAGAAGAAAATAGGAAAACACCGAATATGGATAGGAGCAGAAACACAAACTTAGCTACATCTTGAGATAGCATATATCATACTCCGAGAAGCCCTTTCCCTGAGAAGCACCTATCCTGAAATAAAAACTTCATCCTGGAAGTTGATCATCCAAATGTGCCAGCAACCAAGTGTGGCCAGTTCTTTGAAGAAAATCTCAGATCCATCTGCTTGTTGTCTAGCAAGTTGCCACTTTAAGCTTAATGGTTGCAATGCATAACAAGTTTTTCAACATTGAAGGTTTTACTAGTGGAAGTTGATTATCCTGGAGTTTTTCACTATGTTAACTATCACAGAAAGGTGCCTTTTTGAAAATGTGCGTATAAACTTAACAATAATTTTGCTCGTGTTCCCCTTGAAACTGCGAGTGCAGTTCGTTGTGTTGGGCAGAAAATAAAATTAGGATTTACATCCATCACCTTATATTTTGCATTTGTTGTTCATCGAAACCTTTGTTCTATTGAGCACTAATTTACATATGAAACCATCTACTGTGTCTGCAGTTCGAAATCAACTAGTGGTTGTTAGAGATAGGAACTCTTTTGTATTTCTTTATCTACCTTTTGTACTGCCTTATCTGTATATGGCATATACCTCTTGTACACCCTATATATTGCCCATTGGGTCTCTGAATACATACACACAATATTCATAACATGGTATCAGAGCGAAGGTTCTAAACCCTAGCCTCCATCGTTCTCCGCTCATGGGGGTGGCATCTCGTTGCCGCCCGTGCTCTCTTGGAGAAGGTGTTCAGGATCTTCGACGAGCACCTGCAGACCATCGCGCTCGATAGCGACTTCCCCATCGACAAGTTTGTCCCCTTCAGATCTTCATCATCCAGCAACCCTCCTCGTCGCCGGATCGGTAACACACTCCTCGACGACGGGAAGTCAAGCTAGATCTGGCCGGATTCGGCGAGGTGTCGTCCTTCAACTCCGACGGCTCACGCTCTAAGTCGCGGCCTCGCCGACCGGATCCTTTGCTCTCGCCCGGCGTCACCCGGCGCTTCATTGCGATCTTCGCCGGGTGCTCTTGCCGCTGCCTCGGCGACCCCTGCGACGACTACTCCCGATGGATCCACCGTCGCCTGGCCTTCTCTTGCACGAATCCGCCTGATGTCGCCTCGCCCGGGTCGCCTGGCTCAGTCGCGGCTTCGACTTGGGCTTCGCTACCGCATCTCCTTTGGGCTGTCGGATCTCTTGCGGCTCGGCCTCCCTTGCTCCACATCTCCTTTGGGCTGCCTCATCTCCTTCGGCTCGGCCTCCCTTGCTTCGCATCCGCTTAGCACCGGCACCAGCACCGACCGCCTCACGAGGTTGTGCCTCTTCGGTTTATCACGAGTGTTGCTTTGCTTCTCTGGAACGAAGTTTATCTTGGGGAGGTGTGGAGCTCAAGAAATAGATCGAGAAGGACCGGAGAGGAAAGGGTAAAGTTGGTTCGGGATTGTTTAGAGCTTTAACCAATATGTGGTAACTTTGAGCAATCTGAGATTAACCAATAGTTTAGAGCTTTAGATGTTTATCCATAACGCCATGGTTATTAAGTTGACGACTAGTCGACAAGTCGGTGGAGCATGGGCGATTGGGTCTGGCGACTCGACTTGCAGGTTCCCATCTCGCTGGCGCCGCCCATCGTCGCCCTCGGCCTCGACTCCCGGTGGCGCCGCCCTTCCTCTCCCTTGGCGTGAGTGGCTGGCCGAGGTCCGAGATGGAGGTGGCGTGGATCCGGTCGGGAGGTGGCGAGCTCGATTTGGTCGGAGATCGTCGCCCTCGGTTGCGACTCCAGTAGCGCCACCTTCATCTCCTCGGCGAAGGCCGAAGCTCCAGTCGCCGACGGCGAGGTGGAGGCGGCGTGGATCCGCGTCGGGGAGGTGGAGGCAAGCTTGATGTGGCCTGCTCCCTCTCGCCGTCGCCGTCGCCGATGTGAATCCGGTGTCGGGGAGGTGGAGGCGAGCTCGATGTGGCCGGCGGCGAGCCCCTTCCTCTCTCGCGTGCCGTCGCGCTGCCGCCTCCTCTCTCCTCCTCGCCGTCACTGTCGCCGTCGCCCTCCTCTTCTCCCTCTCCCCGTAGCTGCGTGGTGTGTGTGGTGGTTGTGTGGTGGGGTGCGTGGTGTGTGTGGTTGTGTGGATGTGGGTGTGGGTGTGGGTTGTGGGTGAGGTGTGTGATGTGTGATGTGTCTGTGTGTTGCGTTGTGTGTGGCTGTGTGGTGTTGTGTGGTGTGTGGTGTTGTGTGTCTTGTTGTGTTTGTGTCTTGTGTGTTGTAGAATATGTGAGCAGTGCACATCGACTAGTCGGTAAGTCGGTCACTAGCAGAGTAGTGTCGACTTACCGACTTAATAACCTTGCATAACGCCTTTACGAGCCATTCGCATTTCATGAAATTATTACTTGGCTAATATGACCTTTCTGTTTGTATTCTATAGTTGCATACGTCCATGTTGATTGTTTATTTGTTAATTCTACGCAGATCCAGATCCGGTGAAATTGCAAATGGAGGTTGAGAAAGTTATACGAAGGAATGGAGAATCTGCGACAGTTATCTTGGATAGAAAGATGTCAAGTGCTCTAAACGGGATAACATCTCAAGTCAATCAAAATTTGTTTCCTTATGGTTTACAAAAGCCTTTCCCTAGAAATTGTCTCTCTCTTATGACTGCAACTGGAGCTAAAGGTGGCTTGGTAAGTTTGTTTCTTCAGTAGGGAACTGAACACATTTAGGGCCTGTTTGGTACAAAGTATTTTTGGAGTTTTAAGGGAATACCATGGTTTCTACAAAATTCCATAGTATTAAAATATTTGAAGTGTTTGGATACAACAACTGATGCAGTTTTATAAAATGTAGTATTCCGCATATCATGTATTTTTGGAGTTTTAAAAAATCCACTCAAGACCTCTTTTACTCAAAACCGAGCCACGTCTCGCGAACTTCCGTGCTCTCTGCATTGCTTGCTACACATCTTTTGGCACTCACCGCACTATGTTGAAATAAAAAAGGGTCATGCCTAGTACCATACACTGCACTATGTTACGTACCTTCATTTTGAGGTATATATCGGCTGACATAGTCGTCCATGTATAAAGTATTCAGGGCTTCTAAGTATAGCTATCATGTATGTATTGTTACATGTAAAAGCTAACCACAACATTTGCATGTGTCCAACTTGTTTAATTTTCTTAATTTTCTTATAGCGTCTAGTTAACATAGTGTATCTATATCTGAAACCAAAATACTGCACTGAATATTTCAACTAATCACATCATGGTTTCTCCAAATACCGTTTAAAACCGTGGTTTTCGCAAACTGGTATTTCATGTCTCGTACATGAAAAATTGGTTTCCAAATGCTGTAACAGTTTAACATCCAAACAGGCCCTTAATGTTTTGCTTTGAACTTTGCATACATGATCGGATGACCTGGAGAAGCGAACGGTTCCATGCAAATCCCAAACAAGATTTTACTTTAGTGTACTTCACCTACTAGTTTCTTTACTTCAGTTTACTTCACCTACTTGGGCTAACATGCTGCCATTTCATTTGTCTTTCATTTGTCTTGTTAGGTCAACATGACACAAATTTCATCATTGCTAGGCCAACAAGAGTTAGAAGGAAAGCGTGTTCCACGAATGATTTCTGGGAAGACACTACCTTGCTTTCCGCCATGGGATACCTCTTCAAGAGCTGGTGGTTTCATCAGTGATCGATTTTTAACTGGTCTCCGCCCTCAGGAGTACTATTTCCATTGTATGGCGGGCAGAGAGGGGTAAACTTTTCTTATCTCGTTCTGATACATAAAAAACATCTTTTTGCAGTTTTGCTCTAATGCTAGCCTTGCAGTTAGAGGAGTGGAAAATAGATTTCCCAGACCCAGTTGGACTTGTATGCCTTAAGGTCCAAGCGGACTGTTAGTTTGGACATTTGTATAATGTGGGTATAATTGGATTGTCCAAATGATCTAATTACTTCCTATAATCATTTACTCTTATGTGCTTATTGGTGATCTAAAACCCCCTTATTTCTCTGTTGGGCACACAAAAATAGTGTTACTTTTGAACAGCATCTCATGCTCTCGTTCTCTTGCATCAGTCTCTTGGCAAACAATTACACAGGGAGACTGTCATATGAAGTTTTGAACTGCTCTATTGACATCCATAGTCTTGTTGGACTAAAACTGTTTGGATATGGATTGCTTGACTACAAAATATTTTATCTGAACTGGATAATTTGTTGATTTGAAGTTGGCTGGACCTATAAAAAATGCAATCCATATCCATCCATTACCACCACCACTTGCATTTTTGTGCGAGCATCTTTGGTTTAATGTGCCTTTTGATGTTTATTACGAAAATTCATTTTTGTCTTTTTTTTATTAAATTTTTTATCATATTATAAAATGTGATAATTAGGATGATCTTATTCTCACCATTAGATTGGGATATGTGGAAATCTGGATGTTTCTGGTATGTGTAATTGGATACTGAATTCTTGTAGTTTCCCAGTGAAATAACTTGCTGTTTAGGGCAATCCAATATTACCTCCACAATTGCTTTAGATGTTATGATATTTATCTTGTGTATGTTCTTTGCAGGTTGGTTGACACAGCAGTCAAAACATCTCGTAGTGGATACCTTCAGCGTTGTCTTATAAAAAGCCTCGAATCATTGAAAGTCTCGTATGATCACACTGTACGTGATGTTGATGGTTCGATCATACAGTTCTGCTATGGAGAAGATGGAGTTGATGTGCTCAAAACTAGTTTTCTTGATAAGTTTAAAGAACTTGCTGATGTAAGACATTAAATTCCCAACAATGAAACTAAAGCCACCTTGAATTTGTAGTATTCCTTTATCTATGCATTTTGTTTGATTGGATTGCTAATTTCTTGCAATGTGATCCAAATTACAGAATAGAAAAGCTGTCCTTGACAAGCTTGGTAGCCAAAATGACGATCACTTGTTATCAAAACCTAATGGCTACATTACTAAACTGCCTGAGAAATTGATTGATCGCGCAATGGAGTTTCTCAAGCTCTCAAAAGATGAAAAGCGCTGTCGTTATGACATAAAGAAGAAGGAACTAATGAAGTTACTAAAAGTCAAGTATCTAGATAGTCTTGTAGATCCTGGTGAAGCTGTCGGTGTGATCGCTGCTCAATCCATAGGAGAACCTTCAACGCAGATGACGTAAGATCTTTTCTAGACATACTCTCTGTTGTGTTTGTGCACTATATATTCATTTCTGCAGTTATCTTTTAGTTCTTTTTTGGGCGGTGAACTAGTTTAACTGTACCTTCAATTCGCTTGCCTACCAGTGTTGTCATTTTCCTGGCCGTGTGCAAAGTAAAACCCCCTAATGTTGGATCAATTTTTTTAGAATAAGAGCATTCAACAGTACCCTGTATAGTAAGATGCTAAGAGGATTCAGCATTAGACTGTACTGAACATTAATGGGAATCTTCAAAGCATTTGTCAAGGTCCCCTAAGGACTTGTTATGGATGAAAATTTGGCATGCCAATCTCAGTTTTTCTGAGACTATGTAGAAAATTCATTGCTCGCTGGAACATGAAACAATTAAAACAAGTGGGTGTGAATACTATCATATGGCATACTCTTCGAAGTTCAATAAACGGTAAATAAGTACAGAAGTGATAATATTGTCTCCATAACTTTTTAATCTAATGAGTTCACTTAAGAACATACATAATATATTTATGTGATAAACACTCGAAACTTGTCTGGTATTTCAAGGATTCAAGGTTAACACATGTATGCGCACTTGCACTTTAAGTGGGGAAGACAAGTGGTTAGACTTGTGTATTCGGTGCTTGGCTTATTCTTGAGATCAGGACAGTTTTGGGTCAACTTCTCCAAACCATACTTCTGTGATACTACAAGAGAGTGGAGCAATTTGGAAAAGTGACTGATCTATAAAAAAGTTTAAAAGGGAATATCATATGAATGTGGGTTTTAAAAAGGCTGGATTTGCATCCAAATGTATACCTCAGAAAATCTTCATAAGTCGTTTCACATTTCTCGGAAGCAATTTTTGTTTGACCAAGACCAACCATAGCCATGGGCACATGACACTATTTATATATTGACTCCAGTTTTTTTTAATTTCTTTTGGGATGTATAGCACTACTTATTAGGGTCTCGTAAAAAATTCAGTGATAAAATGACTAAAACTTTGTCTGCCATGCTCTGCAGGCTCAACACTTTCCATCTTGCTGGAAGAGGTGAGATGAATGTTACGCTTAGGATACCCGGTTGAAAGAAATTCTAATGACCGCATCAGCGAATATTAGTACGCCTTTTATGAAGTGCCCTCTGCATAAAGATAGGACTAGGTGAGCTTTATTTGTTTTACTTTCAAGATGGTTCATACTCTTAGTTTGATTTCTGCTGTATTTTATATGATTTTGTACCAACTTTCTTGTATTTCTTATTATATCCTTTTAAATATGATAATAAGTAAAACGAAATATCAATCAAACTATACTCAAACTTTTGTACCATACTAACCAGATACAGGAACTAATTCTTTCTGCATGTGAATATCCAGGGACGATGCTGGAGGAGTGGCTGCAAAATTAAGGAGGGTTCGTGTGGCTGATATTGTGGAGAGAATTGAAGTATGCACAGTTCCTTTTCACAACAATAATGGGCATGTTTCAACCCTGTATAAGTTACAGATGAAACTCTACCCACAAGAGCGTTACCCTCACCAATCGGAACTTACAGTAGATGAGTGTCAGGCGACCTTGAGAACAGTGTTTGTCGATGCAATGGAACTTGCAATTGAAAAGCACCTAGATTTGCTACACAAAATTAATGAAATACAGTCAGTTAAGGTAAAAGATACAGAGAGCTCACTATCAGAGGAGTTGAAGAATCTGAAAGCAGACCTACTGATGGAGAAGACACTGGTGTGAGTGATGGCGATGATGAAAATGAAAATGAGGATGACTTGGGAACTGATGCAGAAAGAGGAAACATCAAGAGACAGATGAGATGGAGTATGATGATGATACTGAAAAGGAAGGGGGTATGGACTGTGAATCTGAAGAAGAGGCCACATTTAAACTTGACAGTGAGGATGATCCAGCTGAGTCAGGTGTAGACTCAGAAGAGACCAAGGAAGGACATGTGTCAGATTCTGGTAACAAGGGGAAAAGATCAAAAGCTAAGCAAGCAACAGCTAAACTCCAAGATGATTTAAATGAAACCGTGGATGAAAAATTACAAGGGCAAAAGCAGGCACAAATAACCCAGAAGCGCAGGAAAAAGTTAAACCGGACTGTTCATGTTGAAACAGCAGATTTGAATTTTGAGGTTCACTACGCCTTGCACAAGGAACCTCATATTTTACTAGCTCAGGTATCTCTTCATAAACAGGACAACTTAGATTTTTCTTTTCTTTCAGAGACTAATAACTGAATAGGACCTAACTCAAAATAGTTTCTTCTAAACACCTACTGATCTGACTGACTATACAATGGCTTTGTGGGGAACTTATATCATGTCCAATGTATCGTGTTTACTATTGAAAGCTGCTATTAATCCTATGTCTTTGATTTCACCGAATCAAAGACTCCCCATCCGTGTTTTAATTAGACGTCTATGTTGGAGTTCAAACAACACACATCATATTAAACTTTGGGAAAATTCCAGTCAAATTAGGAGAAAATTCAAAATTAAATAAAATTGGATTGAGTCCGTTACCAGATGCCGGTTGGGGTCTTGGAAAAATCCCCAAACTGGGATTTGAAACCCTGACTAGAACACCCATCGTGTTAACCTTTTAACACTAGCGTGTTCTTCTAGTTTTTCTCCATCGTGCTATGAACTTCACTTTTTTATAACATAAATTTGATTACTCCCTCTGTTTCGCAACACTGGACACTCTACGCACTCTGATGCACCTTTTTCCATTTTGCCCCTAGTTGCCATACTTCACCTTGTTATTTGTGCAGTGAAACTATAGTAGTTGTGACTTGTGAGGGTCATTTTTGTCATAATTCGCTTGAAAAAGGATTGCCTAAATATGCATGCACTGGTCAAAGAGGGCCAAGTATTGCGAAACGGAGGCAGTATTTTGATAACAGTTTGGTCTGCATTTGCTATCATTATATAATTAGTACTTCACTCCGAACAAATTTGATGGATTTTGTAATTTACTTTTTCAGATTGCCCAGAAGACAGCTAGATCCATTTTTGTCAAGGCCTGTAATGATATTGATCGATGTACAGTTATTGATCTCGAGAAGAAAGATAGTCCTATCTTTCTACAAACGGCAGGAGTGAACTTTGAAGTTTTCTGGAATCTAGAGGACTACCTCAACATCAACGAAGTTAGATCCAATGATATACACGCTATGTTGAAGACATATGGGGTAGAGGCTGCAAGGGCCACCATCATCCAGGAAGTGAGCGGTGTATTTAACGCCTATGGTATAGATGTAAATATGAGGCACCTGAGCATGATTGCGGATTTCATGACCTTCGATGGTGGTTACCGACCGATGAGCAGGCAAGGGATGGGTCAGTTCAGCACCTCACCATTTGGTAAGATGACTTTTGAGACAGCAACCAAATTCATTGTGGAAGCAGCTTCTCATGGAGAGGCTGATACGCTCGACTGCCCTTCGGCAAGTGTGTGCCTGGGGAAACCGGCTAAGATGGGAACTGGCTGCTTTGGTTTGCTGCAGAATATCGGCTTGGAGCAGCCCGTGGTAATGTAAGCTTGCATTTAGCACGACTGATCAGCCAGTCTACTGGACCCCACAAGTTTTGATCGAGGCTGCCATAGAGCGAGAAAGCAGTGACTTGTTTTGTTGCTTCAGTAGGACCAGCACTGTTTTTCAGATAACTTTTGTGTTGCTGGAAAAACTGATGAAACATGATATAATGGTAGAAGAGCTATGTTCCGAGCTGATCTCTCTCTCTCCCCCTTTCTAACTTTGGAAGAAAAGGTGCATCCTTCGATGCCAAACAGAAGCACAAACTCATAGTACGGTGAGGGGGAGGGTATCCCAGAGAATTCCCTTCCATTCCAGTGTGGGTGGTGTACCTCGGAATTGCGCGGCGTGGGTGCTTCGGCCGATGTGTGAATCGAGCAGATTTTCGACTTAGGCCCTGTTTGTTTAGGCTTTTTGTCTGGCTTATAAGCAAAAAAGCATAAGCCTAAACAAAGGGGTGGTTTTTTCATCCGGCTTATAAAAAGTTTAAGCCAGTTTAAGCCTAAAAGCCATAAGCCACGAGAGAGATGCTTTTTTTGGCTTTTGCGGAATGGAATACTCATTTGTCACTGAAGTTCACTGAAATTACCCTCAAAATACCATCGTATATAAATGCGAACCCTCTCGTTTTTTCATTCTTCCTCCAGTCCCCTCCTCCCACTCCCCCGCTCCCCTCCTTCGACACTCCCTCCCCCCACGGCGCCGCTACGCTCCCCTCCCCCTCCCCCCACGGCGTCGCCCCCTCCCCTCCCACGACGCCGCTCCCCTCCCGTCCCCCGCCCCCCACGGCGCCGCTACCCTCCCCCCACGGCGCCGCTCCCCTCCCCTCCCCTCCCACGGCGTCGCTCCCCGTCCCCGCCCCCACGCGCCGCTCCCCTCCACAGCGCCGCTCCTCCCCTCCCACGGCGTCGCTCCCTCCCGTCCCGCCCCACGACGCGCTCCCTCCCCACGGCGTCGCTCCCCTACACGATCGCCTCCCCCTTCCCCAACGCTGTCGCCCACGTGTGGAAGACGCTACCGCCTCCCTCGGACGACCCCGCCGTCGACCCCAACATCGTCGCCGCCAAGTTCTTCGCGCCTCTGGTACTAAACTAACTCGTCCATTTTCCTCCGATCTGATTCTTTTCTTACCGCACTGCGGCCTCCTTTAGGTATAATTTAGTGCTCCATGGTGTATATGTGGATTTCATGGGGATATGTTCGAGATCTTAGGATGATGTGACAATTGGCAATGACGTTTACGGTTTGTCGTTTCACGCGTTTTCGACAAAGTTCTGAGCTTCTTGGGCGGGCGGTCCGATCGGTCCCAAATCGGTCGAGGCCGGCCATGAGGCGGTCGGACCGGCGATGACCAAAGTGGTCAAATCGAGTGGGCCAAAAATAGGTGTTGTAGGCAAGTGAGGATTCCAATGCACTTGGTCTCATGATTTTTGGAGTCTCCATAAAAGTTCTATTGGTTTAAAGTTTCCGATGGTTTTGGATTTTCGAGGATTAAAATTCGGCTAAGTCCCAAGGGGCGGTCCGACCGCTCACGAGGAGCGGTCCGACCGCCAAAGGGTCCGACCGCTCACTGGAGGCGGTCGACCGTGATTACTTGAACGTCGGCCAACCGTGGCGATGTTGATTTGTTAGGTCAAAGTCATTGGTATCGTGGCATATGATTTGCATGATGCATGTTTTGACTAACATGGGTCAAGTTGTGAAGAACTTGTTCCCGAATTCGTGTTTGCTTGTCGTGGTTGTGCGAGTTGCTTGGTGGTCAACGACGGTCAGCGGCGAGGAGGATCGGGACTAGACTCGGAGAGTTGAGGTCGAGCGATTGGCGATGCGGGTGAGGTCAACGACTCAAGTGTGACACAAGATGGACAATGGTGACCTATTGGCAAATCCATGACGCATGGTGAAGCGGTTTAGGTCAAAAGTTAAAGACGGCGCTTGCGCGTGCGTGTGTGACCCGTTTGTTAGTGGGCCTTAACGGAGCCCAAGAGAGTCAAACCCTAAGAGTTTTAGGCCTCCACTATAAATAGGAGGAGATGGTGGTTGCACTCTCTCTCTCTCGCCTCTTTGTGTTTCAAACCCTAATTGTCTTTAGGGAGTTGAGGTGGAGGCTAGGGCTCTTGATGGTTTGTGGTGAATTTCGTGATCTTTGATTGTCCATCGATCCATGATGGTGTGGATGTAATCCAAAGAACAATCACGAAATCAATCTATGCAAGGTTTGCTTGAGATAAGTCTCTTTTCGTTCTTGCTTTCAATTTCGTGTTTTTAGGGCTTTCTTTGATCCGCGAGTTTGTGATTGATTCTTTCCGTGAATTAGCTTGCTGTGATATGTGTGAATCTATCTAGCATCATCTTGATCATCAATCTCTCACGAACAAGCTTTAGGATCAAGTTTTCGTTCTTGCCCGGTTTTTAGACCTTCTGTTAATCAATTGGCAATTGCTCAAGATCGTTCCAAGAATTATCATAATATTCGATTGGAATAGGTCCTCAATAGCATATAGAAGGTGTGTGCAAAGTTTCATAAAGATTAGAGTTGAGAATCAAAAGTTTCACCTAATTGCAACCGTCATCGGTGATTTTATCGTTGCGATCGGTTCGAGTCGGCGGTCGATCGCCCGTCATCACCGGTCGAGACCGATTTTGGAGCGGTCCGACCGCCAAACTACAAAGCCGGTCGATCGCGCGCAATCGGTCCGACCGATTGGGTCCAATGATCGACCGCCGTGCGTTGTGAGTCTTTGCAATCTTAGTTGATTTTTGTAGCATTGCTTAGGGGTTTAATTGGATTCAATACTAGTCTTCCGCTGTACTGGTATATTGATCTTCATAGCTTTCTAATAGCTACTGGAGTGAAATTGTATTGAGTTCATAATTTGTGAAAAAGTGAGCGTGCTCCTATTCACCCCCTCTAGTCGCCTTTACGGTCCAACAAGTGGTATCAGAGCCCGGTTAGTTCAATCTTGATCTTAACCGGTCACTGAACTTTGGCGATGGATAAGTTTTCTACTAAACCGCATATCTTCGATGGGCACGACTATGCCTATTGGAAGAATCGTATGCGAGTCTTTCTTGAGAGCGAGGGACAAGCTATTTGGGATGTTGTTAGAGCCCATTGGTTATTCTGAAATTGCTACACCTGCTTCTGCAATTCTTTTGGCTAACAACAATAAGGCTAAGAATCTTTTATATGGTGCACTTGGTAGACAAGAATATGATCGAATTTGTAATCTTTCAACTGCGCATGAAATTTGGAACACTCTCGAAACATATCATGAGGGTTCGTCCCAAATCAAAAAGGTGCGCCAAACATTTACAAGCGTGAATACAATAAATTCGAGATGCGTCTGAGAGAGCATCGATGACATTTTCATCGCTTTAATAAAGTAATTAATCAAATGAAAGTCGTTGATATTGAATATTCTCAATCTGAAAATGCCACCCATCTCTTGGCCGCAATCAACACCAAGGAGTGGGAGATGAAAGCTCTTGCTATAGAGGAAAATGTTGATCTTTCAAGTCTTACTTTAGAATTGCTTTATAGTAAACTCAAGACTCATGAAATTAAAAGAGTTGATCATCCCAAGAAAGATAATTTAGCTTTGGTAGCGATCCTCTCAAAAGGCTTTTGATGACTCTTGTGAATCTTCTTACGGATTTTCATTTGCTTGTTTATCCGCTATTCATGAAGAGGAGCTTGAAAGTATTCTGAAAGCAGAGTTAGCTCTTCTAGCTAAAAATTCACACGGACCTATAATAATGTGAGAAACAAAAGAGAGGTGGTCGGTGACATGCTATGAATGTGGTGAGCTAAATCATATCCGCAAATTGCCCCAAGTTTGAAAGGTAAGAGCAATCATAAGGAAGGAAAGCTACTTGGAAGAAGCCTCCTTTCAACAAATCAAGGTATGAGGCTAATAAGCTTGTGAAGGTCGCTCACCGGTCCTTGCCGCTTTTGAGGATCAATCCTTGAGCGATGTGGATCTTGGGAGTGAGGAGGACAAGGAGGAGGAGATTCCTCAAGGCAAAAAGAAAGGGAAGGCCAAAGACTTCACGGCATGTGCTTCATGGTGACACAAGACGACATTGATGATGATGAGGTATCTTTTTCTTATGATGAGCTTTACGCTAAATATGATTCTATAGTTGAGCAATTGCTTAGTCAAGATGAAGCGCTAGAATTTGTTATGACAAAAATAAGAAATTAGAGTCAAAGATTAACAAACTGAAAGTAGAGCTTAAAATGCTAAGACTCTTGAACTCGATGAATGTTTATCTTGTCATGCTATGCACTCGAAATTACTAAGTTACAAACTGCTCATAATATTTCAGACAACAACTTGAGAATGCTAGATCTGAACTAAATGAAATTAAAAGTGCTCCTTGTGAAAAATGTTTAGAATCTAGTAAATTGATTGCTTTTGATGTGTTTGATTCTAGCCCTTGCACTTCATGTTTAGAAAAGAGCGTGAAATCAAAGATATCTTAGAAGTCGCTAGAGTCAAATATGCTAAGCTTAAGGACAATATTGAAAATACTACTTGTGCTTCTTGTTCCACTCTTAAGCTTGAAATTGCTTTGTATAAGGAAAAATCTATGAATAAAACTTGTGATGCTTGTGTTAACTTGAGAAAAGAAAATGCTTACCTTCATGATACATTAGAGAAATTTTCTAAAGGTAAGAAACAATTAAACATGATTCTTGACAAGTCTAAAACTCCTTATAAGAAGCAAGGTTTAGGATTCAATTCTTTTCAAGATAATTCAAACCCAAAAGTCATTCAAGTCTTGGAAAAGGTTTAATTGAATTCAAAACCCAACACAAAAACATCTTTTAAATCTGCAGGCTTTGCCCAACCTTGTATTAATTCAAATGGTGCTTCTTCTAGTGGTACCAAGTACCATTGCACTCATTGCAAAAAGGTGGACATTTGATTGAATTACATTGGCGTGAGGTTGAAAAATGATAGGAAAAATTTTGATAGAATTTCATTCATGCAACCTAGAGCTTCTATGAGACATGGTAACATTGAAAAGAATAAACACGGATTAGGATTTTTCTCTCATGCAAATCATTATGTTCCTAAATATCCTAATTCTAATGTTTATCAAACTGGCGGTCTGACCGCTGGTGGTCACCGGTCTGACCGTTTTGGTCGCCGGTCTGACCGCCATTTAAACGCCGTCGATCACCCCATGGACAGCTTCAAGTCTCATTTTAATTTAAACATTGCTCATAACCGAATGTTAGATAAAATCAAGGATAGTACTTCGGTTTGTATACTTCTTGCGGACGTGTGTCTCAAGATCTTTGATTCCTAAATCATGTTTATCTAACCCCATATTGAGACACATCGTTCTTTTGTTCCTTGATTTTCGGGATTATCGCGGAAGGGAAGAACACGTGGTTCGTTGACTCGGATGTTCACGCCACATGACCGGAACTCAAAATGGTTCACCTCTTTCACGCGAGCAACGGTGATGACTTCATCACCTTTGGAGATGATACACAAGGGCGAATTGAAGGAACATGATCAATTAGGGTGAACAACAAATTCATTCTAAAGGATGTCGCTCTTGTGGACAAGCTTAGGTATAATCTCCTTTCTGTTTCTCAGCTTCTTGATGATGGCTATGAGACGGTTTTTAAGAAAAATGCTTGTCGTGTGCTTGATTCTCTTGGTGAGCTTGTGTTTGGAATCTCTAGAGTTGGTAGAATTTTGGGCCGATTTTTCGAATCTCTTCTTTGGATCTCTTAAATGTTTGCTTACATCTTCTTCTCGATTTACGGCTTTGGCATCGACGTTTGGGGCACATTGGTTTTGATCATCGGCGAGTTAGCAACCTTGATCTTATGAGAGGTTTGCCCAAACTCAAAGTCACAAAGATCTTGCATATGCGCCTCAGAGGCATGGCAAACAAGTTGCCGCCTCACACCCTTCTGTGACTATGGTTATGGTAGACGGACCGGACGGTTACTTCATATGGATACTGTTGGTCCTGCTAGAGTCCGGTCAGTCGGTGGAAAATGGTATATTCTTGTCATAGTCGATGATCTTTCTAGATATACTTGGGTGTTCTTTCTTACTTCAAAAGATGAAGCTTTTGGTTATTTTCATGACCTTGTTCTTCGTTTGGCTTCTGAGCTTCCTGGTGCCTTGAGAGCGATTCGCAGTGATAATGGCACGGAGTTCAAAAATGCTTCTTTTGCTTCTTTTTTTGCTGAGCGTGGTATTGAGCATCAGTTCTCCTCTCCACACGTCCCTCAACAAAATGGCGTGGTGGAAAGGAAGAATATGACCTTGGTCGAAATGGCTAGGACGATGCTAGACGAGTATAACACACCAAGGAGATTTTGGGCCGAAGCTATTGCTACTGCTTGCCATATTGCCAATCGTGTCTTTTTGAGACCTTCTTTAGGCAAGACTCCTTATGAGCTTCGTTTGGTAGAAAACCCTCTGCTTCGCATTTTGAGTTTTGGATCAAAATATTTTATTCTTAAGACAGCAACTTAGATAAATTTGAATCAAGAACGTTTGATGGGTTATTTCGGGTTATCCTGCTCATTCGAGGGGTTTTCGGTTTTTAATCGAGACTAACATTATTCAGAGACTTGTAATGTCACTTTTGATGAGACTAGCCACAGCTAGATCAATTGCTCTGAGATGATTTACAGTGTGAGAGCATTTTTGTGGAGGAAGATGAGGACGAAGCTAATGTCATTCCCTCATCTGCTGCTGCCGAGGCACCCATATTGATACAAGAACACCTACGTCTACTTCACCTTCGGTTGAGGCTCTGCTTTGCATCTTCATCATCAGCCAGATACTGCGAGGTCGAAGAAAGCAGTATCTCACCCGGCGCTCCACTTCGCATTCAGAGACAAAGATCCTCCTAGCGGATAATAGGTAATCTACATGAGCGAGTCACTCGCTCGGTATAATGATCCAAATCTCTACTCTCATTCGACTTTTGTTGCTTCTTTTGAACCCCGATATATCACATGCTTTATCGATTCTAGTGGGTAAATGCCATGCATGAGGAGTTAGAGAATTTTGAAAGAAACAAAGTTTGGAACCTAGTAGAACCTCCTAGTGGTCATAATGTTATAGGAACCCGTTGGGTGTTTAAGAATAAACAAGGTGAGGATGGTTACGTGGTTAGAAATAAGGCCGATTGGTAGCTCGTGGTTTCAACCAAGTTGAGGGGTTAGATTTTGATGAGACATTTGCTCCTGTTGCTAGACTAGAAGCCATTCGCATTCTCGCTTGCATTTGTCTTTGCATCAAAAGGTTTTAAATTATATCGATGGATGTTAAAAGTGCCTTTTAAATGGTTTCATAGATGAGGAAGTGTATGTTAAGCAACCACCGGTTTTGAGGATCCTAAATATCCAAATCGTGTTTTCAAGCTATCTAAAGCATTGTATGGTCTTAAACAAGCCCCTAGAGCACGGTATGATAGACTTAAGACCTTCTTGCTTAAAAATAATTTTGAAATGGGTAAAGTGGATAAAACTCTATTCATTCTTAGACGTGACAATGACTTCCTGCTTGCTCAAATTTATGTGGATGATATTATCTTTGGTGGTTCCTCTAATGCTCTTGTTTCCAGCTTTTCTGACACTATGTCCAGGGAATTCGAGATGAGTATGATGGGAGAGCTTAATTACTTTTTGGGACTTCAAATCAAGCAATGCAAGGAAGGAACTTTCATCCATCAGACGAAGTACACTAAAGATCTTCTCAAGCGCTTCAACATGGGTGATCTGCAAGCCAATTTCCACTCCCATGGCAACTTCGATCGCTTTGGATCCGGATGAGGAAGGAGAAGTCGTGGATCAACGCGAGTACCGCAGCATGATCGGCTCCCTTCTGTATTTAACGGCCTCGAGACCGGACATTCACTTCACGGTATGCCTTTGTGCAAGATTTCAGGCGTCTCCGAGAACTTCCCATCGCCAAGCCGTTAAGCGCATATTCAGGTATTTACACTCTACCCTCTTATATGGCATTTGGTATTCTGCTCTTGACTTTGTCCATTAGAGGTTTTGATTCGATTTTGTGGGTCGTCGGTTAGATAGGAAGAGTACCTCGAGCACTGTCACTTCCTAGGCACTTCTCTTGTATCTTGGTCTTCTAGGAAGCGGTCTTACATTGCACAATCCACTCTTTGAGCGGAGTATGTAGTCTGCTGCTAGTTCTTTGAGCTGATTTTGTGGATGACGTCCACTTTGAAAGATTATGAGTTAAACTTTGCTAGTGTTCCTCTTTTCGTGATAACACTACGCTATTAATATTGCTAAAAACCCGATGCAACATTCTAGGACTAAGCACATAGACATTCGCTTTCACTTCCTTAAAGATCATGTTGAAAAAGGTGATATTGTGATGCACTTCAGAGAGTCCAAGCTCAATTGGCGATATTCTTACCAAGCCTTTAGATCAAACCGCATTTTCCTCCTTAAGAAGCGAGTTAGGGTAATTTATCCTTATGGGTTGGTTTGAGGGGGAGTTTGATCTTTTTCTTATCTTTCCTTGGTCTTTTGATCTTTTATTGTTCTTTTTCTGAACTTAGTGATCTTTTCAAACTTTTTAGGTTTTTAGGCTTTTTAATTGCATCTCATTGTGTCATATTGCATTCATATGAAAACTCCAACAAGTGGTTACAACAAATAGTATGAAAAATTCAAAAAAAAAATGCATTGTAATATAAGTTTTTCTGCTTATCTTTTAAAATTGATGAAGCTTTGCCTATTACCCTTTGGAGCTGTTGTATTTCAATTCTTGCTCAATGTCATGTCTAGTTCTTTGACTTGCTAGAATTATCATGCTTTTACATGTGTAGCTAAGTCTTTGCTATATGAGCTAGAACCTTTTAAACAACTCAAACTAAGAAATTGCAATTTGTGGATTTTTAGCGAGTTGCGCAATTAGTGCTCCTCTTGTGACATTGGCCCTGTCAGGATTGCTTTGTTAGCTCTTTGATCTAAAATTGACCATTACTTGAGCTTTTGTATTCTTGAGATTCTAAAAATACTCTTGTGAAAAATGAAAATCAAGATTGTCTTATGCTTAAATTGTGCCAAACTATTCTTACGAGGCCTTGTCAAATGACATGAACTTGGAGATAGTTTGATGAACCGAGACGATCTCATGGGGATTTGCTTGTCGAAATGACATGAACCTCAAGATTTGTCGCCTTGTAGAAGCTTAGAAAGAGTTTGTGGATGGCTCCTAGTCCAGGATCTTCTTTACTAAGATATACCTTTAATCAACTTTTGGTCGAAGCTTAGGATGAGTTTGTGGATGGCTCCTAGTCCAGGATCTTGTCACTAAGTTATATCATTAGTCAACTTCAATATTCAATGCAAATGAGAAAAATATTGACAAATGGGCGCTTACAAAATTTTGAGCAAAATGATTCAATACGGGACTTGATTGACTCTTAATGTGGTCTTTGTTAGATTTTTGATCTCACTTTGACATTTTGACATGGCCAATTTCACTTTAGGATCCCTGTTGATTAACTTCTCTGAATTTGAAGCGTTGCTTAAATTGATCAAATCTACTGCTTTACTTTTGAGCCTTTGTGCTTAGCTTTGATATATATGTCTTACCATGATCTTGCTAGCGCTGTCAGGCTTGATATGCTGTTTGTGCAATATTAGAGATACTAGCTTGTTCTTTTGGGTAATCTCCAAAGCTTCTTGTAATCAAAAATTGAAAAATACAAAAATGAAGCCACTCCACTGCACTTCTTGCATACCCATGTTTATGCTTCTTTTATTTCTGCTTCTTTCTTTATCATCTTTTGGTTATCTCTGGATGAGAGGAAGGCGTGATTCCTTGATGAATCCATTGTCAAAGGGGGAGAAGATGTGTTAATTAATGAGAAGATATTTCTTTGGGAGAAGATGTGTTATATTTCTTTGCTATTTTTATTTGGAGAAGATGTGTTAATAAGAAGATATTTCTTTGTTGGGGGAGAAGTTTATACAAAGGGTAGAAACTGTAAATTTGAAAATTGAGGATCATAGTGAGGGGGAGTTCTTGAGTTGCATTCTTATTGTCTTATTGTATATTCGAACTTGAATTGCATTCTTTTATCCTCACAATGATCATAGGTCAATTGAACAATTGTTCTTTCATATGGACCTCATGTGAGAATTTTGACCCTTTTAAAATCAAAGTTTTTATGCTTACTTTTGCCTTGTCTCACATGCCTATACTATTCTCGATGCCGACTTGGTCATTTACATTGCTTTTTCTTGCTTATGGACCAAGTTGTGCCTTTGTGCTAAAACCGCGAGTAAACTTCGTTTTCAAACCTCTTACATACATTTTCGGATAATTGCCAATGTGTTCATCAAGGGGAGATTGTGGATTTCATGGGGATATGTTCGAGATCTTAGGATGATGTGACAATTGGCAATGGCGTTTACGGTTTGTCGTTTCACGCGTTTTCGACAAAGTTCTGAGCTTCTTATCGACGAGGGCGGTCCGACCGGTCCTTGCAATGATCCGATCGGTCCCAAATCGGTCGGACCGCCATGAGGGGATCGGACGGCGATGACCAAAGTGGTCAAATCGAGTGGGCCAAAAATAGGTGTTGTAGGCAAGTGAGGGATTCCAATGCACTTGGTCTCATGATTTTTAGAGTCTCGAAGAAAAGTTCTATTGGTTTAAAGTTTCCGAGAGTTTGGATTTTCGAGGATTAAAATTGGCTAAGTCCCAAGCGGTCCGACCGCTCACGAGGAGCGGTCCGACAAGCTCACTGGAGCGGCCGGGCCGGTAATTACTTGAACGTCGGCTAACCGTGGCGATGTTGATTTGTTAGGTCAAAGTCATTGGTATCGTGGCATATGATTTGCATGATGCATGTTTTGACTAACATGGGTCAAGTTGTGAAGAACTTGTTCCCGAATTCGTGTTTGCTTGTGCGTGGTTGTGCGGGTTGCTTGGTGGTCAACGACGGTCAACGGCGAGGAGGATCGGGACTAGACTCGGAGAGTTGAGGTCGAGCGATTGACGATGCGGGTGAGGTCAACGACTCAAGTGTGACACAAGATGGACAATGGTGACCTATTGGCAAATCCATGACGCATGGTGAAGCGGTTTAGGTCAAAAGTTAAAGACGGCGCTTGCGAAGCGTCGTGTGTGACCCGCTTGTTAGTGGGCCTTAACGGAGCCCAAGAGAGTCAAACCCTAAGAGTTTTAGGCCTCCACTATAAATAGGAGGAGATGGTGGCTGCACTCTCTCTCTCGCCTCTTTGTGTTTCAAACCCTAATTGTCTTTAGGGAGTTGAGGTGGAGGCTAGGGCTCTTGATGGTTTGTGGTGAATTTCGTGATCTTTGATTGTCCATCGATCCATGATGGTGTGGATGTAATCCAAGAACAATCACGAAATCAATCTATGCAAGGTTTGCTTGAGATAAGTCTCTTTTCGTTCTTGCTTTCAATTTCGTGTTTTTAGGGCTTTCTTTGATCCGCGAGTTTGTGATTGATTCTTTCACGTGAATTAGCTTGCTTTGTGATATGTGTGAATCTATCTAGCATCATCTTGATCATCAATCTCTCACGAACAAGCTTTAGGATCAAGTTTTCGTTCTTGCGGTTTTAGACCTTCTTAATCAATTGGCAATTGCTCAAGATCGTTCCAAGAATTATCATAATATTCGATTGGAATAGGTCCTCAATAGCATATAGAAGGTGTGTGCAAAGTTTCATAAAGATTAGAGTTGAGAATCAAAAGTTTCACCTAATTGCAACCGTCATCGGTGATTTTCTTTTGCGGTCGGTTCGAGTCGGCGGTCGACCGCCCGTCATCACCGGTCAGACCGATTTTGGAGCGGTCCGACCGCCAACACAAAGCCGGTCAGACCGCCCGGCAATCGGTCCGACCGATTGGGTCCAGCGATCGAACGCCGTCTTTTGTGAGTCTTTGCAATCTTAGTTGATTTTTGTAGCATTGCTTAGGGGTTTAATTGGATTCAATACTAGTCTTCCATTTGTCTTGGTATATTGATCTTCATAGCTTTCTAATAGCTCTGGAGTGAAATTGTATTGAGTTCATAATTTGTGAAAAAGTGAGCGTGCTCCTATTCACCCCCCCTCTAGTCGCCTTTACGGTCCAACAGTATAGTTGATTGATCGAGACGAATAACATACTGGAAGAAGATCTGATGCAATTTCATTTCTTTATTAATTGGAAAAAATACTGGTAGTTTGCATACCAGTAGTTTGCAGGTGCTAGTCTTATCATTGTAGGCGTATTTATCCTCAGCAAATCAAGCATTGAGAAGAAATCGAACTCGATTAGAGAAGTTCTTTGCCAAATTAGTGTTAGTGTGACATAAATTGAGTCAGCTTGTACTTTTGTATCTCAGGAAAGTTTGTCAATCCCAGTGCAATGCTAAATATTATCATAACTTAACCATTTGGATATCACAGTGTGTCAATTATGGTTTGCATCTTAAGTTAATATATTTTGTAATTATTCAAGTAACTTCAGCTTGTCTAGTAACTGGGACATCCATTAGTTGCCCCTCCAGTTTTGATTTGAAGGTGAGAGTATCCAAAATGTGGTAACATCATGTAGAAGGAGTATGCTGATCTCTATGGTAAAAGTGACATCGTAGTTAATCCGATTTGTCTTGGCTCTGGCATTGTGGTAATGCTATCATGAACAACATTTATAAAGTTGTGATCATTTCACTGATATGCATTTGAGACATTTGATTGCATATATATTTGTCTTTGGATGTGTTAACTAAAAACTGATAGAGACTATCCTTCTAAAATTATAGACTAGAATCTTTGAACAAAGTCAATATATTCTCAACCACTTGTTCTTTTCCTTGCAGTAACGCTGAAGGCATTTTGCCTTCTTCTTGTGGTGATAACTTCACCAACATTCGAGAGAGCGGACCCTTAAATAGAAGCCCTGGAGGAAGCAGCCAAGCTGGAGAGGTCTTTCCAGGACTCGGCGACCACGGTGTCACCGGGCTCGGTTGGCCAGGCCTCGCCGGACAGCATCAGCGATGGTCCAGAGGTAGTCTCTGAGAGAGAATTGGCTGATGCTAAGAATGATCGTTCATTTGAGCTTGTTTCTGTTGATAGGGAAGAAATTGTCAGGGAAGAGCCATAGAACATGTTATTGAATTAGACTTGACTTATGTGCTTTGATTAGGCATAAGCATTTTTTTTTCAGTAGCAAAGAGAGATCCTCGTGCAAACATTGAGTCAGTGGTTGATGGTAAATGACAGTTATGGGCATTTAATGGTTACTAATATTTTGAGTTGCATGGAGATAATCAGAATCAAGCTTAACATCAGTGTAAAACACTATTTCAGTGTAAGGCTGCATGTATTTTTTGCTTTGTTGGCTTACCAACAATGATATCAAGTTTCACTGTCCAGGGTGATGGAAGGAAAGCTATTGAGCTCTTTTGGGACATGCTAAGGTCTGGGATAGTTCCAAACAGTGTGACCTTGTTTCATCTTGTCGATATGCGACCATGCCAAGTTAATACAGGAAGGTAGAGATCTATTTGATGAAATGCGTAAAATCTACAATATTGATCCCCAGCTTGAGCACTATGGATGCATGGTTGATTTGTTAGGACGGGGTGGACTACTAGAGGAAGCAGAAGCTCTGATAGATGATATGGATGTGGAACCTGATGTTGTTATATGGAGGTCACTTATTAGTACATGTCTAGTTCATGGCAATTATAGATTGGCTGAGATTGCTGTAAAGGAAATATATGGCTGCATTCAAGTTTACCTATTGCTCATCTAATGTTTCATTTCATATACTGTCATCATTGACTTAGTTCACTTCTACACGAGGTTTTGAGCCTTTTAATAAATGAGTCTTTTTGTCAAAAAACAGGCACAAATGAGGATCTTTTCAATCTATATTGATCAATTCGATTTGTTTAGTAAAGGGTGTAGAAGTTCATCTGATTAATGTGTGTTTCCATGTGTATGTGTTTGTGTATGTGCATTTGTTTTGAATTTCTTTGGTTTGTAACTTACGTTGACGATGTGATGTACTGATGAATAAAGCACTTGACTCAAGGGCAATTTAGACTTTTTATCCTTCACACACAACTCAATAAGCCAACATCTTATAAAAAGTCAGATTACCAAACACCAAAGCTTGACTTAAAAGCTGGGAGGCTTATAAGCCGATTAAGCCAAAAAGCTGGCTTTAAGCTATAAGCCAAAAAGCCTAAGCCTAAACAAATAGGGCCTTAGGCTGGCCTGTGCTGATAGGCACGCGGGCCGAGAGGCGCGGGAGGTTGGCGGGTTGGTCTGTGACTGACTCAGAGAGCGAGAGACTGGTTTCGTTAAGGTTGGCCGTCTATATGTGCACGTAACCTTTCGTAGGCCTGCCGCTCTTGCGAAGGGGCACTTCTCTTGCAATTCATTTTCCTCGTTTGGAATTTATTGGAGGCAGGTCTCTTCGTACCAATATCTTCACCGCACTGCAAGCTAGCTACAACCTTCAGAAGCTTCAAAGTGAACTAAACACAATAATTTAGGACACCCTATAAGCCTATATAAGCTATCTGCTATAGATTTTTTTTTATCTTTATTAATTGGAGGCTTCTTCCTAAGTCTCCGTGTTAATTCTAGGTGGGAAAAAGCAAGAAATCACCACGGTGAACAAGAAAAAAAGACTAGAAAATCCCGCGTTAATCAGAGAAAAGAAAAAACTCATGGGCACCTACTGGTTTAATCTACGGCTTGTGCTAAGTTATATCTGGCCAACGCTAAACAATACAAAGACACTTTCTTTTTTCTACGATTAGTCCTGATGAAGCCACCCTCAGAAGTCAGGCCTAACATTATAATACGGCAATGTTTGAAAGCACAAACTGAATGCAAAGCCTTCAAGCTGAATCGTAACTAATTTGGGAAATAGGACCTTAGTAGCATCCGCCCAACACGACAATGCGTACGAAATATAGCAACAGCCGAAGCCGAGTAAAACAAATTAGATCGTCGATTTTTCTGAAATACAAAAAAAATCTGACTCCGTTTGGAACGCCATGAATATTTTCATATTCACATGGAAATTGAATTGTTTCATGTGTAATTCCTACATTTCAAACATATTCTCGTAGTGTGAATTTAAATGAAGAATAATGAAGAAAAGTGTAAATGTAAAGGTAGGATTTTTTTTTTCATTTTTACCCGTGCTGTGATTCAATCTATCAATAAGTCTACACTAATTGGAGGCTTCTCGTCTATAAAAATAAGGCTTCTATGGAAAACCCCTATTTTAATCCTAGGAGAGAAAAAAATTTAGAAATTATCGTATTAACCGTAAAAATAGAAAATCTAGAAATTTCTACATTAAAAAAAGCATATAAAGCTTCAACCCGTAATTATATGGCTAAAATCTCACGTACCTGTACGTATATATCATGCCCGTTGCAACCTGCAAGCGAGCAACAAGGCAAGTTATCGTTTGTATTACAAATAGACCTCTCTCTTTTTGGGGGATTACAGGTATGCATGCATCCGAACAGGATAAGGTTTTATTATGCCAAGTATTAGGAAAGTAACAGGACGCAAGAAGTGATTAGAACTTCGTGTAGGAAAAATGGATGCATCAGGGGCGGAACTAGGATAAAAATGGCCGGGGTTCACTATTTCACCGTACGTATAACAACATATATAATTTCGAAGCAACATGGTACTAAATACTAAATAGTAATGTATCCAATATTTTTAACATCAATATTTCAACATAACCAATAGCAATATACAATGATAAAAAAGTAGCGATCAAAATGCTTACCAACATAAATAAACTCTCTAGTAATATTGTTAATTGTAGCAAAGTGAAGCAACAAAGGGCGAAATCTTGGATAAAGATAGTCGACATTTGCAAAATAAATCATCCTACCTCAATGACCTATATAAAAAAAGAACAAAATGAATTAAAATTATCTAGTAAAAAAAGTAGAATAATCGAATGAAAGTAAATACAATACCTTTTAGTATTTTTGTTCTTTCAAGTTCATAAAACGATGAACCACAATGCCATTGGTAACTTTCTTCATTTCTTCTTTCTCCACATAACAAATTAGGCTATCACTCATGAAATCATCACTGATGCGATTGCGCAAATAATTTTTCACAATTCTCATGGCTGAAAAACACCTCTCAACTGTGGCAGTGGCGACAGGCAATACTAGTACTAGCTTCAAAAGTCGATAAACCAAAGGATAGCAAAGATGTTTCCTTGTCTCCACCATTTTTTGAGAAAGTTGGGCAATAGTCTGTATTTTAGAGAATCTATCATCTGCTCGCACATCGACAATGTAGAGGCAAAGATGATGATTAAGGTCCCTCAATTCCCCAAAATTAAAATCAATAGGATAAAGTTTAGCTATGCTCATCAAACTATCCAAATTGAAATCATGAAATGAGTCTCTTGGACTCAAAGCGGCCGACCAAACAATAAAGTTAGATGTTGTCTCATTGAACCGACTATCAAGCTCTTGAAGTTGCCAATCAAGAACATCATTAAAATAATCCACTTCATAATGATGCTTATTGGTAATTTCAGTTCTTTGTCATTGCTTCTTTGGATTAGCATAAGCTTCTTCCATTTCCAACTTAGGAATACCATGTTTCTCACAAAAGACATACACTTCACCTAGGACAGATTTCCACCCATCTCTTCTAAGCTCATCCAAATGCAACCTAGTTGATTTCACACATTTAATGGCATTCACAATGTCATGATCCTTTCGTTGTAGTGCTAGTGACAAGGTGTTTTTAATTATCAAGATAGTTAACATGAGATGCAAATAAAAGACAAAATTAAATGACTGAAAGTACACTAGTAAACCCAATGCTTGATCTCTATTTGTTCTATCCTTGTCTTCTTCTTCCACAAATTCTAAAACTGTGACAACTGTTGGGAACAAGTCAACCAAACTCTTAAGAGTTTTATAATGAGAACTCCAACAAGTATCCCCGGGTCTTTGAAGACATTGCTATGGATTTAATCCCGTCCCAGCTTGAAGTAGCCCACAACCTAAAGCCTTGTGCACTTGTTCGTGGTTGATATCTCGAACCATGTCCCTACTCTTTGAAGATCCACCCACCACATTCAACAAGAGAGAAATCATACTAAAGAAATTTCTAATACCTTTATGCTTTCTTACAACGGCCACAACTACTAATTGAAGTTGGTGAGCAAAATAATGGACATAATAAGCTATGCTACTTTCTCTCATGATCAATGATTGCAAGCCATTGAACTCACCTCGCATATTGCTAGCACCATCATATCCTTGGCCTCTAACTTGCTTCAAACATAGCTTATATTATGCAAATAGAGAATCAATAGAAGACTTGAGGTAGATAGAAGTTGTCTCTTTCACATGAACAAGACCAACAAAACTCTCCTTTATAATTCCACAACTATCAACATACCGCAAGACTACTGCCATTTGTTCTTTGCAAGAGACATCTCTGGACTCATCAACAAGCAAGCAAAACATATCATACCCAATTTCTTTGAGAATAGAATGCAATATGTCCTTTATAAACAATGAGCAATCTCATACGGATGGGAGGAGACACCATAAGACAATTACCTGCAGCATTTTTACCCACCACCTTGCCTAAAGTTGGATCATGCTCTGCTAAGAACTCATAAAATTCCAAGAAGTTTCCTTTGTTGTAGGACTCCTTTGACTCATCATGGCCCCGGAAAGACAATCCTTGCTTCAATAACACTCTAGCAACGTCAATTGAGGCATTTAGTCTAGTGAAATAAGCAACTTTCGAAGCTTCATTTTGTGTATAGATAGCAACATCAATGTGTTGTTCTCTTTTTAACAAATCACCGCAATTTTTCACTGCTTGGTTGTGAACGCCATGCGCACCACCGACATGCTCTTTTAGTCTAGCTTTCTTGTTCCAACCATTCCAACCATTTATAACAAATGCCTCATACCCAGCTTCTTTCTTGTTGTGGTCCCTAAACAAGAAACAACAAAAGCAATATACTCTATCTTTGGACTCGCTATATTCAAGCCAACTCCCAAACTCATCAAACCATTCAGGATTGAACCTTCTGTTTTTATCCCCAAAGTGTGTATATGGGAAATCATAAGTACGAGGTTGACAAGACCCATTATCCAAGTACTTTCTTCTTACCACATCTTTCTGATTAGGATGATAGTCATCTATCATTTTCCTTTTGCCTGGATCAAATTGAATTTCCTCTTCCCAATTGATAACTTCTGTAGGTGAATTCCTAGCATTAGTAGTGCTACCAGGTGCTTTTCTCTTCAGAAACTTTTCCATAAATTTGCCTGTCATTTCCCGATTATTTGAAACCTCAATTAGATGCTGTCAATTGCTCAATTGCCATGTTCAACAACAAAAATAATAAATTACAAGCATCACACATACGTGTGGATAGGTGCTTTTATAGTTTTACTTACTTGACTTTGGTTGAACACAAATGCACAATAGACACTACATACGGGTCACGATCACGTGCAATTTTTGCCTATGATCAAGGGTCACGATCCAATTTGAAACCCAACATTTCAAGTTTATAAGTTATAACCCTAACATTTGATGACGAAAGCAAGTAAACAACCATCATCATTCATCGAGTTGAAAATCCCTATTTCTTGAAAGAAATTGGAAGAATAAGGGGGAAATTAGAACAAGAATTAATACCCAACGGTGGCGACCAGAAGAAGCTCTGGTGGCCAGCGGATGTGGGAGTTGTCACGTTGTCGAGGACTCGAGGTGGCCAGCAAGGTCTCTGGTCTGGCGCCGGCCGGCGGCGTCCCACGTCCAGGCAACCAAGGCAAGACGAACACAGTCAGACGAAGAGTCGGAGAGGCCGTGACTTTTCGTTTCTCTGTTTCTCGCCTCTTGGTTGTCTCGACCTCGGTGACTTGATCTCTCGGCTCTACACGGCTGTCTACACGCAACACGCACATGCAACACGCAACAGCAGAGAGCGCTGCAGCACCGAGAGAATCAGCGGCTTCGCGTGGGGCTGTGGCCTGTCACCTGTGGGCGTCGTGTATCGCGTGGCCGGCTGGACTTACGGGCCTGCAGGCTGCTAGTAGGTGGTGCCGTGCCGTGGTGGGCTCATGGGCTACTAGTGCTAGCTTGCTGTGTTACTGTGTCCGTGTGTGTGGAGCCATGTGAAATCAACTAGCTGTGTTACTGTTAACAGCTGACATGTGGCTGGTGTGGGCTCATGGGCTGGTGGCGTGGTGTGCAGCTGGGCGAGTCCGAATGAGTGCGTGGGCTGGAACCTGGAAGTGAGCTGGGTGCATAGTTTTTTTGGTTAGGGGGTGCACATATGGTGGTAAAGAGTTGATCTCTACTAATTTTTTTGGACCTGGTGTCCTGTGACACTGAATGGGCCTATTGGGCTCCGCCGCTGGATGCGATTAGCGTTCGGACGTACGACCCGAACGCTAGCGCCGTAAAAATGGATGCCATGTCTTGTCGTTCGATCTCGCGCTATGGGATTCAGCCGTCCCATCTCGGTGCGTTTTTTTTCTTCCTCCCGAAATAAGCGAAAGTAACCTTATGCAACATCACACACCCCTAACGCAACAAAAAACTCCTCCTTCGTCCGATCTCCACCGAAAAAAGATTGGGACAAATAATATATTCTCACCGAAATTGCATAGAAACCATCAGAACCTAGCTGCGCTTTAAACCTAAATCAAATATCCCAATCAAACAAATTTGGATGTTATAACATTGCAACAGTTGAAAGTAATAGTTGCAACATCGGAAAATAATTGTTGCAACATCAAGAAATTTGCAACATTTAAAACTAACTTATAAAACATTTTGATTTCATGTGTGCAACCATCCGCGACAATAGTTGCAACAAAATCCTTTTCCTACAAAATTTCAGGAAGATGTATTGCAACAAGCCAAAGCACTTTATGCAACAACGGAGAAAAGCTGCTGCAATAATTCGAGAGAATACATGCAACAAAATGTTTACTCTTGTGCAACAAATAAAAAACACCATTGCAACAAAAAATACTTCTTGTCGCAACATTTGTCTCCATCTTGGACTTGAGGAACTCCCCGCAGGAGGCGTACGTTGATGTTGGTGATATACCCTAGAGACAATCATAGAGACAATTATATCACATCTATATTTATGAGTTATTGAATAAGTGTTATTCTATTTCTTGAATGAATTATTAGTTATAAATATTAACGAGTATGTGACTTGTTGGTGAAACTCTTTTAACTTATGATCGAGACCAAATAGGACCTGGTCGTAGATCATGTTGCATTAAGGTTCGTCCGATATAATTCGTGTGTATTCGGAAATCGTTATGTCCTGATGAAAAATATAGACCTACCATTATGAGTTAATGGAGTATTTTGGTGATTAATGATAAATCTACTTGTGAGACCAACACTTTAATTGTTATACCTATTGTTTAGTCTCAATTGGATGAAAAGGTGAAAATCAAAGAGGTATGCATTTGACACCATATTCTTGTATCTTGTTGCATTCCTCGAATATAAAATATAGATTGAACTCCACCAAAAGTCTAACTTGAATATGTGCATATGTTCTTATTACACATTCGTATATGCACACAGTTAAGGAGAGTTCATTCTATGTTTTGTGGTTTCATGAGTATTGATCCATATTTCTTTATCTACATATATTTGAGATCTCTACTTTGAAACATAGCATTGAGTATATAAAACTTGTGTGATTCATATATACTCATATGTCTTTATATTCAATTACTTGCAAATTTTGATGCTTGTCATCAATTACCTTGGAGGGAAAGATTGAAGTATCGAGGGAAAGATTGAAGTATCTTGACCCACCATTATGAATTAATGGTATGTTGTGGTAATTAATGAAAATCACATTATGGACTAACATTTTTCATGAGTTGGTGAAATAGGTTGAGTCCCATGATGATGGAGACTTTGGATGTCATCATGAGTTGATTATCATCAAGTCAAAGTTCAAGAAAAAGATGCATCATGTGTTGATGCATATCAAGATCACGAAGAGGAGATGATCATGAGTTGATCATCCAAATCAAGTGAAGAAGATCATCATGTATTGATGATATTCAAGTCAAGGTTTGGGATAAAGGATATCATCATGTGTTGATAAGCATCAAGACAAGATCCCGAAGTGAAGGTGTAACATCCCAAATATGGATTTGTGTTTCAAATGTAAGAAAATGCAAAGAAATTAAAAATTTTCTTGCATCTTGAAGCCCTTGGTCATTTTTGTAATTCTTTTAAAAAGAATTATGGAAAACCAAATTCAAATCCTCATTTGACTCTAATCAAGAACCTCCTTGTCATAGATCTTGTGCCAAACCCTGGGAAATCTTTTTCCTGAGTTCTAGGGAGGCTTGGAAACCCCTCTGAATTATCCCATGATTTTTAGAAATTATTTGATAATTTTTGGAGGCAAGTCAAATTTGGTAAAACCCTATTTCTCCTCTTTTGGAATTTCTGGAGAAAAATTCAGTGCGTGAAAATCTCTGAAAATTTTTATGGGAGGTTCCTCCTGCTGTCAGCAAGCTCAAGTTAAAATTTCATAAATTTTGGAGTTTGTTTGCTATCTCGAATGATTCCTCAAAAATCAGATATTTAAATTTAAAAACCTAACTGGTTTGCACTGTTCCTCGGGTTCGGACCAGACTCGGGCTCGAGCCACTTGACTCGGTCCAGTCAACTAAACGCACCGGCCGATCGATCGATCGCGTCGTGAACTGTGGATCGAGATCGAGCGGTCCTCGATCAACCGAACGACGGAATCGTTTCAACCCACTCGATCTAACTCAGCCGTTCGATTTCAATCCGACGGTCGACACGTCGTCTCCTTCCTCCGTCCGCGCGCGCGTGAGCCCGGACATGGCGTGCGCAGAGGAGAAAACGCCGCGCGTCCAGTCCACTCCACGGTCGCCTTTAAACGGCTATCTCTGCGCGCATTTAATGCCCGTCGTGCTCCTCCCTCAGAAGTCCATGATTCAACTGCTCCCGTCGCTCTCAAGTGCTCTCATGGCAGTATTGACCGAGGAGAAATATCGCCGTTGCTCACTGCCATCCTCGGCTATTTAAGCTCCATTGTTTCTCCCTTAGCTTCCTTTAGCAACTCCGCAACTCTAGCTAACACTCACAAGCCCGCTAGAGCCGCAGATCTTCGAGAATCCTTCGGCCGCCATTGTCGGTTTTCAAGCTCCGGTGGAGTCGGTGCACCAGGGGTTTTCTTCTTCGGGTCTTTGCACCCTCTGCTTCCCCTTTACTCTCTGAAGCTTAATGAGAGACCATGTGAGAGGTCCTCTATTGTGAGTGATGAGTATTTGACAACTTGTTGAATAGGTTGAGAGTTGAGTCTCTCTGTTTGTACTGTTTCTGTGATGAAACAGGAGAAACGGAACTACCGCCTTGTATGTAGCGGAAGTTCCGATGTCGAACTTCCGGCTTTGGAAAGCGGAACTTCCGATTAATCTGGGAAATGTGTTCTGGTGTGTTGATAATCGGAACTTCCGCTCCTGGGAACGCGGAACTTCCGATAAACCTGACAAGGGTCTTCTGCTATGATGAAAATCGGATTTTTAAATGTGGGAGTGCGGTCGTTCCGATAATCGGAACTTCCGCAATGGTAAGTGCGGAACTTCCGATTATCGGCAGAAGTGTGCAGAAAGGCATAGTTTGTGATTTTGAGTTTGTATGAGTTTGAGTCTTGTACAAATATTGATGCTATGATATTGGGCAATACTATGTGATGTGTGTTTATGTCTGTGTTGACCGCAGACATCGAGGCGAAGTCGTGGCGAGACACGAGGTGATCGGACTAGGCGCAGCGGTGTTGAGGTCGAGCGGTCGGGATGTGTCGAAGACGGCGTGAATCTTGAGGTGGTTGCGAGTCAAGGACAACAAGGTGTCGGAGGCTTCGGAGAGGTGCGCAAGGGGCGAACGGTCTTTTCGCAAAGCGGCACAAGTGGAGGCGGTTCCGTTCGGGTGTAGCGGGCTTAATGGGTTGGAGACCCGTTAGCCAAGGGCTATAAATAGAGGTGAACCCCTGGTTGTAGGGTTGAATTTTTTGAGAGAGAAAATTAGGGTTAGCTTTAGCAAAAGAGCTTTTGGAGAGTTTGTTTTGCTTTTTGGAGAGTTTGTTGAGTTGGACAGGATGAACTGAAATTCATGTAATCATTCCTCTGTGTTTGCCTCTGTAATCTTTTGATTCCTATCAATAAAATTCTGAGGTTTTGGTTCTTTGTTTATGCCTCTTTCTTCTCTCTGTTCATACGTTGAATATCTAGGGTTTTGATGAAACTTTTGATTCTTCGTATGAGATGGCATGAAACTTGATATCTAGAGTCTTATTGATATTGTGAATATATCCTCAAAGTTTCATGAGTCAAGAATCAAAGAATCTCTTGAATTTCAGTTTGTGGCCTCTCTTACCCCTTCTTCAAGAAATTCGATTTCTCTTTAATTAAACGATCTTTGTCTGCGATTTCTTCTCATGAGGTCAAGATGTTGTTTAGGATGATGTCCTGTGAGACTTGACCTGAGAAGAGCAGCAAATCAAAAGTATTTTGAATTTTGAATCGTTCGGTGCGCTCTGTTCTTCATCGGATAATCGGAACTTTCGCCATCTAAGTCATGGAACTTGATTTTGAACTTCCGCACTTTGACCGCGGAACTTCCGATTTACGTAACGACCAAGCTTATTTTCGTTCTCTGATTTTGCTTCACTCTTCTTCTTGAGATTTCCAGAGGGCTTTGTAGGTTTGTTTAAATACAGTAAAGGGGAGTTCTTAATTTTTAAGGCACCATTCACCCCCCTCTGTTGCCATTTTGATCCTTCAATTGGTATCAGAGCCGGTTAGCTCTTCCTTATAGATCTTAACCGGTCTGTTGAGCCATGGCAACGAACAAGTATTCCACCAAGCCTCCAGTCTTTGATGGCCTGAATTACCCCTTCTGGAAGAGCCGAATGGAAACATACATCCAGGCTCAGGGGTATGCCATCTGGAGAAAGGTGAAGGTTAGATTTGTTGTTCCTGCTGATGAAAACATCAATATGGGAAACATACCCGATGTTGAGGCCAATGCTAAGGCAAGGAACATTATCATTCAGGGTTTGAGCAGAAGTGAGTTCGATCGCATTTCTCATTTGTCTTCTGCTTACGACATCTGGGTGACCCTCGATGCATACCATGAGGGCACCACCCAGATTAAGACGGTTCGACAAGACCAGTTCAAACGAGAATACAACAAATTTGAGATGCTTGCTGGTGAATCTCTTGACGAGTGCTTTTCACGTTTCCATAAGATTTTGAGTAACCTCCGAGCCGTCGGTCTTACATACCCCGACTCGGATAACGCTCGACAGATGCTTTCTGCACTCGATCTTCGTGTTTGGGAGATGAAAGTGACTACCATCAAGGATAGCACGGACCTCTCGACCCTGACTCTTGACGCGCTTTACTCGCACCTCAAGACTCACGAGATTGACATTGTCTCTCGAAGGTCGAAGTCACAGCCGATGGCTTTAGTCACTGATCCCACCTCTGGATCTTCTTCTGAGTCGATACACGGGTTCTCCCTTGCTGCTCTCTGTGACATAACCGATGATCGCTTAGAGCGACTTGAGGATGAACAGCTAGCCCTCCTAGCTCGAAGTTTTCCCATGCTTACAAGAGGAGGAGGGATGGAAAAGAGGAGGTCTGTGATTTGCTTGAGTGTGGTGGCCCCAACCACATCCGAGCAACCGCCCCAAGCCGGGAAGGGCAAAGGTGACTACGGCGGTTCGGCAAGAACGACTACATCGACAAGAACCGCAACACGAAGCCCTCAAAGACTGACCAAGGCAAGAAGAAGTTCCGCAACTTTGGGAAGGCAAAGAAGTCGTTCCATCGCGTCCTCACCGCCTCAACGAACTTGACACCAGCGAGGTGGAGGGTGGAGTGACGATGATGGAAAGGACGATCAAGATCCCAAGGACGGCGGCAACTTCTCCGGCATGTGATTCATGGCCCTCGGGGGCGATCTAAGCGACAATGAGTGTACTCAACTCCGATGAGGTTAGTCCCACTTACGACCACCTTAATGATGCTTTTCTTAAGCTAGGTAGATTTCATGCTAAGTCTAGGGCTAAGTGTCTTGAGTTGGAGAAGGAAGTAACTAGACTATCACGGAGCTTACCTTACTTACATCCGCTCCCTCCCGTGATGATTGTGACACATCTTTGTACTCGCTTGATGACATGGAAAAACTAAGGACCTTGCATGATAGTGTGTCCTCTGAATTAGACATGATTAAAGTCGAGAACATTAGCCTTCTTCTTGAACTAGAGATGAGTAGGGTAGCACCTCCTTCATCTACTACTTTTGAGGCTCTTGCTTGCACCTCTGTGAGGTTAAGGACAACTCGTTTAGAGGTCTATATACCATGTTGCTCGATCTGCCCGAGACTTGTGAAAATTGTAATAATCTCAAGATGAACCTAAAACGGGCAGATCACAAAATTGTTGAATTCCAAGCTGCTTTATTAGAGCCCATTGTTTCTTGTTTAAACTGTCCTAAGTTAATCTATTTGAACTAGAATCAGATTCAAAGCAGTTTAAGAAATGATTGATCACAATAACAAAGCGCTCAAGATGCTTCTAAGGACCTTGTTAGCTCACCATGCAATCAGTGTAATAAACTAAAATGTAATTTGGTTGCTTTGGATAAAAAATATGTGAAGCTAACTAAGGACCTTCTAGAGACACAATCATCCGCTTGTATTGTGTGTGCTGGGAAGAACTCTAAGGGTTTGGTAGAGACGCCTAGCAACGTGAACCAATCTGCTAGCAGTAGGACTGTCCCCCCAAAGTCGGCTGTGTATGCACAAGCCAATCTTTCCTCTGCTGTTGGTTCTTCTTCTGCTCCCTTACCTTCTCATTGTTCCTTCTTCCCCCTGCTCTTCTTGCACCTCTCTTTTTCAGAGTGTCGGTATCTTATGAACACTCTTGATAAATTTGTAGGAGGCAAGAAGAAGCTCAATCTCATTCTAGACCAATCCAAGATTTGTAAATTTAATCGGGGTCTAGGATCGATGTCCATAAGGACATGAGAAAGAATCCACCTGTCGTGCTCAGAACCATAGCACCAGGTGTGGTCAAGACTAAGCCTAGGACTGCTAAAGTCAATTTCAAATCGGCAGGTCTTGTTCAAGGGATCTCTAACAGTAAGGTAGTTTCACTGCGGCTTGACCTCTCGGAGCGCGGTATCACTGCACCTTCTGTCAGAAGGATGGACATTTGATCAGTCATTGCTTTAGGCGCGCCAAGATCGCGCATAAAGACCGTGTTGAGGCTGTTAGGCGTATTCAGGGTCAGCACCAGACCTTGAGTGCACCTAAGACCAACACGAGGTCTAGGCTTGTTCCAGTTGATGGATTTGGGCAGTATCGAGGACTTGGTTTTTCTGAGATTTCTGATTTTCGTCCTCATGCTTCCTTTGGTCGTGACTTCCGCCGTCCTAAGGGTAGATCTCGTTTTCCCTTTCGAGATAGCTACCCGCGGCGAGATCTGCATGTTACTGGCACTTCGACTCGCTCTCCCATAGCGATTGAATCCACCAGATTTAGTGTCTTCACATAGACCTTACGGTTTGGTAAGTGCGAGAGCGTAGGGTAGATAGAGGTCGATCTTTCTTGACTACTTCATTTGTTCGAGTGTGACTCGAAGATTGGGTGCCAAAATCACTTTGTTGATTCATCCCAAGATCGAGACTTTACTCTGTTTGACTCAGTTCGCGGTTTGGGAAGGAAAGGTCCGGATTGTAGACTCGGGTGTTCTCGTCATATGACCGGAGACTCGTTAGTTTTCTTCCCTAGCCCGTGCTCGAGGTGATGAGGCGATCACCTTCGAGATGCTTCATTTGGGCGCGTCATCGCTAAAGGTATTGTGAGCATTAATAATTCTTTTATTTTGAAAGATGTTGCCTTAGTAAGTATCTTTGCGGTATAATATGCTTTCGATCTCTCGACTTACTGATACTTGATTCTGAGGTGAGCTTTAAGAAAAACAATTACAAAATTCTTGATTCTTGGGTAGCCTAGTTTGCGGGATTTCTCGATATGGGAGGATTTTTCGTCTGATTTTTACGAGTCTTACGGTGATCCTCTCGGGTGCTTAGTTGCTTCAATCCGTGATTTGACTTTACGGCATAGGAGACTTGGTCATATAGGATTTGATCATCGACCGAGTTAGCGGCCATGATGTCATTCGTGGTTTGCGAAACTCAAAATGGTCAAGGATCTTGTTTGTGCTCCTTGCCGGCACGGCAAAATGGTTGCCGCTTCACATCCTCGATTCTGATGACTATGACGGATGCACGGTCAAGTGCTCCATATGGACACAGATGGGACCGGCTAGAGTGCGGTCGATGGGAGGAAGTGGTACGTACTTGTCGTGGTCGATGACTTCTCGAGGTATTCTTGGGTGTTTTTCTTAGCCTCGAAGGATGAGGCGTTTTCACTTTTTCGAGGTCTTTTTAGTAGGCTTTCTGTTGAGCTCCCAGGTGCATTACGAGCAATTCGCAGTGATAATAGCACCGAGTTCAAGAATTCCTACTTTGAGAGTTTCTGTGGTGAGACAGGTGTAGAGCACCAGTTCTCGTCTCCATACGTCCCCAAACAGAATGGCGTTGTGGAGAGGAAGAACCGTACCTTGGTCGAGATGGCCAGGACGATGCTTGATGAGTACTCTACACCTAGGAAGTTTTGGGCTGAGGCTATTGCTACTGCTTGTCATGTTTCTAACAAAGTCTTTCTTCGGGCACTCTTGCATCGCACTTCTTATGAGTTGAGATATGGGCGAAAACCCAGCGTCTCGCATTTTCGTGTGTTTAGTTGCAAGTGTTTTATTTTGAAGTCTGGGAACCTAGATAAGTTCGAATCAGGATCTTGTGATGGGATCTTTCTGGGTTACTCGACTTCTTCTCGTGCCTATAGAGTGCAGGCTGCGAGTCTAGTAAGTTGGTAGAAACCTGTGAGGTAACCTTCGATGAGGCCAGTCCGGGGACTAGGCCTGATATCTCAGGTTCTCTAGAGCAGTCCGAGTCTATCTTCGAAGAAGTTGAGGAGGATGGAGATGAGGGTTGTCTACCCGATCCAGTTCCTTCTCCTCCTCTTGAGGTGCCTTCTTCCATCGCTCCTCGAGGAGATCATCCCTTACCTTCTGCTTCTTCTGAAGCTAGTGGCTCTGTTCCTATCTCATCTGCTCATGAGGTAGAGGCCACTTCTTCATCTCATCCTGGACCTCCTAGACATATCCAAAAAGATCATCCTTCAGAGCAGATCATTGGAGACCTCTTTGAGCGTGTCACACGTTCCAAAGCTGGTTTGTCTCTCTTTTGTCTCCATTCTGCTTTCGTCGCCTCATTTGAGCCCAAAGACGTTTGTCATGCTCTATCTGACGAGTCTTGGATAAACGCCATGCATGAGGAGTTGGAAAACTTTGAAAGAAACAAGGTCTGGTCCCTTGTTGAGCCCCCTCAAGGTCACAATATCATTGGGACCAAATGGGTGTTCAAGAACAAGCAAAGTGAAGATGGGTTAGTCATTCGAAACAAGGCTTGGCTGGTAGCTCAGGGGTACTCCCAAGTGGAGGGTCTAGATTTCGAAGAGACCTTTGTAGCTAGACTTGAAGCCATTAGAATCCTGCTTGCCTTTGCAGCTTCTAAGGGTTTCAGGCTTTACCAGATGGATGTCAAGAGTACTTTCCTCAATGGCCTTATTGAGGAAGAAGTCTATGTCAGACAGCCTCCAGGTTTTGAGAACCCCAAATACCCTAACCATGTCTTCAGGCTTTCCAAAGCTTTGTATGGACTCAAGCAGGCTCCCAGAGCTTGGTATGAAAGGCTTAAGTCCTATCTGCTGAGTCATGGTTTTGAAATGGGTAAAATAGACAAGATCTTGTTCATTCGCCGTCTTGGCACTGATCTTTTGCTCGTCCAGATCTATGTGGACGACATCATCTTTGGCGGCTCCTCACATACTCTCGTTTCCCAGTTTTCCGATGTTATGAGCTCGGAATTTGAGATGAGCATGATGGGCGAGTTGAGCTTCTTCCTTGGCTTCCAAATCAAACAGACTCGGGAAGATACTTTTCTTCACCAAGGCAAGTACACTCGAGACCTCCTGAAGCGCTTGACATGAATGATGGAAAGCCAAGATCAACTCGATGGCATCTACAAATGCTCTTTATCCGGATGAAGACGGCGAACCTGTTGACCAAAAGGAGTTCAGGAGAATGATTGGCTCTCTCTTGTACCTCACAGCCTCAAGACCAGACATACATTTCTCCGTATGTCTTTGTGCTCGATTTCAGGCTTCTCCTCGCGTATCTCACCGTCAGGCGGTGAAGCGCATCTTTCGGTACCTTCGAGCTACCATTGACTATGGTATCTGGTACTCTTCCTCTTCTTGTCTATCTCTTAGAGTCTTCTCCGTCACGATTTATTTGGTCAGAGGATAGATAGGAAGAGCACCTCGCACTTGCCAATTTATTGGCACTTCTCTTGTCTCTGGTCTTCAAGGAAGCGATCCGGTGTTGCATGACCCACTGCAGAGGCCGAGTTCGCTGTCGCATTCTTTGTAGCCAAGTGCTTTGGATGGTCTCGACCTTGCGAGACTTTGGGTTAGTAATCGGCCGTGTTCCACTCTTTTGTGATAACACGTCTGCGATTTGCATTGCCAAGAACCCGTGCAACATTCTCGGACCAAGCATATTGATATCGATATCACTTTCTTGAGACCATGTAGAGAAGGGTGACATTGTGCTCCAGTTTGTGGAGAGTGAACACCAGTTGGCTGATATCTTCACCAAACCTTTGGACAGCTCTCGGTTTTCAGCTCTGCGGGGAGAGCTTGGGGTGGTTTGTCCTTATGGACTGTTGTGAGGGGGAGCTTGTGTTTTACTATTGTATTATATTTTAATTATGCTAATTCTCCTTTCTGGTTGCATTTCATTTAAGTGCTTTGGGTCTAAGTCCTTCCAGCATAGGTAGAGTGGTTATCTTGCCAAGTGTGCTTTGACTGCTTGTTCTTATCTTGTGCTTCTAGGATGTTGCTTATTAGCTATTCTCCTCTCTCTAAGTTGAGCTCACTCACTTCTTATAGGCTCTAGCGAGGGTCGGGCCACCCTTGGGTAGATAGGGACAGTGTTTGCTCCTTAGTGTGTTAGTTGATCAGCTGATAGTTCTGGATTCATATGGGGTAGATAAGAATCTATCTGAGCTCTAGTATTCTCTATATCTTATCTATGCTCTAAGGACTGCTTTTTCTGTTTCTCTTATCAGTTTCTCGATTTTGTTCCTTTGGTTCAGGGGGAGTTCATTTTGTTTCTTCAAGTTCTTATATTTGTCATAACTCAACCTGAATTAAAAATGCATATCATTCTGAAGGGAATCTGGTTTTTCTTGCATTTTTTTTCATCTTGCATTATAATAAAATTACATGGAGCCTTGTTTATTACCCCTTATGATCTGTTTTCAATGCATTACATCTTGCCATGATCTGTGCTTAATTGCTAGATTTATCATGACTTTTTATGTGTAGTCTAGTCTTTACCATGTTAAAATGACTAAAATTGCTCAACTTGAATTAAAATCTTGTCATGATAGCTCTTGAGTCTAGTCTGGTTTTTAGTTATCCTTTTATGATTCTCGCCATGTCAAGTAGACTGAGTTGAAACTTGAATCTATATTGTCTTTAGATTGGGCTATGTCAGTTCTTCAAGAAACTTGACTTATCCTTACATCTTTGTCTAAAAACTTCAAAAGCAAAAATGATCTCTTTTGTGCGAAAAAACTAATCTCACCAATTCTTTCTCATGAGACTGCTTGCCATTGTACTAGGCATGAACTCAGGGGGAGTTTTGGATGACCTAAGATCACCTCCTTAAGCCTGTTGCTTGGAGTGATCGCATAAGGCTTGGGATCTAGCACATGGTTCAAAAAAAATGGTTGAAGCTTAGGAAGCGGTTGTGGATGGCTCCTAGTCCAGGACTTGCTTTACCAAGATAAAACCAAAAGTGTCTTTCAGAAAAGAAAAATGTGCTAAAATTGCTTATCATTAAAAGGACCAAGTACTGGATAAAATTGAGTCAATCTTATGACTGGTAGCACTCTAAACTGATCAATATGAGTCTTCTTGGTTCAACTTAGATTATTTGACATGGCTTGCATCATCCTTGGATACCTCTTAGCTAGAATATAATCTTGATAAACATGACATGCTAAGAAATTGGTCAAATTCTCAGATTATGCTTTCTTTGGCTTAGCTCTTCTACACATCAATTGTCATGATCTTAATAGCATTCTTATGACTTATGGCTTGGTGTCATTCTCTGCTAGTCATTTTGGATAATCTTCATGGCTCCAAATGCTTAAAATGAATTTCATATAGTCATTTCCTCTCTTTAATACATCTTGATGATTTTATTGCCAAAGGGGGAGATTTTTGGAGAGAAAAAGTCTTCTGGAGAAAAGCCTTGAGTTTTGCGAAAATTGCTCTTTCATCTACGTCTCAAGTCTTTCTCTTACACAACATGGTCTTGAGCTTCAGACTACTTGTTTAGACCTTGTTTGATTTTAAACTCAAACTCATCTTATACTTTTTCGGTGATTGTCAATATACTCATCAAGGGGGAGATTGAGAGACCATGTGAGAGGTCCTCCATTGTGAGTGATGAGTATTTGACAACTTGTTGAATAGGTTGAGAGTTGAGTCTCTCTGTTTGTACTGTTTCTGTGATGAAACAGGAGAAACGGAACTACCGCCTTGTATGTAGCGGAAGTTCCGATAATCGGAACTTCCGGCTTTGGAAAGCGGAACTTCCGATTAATCTGGGAAATGTGTTCTGGTGTGTTGATAATCGGAACTTCCGCTCCTGGGAACGCGGAACTTCCGATAAACCTGACAAGGGTCTTCTGCTATGATGAAAATCGGATTTTTAAATGTGGGAGTGCGGTCGTTCCGATAATCGGAACTTCCGCAATGGTAAGTGCGGAACTTCCGATTATCGGCAGAAGTGTGCAGAAAGGCATAGTTTGTAATTTTGAGTTTGTATGAGTTTGAGTCTTGTACAAATATTGATGCTATGATATTGGGCAATACTATGTGATGTGTGTTTGTCTGTGTTGACTGCAGGACATCGAGACGAAGTCGTGGCGAGACACGAGGTGATCGGACTAGGCGCAAGCGGCGTTGAGGTCAGAACGGTCGAGATGTGTCGAAGACGGCGTGAATCTTGAGGTGGTTGCGAGTCAAGAACAGCAAGGTGTACGGGAGGCTTCCAGAAGGTGCGCAAGGGGCGAAACGGTCTTTTCGCAAAGCGGCACAAGTGGAGGCGGTTCCGTTCGGGTGTAGCGGGCTTAATGGGTTGGAGACCCGTTAGCCAAGGGCTATAAATAGAGGTGAACCCCTGGTTGTAGGGTTGAATTTTTTGAGAGAGAAAATTAGGGTTAGCTTTAGCAAAAGAGCTTTTGGAGAGTTTGTTGAGTTGGAGAGGATGAACTGAAATTCATGTAATCATTCCTCTGTGTTTGCCTCTGTAATCTTTTGATTCCTATCAATGAAATTCTGAGATTTTGGTTCTTTGTTTATGCCTCTTTCTTCTCTCTGTTCATACGTTGAATATCTAGGGTTTTGGTGAAACTTTTGATTCTTCGTATGAGATGGCATGAAACTTGATATCTAGAGTCTTATTGATATTGCGAATATATCCTCAAAGTTTCATGAGTCAAGAATCAAAGAATCTCTTGAATTTCAGTTTGTGGCCTCTCTTACCCCTTCTTCAAGAAATTCGATTTCTCTTTAATTAAACGATCTTTGTCTGCGATTTCTTCTCATGAGGTCAAGATGTTGTTTAGGATGATGTCCTGTGAGACTTGACCTGAGAAGAGCAGCAAATCAAAAGTATTTTGAATTTTTGAATCGTTCCAGTGCGCTCTGTTCTTTTGTCAGGATAATCGAACTTCCGCCATCTAAGCCGCGAACTTCGATTTCTGAACTTCCGACTTTGTTGGCGGAACTTCCGATTTACGGCGAAACGTACCGAAGCTTGTTTTCGTTCTCGATTTTGCTTCACTCTTCTTCTTGAGATTTCGAGAGGGCTTTGTAGGTTTGTTTAAATACTGAAAGGGAGTTCTTAATTTTAAGGCACCATTCACCCCCCCTCTGTTGCCATTTTGGTCCTTCACTTAACCCTCACTCAATTCGGTTCAATTTGCTCAGGGTCGAACTGGATTCGGATTCACCCAATTTCAGCCGAAAGCGGCATTCTTCTTCGCCGGGCAGCTTCGGCTCTCCTCGGTGCATTCTTTGCGCTCAGGTAACCCCTCTTTATACCCTAGTGGCCTGGCACCTGCTCCCTTGAACCGTAGCTGAGCGCATTTGCCATCTTCGTTTTTGTCATTTCGGACCACTTCGGTTCTCTCGGCTTGCGGCGCTCGTCCACCGCGGTAAATTCATTGGTACCATTAGGTGCGCAATGATGTTTGGAACTCATTTTGGGCACTTGCTCGCACCGCCGCGGCCAGAGCCGCCGGCGGCGAGCCGTTCTTCCCCGTCGTGTTTGCCGGACGAAAACAGGGAGACGGTTTGAACTTGAGTCGATGCGGACCGTCGATCCTAAGATCTACGACCCACGTTCGCGCGGAGATTTGAATTCATCGCGCGTCTCGATGCAGGACCCGTTGGATCTAAGATCAACGGTCCCGACTCGAGTTCGCTTGGATCGTTGGATCCCAGATCGACGGCTCGCGTGCGTGAGGACGTTCGAATCAGCCACGCGCTCGGATCCACGTGGACCGTTGGATCCTGTCGAAGAGTTTTTCCTTCGACCATTATTCTACGACCACTACCTGGTCGTAAGTCCTTCTACGACCACTACCTGGTCGTAAGTCCTTCTACGACTATTGTCCAGTCGAAAGTTCTGCTACGACCTGTACCTAGTCGTAAGTCCTTCTACGACTATTATCCAGTCGTAAGTTCTGCTACGACTTGTACCCGATCGTAAGTCACGCTATTTTCGAAAGGATTTATTTATCAACCAAAAATGTGATAACTTGTAAAATGCATAACTAATTCATTTTAATTCCTTTTCGGGAGATTCAAATTTTGTGGGTTATGTTTTCAACTGAACTTTAATCTAAAAATGTTTCCAACCTCAGCATAGCTCCAGAAAATTTTGCTAATAAATAGTAGCATTTATGATTTATAAAAGCTGAGCAAAATTGATTTGGGCATATCTTTGGCATTAAGAATCCAGATCAATTGGTTCTTATTGCTAAATTCTTTATAAATCATGCTCTTGCTACTGTAAAATTTTTAGAATATTTGGAGAAAGTTTACTTTTGGGTATTTGCATTTTCTTCGTTCTTATCGGTTGTTTCTCGCTTTCTCGTTTGGATCCGAAGAGCACATTGACAATATAATTGATCCTCAGCAACATCTTGACCCACAGCAAGCAGGAAAGCAGTTTGATCATGTTAATCCCATTATTTTTCAAGTCTAATATATTGATTTCAACTCGTATGTATGCATTGCTATTTTGTTGTCAAATTATGGTTAGTATCCTATAGTTGCATAATCTGTAGGACTGGTTTATCCCCTACTACCATGAGCCTAGGTTATTTGCTGTGATTGGAGTTCGATGGATGAGCTCTTGTCACTTAGTAGATTACGAATTGAAATTGCTTAGAAATGCTTAGTTTCGGTAGTAATGGGCGATCATCGATTTTAGTTGATGATCTTGATCACACATCTAATTATTATTCCTTTATGTCTAGCACTTGTGCTTTGTTATTTTGTAAAGTAAAAAGCTGAAAATGAAACATTATTTTAGACTTGGGCAAGTGGTTGGATGGTGGGTTATTGGGTTTGTGGATGTCTTGCCTAAGTCAACAAGGACCGAACATCTTGTGTCACACTCTCCAAGCATTTTTATGCTAACCACGCGAGAGGATATGAGACCTCTCTTGACTAAGTACTTTGGCGTGTGTTATCTTCGAGTCGCAGGAGGGGGTAGTGTGTGTTGTGTGAAAAATGATATGTGTTCTCGTGTTGGGTGTGCGGTGGTGGAGATTCCGGGTAGGCTCTCCACCTCGAGGAGCATGGTAGTTGTCCAAGGCTTTACAGAGACGGGTAGTTGACCGAGGCTTTACAATGACTCGACACAACGTATGGGTTTCTATCCATACGGGCGGCTCGCAGTTAATGCACAATATTGGAAATGTATCGTAGGACTTAGCTGTGCCGGTATACCAAAGGAAGTATGCTAATCATGTGGCAAAAAGGCGGTCTGGCGTGTGGGTACATTGGTACACCCCTGTAGGGTATAAAACTATTCGAATAGCCTCGTCCTAGGTTATGGACACGCTTGGTTAGGTTTTGCAAGAGTTAGACTACAAACTTTTAAATTAAAATTTGACATGGGTGGTATGAATGGGTAATTCATGCTATTGTTGTGGTGGATAATAGTTTAGTCACTTCCAGGATTGTTGTGGTTCTTTATCTACTGTTATATTGTTGTCATTTACGGTTATTTGAACATTAAAAACAGATTTGTTAACTTACTTTTAAATGTACTACATTATTACAAATAAAGTTTGCTTTGTGCTGAAAACAAAACCTACAGCCTCCACTTAAATAAGCTTGCATGTAGCATATGTATAGGTCTGTTACTCTACACGTAAGTCTTGCGGAGTACAATTTTTGTACGCATTTGCTTTGCTTAACTATTTGTTGCAGAGGAGGAAGGTGAGCCCCAAGGGCCTCACTTTTGTGAAATGTGCTGTGGATTCGACGACTAGCTTGGCGGTCCGGTCGGTTGCCTTGTGGGTTAAAGGCACACTGATTGGCTCTTTTGGTTTATGGCCATCTTATGGCACTTTTGCTTCCGCTGTTCGATTTCTATATGTATATGTCATTTGGCCGGTCGGCCTCTCTTTTGTAATAACTATCCTTTATTTATGTTAACTTCTGGTTTGTTGCTTCGCTTCGGTTCTATGTGAATGAATGGAATTGATGCATGAATTTTGTAAAGAGGTGTGTATACTGCATTTCTGGGAAGTATACATGTCTCGAGTCTCGGTTTATTCAATTTGTGATGCTAGGACCAAATGGATGGTTAAGCATTACAAGCCCAATAATTCGGGGTCCTCACAGAGTTTGGTATCAGAGCCATACTGACCGTAGTAACCCAAGCTTGGTCGTCTTTTAGGATATTTTGGAAAACCTTATTTTCAAAGTATCAAATGATTTATGAAAGCTTAAGGAATTCTCAGATTTTACTCCTTATAGCTTTCTCCTCTCATCTTACTCTAATTTGAGTTTAAAAATGGTTTACCTCTCCTTCCTTCAAAAATAGTGTTATCATTTGAATTGGGTTTTGAGAACTAATGAGCTTGGCAAATTGAAGTGGTGGTTGCCCTCTACAAGGTTTTGAAGTTTCTGGAATGGCTAAATTTCGACCAGAAGCTTGGATACAAAACCTGGACAGCGATCTTTCAATTTCCGGACAGCAAGCTCAAAGGTTCTAAATGGAGTAGGAAATTAGAGGTTAATCAACTAAAACTTGTGGGAACAGAAGGGTAAGATGTGATACTAGTTAGCTAGGTATCTAACACTATTTTCGTGTTGTAATCTTGCTCTTTAGTGGTATTAGATCTTACGTTATATTCTGATTTTAATCTTCTCAATCAATTACTCGTTCATTCAATACGGGTTAGTTGCATTGGGAAGTTGAGCTTTGATTTAGTGATTCCTTGCTGTTTTTGGAGTCTTTTTATAAGCCTGTTTAAGTTTATACCCTTGCTATTTTCGGCTTTCGATTAGGGTGATATTCCATTTCCCTAGTCATTAGCTTTTTGCTTCCTTTCGGCTTTGATTTTCGAGTCTAGTTTTTCACCCAAGTTTCTTGTAACAGGATGGCCGGGCGCACTCGTAGCGGCCAAGGCCAGTCAGTTGGTCCGGACGAGGATCTTCCTCCTCCTCCGACCATGGCCGAGGTCCTTCTTCAGATTGAGCGCAACCGTGCAGAGGACAGGAGGGTTCTTCTGGACGTCATCACGCGCAACACTTCCGCCCTTGCCAGTGCTTCAGGATCCGGGCAAGGGAGTGGACATCAGCCGCGTGGGGGACTCATGGAGTTTCTTCGCACCCAGCCCCCCACGTTCTCCAGGTCTGAGGACCCGCTTGACATGAGCGGCGGCCGTGCGGTTGAGTGAAAGCCGCATAGCGCAGTGCGAGAGCACGAGAAGGCGCTGTTCGCATCGCACCAGCTAGAGGTGCAGCTTTGTCTTGGTGGGAGAGCTTTCTCGCCATGCAGCCTGATGGTCACACCGTCACCTGGGAGGAGTTCCGCACTGCCTTCCGTCGGAGTCACATTCCTTCCGGCCTGATGAGGCTGAAGAAGAAGGAGTTCTTGTCGCTCAGACAAGGACTTTTCTCAGTTACGGAGTACCTGTACGATTTCAACCATTTGGCTCGTTATGCTCCGGAAGAGGTGGCCACTGATGAGGCCAAGCAAGAGAAGTTCAAGGATGGTTTGTCTGAGGAGCTTCAGGACAAGCTATCTGTCGTCGACTTCCCGAATTTTTAGGCCTTGGTGGACAAGGCCATCGTCGCCGAGCACTCAGGGAGAGCGCTTGTGGATTTTTGCAAGCGTAAGTGGGAGGCCCACAAGTCCTCTAGGGCCAGCTATCCCCGCTTCAGTCAGTCTCAAGGGTCGCGTCAGCGGGCTTCAGCACCCCCGAGGTCGTCAGAACCTGTTCTTCGTCCTTCGTAGGCCGTGTCCCAATCACGTGCACCTGCGAGTCAGCAGGGTGGCCCCCGCAACCCGGCTGCTGGAGTCACTTGCTTCGCCTGCAACCAGAAGGGGCATTATGCGAACCAATGCCCTAAGAAGACAGGAGCAGCCCCTCGTCCTAATGGAGGACGCGGGCAAGGAGGTGGTTCTTCACAGGACCTGAAGATAGTCCCTGCTACCCAAGGCGTGGGTAGTGGTCGCGTCAACCTCATCTCAGCGGAGGAGGCACAGGAGGCACCCGACGTCATGCTGGGTACACTTTCTGTTAACTCTCATGCTGCTACTGTTTTGTTTGATTCAGGAGCATCTCATTCATTTATTTCTGAGTCTTTTGCTGCTATTAGTGTACTCCTTTTTACTCCATTGTTGGTCCCATTGCTCATTCGCTCTCCGGGTTCGGAGTTAAGAGCTGAATCTGAGTGTAGGGACGTTCCAATTGAGATTGAAGGGGTAGGATTTTTAGCAAATCTTATCCTTCTCCATTCAGCAAGTCTAGATGTAATTCTTGGTATGGATTGGTTGTCTCAGCATAAGGGACAAATCGATTGTGCCAAGAAGTGTGTCTCTCTATCTAGTCCTTCCATGAGCGGGTTCGCTTTTGCCGGAAAGTCGCTAGGTCCGCATCTCTTCGCGCTTGAAGCGAAGTCTGCTCTAGATATTAGTGAAGTCCCAACAGTTCGTGACTTCGTTGATGTCTTTCCTGAAGATCATCCAGGGATGCCACCAGTTCGAGACCTCGAGTTTGTCATTGAGTTGGTTCCCGGTACTGCCCTGATTTCAAAGAGGCATTATCGGATGCCACCGAACGAGTTGGTGGAATTGAAGAAATAACTTGGTGAGCTGCAAGAAAAATGTTTCATCCGCCCTAGCTCATCTCCGTGGGGTTGTCCTGCAATCTTCGTGAAGAAGAAGGACAATACTTTGCGCATGTGCGTTGATTACCGTCCGCTTAATGAGGTAACGGTAAAGAACAAGTATCCATTGCCCCGCATTGATGATCTCTTTGATCAATTAACTGGAGCTCGAGTATTCTCCAAGATTGATTTGAGAGTGGGATATCATCAAGTTCGGAATAAATAAAACCATCATGTGTTGATGGAAGTCAAGTGAAGGATGCATCATGGGCTGATGCATATCAAGTTAAGGACCCGAACTTGAAGTAAAGATGTGCGTCATCAAGCTTCAAGTGAGTGTGCAAGACAAAGGTACGACTAGCTAGGGCTAAGGATGCATTCATAGTCTTTTACCGGTCTTGGTGTTTGGTTGGAGACCAGATTGCTAGTATAGGTTGCCGTACTATTAAGATGGGTCTTGTCTAATAGCTCAAGTCTCATCATGTGTTGATAGCTCAATCTCGCTTACTCTAGCTCACCATGGCATGATGCTATTATTTACGAATGTGTTTTGCAAATAGTCGAGGCTCATGCGTTTAATCCGTGTAGCATGTGACTATATTTTGTAAATTTGTTTTGCAAATGGTTAAAATCCATGTACTTACTCCTTATGGTATGGTCTAAGTTTGCAAATGTGTTTTGTAAATTGTTATGGTTTATGCTTTGTCTTTTTTTGAGCTTCTGGAAAAACTATTTTGAAAATCGGTATGACCGCTGTTGATAAATGGTACTACTGTAAGTAGGTAGTACCGATATTTATACGGCGGTATGTATTTTCCAGAGAGTGTATTTTTGAGTGGTTTGATACTCTCTGAAAATTAGAACGACTGCACTTCAACTACGGTACTACCGCAGTTCGGTAGTACCAAAAATTATATGGCGGTACGTATATTATAGAGAGCATGTTTTTGGGAGTTTTAATCTCCCTTGAATCGGTATGGCCGCAATCCCTTAAGCGGTACTACCGGAGTGCGGTAGTACCGATGTTTACATGGCGGTACGAGTTAGCTGAACAACTGAATACCCAATATCTTACTTCTCATATTAGCTAAATAGTACTCAATTACTTTATCACCTCGGGAGTACTCAAAATTTGTTCCCTCCCAAGTGCATCGTGATTCGTATTCCCAGTGGCTCCGACGACCGGGTTGGGTTAACTGAATCCCATGAGATATATTTAAGGGTGGGTGATGAGGATATCCCATCGACTTAGGGTGTCCAACGGGAGGTGAGGGAGGAAGGCACCACAAGTGAGGAAGACATGCATACACTTGCCTTAGCTTCGGCCAAGAAAAGAAGAGGAAGAAGATCAGCCAAGCCAATCCAATGTGGGCAGACGTATGGGCCAAACCAAGGGAGGTTCAAGGAGGCGCATGGGCCCAAGGAGGGGTGGCACACGGCCCAAGGAGATGTTTGGCCAGGCCTAGGCGTGATGGAGGTCATTGGACTCCAACACAAACACAAAATCCGAATTGGAGCACTCTCTCAAATTCAGCCCAAAGTCAATTATGAATTTGGAGTGGATTTCAATCCAAATTGGGTCTTATGTGTTAGGGAATTGTGTGGGCTTGCATGGCAAGTATTTAGGACAAATCATACTTATAATTTTGGTTATGTATCTTTTGTTTTTGTTCAAAACACTAGAGTTTGAGTTGTGTACGTTTAGAAGTTTGAGTTAGTTTGAGACACTATTCATGCATACTATCCACTTGCGACACTATTTATCCGAACCATTGTGCTTGTGTGGGAGGCTATTTAAGCCCCATGACTGCACCATGTAAAGGGACCACAAAATTTGATGATTTTGGATAGATTCAATCTATTGTTTAGTGCTAGTTTTGTAATTGTGTGTTCTTCACTACTACAAAAGGAAAATACTAGGCGCTTCATCACGACGGTTTTCTAAAATCGTCGGCATTAAATACAATCACGATGATTTTATTTTAGCGACCGTCGTATTCTTGGTGTGCTAAGAACCGTTTGTGAAGAGGTCATATCACGAGCGGTCCATGTTTAAGACGTGTGTGAAGTATCACAGATGGCTCATGTTGAAGAACCGTCGTGATATTAATAAATTCACAGATGGTTATTTATTGGGCTATGCATGCTTGAACCACGATTGCGGGAGAATTAATAGCGATGGGCATGATCGATCGATAGAAGCACATATTACAAAATGTTGTAGAAATCCTATAGCTACATTCCTTCTACGATGTGCTTTCTTCTAACTGATTAGTCGCGATTCCGACCACAGTTCCTCGCGATTGATAGGTAAGTACTTCAGTATCTTGATGTGTAACTTCGGATCACACATCATAGATTGTGAAGTGCTTACTGCTAAATAGGGATATTCTTCTACCAATGAGAACTTTAAGAGGAAATGGCCGTAAGAAAAGATGGAAAGTTTGTGAGTGGATATTTTTTCTTAGATAGTTCTATGATAGTTAATTATAGGGCAACAAATTGTGGCAAAATATATATTAAACAAATAAAGACAAAAGTCCAACAGATATAATTCATTAGAATCTGCTCCTAATAAATTGTTGGTAACAAAAGCATCACCGTCTTTACAACTCAAGCTGGAGGCCTCATCACAGACGTTTTTTTAATAATAACTGTTAGTGATAATTCAATACTTCGGCTCCATCACGATGTGTCTCTCTGTCTCGCGCACCGACATTACGATGTGTCTCTTCATCTCGCGATCGCGTCTCTTTGTCTCGCGTGCCAAAATTATGTCTCGCGTCGTCTCGTGCGTGATCACGGGAATGATCATTGTGCGCCATGGTGAGAGCGTAGAGCATGACGGTGAGGACCAAGGCGAGAAGGTCGGCGATTGGGATGGCAACGGGGCCATTCCCCGGCGGGTAGTGGTGGAACATCGTAGTCCCTGAGAGAAGGAAAAATCCCCGTACTTCGTCCTCGTCTTCGGGTGCTATTCTCCCCTGTTCTCCACCCCCATTGGGTTATCGGGGCCCCACGGGGACCCATACCCGAAATTCGGCTTATCCTCAATTCCCCACTCTAGCAGGAGATAGTGACGTATCTAGCAACATCGCATTGAGAAATACAGTGATGGACTGATAGTTAAGCATTTGAAATTCCACATTACTACTAATAAAAAGACAAGGAGGCACTGTAATTTCCTTTTGTTTCAGTCATTACATGGAGTGCACAGTGCACTGCAAATAATATGGAACTAGTCCCAACTCCCAAGCTTCCCTATTAATTTATAGCTGAATCATGGATTCATGGATACACTGCCATTTCCCAAGCCTCCCAAATAGAGACATACACTGATAGTTCATATGAGCTAATAGATCAACAAATCATTACAATAATAGTTCATATGAGCTAATAGATCCCAAACAATACTTTAGCATCCCATAGCACCACAAATCATTACAATAACAGTTCATATGAGCTAACAGATTAAGAATAGAACAACTTGAGCACTTAACAATTGTAGAAGGAATTCCACATTTTCACTTGACCATTGTAGAAGGAACAATTCACAGAGTCACAGTGTCATCTCCTACACATAACACAAGATAGAAAATAGTTAAGCATTTGAAATGTAAGCACATTACTTGAAATCTCCAACAGAAGTACCTAACCGGAAGTATCCATTTGAGCTTGTGCATGTGTTGCATCTAGAGTTGGATTTCGTATCCATTTGAGCTTGTGCATTTGTTGCACGTGGTGAGAGTCAAGCAAGGGGTTTGGCTTATTACTCTTGGTGTTTTCCGACACTTAGGCGGCTTAGAGGTGTTACTCGGTGAGCTTCTCAAAGAAAGTTGTGAGAAGACACAGGCGGTTGTGAGTGGTTTGATGCTCGCCATCTTGGACTAGAGGAAGAGCAACCACGAGTGGATCGAGGTGTTGGTTTGTGTTGGAGACGGTCCAAGTGGTTGGACTTACTTCGGAGGTGTTTGACTTAATTCGTGGAGCCGGTCCAATTAATTTCTGCTTACCTCAACGTGGATTAGGGGAGACCGACAAGTCTCCAAACACCTCGGTAAAACATCATTGTGTCATTGTGGTTTGTTCTCTAGTTATTTACTTTGTGCAATTTATATTGTTTTAGGCCTTAATTGTGCAAAACTGATTTGACTTACTCTTCTGCATTAGAAATCGATTTTTGCCAAAAGATTTTTAAAACCTCCTATTCACCCCCTCTAGTTGGCCTACTCGATCTTACACCTACTAGGTACCGCTAACGACTCGTGATTGGAAAAGGGTTCTGATTCACAATCGAACTACGCATAAACCTACATGGTCACACACTTAGCAGGTTAGAACAAACCGATGCGGATACGATTCGTCAATCGTGTCCGGATAGGATTCGTCATGGGCACTATATAAGGAGATGCTTGAGGCTATTAGGGAGAGAGAAGTGGAGACGAGGATACGTGAGTTGTTCCACCAAACCCTTGCTTCCATCTTGAGAGAGCCTTCTCGTGCTACTTGGTTCTAGCACACTGGCATGCGACGTTCTTGCCCTGGACGTGTGAATACCATAGAGGCACTACTGCGGTTGATGTTGCACTCGAGGATGATCCGCGACTTTGCAAGGAAAGCGATCGGTTACTGGAGGGGACGATCGGCAACGACGATCGATCGACTACGTTGGACGATCGACTACACTGGACGATTGACTGCGAGGACGATCAACTACATTGAACGATCGACTATGACCACTACATCGATGCGCTCTTCGTTGGACCAAGCTACTCGAACGTTTCTTCTGCTGCACTGCGCATCTGGTTGTAATGATCTATGATCTCTTACTTGCATGGCATCCTGGTTTACGTGGTAGAATTTTTTAATTGTCAGCTAGCGTAGCCTACCCGTATCCCTTCAGTGGTGTTAGAGCCACCATGCATAGTTTTTAATCTAGATCGGCTGCATATTTTTGTTATGTGGCAGTAGTAGATTAGATATATTACTGGTTTGGTCTGATAGCCTAGATCAGTTCATATGGATGGAACGATCTAGGCACTGGTTGATAAGATTGATCGGTTTTCGGCGATAGTAGATGGGTTTACGAGGAGGTATGAGCTAAGAGCACTGGATGATTTACTCGACTTGTTTACAACTGCTTTGTATGATACTCCTACCGGTCGAAATTCCGCCATCGGAGTATACTGCAGTGCGTGGTCGTATCAAGGCAGTGATTAGATTGGTTCGGAATAGGGTTAATATGATTAATCCATTGATTTCTGAGGTTTGGTTACGTGAATAAGATTCATGTCCGAGAGCGCTGCTCCTTCGGACCTCTCCCTCTAACCGGTTAGTGGGACCACCGTGGTCGTAGGCGTGATATATGGTATTATGTGTTCATATCACCCGACAGAATTGGATTCTATGCATAACTCGTTTTTGCAGGGATTAATGTGAATAGTATGATCCATTGTGTATGTGATGCATATATGAATTTTTCATGGCTTGCGTGTCATGCTGTGAGATAGCCATCGAGCTACATATTATTGTTTAACGGTCCGCGTACCGACTTGTGATGCTTGATATTATCGTATGTAATTCATTACTAGCTCTTAGGAGTAATTGCTAAGTAGATGAATGCGGTTGGAGACTTCAAGCATGGTGGTCGGAAGACGGGAAACATGGTGATGAAGATCGTCATGATAAGGACCATACTGTTTCACAGTTTAATTTGATTATCTGTGAATGTTTGTATTTATTCCTGTTATGCTATTTGATCATGTTTTATCATTAGATGTTTTGACATGGTAGAATAGTATCCCTCAAGAAAAATTAAGTTAATTTGATGCCTTTCCTATTGCTGCGACCATCAAGATTTTGATCATTAATTGGTAGGTCTACCAAAGTAGGGTGCCATTAACTATCTTAATAAGAACGGGTGGGTGTCGGACATCCACATTTATAGTATTGGTTTAACTTAACAAGGCTATCAAAACAGTTTTGGGCCTTAGAGCATAGTATTGGTCGCCAAGGTATAGAGATGCTGCCCAACAGACAAGAGTCTGTAATACCCGGATTCGAATCGGGAGATTTTAAAAGAAGTCGGGTACGAAAAAAAGAAGTCAAAGAATTAGAATTTTTGGTGGGAGGGGTTTTTCGCAAAAAAAAAAACGACAACCTGGGCCGCGGACCGCGACCCAGGCGGCCCAAGAGGGGGAGGCCGGCCCCGCCCAAGAGGGGGAGGCCGGCCCAAGGGGGACCGGCCAAGGGGAGGGGGGAGGCGCCCCAACCCTAGCCGCCTCCCCCACTCCCTCCTCTCCCCCTAGAGCCACCACCTCCATCCTCCTCCCCCCGGTGTCCCTTGCTGCTCCTTGACGGCGTCTCGCTGCAGTGGTGATCCCCGGCGTCACCCCCAGGCTCTCCTCCGAAGTCGTCTCCTTCCGCCGGCGCCACCGGCCGTTCGCCGGCGATCTTGTGGCCGGCCCTTGGAGAGGGAAGGGAGGAGAAGGGAGGGAGATCTTTGGGAGGTGGATCCACGTCTCCTTGCAGGTCTTCAAGGGTAACAAATGATTCAAGTGGTAGTTTGATTCGATTTGATTGCTTAATGGTTGATTAGATCTAAATCGGTTCCTATTCTGGAAATTCCAGAACACATCCGTCACCTTGCGCGGCCAGTTTCGACCCTTTAGAGGCCGAATCTCGGGTTTTAGTCTTCTAGAGTTTTGTTCCTCAGGTCGTTAGCTTTCTTTTGGCACCCAGATCATGAGATTCTGCCTTACGGTTAGGTAGATATGAATTTTTAATCGTGCGCTGTTCTGTCTGTCTTGGATCTGGGGACTAGGGGTGGCAAAAAAGCTCGGGGCTCGCGAGCCGGCTCGAGCTCGTTTTTTTTCGAGCCGAGCCGAGCCTTGTTTTTAGCTCGGAAAAAATACGAGCCGAGCCGAGCCGCTCGTCGAGCCGGAAGGCTCGGCCCAGTGCACACCCGTCTCCCACTCTCCCACACCCGTCCCACTCTCCCACTCTCCCTCACGGACCGTGAGTCACGGTGAGGCTGTGCAGCAGCGCAGATCTCCCCCGTCTCCCACTCTCCCCACTCCCGTCCCAAGTTCCCAACTCGGCGACGGCCTCCAGGCTCCCGACGGCGCCGCGCGGCCACCCGACGCCGCCGCCCGTTCACTCTCCTCTCCTAGATCCCCCGATTCTCCCCTCTCCCGTCCCGACTCGGCGACGGCCGACAGCGACTCCCACCCGATCCCCCTCCAGGCTCCCGAGTTCTTCCCGACCTCCGGCTCATCTCCCAGTCCCAGATCCCCTCCCGACGGCGCCGCGCGGCCACCCGACGCCGCCGCCCGCTGCCTGTTCACTCTCCTCTCCACCCCGCCTGTGCCCCATCCGTCGACGGCCTCGTCCTCAGCTGAACCGACACCGACAACGCCCGAGCCCGACGTGCATGGATGGGGAACGGCATCAACGGAGCTTGGAGTCTCGTGCGCTAGGGAAGGAATCGGCTGACGTTGGGGCATTGGGGCCTCGGCACCAACGGGTGGGCGTGGATCTGGCCGTCGCCTCAGCTCCCAGTCCCACTCCCAGGCCCAGCCGCCTCCTGACAGCGCCAAACCATCGTCCTCGATGAGTCTTTTCAAGACTAGAATGTACCTGCTATTTTTGTCTCTTGGCCTATGATGGCGATGTAGCAGAAGAAGATTGCACAAGGATTATGTGTGTGCCTACTGCAAGCTTCTTATTATCAAAAAAAGGGTGGTCCTGGTGCGTTGTTAATGGCTTGATGCATCCGTAGTTGCATACTGGTTCTTGCTCTATTCTTTAGTACTTTCCAATTTCGGAATGCAGACATGACAGGTTTTGGGATCTATTGAGTGGGGACTATCGGTTTGTTCCTCGGTTTTGATCTAGTTAGAGTCAGATTCAGAACCTCTACCCAAATAGGTTATTGTAGCCCTTTAAATTATCTTTCTAAGTTGATAAATATCACCTCAATTGGATCAGTATATTGAAAGTTACATTATTTTATTTGCTACTATTCTGCAATCTGACAGATGTCTGTCAGTTGTTTTCAACTGTTGTTTAGGCCACTGGTTTGGCCGAATCGAAGAACCCCACCAACTAGAATTTCGTAGCCTGGTGCGTTAAAAGTATTTTAGCACTAGTTTCAAGTCATTATGAGTTACAAATATTTAATTATGATTTTTATCGTACTGCTGCTCAGAAGGGCTGAAATTGGACTGATTAGTTAGGACGTCATTTTGAGCCATTGTTTATGTTTGGTTAGTTAGAGGGTTTTTGTAAAACGCTTGTAGCACATCATGTCTTGTTAATCTTATTTCGATTAATTATTTGTGTAGGCGGTGGGGCAGTGAGTTGAGGAACACCGTCGTTGCCTCCTAACACATCACAGCGCGGAAGGCAAGTACCCTGTCCGTTATTATTCAATGACGTTATTGCTTGTGATTATACCACTAGACTTGTTTTCATGAGTTTGTTTGTATGCCATGTGTTACTCTCTATTGATGTGTGATAGACATTCATTTCATGAAAATGCATTATGTTCATACATCGATTCAATTGAACCACGGGAGTGGAAATTTGTAAGCCCCATCAATTCCTGAATGGGCACGTAAGATCCACCATTCCAATGTGGGCAATGTTGGATACCCGTATGAAACGTTCTTCATATGGTATTTGAGGTCCCCGTACTTTGTTAAGTACGGGCTTAAGTGAACACCGACGGGTGTGTCACTCACTATACTGGTATAAGTTGTGAGCAGTCCATTTCTTCATTGCATTATCCCATTTCATTTATATACATATGTGTTCAGAGATGTTTTTCACAAGCAGATTGTGATTTGCTTTCTTCGCTTAATGTTTCTGTTGCCTGTTAATGTACTTGCTGAGTCTTTGGCTCATCCTTGCTTTGTGTGTTTTATTTAGGTAAATGAGGAGGAAGGCAAGTCCTTTTGAGGGGTAGTCCAGCACGCTGCACATCACCTTTATCAAATAAGAAATAATATTGTTATCTTTCATTCATGTCAACTATTTGTTAAATTTCCAAATTGTAATAATCCAATTTTGGTATCGCTCATCGTACATTTTATTATGAATGTTTCTATTCCCTCTCATGAAACTGTTATTGTTTGTCGTTGATCCTTATGAAATTTGGTTATTTAAGCCTGTTTAACCCGACTTTGTTGTACATACTTGGTATTTATTAGTTCTTTTAGGTGACATCTTGGCTTCCGAATAGCCAGGGTGTTACAGAGTCATATGTGATATGATTGCCAAGAGATTGCCTACCTAAAATCACTAGGTTTCTAGCAGTGATGCCAAAGCTTACTAGGACTTAATGATTTTTGGATCTTAAACTCACTATATGATGTTAGAGGGAAACATGATTTAGAACATATAGTGGGAGTATCTTTTTTTTGAGTGTTGATGATTAAGTTCGACCAGGTATGGACTTGTCGTATAGTGATACGACTGGGTCTAGACTAGTCGTATAAAGATACGAGCTGGTCATAGGCTGGTCGGACATGACCACCAACATAAGTGTCTGATAGAAGATCTTTCTTAAACATAGTGCTGAATTTTGCATATATTTCTGCTGTAAATCATGGCACATACTTCTTTTTCTACATCTACCTTTAACTTGCGATCTATTCTTGAGAAAGAAAAACTGAATGGTACAAACTTCATTGACTGGTTTCGTAATTTGAGAATTTTTCTCAAACAAGAAAAATAAGAAATATATTCTAGAAGGTCTCTATCCCGAGGAACCGAGTGCCGATGCTCCTCGTACTGATAAGAATGCTTACGAGAAGCATTGCAATGGCATAGTCGATGTGCACTGCCTAATGCTTGCAACCATGAACTCTGAGCTTCAGAAGTAATATGAGACCACAAACGCTTACAATATGATTGTAGGTCTGAAGGGTATGTTTCAGAATCAAGCAAAGGCAAAAAGGTTTAACACTTCCAAGGTATTATTTTCTTGTAGAATGTCAGAAGGTAACCTGGTCAGTCCTCATGTGGTCAAAATGATTGGTCACATTGAGAGCTTAGAAAAGCTTGATTTTCCCGTTAACCAAGAGTTGGCTACTGATGTGATTGTCGAATCGCTCGCTGTGAGCTTTGAGCCTGTCATATTGATTTTTCATATGAATGGCATGGAGAAATCAAGGACCGAGTTGCATGGCATACTTAAGGGTGTTGAGGAGAGCATCAAGAAAAGTTCTAATCATATGATGATGGTTCAAAAGACTACTAGCTTCAAGAAGGGTAAGTCAAACAGAAAGGGAAAATGGAAAGGAAAGACTCAAGATAAGATCGATAGTCTCAAGGTTAAGCTTAAGAAGCTCAAGTTGGGTCCTAAGCCTGAATCAGAATGTTACCATTGCCATGAGACTGAGGATTGGAAGAGAAACTGCAAGAAGTACTTAGCAGAGATGAAAAAGAACAAGAGAAGTAAGACTTCCAGTTCAGGTATGCATGTTATAGAAATTAATCTTGCCACTTCTCCGACTAGTTCTTGGGTATTTGATACCGGATCGGTTGCTCATATTTGCAATTCGATGGAGGGATTGATAAGGTGTAGAATCTTGGCAAGAGGAGATGTTGATCTTCTCGTGGGCAATAGGGTAAGAGTTGCTGCATTAGCTATTGACACTTTACCATTAGCTATTATTTCTGCTTCATGTTTAGGGCCAGAAGGTTATGAGTTCAAAATAAAGAACAATTGTTGTTCAATTTATTTTAAAGATATGTTTTATGGCCATGATCCATTGTTAAATGGATTGTATGTTTTGAATCTTGAGGATGAGCCCATCTATAACATTAATGCTAAGAGACTTCAACCTAATGATTTGAATCCCACTTTTATTTAGCATTGTCGTCTAGGTCATATAAATGAGAAGCACATGATGAAGCTCCATAAAGATGGTCTTCTAAACTCATTTGATTTTGAATCATTTGAAACATGTGAATCTTGTTTACTTGGCAAGATGACGAAGACACCTTTCACGACTAGAGGTGAAAGGGCAAGTGACTTATTGGACCTTGTATATTTAGATGTATGTGGACCAATGAGCACTTCGGCCAGAGATGGTTTTTAGTACTTCATAACTTTTACTAATGATTTCAGTAGATATGGCTATATCTATTTGATGACGCATAAGTCGAAATCCTTTAAAAAGTTCAAAGAATTTCAGAATGAAGTGCAGAATCAACTTGGCAAGACAATCAAATGTCTATGATCTGACCGAGGAGGTGAATATTTGAGCTATGAGTTTGGTGATCATCTAAAGAAGTGTAGAATTGTTCCACAACTTACTCCGCCGGGAACGCCTAAATGGAATGTGGTGTTTGAAAGATGGAACTGAAAACTGTTGGACATGGTTCGGTCAATGATGAGCCAATCTAATCTTCTATTACAATTATGGGGATACGCTATAGAAACAACAACTTTCACTTTAAATAGGGTTCCATCAAAAACTGGGGAAACGACACCATATGAGATATTGACCGGGAAGAGTCCTGGATTATATTTTCTCAGGATACAGGGTTGTGAGGTTTAAGTAAAACATTTGACATCTGATAAACTCACACCCAAGTCTGATAAGTGCTTGTTTGTGGGGTATCTTAAGGAAACTAAAGGATATTATTTTTATAATCGGGTTGATAACAAAGTGTTGTTGCGCAATTCGAAGAAATTTGGGAACCATTTGAAAATGTTTCAAGTCCTACTGAACCTCTACAGGATGAGTAAGATAATGTTGAACCTGTAGATGAGACATCAACCCTACGTAAATCAAAAAGGCCACATCAATTGCTTATAAGGTATGGGCATGATGTTTTATTATTGAATAATGATGAGCCTAAGACTTATACGAAAGCGATGGTGGGCCCAGACTCTGAGTCATGGTTTTAAGCCATAAGATTCGAGATAAAATCCCTATTTGATAATCAGGTTTGGAACTTGGTTGATGCACCTGATGGTGTTACAACCATTGAGTGCAAGTGGATTTTTTAAGAAAAAGATAGATATAGATGAAAATGTTCACATTCATAAGGCATGACTTGTTGCGAAGGGTTTCAAACAAATTCAAGGTGTTGATTATGATGAAACCTTCTCACCTGTCGCGATGCTTCAGTCTATCCGGACCATTCTAGCTATTGCTGCATATTTCAATTATGAGATATGGTAAATGGATGTCAAAACAACTTTCCTAAATGAAAACTTAAGTGAGGATGTGTACGTGACACAACCTGAGGGTTTTGTCGATCCAAAGGAAGGTATAAAGGTATGCAAGCTCTAGAAATCCATTTCTGGATTAAAGCAAGCATCTTGGAGTTGGAACATTCGTTTTGATGAAGTAGTCAAAGGGTTTGACTTCATGAAGAACGAAGAAGAACCTTGTGTTTACAATAAGGTTAGTGGGAGCAAACTTTTATTTCTAATCTTGTATATGGATGACATACTACTGGTTGTAAATGATATGTCAATGCTTGAATCTGTTAAAACTTCATTAAGAAATAGTTTCTCAATGAAGGATTTAGGAGATGCAGCATATATTATTGGTATAAGGATCTATAGAGATAGATCTAAAAGACTAATTGGATTAGACCAGGATATATACATAGACAAGGTATTGAAACGGTTCAGCATGCAAGATTCTAAAAGAGGTTTCTTGCCCAGACACATAGCATTAATCTTAGCAAGTGTTAGTGTCCTACGACCACTGATGAGCGAGACAAAATGAGTAGAATACCATATGCTTAAGCTATTGGATCTATCATGTATGCTATGCTATGTACACGACCAGATGTATTGTATGCTTTAAGTGATATGAGCAGATATCAGTCGGATCTAGGTGAAGGTCACTGGATAGCAGTCTAGAATATCCTTAAGTACTTGAGAAGGACTAAGAATGCATTATTTGTGTATGGTGGTGAGGAAGAGCTAGTCATAAATGGTTACACCGATACTAGCTTCCAAATCGACAGTGATGATTTCATATCATAATCAGGGTTTGTGTTTTGTCTTAATAGAGGAGCAGTGGGTTGGAAGAGTTCCAAGCAAGGTACGTTTGCTGATTCTATAACAGAGGCCGAGTACATTGCGGCTTCGAAAGCTGCAAAAGAAGCTGTACGGATTAGAAAGTTCATTAATGAACTAGGTGTGGTTTCGAGTGCTTCTAGTCTAATGGATCTTTGTTGTGATAATAGTGGAGCTATCTCATAAGCTAAGGAGCCTAGATCGCATCAAAAGGCCAAACACATACTTTGATGATATCACATTATTCGTGAGATCGTTGAAACAGGTGATGTAAAGATATGCAAAGTGCACACAGATTTGAATATTGTTGATCCGTTGACAAAGCCTCTCACGCAACCAAAGCATAAGGTGCACACAAGAGTAATGGGTATATGATACCTATATGATTGACTCTAGTGCAAGTGAGAGTCTGTTGGTGATATGCCCTAGAGGCAATCATAAAGATGATTATATCACGTCTATGTTTATGAGTTATTGAATAAGTGTTATTTTATTCCTTTAATAAATCATAAGTTATAAAGGTCAACGAGTATGTGACTTGTTGGTGAATCTCTTTTAACTTATGATGATGTCGTTCTAATTGCATCCCTGATCGAATGTCATTGGTCGTAACACTAGTGATTCTATTGACCAACACATGTATTGATTGATGACCATATTTCACCGGTCATAGATATAGGGGTATCGAATCAATAGTGTGAACACATGTTAGAGAACGTGGGGTTGGATAGACCCACCTTGAGATACTGTTAAGATTGTTATGATACTATGTATTATTAGTTGATCTCAAGCAATGATGATGTATAATCCTTATACATGAGATCAACATAGTTTCCTACATGTGTAATAGTACACTTAGGGGTTGCTAAACGCTACTCGTAACTGGGTTGTCATAAAGGTAGCATTCGAGTCTGCTATGAAACATGCAGAGGAATGTGACTAGTCGGATGTGAGATTTGCCCCTCCTAACATAACATGAGAGATGTCTCTGGCCCCTTGATGTGGTTGGATAAAGAAAGTTCATAGCCATGCCACTGGTGGTCGAAGAGTTCGACCACATGAAGTTATCTAGCACTCGACCGATAAAGTATTGAACAATCCATGGATGACATAATATCTCACCTGGAGTTCAACCAGATACCGTGAGGCGAATGGAGAATACACGAGCGAGTCATTCAATCCGATCAGATACGGACTAGTCGTATGGAGATACGAGCTGGTCGTAGGCTGGTCGAACATGATCACTAAGTGGTTGAAACTTGGTTGTAAGGAGTTACGAACTAGTCGAGACCAAATATGAGCTGGTCATAGACTGGTTGAAACCTGGTCGTAAGGAGTTACGAACTGGTTGGGACCAAATATGACCTGGTCGTATATCATATTGCATTAAGGTTCGTCCGATATAATTGGTGTGTATTCGAGAATCGTTATGTCCTGCTAGGTACCGCTAACGACTCATGATCGAAAAAAGTTTTCAAGTCGCAACCAAACTACGCGTGAACCTACAGGGTTACACACTTAATGGGTTGGAACAAACCAGTACGGGTATGATTCGTCAAACATGTTCAGATAGGATCCGTCACGGGCACTATATAAGGAGATGCTTGAGGCTATTAGGGAGAGAGAAGCGGAGATGAGGATACATGAGTTGTTCCACCAAACCCTATACATCATCTTCTTGAGAGAGCATTCTCGTGCAACTTGGTGCTAGCGGACTGGCATATGGCGTTCCTGCCCTGGACGTATGGATACTGTATAGGCACTACTGCGGTTGTTGTTGCGCTCGGGGACGATCCACGACTTTGCAAGGAAAGCGATCAGTTGCTGGAGTAGACGACCGGCGACTACGACGCTGAACGATCGATCGAATACGTTGGACGATCGACTGCGAGGACGATCGACTACGTTGGACGATCGACTACATTGGACGATCAACTACGACTATTACATCGACGCACTCTTTGTTGGACCAGGCTACTTGAACATTTCTTCTGCTGCACTGCGCGTCTGGTGGTAATGATTTATGATCTCTTGCTTGCATGACATCCTGGTTTATGTGGTAGAATTTTTAAATTATCAGCTAGTGTAGCCTACCTGTATCGCTTCAGTTGACACCGAGATTCGCCGCACCACGTCGTCTTCCTGGCAATTCTGGAGGATCCAATCCTTTGCATCAGTTACTGTGGCTTCTTTGGCAACATGGCTACCATGAACATGTGCTCCAACTGCCATAAGGAGATGATTTTGAAGTAGGAACAGGCGAAGTTGGCCGTAGCCTCTATCGATAGCATCGTCAATGGTGGTGATGCTGAGAAGGAACCTGTCATTGATGCAGGGCAATATTGACATCGGTGGCTTGACGATGGCACGGCTATCCGAAACTCATCGAAGTCAACGTCGTTGATGCGGGGCGACAGAAACAAGCTTGGTTTTGGGAGATCTGTAGGGGAGGAGATTTGGGGATGGAAGTGAGGTGGGACTGTTGGAGAGGTGTTAAAAGCATCGGACTTGAGTGGCTCATGTGAACTGTGGTAGAAAAGGGTGGCTTGGCGTCCAGGCTGGTGGACTAGTGGGTGCACGTGCGTCCGATCTTGGTCGACGATAGATGCAATATTCAAACGAGTCACTCACATCGGACGTCAGTTATTGAAGTGGGGCATACGACGCGGAGCCACCGGTCCGGACGTCAGGCATGTATCATTACCCAAGAAAAAACATGGTGGGGGGAGGAAAAGTAAATCTATCATCATGCAAGCTTTACAGTAAAATTAAATAATAAATATTCGGATCGTTTTGTACGTGTGATTTCCAAATTTTATATTATGTTATATCAATTCTTAAATTTGTAGCCATGAGACAAATTAAAAATAAATACATATCAGTTCAAACCAAGAGATGGTCCTTAAGGCTTGATCCTTATTTGATTGGCGTTCAAAATTTTCTGAATCTATTTTCTTGTCTTATGGCCGGGTATATGTATACGAGTATAATGAAGCCACGTTGTTATCTCTAGGAAGAATAAAAGCTAAAAATAAGTATGACGTCAGTGCTACACATATGTCCACAGCTCACTTTGCTGATTCCGAATAAAATTCAAAAAATATATTTTGCAAAGGTAAACTAATATGAATTCAACACTAAATTATGAAGAGACAGCATTGCTGACTTATATATATATATATATATATATATATATATATATATATATATATAAAATGGTTTGGTACTCCTGGGAGTATGTACTCCCACCTCTCATATACCACTTAAATCGTATGATAATACCTTTTTATCTATTTGAGTATACTTCAATGATGATTATAAGATACTCCAAAGTGAGTTCTATGAAAAAAAATACATGAAAGTCCACTTTTTATAGAAAATTTATGTGTATACTTTTGTTTATATGTGAAAAAGGTATATGGCAAAAATAAAGGACTCCAATGAAAAATTTTCAATCAAATTGCACTGGAGTATCTTATAATTGGTATTTAAGTATATTAAAAATGATAAAGAAGTATAATATATTCGTTTAAGTGGTATATTCAAAGTGAAAGTATGTACTCCTAGAAATACGAAACAGACGTCCTATGTATCAGTCCCGTCCAGTTCGCATCAGCCAGGCACGGAACCCCAAAGCTCATGATCTGGGTGCTACGCCTGCGCGACTCTGGAGACAGGCGACAGCGACGCCACAACACCGGCCGGGACAGGAACAGGACGCACCGCGAATTCCACAGGTCGCACCTGCTGATCCCCTCCCGATCGATGCCTCTCCCTTCCTCGCTAGAAAGCGGCAGCACGATCGGCGGATCGATCCGTAACGAATATTTGCACATTGCCGCGCCCGCGTAATGAGCACTCACTAATCACTATCTACGGGGAGCCGTAGATCATTTCTGACAGTTAAGAATGCTTAGGATTGAGTGGCTAGTAATAATTACCATATCGGAAAAATTGGGGGAGCATTGCACTGCTAGATTAGTGTGGGCAATGTCCTTTTCTGGCTAGAAGGATTAGCTACTTAATTAACTCGAGGCATCGCATGTTTTTCATTTTTGAAAGTTTACCCTTTCTCTCTCCCTCTAAAAAGTGAGGTAATTTCCCCACTTACTATCCTTAAAAAATGGGAGGGAACAGAGAACTAGTGTCTAATGGATCAAGTGCTATATGTTAGACTCTTCAGTTCCTGTTAGATTCTTCAGTTCCTGACTCTTCGATTCCTGTTCCACACTTAGTGTTAGACTCTTCGGTTGCTGGTCCACACTTAGTGTTAGACTCTTTGGTTCCTTGTCCACACTGTAATATTTGGTCTATATATGTAACTTTTTGCTTATCAATACATATAGTATATGTAATTATCTCAAATATTTCACTCTCTTATGGTATCAGAGCGGATCGCACCTGCGACCGCACCCTTCCACTAATCCCACCGCCATGGACGGCGAAGACGACACCACCGCACGCCGCGAGCAGCAGGCCACCGCCGCCGCACGACACGAGCAGGAGGCTGCTGCTACCGCCGCGCAGACACTGGCCCTCTCCGAGGCTGCCGCCATTGCTTCCCTCCATGCTCAGGCATACGATGTTCTCAATATCAAGGCTCTCGTCCCTGTCGTCCTCGACCTCGCCTCTCTGAGTTATAACAAATAGCGCGGTCTCTTCCTCGTCACCCTCGGCAAGTACACCCTCTCCGATCACGTAGTCTCCGACGATGACCACCCCGACGTCGCAGACTGGGTCCGGATGGATTATCTTGTTCTCTCGTGGCTCTACGACACCATCTCCGCCGAACTTCTCAAGATCGTGGTGACTCCTACCTCCACGGCGCGGCTCGTATGGATGGGCCTTGAGCAACAGTTCATCGGCAACCAGGAGATGCGTGCCATGTACCTAGACGTGGAGTTTCGCAACTTCGTCCAGAGCGACCTCTCCATCTCCGACTACTGTCGTAAGCTGAAGAGCATGGCCGACGCCCTCGGCGACGTGAGCGAACCGGTACACGATCAAACCCTTGTTCTATCCCTTCTGCGTGGCCTGAACACGAAGTTCGCATACATGGCAGCCCTACTGAAGCGGCAAAAGCTGTTCCCCTCGTTCATCGAGGCCTGTTTCGATCTGCTGCTCGAAGAAATCACGATGTCGTTATGCCCCTCCGCACCCTCCATAGCCCTAATCGCCACGAAACCTACCAGCAATGGGGGTACCAGCGGTGGTGTCTCCGGGGGCGGTGGCGGTGTGTCCGACAGCCGCTCCACTGGCGCACCCAGGGCGCTCCCTCCGGTGGCACCGGCAGTGGCAGCTCAAGTCACCGCGGAAACGGCGGCAGCAACCACAAGACCGGCGGCGGAGGTGCAGGTGGTCACTTCAGGGGCAGCACCTCTGGCTGGTCGCCTTGCTTCTACAACCCCTGGACCGACACCATCTAGGTGTGGCCCGGGCAACTCCATCCACGCCAGGCCCCCAACCTCCTCGGTCTGCGCGCCCACGCAACTACGCCCTGGTGGTGCGCCACTCGTACCCTCCCGGTCTTGGTTCATGAGATCAGCAGTCATTGGCAAACTCTTTCAATACCATGACACTTACTTTCTCGCCGACCACTGACTGGTACATGGACTCTGGTGCGACATCGCACATGATGTCGGACGCCAGTAACCTCTCCCGTTCCCATCCTCCTCACTCCTTCACCATCGTTTTCGGTGACGGGTCACTACTACCTGTCACCTCCACTGGTTCCGCTAGTCTTGGCTCTCTTCATTTCACTAATGTTATTGTCACTCCACACCTTATCAAGGATCTTGTTTCCGTTCGTCAATTTACTATTGACAACAACTGTTTCGTTGAATTTGAACGTGCTGGTTTTTCTGTAAAGGATCTTTGTTCCAGGAACGTGATCACAAGGTGTAATAGCACCAGACCTCTCTACCCCTTGCGTCTGCCAGTGTCTGCCTCCCCTTTGTGCGTACTCATCGTTGGCGCCTCCACCTCCCTTTGGTATCATCGTCTCGGGCACCTTGGCCCTGAGTCCCTATCTCGCCTTGCTAGTGCGTCTACCATTGCTTGTGATAATGGACCCGCCGACACTATCTGTCATGCGTGTGAACTTGGTCGCCATGTGCGTCTACCTTTTGCTACTTCACAGTCTCGTGATCTCAAGAATTTTGATTTAGTTCATTGTGATCTTTGGACCTCGACTGTCGTCAATGTGTCCGGTTACAAATACTACTTGGTTATTCTTGATGATTGCTCGCATTATCTTTGGACGTTTCTTTTGCACCTGAAATATGATACTTTTGCCACTATCTCTCAGTTTTTTTTCTTACGTTGCTACTTAGTTCAACGCTAAGATCAAGAGTATTCACTGCGATAATGGCCGTGAGTTTTGACAACTCCACCGCTTGTACTTTTTTCATTACCCATGACGTTACACTCCGCATGTCATGTCCATACACCTCTCAGTAGAATAGCAAGGCTGAACGTATTATTAGTTCCACTAATTACATTGTTCGATCTCTTATGTTTCAGGTCAGCCTCCATTCCTCTTACTGGGTTGAGGCTCTTCACACCGCTACCTACCTTCTCAATCGCCAACCCACCAAAATTCTTAATTTTTCCACACCTTTTTTGCGCTCTTTGGTGTTTTCCCCTCCTACTCTCACCTTCGCGTTTTTGGCTACAAGTGTTATCCTAACCTTTTTTCCATCACTCCTCACAAGTTTTCTCCTCGCTCCACTATGTGTGTGTTTCTCGGCTACCCATCCGAACACAAGGGATACCGATGCCTTGATCTCTCCTCAAATCGGATCATCATCTCCTGTCATGTTACGTTTGACGAGTCCTCCTTTCCCTTTGCCGAGCTCGCCGCTTTGCCCTTTCCCACTGACCTCGATTTTTTGTTGAAGTTTGATCACACGTCGATGCCCATTGGCCTCAGCATCTTGTAGGTCCTGGTTCCCCTCCTAGTGTGGCGCGCCCGTCCGTGCTCCTACCGGCCGTGGCGCCCTCCTGGTTGTGCACGGCCCTAGTGCTCCCGCAGCACCCGATGTTGTGTGCATTCCCAGCGCGAATGTAACGCCGGCTGGCAGCGTTCCTCCTGGCCCCGTGGCTATGGTAGCACCTAGTGCTCCAGTCGTGGCTCCTCCTATGGCAGTCGAAGCACACAGTACTCCTGCTAGTATACCAGTTGGCCCACCAACTCCCAGCGGGGTCGTTCCCCGCAGCTTACCCCAGGTGCTGTGCTGCTCCAGCCGGTCGACAACTCCCATGCCATGGTGACTCGTGGCAAGCACGGTTTTCGGCAGCCTCTCACCTGCATGAACCTTCATGCCGCCACTATGTCTCCTATTCCGACCATATACTAGGCTGCTCTCGCTGACCCTAATTGGTGCGACGCCATGAAGGAAGAATACGCTGCTCTTCAGGCCAATAACACATGGGATCTTGTTCCACGGCCATCCAATGCCAATGTGGTCTATGTGAAGTGGATTTTTCGGCATAAGCTCAATTCGGATGGCACTCTTGCCCGCTATAAGGCTCGATGGGTTCTTCGTGGTTTCACACAATGTTCTGATGTTGATTTTGATGAGACTTTCAGTCCAGTCGTCAAGGCGGCCACTATTCGCACAGTTCTTTCTCTGACCCTATCCTGAGATTGGCCTATCCACCAGCTAGATGTTAAGAATGCGTTTCTTCATGGCACACTCTCGGAGACTATCTTCTATTTGTAGTCGGCTGGATTTGTGGATTCATCTCACCAGATTACATTTACCGCCTCAACAAGTCTTTCTACGGCCTCAAACAGGCGCCCTGGGCCTGGTACAACTATTTTGCGGCTTTCTTGCTATCCCTCGGATTCCTAGGGGCAAAGTCCGACACCTTCCCTCTTTGTGTCTCATCGAGGCGGTGACACTATCTACCTGCTGCTTTATGTGGACGACATTGTGCTAACTGCTTTTTCGGACCGTGTGCTCTGCCATGTGGTTGCCTCCCTCCAGCAGGCTTTTCCTATGAATGATCTCGGTCCACTTCATCATTTTCTGGGTGTTTCTGTCAGTCGTCGTGATGGCAGCATGTTCCTCTCTTAGCGGCAGTATACTCTAGACATCTTGGACCGTGCTGGCATGACCGCTTGCAAGTCTTACAGCACCCCTGTCGACACTCACTACAAGCTCTACTCTGCTGCTGGTACTTTTGTGGCTGATCCGACGTTCTACCAAAGTATTGCGGGTGCTTTGCAGTACCTCATTTTCACTCGCCCGGTTATTGCCTAAGCCGTACAACAAGTTTGCCTATATATGCATGATCCTCGCGAGCCGCACCTCGCCGCCGTGAAGCACATTTTTTGGTATCTTCGTGGCACCATCGACTACGACCTTCTTCTTCACCGAGCCACCTCTACAGATCTGGTTGTCTACTCCGACGCCGACTGGGCTGGTTATCCCGACATGCGCAAGTTCACTTCAGGCTACGCTGTGTTCCTAGGTGACAATCTCGTCTCCTGGTCCTCGAAGCGACAACACACTGTCTCTCGTTCGAGTGCGGAGGTCGAGTATGGGTCCGTATAATATCGTTCTTTGGCGTCTTGTGCGCCAACTTCTTCAGGAGCTTCACGGTACTCCACGCCGAGCTACCTTTGTCTACTGCGACAATGTCAGCGCGGTCTATCTCTCAGCAAATTCAATACAACATCAGCGCACTGAACATGTTGAGATTGACCTTCACTTCGTCCGGGAACAAGTTGGTCTTGGCGATGTCCACGTTCTGACGACATCTCCGTACGCCGATATCTTCACCAAAGGGCTACCTTTTTCCATCTTCACCGAGTTCTGGTCTAGTTTGAACGTCCGTTCCAACTCTGGGTGTGTGTGTGTGTGTGTGTGTGGTGTTAGACTCTTCGGTTCCTGTTAGATTCTTTGGTTTCTGACTCTCCGGTTCCTGGTCCACACTGTAACCTTTGGTCTATATATATAATCTTTGGCTTATCAATACATACAATGTGTATAATTGTCTCAAATATTCCACTCTCTCACTATATATTGTGCCATTTTTGCTGGCTGGCCGTGCCTGATTTCACTGTTTTCCCCAGTAGAAATTCTGCTTCTCCATTAACATCAACAAAAGGAAAACAGTAAAAGCCACAACAAAGAAGAAGCTAACTGAAATGGCACAAGATATCCCAAAAGCAACTGAACCTTGCAGCCTTCCGCACCGATCGAGTACTCCATTTGCAGCTTTGCAGCAACTGCAGATCGATCGATCGATGGGATCCATGCATGTAAATGCTCCATCTATCGATCCATCGATCGTACAGCACATGCGTTTGGTCTCATGCATCCATGCAACGATCGATTAGCAGCTGCAGCAGCAAGCAAATTAATCTGTGCCTCGCGCACATGCTCTCCAGAAACACAAAAAAACTCGCACTGTTCTCCATGATGGCGATAAGAATTCAGAAGCTCAACACACTCTGTCGATCGAGACTCTCCCCTTGGTGTTCATGCCGACCCACGAATATAACTGCGCCCTGTTCACCCACCCACAGTGGATGCAGATATAACCAGCGATATATCATTCGCGTTGTGCATGCACAATGCTTCAGAGAAACATGAGGATCGAGGCAACAGTCTCGGCCTGTCAAGATCCGAGGCAGCCGCATCATTCTGTCGCGCCATACATGCTAGATCTCAGTGGCCTGCAGTGCAGCGAGTAGTAATTGTGCTGTCCAACGACGATGCGGCAGCCTCCCCTGTGTGTTCACAGCGATCTTCTCTGGACGTATCCTAGCTTGTTGTTTGCATGGATCATCGATAGATCATGGTGGTGCGTGTGCATTTGCCAGCCCCAGTCTATCCTGTTGGAAATTAATCTAGACTTGCTAAGTATAGGGTGTTAGAATACATATTTAGTTTTGATTTTCTAATGTGAGTCCAAGTAGATTTCCTACTAAGAAACGAATTGGATCAAAGAATCCAATTCCTTAGCCTATATAAAGACATATATAGTCTTGTAACTTGAACATCAAGAGCAATAGAGCAAGAGATATTCAGAAAAGCTGCTGTTGATCCGGCGGCACAAAAAATCTTTCTTGTGTTCTTGTGTTCGTGTTCAAGGGTTCCATTATGTTCAGCGTGTGTTCGTCTTGATTTGGGCCAACAATTGGTATCGAGCAAGGTGCGAGGAGTAGGCGTCTTGCGCAGCGAACAGCGCGTGGCTCGATCGGGCGGCAGCGGTTCTCGGCGGTTGCGGCACTACCCTCGGGCGCCACGAGGTGTGGCGCGTCATGTCGCAGCAGATGCCGTCCACGCAGAAGTTCGTGGATAGTGATGACACCTCGGACACGGCGGCATCCAAGGCACCGGCGAAGGTGAGTTCGGTAACCTTCCAATATCCAATGCTCACTGAGACCAACTATGACTCTTGGGCGGTGAAGATGAAGGTGTTTATGCGCGCACAAAGGGTGTGGGCAGCGGTGGAAAGCAAAGAGTCGGTCGATGGCGCAAGGACGAGATGGCTCTCACCGCCATATTCCAAGCGATGCGAGGCCATGATGATGGTCTTGGCGAATATGAGACGGCCAAGGAGGCTTGGGACACTCTGAAGGAGATGCGCGTCGGCGGCCGCGTCAAGGAGGCCGGCGCGAGACTCTCATGAGTGAGTTCGATGTAATGAAGATGAAGGAGGCGAGTCCATCAATGACTTTGCCATGAAGCTGACCACCATCGTCAATGAGATTCGTATCCTCGGAGACAAGATGGAGGAGCGCACCGTCGTGAAGAAGTTTCTTCGTGCCATGCACGAAAAATTATTGCCGATCGTCTCCACCATTGAGCAATTTCTTTGATATGAAGACGATGGCGATTTTGGAGGTGGTTGGGCGATCAAGGCATACGAGGAACGCACAAAGGGGCGGCGGCACGGCGATGAAGGTGAGCATCTACTACTCACTCGTGGCGAGTGGGAATCGAGTCAATAAAAGGCGCCAACAAAAATCGCAAGTTCGACAAGATGAAGATTATTGCTACAACCGCCGGGACTACGAGCACTTCGCTTCGAATGCCGTAATCCCGTAAAGGAGAAAGCGGGCGCATTTAATTGTGGCGATCTTTGAATCTGAGCGGCGTTACTCGATGCTAAGTTGAGTCCGGGGCGTTGAGGAGGTGTGTTCGCCGTCCTGAGTCGAGTCTGTTGAGTTGAGTATGGGACGTTGAGGAGGTGTGTTCGCCGTCCTGAGTTGTGTCCGGGATGTTGAGGAGGTGTGTTCGCCGTCCTGAGTTGTGTCCGGGATGTTGAGGAGGTGTGTTCGCCATCCTGTGCCGAGTATCAGTTGGACAAGTCGTAGTTGAGACCGACTGCCGCAACAAGTTAGAGTCGGCAAGTCTAGATTAGGGGGATTGTTGGAAATTAATCTAGACTTGCTAAGTATAGGGTGTTAGAATCCATATTTAGTTTTGGTTTCCTAATGTGAGTCTAAGTAGGTTTCCTACTAAGAAACGAATTGAATCAAAGAATCTAACTGCTTAGCATATATAAAGACATCTATAGTCTTGTAATTTGAACATCAAGAGCAATAGAGTAAGAGATATTCAGAAAAGCTGCTGTTGATCCAGCGGCACAAAAAATCTTTTTTGTATTCTTGTGTTCGTGTTTAAGAATTCCATTGCGTTTGCATGTGTTCATCTTCAGTTTGAGCCAACATATCCCTTCATCCCGTTTTGCCTCCAATCAGTCGATCGCAAGAGCTGCACGGAAATCTTTAAACAATGTTTCCCTGATCGGTTGAGTTATCGCGATGGCGATCGAAGAGAGGAGAGGAGATAGCTAGCTAGCTAGGCCGTTTCTGGGATAATGAGATATGCAGAATTTTTTTTTTAAGGATCGGACAAGCCAAAAGCAGACAGCCGGCAACAGTACTGGTGATGACATTTTATTGGTTTTGAATTTTTATCATCCATGGCCATGGTTGTTATCTACCCTGCAGATGGCTGCACTTTCAGGGACATGTGAGGACACTACAACATGGATTGCATTGCTCCTGCTTCAATCCTGGCAGCTGTTTAGAAGCATATGGCGATTAATTCCCTGCCAATTTGCAGGCTGAAGTTTGTGTGCGAATTCAGACTTCAGAGTCGCTGAAAGTACTAAAAAACCACACAGTCGAGTAGACACAGTACTCTTTCATAGTCTGATTCGTGCGGATCTCGGAGAAATGACAGCAAAAAGCCTTAGATACAGTTCTCGATTGCTTAACAAGCATGGAAGTATTTGGACACAAGGAACAAATTGAAATAGAAACACTTGGGTAAATTGCTTGTAGCATGTGTGTACAGAGGGGTTACTGTTTCGGGGAAGCAAATGAAACAGTATGGGTCCTTGGGCCACTGCAACACTGCACTTGATCATAAGATTCCTTTTGTATGGGAGGACCACTTGCTATAGTTTTCGAACGTTATCCTCTGCATTGAATTGACAAATGCAGATGATTTACAGTAATATGTATTACAACATTATCTCTATCGCACGATCCAAAATGAACGGTTTAGATCGAACGCTACAATACCAATGAGAACAAGATCGATATAATATTTCCCACGTCAGTAAACATGCCCTGTTTCTACCATACTACTATAGAGTACTATTCACATAGACTCAAAACACTTTTAACACAGTATTCTCTACGGTAACAGCAGAAAATCTGGATCCAACTTCAAGCAATCAAATCTTTGTACTGTACAACTCCCCATCTGTGTCTATCTCTCTGTATTTCCATATACTATTTCTCGATGGACTCGGATCCTATGCTGTAATGCAGAGGAGCACTGTGTGAACTGTGATCTGTGAGTGAGTAAACAACGCTCGACAGCTCGACAATAATATTGTAGGAACAACCGAATATGCACTGTAGCCAAAATAATGTAACAAAAACACTATAGCGATTGATATAGACTTTTGCTTTTCAATTGGACGGTGCAGATCCGCTTCTAATGCGTGGCACTAGATCATCTGTATTGAACACTTCAATACAGATGATCCATTTCCTTTCTCCATGTCCGCTCACTGTATTGCGTGATGTAACAAGGCCAAAATAAATGGAGTACGTTGGTGGCCTCCAAACTAACTGCAATTGCAGCCATATACATATACTATATTTATATTCAATAATGTGCAAAAAGAAATGAAATTAAAGCCAACGACTATAAAAAGATTTGGTAAAATGGTAATTAGGGACATGCTGTCTTGTAGCACCTTTACTTTGATGGGGAGCAACAAGATAGAAAGAAAAAGGCCTTTGTTACGGCTCTCCATGAATTGCAGCCATAAGATAAAAGAAGCTCATAATGTGCTTTCTTTGTGGGTGTAATATATTGCCATGCAATAATCTCATCTTGACTATGTATATCCACACTAGTACAGAATTTTCCCTGCAAGATGCACATTGTAATTTGTTGGTTGTTCAGAAACTGTTGCGTCCAATGACGAATTAAGCGGTGTGTGTGGATCTAGCGTGCGTCGCTTCTTCACATTGGAAAGAACATGATCCACTGTAGCACTGTAGGTGCCATGCTCGATCATATGTATATAATTATATATCATATATGCAAATGCTGGATCATAATTAAATTCAGAATATGGTGTGGTTGTTCGTTGCGGCAATGGCATCAAGCAACTGTCCTTAGAAGAACGGTGTTTATGGTGATCCTGACACGATATGGAAGCCATTGCTAAGCTATGGGGTTACATCAAACTTTGTTGAATACGCACTACTGGAGACGGCCTTAGGCCCATTAACTCTCGGCAAAGGCTTTGCCGAGGGCGGCCCTCGGCAAAGAGCTCTCGGGGAATTTTGAGTCGGCGAAGAGGGTCTTTGCCGAGGACCCTTTATCGGGCACTCGGCAAAGCCTTTGCCGAGGGCTGGACCGGCACTCGGCAAATAAAAGCAGCCGTCACGGCGCCGGCGCCTGGGACGGAGTCTTTGCCGAGGCAGATCTCGAGGGCCCTCAAAGAAAGAATTATTCTTTTTTTTTGAAAAATCTTTGCCGAGGGCCTCCAACCATGGCCCTCGGCAAAGAAATGTTGCAGAATTTTTTCAAAAAATCTTTGCCGAGGGCAATGGGACGGCCCTTGGCACTTCTTTGCCGAGGGCCTTGGTCATTGCCCTCGGCAAAGGGGCAGAAATTTTTTTTTTTTTTGTTTTTTGCATTCCATCGACACAAGTATTTCATATATATACATATATATATCAACCATCACATATATATATCACACAGAACCCATTTTCTCACAATATATCACAACCATAATTGTGAACCACAAATCACAATATATTACAACGACAAGTCACATGTTCATCATCATTCACATGTTTATTACGACAAGTTCATGAAATCCAAGCACAAGTCAGAACCATAAACCATAAATATTACAATAAAGTCCAACCACATCACCTAGCACTAGTCCTCATCAAGGTAGCCTATGAGACAGTGGTGAAGGAAAGGCGGGATCACCCGTGGCCTCTACTAGGATGATTGGAACCCATGACGAGGTCGCACAAAGGAGCGTAGATTGCATGTGTGAGTAATCCGGGAAAACAGTTTTGGAACTTAGAGATTGCATCTAGTAAGTAATCTAGGAATACAAAAAGATTAGACTCAATTGAAAATTTCGGCAGCACCTCCCACTGCCAATACCCGCTCCTGCTTGTTGCGGTAAGTGTCATCCGTGACAGTAGCGTACACTGTCGATTGGAGGCGGCTCCGCACCACCGCTCTTGAGACAGCTTGCACAATGCCGGGGTACCATTTCCTGCACAAAACACCAAGGATGCTCGCGGGGGTGCGTGCTGGAGTACCTGACAAAACCAACCAGGCCCTGCACAAGTGATTAAGAAAATTTATCAGTTTCTCTTATGATTTCCAACATATCTTATGAAGTAGTTGTGATAACATCTATAGTTACTTACCTCTTTGCCATAGGCCGAATCACTGGGCGGTTGTGAGGAAGCGGAACCGGAGGGAGGCTCGCGGGACCTCGCTCGTAGGAGTCCGGGTAGCGGTACCCCCTCCCTCGCCCTCGAGCCCCTCGCCTCCCTCACCCTCGAGCGCCTCGCCTCCCTCGCCCTCGAGCGCCTCGCCTCCCTCGCCCATCTGCTGACCCCTCTCGTCCTCCGACGAGGACGTGGCCGTGGCCGTCACGTGCTCCTCCTCCAAAGACCTTGTCACGTGGCGAGGAGGAGACCAGCGCCTCTGCGCCGCTACCCACTGTCCTCCTCTCGTCACCTCCTGCGCGGACGCCGCCGGGACGACGACCCCTCACCTCGAAGGAGAGGCGGTCTCTCCCAGTAAACCGAGGCGTGTCACGGCGTGGACGTCTGCTCGCCATCTTTGTTCAATCACCTGCAATCACAAAGAATGAACAAGACTAATTAGTACATATATTAGAAATAGATTCAAAATATATAAACAAAACACAAATTAAAAAAAACATAGTATTACATGTATTAGGAATAATCTTCATGATTGGGATCATAGGTCTCATCATCATTTGTCAAAATTGTCCAAATGGGCAACACTATCAGAAGGTTCTATGTTGTCATCGTAGTCATTGCCTAGAAGTAATCGCTCAAGCATTGCTATGTCCTTGGCATTTACCACCACATCTCCATCGACCTCGCCATCAACCATTTCGTTGTCTACTTCTATTTCGATTGCTTTGGGTAAGACTATCTCAAACGTGCCTGGTAGCCCATCTTCTTGATAGAACTGTCCATCATATGTGTTTGCGTTGAAGTTGTAATCATCATCGTTTGGGGCAGGTAGTTTACCATGTGGAGATACGGTGCACAATAGCCCAACCCTTAAGATCCTCTTTGTCTTGGTTGGCGTGTCGAGTATAATACACACGGCGGCTGTTGAGCCACAATGTAGACATCTTTTCCAGGATAGATGGAATCTTCTCGAATCTCGACTAGCCCAAGATGAGGGGTTCGTCTCGTTGATCGAGGATTAAACCAGTGGCATTTGAACATGATAGTTTTAAGAGGTTTGTCTCCATGAAATGAGAGTTCATAGATTTCCTCAACTCTACCATGATAGTCGAGGCCATCGGTCTGCGCGTACAAACTCCGCTATTTGTGGTTTTTCGTTTGGGCGAATCGCTCGTAACTTGTTGTGTGGGCGATATCCGTTCACGTCATAGCCGTAAATGACTTCACCCTAACGTCTACGGCCGTTTGTAACTGCTTTCAACTCGTCACTCATGGGCGAACCGGTGCAGGCACGCAAGGTGAAGCATGATAGATCGTTATATTAATCAAGCGTCACGATCACCTTGGATGATCGAGCGTCACGAGCTAAATTGACATTACCTTTTGTTTGAACCAAGAAATGAAATCGAGGCCTCCTCGCTCCGCACCCGCGAAACAAGGGTGTCTTGTTCATGCGGTAGGATCCCTTGATTGATGCGAATTCACGAACAAATTCCTGTCCAACGAGAATCAATGGGGTTGGATGCGAATAGTGAGTGGCGTATTGAAACAAGTTCGTTGAGAACTTACTTGATGAGCGGCCGCACCTCGGTAAGGTTATTCAACACATATAGCATGATCTCGCGCCACTCTTCATTTCCCAATAGCTTCGGGTTGATCCACTTGCATGCTGAGTTGGCCTTGGAAAAGGCCGAGGTCGATTCATTTTCGCCAAACATTGTAACGAGGAGTGGATTATGATTGCTAGGAAGGTTCGGCTTGTAGTATTGCGTTGTGAAGTTTGCCACCTCCTCCGAAGGCATGCCTCTGCAATGGAAGCCTCAATTACGCTTTATTTGTACATTTTTGCGAAGAGTCTTTAGACATCTCTCGATTGGATAGCACCAGCGAACTGCACGGCCCCCAAGCGTGCCTCGGACGGGAGGTGCACAATCGATGTCTTTGCATCGGCAAGAAGAAGCCGGTGGAAAGATCTTCTCCGACTTACGAGCAACACAAAGTGCCGCTTTTCCAAGTCTGGCGACGGTCCGAGATATCTCCTTGGCACAAAGTCATGGAAGAAAAAGCTCAACTATGCCAAGACTAGCCAAACATGCTCGGGGACATAGCCTCGGACCATCGCGGGAAGAAGCCGCTCAATCCATATGTGGTAGTCATGACTCTTCATCCTGCTGACTCGCAGAGTGCCTAAGTTCACTCCTGCTAAGATTCATTGCATATCCATGCGGGAACATTAACGTCTGGATCCATTTTAGTACTTCCTCCTTTGATCAATTTGCAAGACGAAATTGACCTTAGGCCTTTTCGGTTCTTGTTTGGCCACTAGGAGGTGCATCGCTGATTTGGTCTATCGCAACGCCGCTCGTCCACTCTAGCCTTAACGTTGTCCTTAGACTTGTCGGTGTCCATGAGAGTTCTCCAAAGTGCCTCGGCGATATTCTTTTCGATGTGTATTACATCAATATTATGTGGCGTAAGAAGGTCATCGAAATAGGGAGCCTCGTCAAGCGGACTTATGAGTCCACATATGTTCCTCACCATATCCCACAAAACCACCTTCTTCATTGGGCACGAGCATCTATCGAGCACGAACCTCGGCACTATCCTCAAGTGCGGTTTAGGGTCATCACTTTGACACCTTCGTAAAGCTCTTGATGTCTTCTCTCGAATTCATGGTCTAGAGGGAGGAACTGATTTATCTTTGGTCGAGCAGCGAATACTTGCCACCCTTCTTCAACCAAATGAACCTCACGACTTCCTTGCATATTGGGCATGGGAACTTCCGTGAACACACCAGGTGACAAATAACCCATACGCCAGAAGTCATGCGAGGAGTAGTGGTACCAAACGTGCATTTTGAAGCTTATCTTTGTAGCTCGGTCGTATGTCCATACCCCTTCTCCCAAGCGTGGATCAATTCATCAATCACAGCTCCATGAACACACCCATATTACTCCCGGTGTCGGGAATTATCAACGACAAGAATCGTTATGCCGTTGAAAGGAGATGCCGGAGGGAGATTGAGGGGGATAACAAAAATGGGCCAAAGATGTGTATGGGGCACCATCATTCCATAAGGATTGAACCCATCTGCTGCCGGTAGCGACACGTACATTCTGAGCCTCATTTGCTTTGTCACGATGTTTGTCATTGAAATACGTCCATGCTTCAGCATCAGACGGATGTACCATCTTCCCAGGATTGTACCGTTTACCATCTTTGTGCCATGTCATCTGCTTCATGGATTCCTCGATCATGAATAGCCATTGGATCCTCGGCGGAAAGGAAGGTGCCGTAGCACTCTCGCGGGATCGGAGTCGCTTTTCGACCATCACGAGTCTACCTCCAGTACCGGAGGATTTACACTTCTGACAAGATAATTTGCGTCCTTGTGTTCTTTCCTAAATAGGACGCACCCTTCTGACAAACATGTATCTTGTCATACGACATCTTAAGCATCTGAAGGAGTTTCTACGCCTTGTACAAGTTAAATCGGCAAAGTGTGCTTCTCCGTAGCATGGTGCCAAACACGGCCAACATCTTATCGAAGCCTTCTCGACTCGGTTTAACTCGGCCTTCAACCCCATTACGCGTCCAACCGCATCCACCGAGAAATCGTTATGCGCTCGTGAAGGGGTTTCGTGCCGAGTGCAACATTTGTAGAAGTCCTTTGCGGATTCCTCCATCTCCTCCTTCTCACGCTGTTCGTGAAGTGAGCTTGGTGGCGTCATCTAGCATGTCTCGCTACCCCGCATCATCATCAAAAGCCTCGGCGTGCTCTCACCACCTCCGCTCTTATACGATCCGCTTCACCATGGTAGATCCATCTTTGGTAGCCAAAGCGTATAACCGTTGAACACAAGATGTCTACCCATGGTCTTCTCGTCTACCTTTCTCCCGTTGTCACATTTGCCGCAGGGACACCAAACTAGAGAATGTCCTCCCGCTCTGGGCCAAATGCATGTTTCAAGAAACGATCCGCCCCTTCACCCATTCATAGTCGTAGTCACTCCCGCTTCTCCACCCGTGTACATCCACCGACGGTCCTCCATCCTTTAACATTTACATCACGAGTATTGTGACCATCAATTGCATCTACGCGGTGTTCCTAATGTCTAATAGGTGAGGATAGGTCCTAATCCCACTCACGGATGCGTAGATGAGGTCGGTTTCGGCTCGCTCCTCTCCGAGATGAATTTGGCGGCACCTCCCATTGTTCTCCGATACACGCCCCGCAAGGGAGAGTGTGTATCCGAGAACAACAGGAGGTGATGCCGAAACTCCAGATCGGACCGGGCGGACCATGGAAACTAACCCATCTACACATCCGCGGTCCAAAAACGTGGACAATCCAAAGCGATACGTTTGCAGAAATGCAAAGATCCGCATACCTACGATCAGATCTCTTTGGACGGAGACGCTTAATCGGGTTACTGCTGACTACAGCGGACATGCGGAAAAGAGGTTATTTATACATAGGGTGTCGGTGAAGTCGGGCTAAGCGGGCGATGGCGAAGTCGACGCAGGCGGCGAGGCGACGCAGCGTGCGAACCGCGCGACGCCGAGCGAAGACGATCGGGGTCCTCCGGTCCCCTCCGACGTGCTCTTCTCCTCGCATAAAAGGCAATATGTTATTGTTTGTTCAAAATTTGGCAAGACTCTCCCTGCACGGGAGGTTTCCAAAACTCGCAAAAACGCAGCGGGATGGCCGACATTCACAACGGCACGAAGGCCGACAAACCACAACAACCACGAAGGCCCTCATATCAATTTACGCACGGCGCCCACACAACCACATACAAACCACGAAGGCCGACAACGAGAGTTTTACCTAGGGTTGCGGTGGAGGCCGTGCGCGGGGTTGTCGGAGGGCGGGCCGGCGCCGAGCTCCCTTGCTCGACCGAGACAGGGAGGGAGGCGGCGCGCCAGGCGCCTCGGCGCGGGCGGGCTGGGCGGCGCCGAGCGCGCTGAGCGCGGCTAGGGGCGGCGAGGTCGTCGCGGCCGCTGGTGGGGCGCGAGGCTGGGCGGGGCAGCAGCGGCGTGCGCGAGGCGCGCGCGTGGGCGCATGGGCGGCGGCGCGCGGCGGCGGGCGCGGCGGCGCGGGCGGCGCGGGCGGCGGCGGCGCGGGCGGCGAATGTGGCGGGATTTTGGGCGGGCCTCGCCGATTTAGGGTTGGGCCCTTTGTCGGGGGCCCGGATCCGAGCCCTCGGCAAGATTTTTATTTTTAAAAAATTTTCTTTCTTGAGGGCTCGCCAATGGCCCTCGGCAAAGAAAATTTTTTTAAAAAATAAAAAATCTTTGCCGAGGGCCCTGGATCTGGGCCCTCGGCAAAGGGCCCAACCCTAAATTGGCCAAATGCCTGCCCAAAGATCCTTCTTGAGGGCTGCTAGGCCCTCGGCAAAGATTTTTTTTTTGGTTTTTTGAACTCAGTTTTTTTGTGGTGCTATAATACAATATTTAAAACTCAATTTTAAAATTTGGGCCAATTTTGACTTTTTTTTTGATATATTTCCCTAATTTATTTCTTTTCGTTGATTTTTTTTGAATATTTCAAATTTGAACTGCAGGTGGAATGAATAATGCAATTTAGTGATTCGAAAAATGTTATTAATGGTATTTGGTGTATGTTGAGTCCCTATCCACGAACTCGCATCAAATTTCGGGCATCTTCTTCATGTAACATGACGAGGAACTTGTCGGAAAAGTGTTTTTAAATTATATAAAATCCATACGAAGTCCAAAAATCACGAAACTTGTCGAGGTGTCATGTTATCGCATGTGTAGGCTGTGGTAAAAAATTGAGAAGGTTTCGAGCAAGTTGTGACGTCGGATGCCTAAAACCCAGACATCTCCACATGTGATCACAACTTCGTATGGCCAATGGCCCTTTGCCGAGGGGATCGTTGCCGAGGACTTGGCCAATGGCCCTCGGCAAAGAAAATTTAAAAAATAATTAAAAATCTTTGCCGAGTGCCTGACGGCGGGCACTCGGCAAAGACTAACGCCAGTGGTCGCCGTGACCCATCTGGCCATATTTGCCGAGGGCCAATTTGCTGAGGGCTAGGCCCTCGGCAAAGATTTATTTTGCCGAGGGCCGTTTCTTTACCGAGGGCCTATCTTTGCCGAGGGCTCCTGGGGCTGGCCCTCGGCAAATAGAGCCTTTGCCGAGTGCCCGAGATCTAGCCCTCGGCAAACCCAGAAGCCCTCGGCAAAGGATGGGTTTCCAGTAGTGACGATGACTTCTATCTTAAACTACTAGCTAGGATTTGAAGAGGTGTGCTACAAAGAAAGCTAGATAAATCATAATAGAATTATGACTCTTACTTCTCTTTAAAGTAGGATTCCTACTTTAAACCCATGAGGGGTGGTCATAGGAACCCAAGCAAGCAAGAAGCAAGCCACAAACCAACTCATCTAAAGCAAGAGGCGCACGAGAGGATTAGAAGCTAGGTTATTCTTTAGCACTAGATTCTTGTATAGGGCAAGGATCCGAGGATCCTAAACATTTCGAGAGGTTTGTAAGAGAGTGACAATCCATTGTACTCTTTTGACGTTGTGCTTAAGTAATTTGTGGTCAACTTCGCCAAATCTTTCTCTCTCGTTGTGATTGTTTTAATGCCATTATTTGGTTTTCTTCACAGGGTTCATCTACATTGTTCTTGATACCATTTGATCCGATCTGGGGGCTGCTACATATAAGGAGGGGTATTAGAGTATAACAAGTGGTATCAGAGCCAATGCCAAATTAATTTGATTCGCGAGAAGGTCGGCAAGCGTTAGGTAGCTCAAAATCAAGATCAATGTAGATGACATGGAGTCAAGTAAAGAAATTTGATGGCATGGGAAATTTCAGCGTGTGGCAATGCGTGGTGAAGGATGTTCTCATCTAACAAGGGTTAATCGATACCCTTGAAAGGGACAAACCGGAAAAGACATCCGATGAAGACCGGAAGGTGATGGAGTGGAAGACTGCTAGTACAATCCGTCTATGTGTCTCCGATGAGGTAAAGTACTCGGTGATGAAGGATAATTCACTGAAGAAATTATGGAGTAACTTAGAAGAATTGTATATAGCGAAGTCGCTGACAAACCGATGGGTGCTAAAGCGGCAATTGTACAAGTTGCCCATGGAGGATGGCACACAGTTTGTTGACTATCTCAATGTCTCCAATAAGCTTATCACACAACTGACCAATGTGGATGAGAAAATTGAGAAAAACAACAAGGTCATCATACTAACATCATCTCTACCACCATTATAGGAGCAATTGGTGATGAATATTCTTATCAGGAAAATCACTCTCAACTTCAATGAGACAGTTGCATACCCATTGGAGGTAGAGTCCTAAAAAAACCATTGAATTTATCCTTGAGTGATCAAGCATAGGTTGTCATAGGTGTTGCAAATAAAAACAAAAGTCATGGAAATAAGAAGGGCAAGCGCAAGAGCACACCTGTATGCTATCTATGTAACGAGCAAGGACATACCGTAAAGGATTGTCTAAGTTTGAAGCAAATGAGGGGTGCATACTCAGTGGTGGTAGTGAAAGATAATTTGGACATACCAGTCGTCAGTCAATCATGTACTTCTAATGGATGTATATTAGATTTAGGTTGTTGCTCCATATATGTTCAACGAGGGAGGTGTTTGATGAAGGATCTCTATGCCTGGCAAATGGAACGTTTCACTTAGCGGATTGCATACTCTGCAGTCATTGAGGTGGGAATGATTACATTGGAGATGTATAATGTCACACACTGAACATTGACGAGTTCAGCGTGTTCCCGGCTTAATGAAGAATCTAATATTTGTGTTTGAACTCCAAGGTTGCGAGATATCACTTAGAGGTGGAGTCATGCGAGTTACTTGCAAAGTGCAGGTAATCATGAAAAGTGGCTGGAGCAATGGAGGATACCGATTAATAAGTAATATTAAGGGAGGAGCAACCAATGAGAGGTCTACTAAAAATCCTGGTCAGGAGAAGGAAACCATGTCGTCAACGGTAGGTACTCAGATCTCATCTGCAGTTATGCGCGAACTGCAAAGATGGTTGCAAACTCTAGCAGTAGCAGAGGCGAAGGTGCGAGCTACGAGAAGAAGAAAGACGTGGTGGGACCAATCACACGGTACTGGCTATTAGTTGGAGCTCAAAGGCGGTACAAACCTATGGCATGGAGGGCCATAGGAACATGAGGTGTGGTTAACAAAACTACACAGTTAAGGAGTTCTCAGGTGGAGTGTCCAGGCAGCCAAGCCCGGATACCGACACACATTGCGGTGATGTGCATGAGCCCCTGTGGTTGAGGCACCCCCAAAGGTGCATGGGAGGAAAAAAGAATTTTTTTTCAAAAAATAGCAGAGCCGACTTGGAGCGAGTTCTTGGAGGAGCACAACGATTTTAACGGATAAGAGTCAAGGTGAAAATTATTGAGTATGATGACTCATATCCTATTATATTAGGACTTGGAAAGCTAGATAAATCTTAATAGAATTATGACTCCTTCTATTTAAAGTAGGATTCCTACTTCACTTTGGAGAAGGACTAGGAGGACTATATAATCTCATGAGGGGTGGCCAAAGGAACCCAACCAAACAAGAAGTAAGCCACGAACCAACTCATCCAAAGCAAGTGACGCATGAGAGGATTAGAGGCTAGGTTATATTCTTTAGCACTAGATTCTTAAAAAGTTCGAGAGGATTGTGAGAGACACAATCCCTTGTACACTTTTGAGGTTATACTTAAGTAATTTACAGTCGGCTTCGCCAAATCTTTCTTTCTCGTCGTGATTGTTTCGGTGTCGTTATTTGGTTTTCTTCATGAGGTTGATCCACATTGTTCTCGATACTGTTCATGCTTGTGCCGTATCTTGTAACTCTAATCCGATCTAAATGCTATTGCGCATGAGAGGTATCAGAGTATAACAAACTTGATAGCTAAACATTTACTACATCCTTTCCAACTCCGATGTCGGCTTTATTGAAGTGTTTTTGTCGTGCCTGTTTTTTTTATTACATTTAACAGATATGGATCGACACAAAGGCCAGATCGATATTCATCCAACGACAAAGTTGCCGCTAGGGGTGTCAATCGGATACGAATTATCCATTTTATTCGACTACCATATTCAATAGGATACAAATATGGTTTAGATTTTTCCATTCGATTAACAATTTCTCCTATTCGTATTGGTATTCACATTTGCAGAAAAAAATATAGATACAAATATGGTACGGACTTTTGCCATCTGAAATATTATTTTATCCACACTATTCATATTCGTATTCGGTAAAACAAGATACATATTTTATTGCAGTTAGTTAATTAGTTGGATGAGTATTTTTTATTTTAATATGAATTTATGTTTTTAGGTGAAATAGATAAACTAGAATAATTAGATGTGCTATGCACGAGGATATATTATCATAAATATATTGCATTATGTAAGTTATGAAGATATTCGAATCCGTTCGAATTGAGTATGTATTCAGTTCGTAACAACATTCAATTCATATTTGATAATATACGAATTTATATTCGTATTCGTTTAGTATTGGATCCGTTCACACGCTACTCGCCACCGCCGAGTGCGAGGACGAAAGTATTTAACTCGACAACAGGTCGCAGCACCAGCCAAGAGGGGATTGCACTGCGGTGAACGTGACGCGCGCCAGTGCTTTGCATGGGCGTAAGAGCCGTCCTTCCCTTGATTTATATCGCGACATGCGTATCTGCCGTCACGAATTAAGCAGCGGCAGGAACAGTGTCAACATTGAATTCGATCGGGCCACATAAAAGGGGGGAGGGAGTGAGGGAAAGGAGCAATGGTGGTTCAGTACTTTGATTGAGAGAGGGCAGAAAAAGAGCGTGTTTTTCCCCCCCTCCTCGACACGTGCATCGAGTTGCAAAAGCGTAGTGGTAGATGACGCTTTAGAAAGTTGGTAATTTTGGTTTGCGAATAGACGCTGTTACGAGTCTCCGAGGCAACATTTCCCCGCGTACCCGTATTAACGCGGGAATTTTTTTTCTCCCGATTTCTGTGTGAATTAAACTGTTTTATATGAATTTTTGGTAAAATTTATCTGTTTCAAATAAGGCCGAATTGTTTATTAGTATGGTTTTTTAGATAGGTGGATATACAATTAATAAGGGCAAATTATGCTAAACTCATTTCTGGTTCTATGCATATGGAGCTAAAAGCCTAAAACAACGAGTACTAATTAATTCATATATATTTTTCATTTGATTTATTTTTTGTTAGAATTTTCTCTTTTTTAATTATTACTCTCAATATAGATTGAATCCGAACATGAAATTTTATACACAGCTATAGTAAAAACTGAGAAGTAGGTCTTGTTTTCAAAATTCTAATGTTTTTTAGAAAGAAAATTTTCATGTTGATTTGGTGTCCAAACCGAAATTTCGGTTATCATGATTGCACGTAATGGTTGGTTTGCACTAGGTATCTGTCTTTTTATAACTGACCTCTAATGCAGTGTAATTCTGCACGATAATGCAAATTACATCATCTTTAATTCTCATGTATTATTGTGTTTTGGCTACGAGGATAGAAAGCTTCGACACATCAACTCCACGTGTACGAAAAGCACAATCAAATAACATCTATCTTGTACACATAAAGGGCTAAAATGGAAAGGAGAAAAAGCAAAGCCATCATCCTTACCAGAAAAGCGGTACTCTCACTGCTTTTGATCCGACATACATATCCTAGTGAGTAGCATGCATTTCATGGCTAGCTCTCTGTAATTTCATCTAGTGTAGCTAATTAAAGCGACGGATGACGGATCTATCTGCCTCCGGAGGTTTAAACCCAGCGCGCAAAGCACCGTCGACAGGAAGAAAGTAAGGTCCAGTAGTGTGCTGCTGGTCCAGGAAAGTTACATTGCAGATTTTATGTCAAGGATCTCTCGTTTTCTCCTCTTTTCCTAGGTGATAATTAAGAACGACGATGAATGAAAAGTACTGGTACTATATATACCGGATCTCGTAATCTTGAACTTAGGTCCTCGTATGATAAAATTCCCCAACCCATCTACATGATCTGCATTAATGTGCTCCCTGCTGTATTTTGCATGCCACACATCAACTATACAGTTCAAGTACGGATGACAACATTGTGTATTCTGACTTGCAGCCTGAGAACAAAGGTTTCCCTGAGTCCTCCATTAAGCTCTTGATTTTTTCAAACTCTCTCTCACTATAGTTCCCTTCTGCACCACGTAGCATCTGATCCAGATTGTTGTCATGCCTTCCCTCGTCGAAAGCATAGTCCACATCCGGCATATCGTTGTCTCTCTCGACGATGTTACTACCTTCCGGTCTAATCTGCTCTTCACCGTAACTGGTCCAACATGTATACTCCTCTTTGAAACCCTTCGAATCAAGTGCACTTCGATCCGCATTAGGTTGGTAAATATCTTTAGATTATCGCAATCAATGCATGAGCAGTACACAAATTTTATCTCCTTCCTCAACATATCCAGCTTGGCAGCTCTTATAAAAGCAAACATGCCATCAATTTACTATTCACTCACACGGTTCTTAACGTACATCCAGCTTCGGTCCATCTGCGCCACACACGTAACAAATTAGTGTTAAATTAGATTAATGAACGTAACTACTCTTTAAACCCCTTGGAGCTTACCACGAAGATCCCAAATATCTCGCGAGATACTCCTCTCTTTCTTCCTCCTTTCCTTCTCCTCCCTTCATACCTCATTTGACATAGTAACTAAGGCTCACTATGATGTAAACTATATGATTTTACACAATACAGGACAAGTCAATGTATATATACATACTGCTAATTATTCTATTATAAATCTTAACTGCTAATAACCTCCTTGGATGATAAATCGGTCATCGATATCTCTAGATTATAATGCATATAATTAGAAGCAAATACTAACCTTAGATTATCGAGAATAAATAGATCTACATGCACACTTGTAAATCTATGATATTTAGTTCTTTCACCAAACGCCCCAGAGCCGGCTGCCTCCTTCAAAGCAGAGACATATCATAGACAGATCGGGACGACTAGATATTTAATGACGCATATCACATACGATTCTTAACAAGAACCGTCTGTCATATTCTGAGACCTCACCGATGGTCTGTGAATTATCACAGACAGTTTGTATTTAAAATCGTCTGCGATATGTATCACCGACGGTTCTGAGAAAGAACCGTCTGTGATATGCAGCTTTAAATATCTGGTTGTCTTGATAGATCTATTTGTAGTGAGATCTGTCTCTGATATGCGGCTGTTTTGAAGAAGACGACAAGTAAGCATAAGAAAGAAACCAAGCCCACCACGAAGCATTTTTTTGAGGGGTCGACCACGCAGCAAGAGGAGGATGAGACAGCAGCCAAGACCTACTTCATCTAACTGGACACATTGGAGTTCAAGAAGCATGCATGGCTGCCAGGAGAGTGCAAGGTAACCATACACCATACACTTCAGTGTGTCAGGTTCGATGAAGTTGGTCGTGGTTCCTGTCTCATCCTCCTCATGCTGTGTGGATGGCCCCCTGAAAAAATCATGCATCGTGGTGGGCTTGGTTGTTTTCTTAGGCGTACTCACCATCTTCTTCAAAGCAGCTGCATATCAGCCAGATCTCACTATAGACATATCACAGACGGTTCTTGTTAATAACCGTCTTTATACATATCATAGACGGTTTTTAACATACATAGTCTGTGATATATAATTATCACAGACTGTTTTTAAAAAGAACTATCTGTGAAAAATAAAGATCACGGACGATTCTATTTAATAACCGTCTGTGAGAATTATATATCACAAACTGTTGTATTTTATAACCGTCTATGATACATATCACGAACAGTTTGTTCAACTAAACCGTCTGTGATAGTAACTTATATAGCTAAAAAATGTTCTATTGTGCTTGAGTGAACAATGCAAGGTTTTGTGTTTGAGAGACGAAAAGACAAAGAGTAGGGAGCGATGTGGGGATTCATCTTCGATGGTGGATGATCATTTTTATAAAATAAGGAACAAAATTGGCACGTGAGACGAAGAGACGCATCGCGCAGGAGCCGAAGCGGCATTATCATAGACGCTTTCAATGACAAACTGTCTGTGATACAAAATTATAATTATGACGAACCGTATGTCATTTATCACAGATGGTTCTAGCCACCGCTAGTAACATTGATGGCCGCGCTTGTAAAACCGTCTGTGATAATTACAACACAGACGGTTGTATTGAACCGTCTGTGATGAGACGTTTAGTATAGCTTTTTTTGTATTGGTGATAGGAGGGACGTGCAAAAGCTCTATGTCTGCCGTAGGAGGTCAACACGAGTCCGCAGTCTGCTGTTTCACGGCGCCTCCAGTGAGCGGGGTGCTGCGGCTCGACCATGTTGGACCGAAAAGGCGACTAGAGGAGGGGGGGGGGGTGAATAGGAGCACGCTCACTTTTTCCCAAATAATGAATTCAACACAATTTCACTCCAATAGCTATGATGAAGCTATGAAGATCAATATACCAGTACAGCGGAAGACTAGTATTGAATCCAATTAAATCCCTAAGCAAAATCACAAAATCAACTAAGATTGCAAGAACTCACGGCCGACGGCGGTCGATCATTGGACCTAACCGGTCGGACCGATTGCGGGCGATCGACCGGCGTTGTCTTTGGCGGTCGGACCGCTCAAAATCGGTCGGACGGTGATGACGGGCGATCGACCGCCGACTCCGTAACCGATCGCAATAAGATAAAATCGGCCGATGACGGTTGCAATTAGGTGAAACTTTTGATTCTCAACTCCAATCTTTATGAAACTTTGCACACACCTTCTATATGCTATTGAGGACCTATTCCAATCGAATATTATGATAATTTTAGAACGATCTTGAGCAATTGCCAATTGATTAACGAAGGTCTAAAGCAAGAAACGAAAACTTGATCCTAAAGCCTGTTCGTGAGAGGTTGATGATCAAGATGATGCTAGATAGATTCACACATATCACAGCAAGCTAATTCACGTGAAAGAATCAATCACAAACTCGCGGATCAAAGAAAGCCCTAAAAACACGAAATTGAAAGCAAGAACGAAAAGAGACTTATCTCAAGCAAACCTTGCATAGATTGATTTCGTGATTAATGCTGGATTACATCCACACCATCATGGATTAGTGGACAATCAAAGATCACGAAATTCACCACAAACCATCAAGAGCCCTAGCCTCCACCTCAACTCCCCTAAAGACAATTAGGGTTTGTTAAAACATAAAAAGGCGAGAGAGAGAGGTGCAGCCACTACCTCCTCCTATTTATAGTGGAGGCCTAAAACTCCTAGGGTTTGACTCAATTGGGCTCCCGTTAAGGCCCACTAACAAACGGGTCACACACGCACGCTTCGCAAAGCGCCGTCTTTAACCTTTTGACCTAAACCGCTTCACCATGCACCATGGATTTGCCAATAGGTCACCCTTGTCCATCTTGTGTCACGCTTGAGTCGTTGACCTCACCCGGCATCGTTGATCGTTCTGGACCTCAACTCTCCAAGTCTAGTCCCGATCCTCCTCGCCGTTGACCGTCGTTGACCACCAAGCAACCTGCACAACCATAGACAAGCAAACACGAATTCGGGAACAAGTTCTTCACAACTTGACCCATGTTAGTCAAAACATGCATCATGCAAACCATATGCCACGATACCAATGACTTTGACCTAACCAATCAACATCGCCACGGTTGGCCGACGCGTTCAAGTCAATACGGCCGACCGCTCGGGTGGCCGGTCGGACCCCTTGGCCGGTCGGACCGCTCCCTCGTGAGCCGGCCGGACCGCCTATGGGACTTAGCCGAATTTCAACCCCGAAAATCCAAACCTTCGGAAACTTTAAACCAATAGAACTTTTTATGGAGACTCCAAAATCATGAGACCAAGTGCATTGGGATCCCCTCACTTGCCTACAACACCTATTGTTGGCCCACTCGTTTGACCACTTTGGTCACACGGTCCGATCGCCCACATGGCCGGGCCCGACCGATTTGGGACCGGCCGGACCGCGTGCAGGACCGGTCGGACCGCCTCGCCGATAAGCACAGAACTTTGTCGAAAACACGTGAAACGACAAACCGTAAACGCCATTGCCAATTGTCACATCATCCTAAGATCTGGAACATATCCCCATGAAATCCACAGACCAGTACCGTCAGATCTGGTCATCCCCTATCTTGTCCTCAAGTGAGTACGAAGTTTTGTCCCCAAATCCCCATCCAGGTTTTCTTCTCACTCTGATTTTGTCCCCTCCATCTTGTCAGATTTCGTTCTCAGTGAGCTGCCCCCCATTTATGGTCGACAAGGGAGGACGATTCGGTTCGAGATGGACGTCTCTACTCGATCTCATCCTCGTTAGAGAGTGAGTCATTGATTGAGAGAGAGAGTATCTTTTAATTACCTTCTTGCAAACTATCGAAAGAGCATATCAAAACTACTGTTCAACAATTGATTGGTTTGGCTCAAAATATGATTTTTTTGCAATAAAAATCGTCTGTGATAGTCTATTTTCACAGACACTTCTAAACAAGAACTGTCTGTGATAATTGACTATCACAGACGGTTATTGTTCGGAACCGTGTGATAGTTTTTTTCACAGATAGTTCAAAAATCGTTTATGGTGACCTCGTATTATCACAGACCCATAAAATCAGACGGTTCAGAAAACCATCCATCTGTAATGGTCTTTTTCTGTAGCAGTGTTCGGATGTATAACACTACTTGTGTAGTGCAGTAACTCCTTCGACGTGCGCGTACACACACGCATGCATTAAGATCGATCTTTTGGAGTTTATTCAGTGTACATGTACATTTATTACATACGTTGGACCCACCTATCAGTCAATATTACTAGTCTCTTCACCATATATATAGGTACGAACAAAATATCCATTTGTCGCACGCACTGATCGATGTATCATATCATGGACCGCGCATTTCTGACTTCTCTCCACCTATGACTGCTATCAGCCTGTGTGTGTTACTGCAAAGCAACATGTAACAACAAGTCGATCTCGATCCTGTTTTCTGCTCTCATGGATAGAGAGCGAGGGCCGGGGGTGAACATGAGGAGGGCAGGTGGAGCGAAAGAGTCCCAGTCAAGCCCATGAATGCTTGGAGAGGAGCACAATCTATTGCACCCTCTTCCTACACTGTTCCCATTAAAACTCCTCACTGTTCATCCTGCCTTCCATTACCTTCACAACCCTGCCTGTCGGTTGAGAGTTACATAGCCTGCATGATATTGCGTTTGCTAAGGGAATTCGATCCTCTGCGTTGCTGCTGCAGTAAATACTGAGATGCTACAGTACATTACCATTAAAAGCCTCTACCGTTCAATCAAAAAAAGATGAACCCGAGATTAATCGCTACAGTACACAGTAGAATACTGTCTACAATGTCATCAGTATTTACTACCGAGAATCCGGATACACATACAAGCACGCTAATACCCAATAGATTGCTGCTGGGGTAGTGCCATATATGCATGCTACAGCTAGCTAGTCCAGTAGTACTAGTCCTCTTCCAAAGCTAGGGCCAAGGAGAAGACACCGCATTCAAGATCAAGCTAAGTAAGTCAATCGAACTATGTATGCTGTATGCATGCATGGCCTAGGGTTTGCCTCTCCAAGCATGCATGGACTGCATGCAAATATGGGCCCACCAGACTGTGGCACTGCTGGTCCTTGGCTAGGCCTGGATGGGGGACCCAGGTGTCTGTGTCAAATGGGCTTGCTAGGGCATTCAGGCGCTGGATGTCGTTGGATGCGAAGCTTGGTATTGGAGGCAGGTCCTATCCTGTACTGTTCATCTGAGACGGAGAAATTAATTGCTCTCTCTCTCTCGATCTCGAAAGGTGATTGTCCCTCTCTTTTTGTAGATTTGATTTTCAGGACCTGCGGATCGATCCTACAACTATGTGCAGTAGTATCACTTTCTGTAAAATTATGGGTGGACGGTTTCATTACATACGTGGCACAATTAAACAAAACAACCTAATAGGATAAAATCTTACTGATAATATATATATACTTTTGACCATAAATACTAATTAGAGTAACCATATTACTTACACAGTTTTGGCTCCAGGATCTTCCGAAAGCGATAATCCATGTTTGGTAGACTTCCAGAGAGCAAAGGTAGTGTCATTCAGCAGATCGTACATATGCATGGCCTATGGTATATAATAAACTTGTTTGAAGGTTAGCCGACCGGTAAGCCCAGCTAACGAAACACCGTCTAAGAACCTGTCAAACCTTGAACACACTGGTACGACGACGTCAGGCTATTTCAACACAGAACGACCTTTGCAAGGACCATTTCTCTGTGTTGATATTTTCTTGAAGGCTTTTCTCCCCATATATATAATTTTTTATACAGCACTACAATTAGAAACACAGTGAAGCATACGTACGATCGAGTACATTATGTATACGTACACTCGACTAGGTCTTGACATGCTAAAAAAAAGTTCAGCGGAGATGTTTGATTTTACTGGGTCTAATGAGAAAACAACAAAAGAAGATAGCAGTTGGGTGCATGGTCAAACTTCGAGAGCTCTAAGGTGAATACTAGGGTTCAAATTATTATATCTGTATTCTGAGGGCTACTTGTGAGTAATCTGTTGGTTATTAGGACTTGATCAAATGACCTATTTTTCATATAACTTTCAGATTTGATCAACTCTTATGAGTCGAGATATATAGCTAGGGTCCCTGTTAGAATATGAGTCTTTATCTGTATATGATACCCCCTTATACTCCTTATATATATATATATTACCTATTATGCCCTCTTGAATACGTACGTGCACAATATTCATAACATGTATCAGAGCTAGGGCACTAACGTATCTTTTTTTCCGATGCTAGATCTGTGCCGTTGTCCCTCACACTGCCGCCGCCGCCGGTGCCGAAGCCACGCCGCCGCTGTTGTCGCTCGGGCCACTACCATCGCTGCCGTTGTTGCTCAAGTCATCACTGTCGTCGTCCGCTCGGGTTGCTGTCCACAGCACCGACGTTGGTTCAACCCGAGGCAGCCCGATGCTTGTCGCCGCTGGTCTCGTCGCTCGAGCCATCAAGGCGACTCAGGCCACCACCACCCAGAGCTTGCCACCACCACCAGCAGTGCATCGCCGCCTGACGCGACGCCATTGTTCGAGCTCCTCTGCTCCGGGCTAGATCGCGTCGCCGCTGGGGCCGCGTCGCCGCCGTCGCATTGGCCACCGACGATCGGCAGGGGAACCCTATGTTCCTCGTGCGCTCAGCTTCATGTTTTCAGCATGAGCCGACCCAGCTCGTAAAAAAATAGTACGTTGATCTAACCGCCGCGCTGTCCAGCGCCGCCTGTTAGACTTTGTTACCTTGGTCACCGCTCCGTCCAGCGCCGCCTACCAATGTCTTCCATTCCATCAGCTGCGATCCCATTCTTGGGAACCAAGCTTAATGGGACGAGCTGCAAGTTGTGGTCTTCACTCATGGAGATCACCCTCGATGGTCTCCGCCTCTGGGGACATGTCACTAGTGCCCGACCTTGTCTGCCGTCACCGGTTCAGCCTTGTCCCAGACAGCCTGCTTTGGCACTTCCTACAGAAGATGAGGCCATCAAGAAGGAGGTAGATGCCACTATTTCTACTGCTGATGAGGCATTTTAGTATGCCATAGACACTTTTGAGCGCTGGTGTGCTGATGAGGCCTGTGTTCGAGCCATCATGGTGGTTAGCGTCGACGACTCCATCAAGGCATACATTATTGGTATGCGTGCCACTCGTTAGATCTGGGAGTACTTGCTTAAGCGATACTAGTAGGGCAGCGATGCTCAGTTCTTTTCGCTTCAGCGTGAGTTGGAGACGCTTCGCCAAGAGGACTCCCCCGTCAACGACTTCTTTCGAGCCCTGGCCAGTCTCTGGCGCTAGCTAGATGAGATGGCTTCTCCGCTCTTCCAGGAGTGTCATATAGTGCAGAAGGTGGATTGTGATCGCCTTCGCCTTTATGGATTCGTCTGCCATCTTCGCCCAGAGTTTGGGCTTGTTAGGGCTTAACTGCTGAGCCACTCACCAAGACCGACAGTCATTGAGTCTTTTTCGATGCTTCGTGCTGAGGAGCTTCGCCGTGGGTTAGCAGCATAATTTGTTCCGGCTGTGCTTGTCACCCCTTCTTCTTCTACTACACTAAAGGTTTCTACTACAGTCCCTCCTCAGGTATCTATTTATGCTCTTATTTTTATACCAACTAGGGTTCAGTGTAATTATTGCAAGAACTTTGGGCACGACTATTAGTGTTGTGGGGTGCGAAAAAAGCAGAACAAGACGGGTGGGGCTGGACAATCCAAGGGGGCAGGGAGGCCCTTCCTCGACGGGAGGAGAGACCAGCACGTCAGGACCTTCTCAGCGAGATGACTCTGTTCAGCTATTCTGCTAGGGTCTACTTCAGCAGCTCTCTCACAGCTCAGCAGGTTCTGCCAGTCTAGCTCAAACGTCTCCTACAAGTACTTCTTGGGTTCTGGATTATGGTGCTTCTTTCCACATGACACCAGACTCCACATCTCTCACTTCAGTGGGACCTCCTATTTTTTCTATCTCTGTTTAGACAGCTGACGGTACTCCTCTGTCTGTTAACTGTTAGGACACTCTTTTGTCCACTAACTTTTATGTTCCAGCTGTTTCCCATGTTCCCCAGCTTACCATGCAGCTTCTCTCGGTGGGTCAGCTCACCGATCTTGGTTGTAGGGTTGGTTTTGACACTCACACCTGTTTCATCTAGTATCGACACACATGGATGGTACTTGGAACTGACCGACGCCATAGGGATCGTCAGAGTCTCTACATCCATGATCGCCTCCACCTTCCATCCACTTTAGTTGCTCCAGTCACCTCTACATCTACTTCCACCGCCACTGCTGCCACCACCTCTGGCATTTTTGCGTAGTGAAATCACCATTTAGATCACTTATGTCAGTCCTGTCTCTCTTCATTAGTTCATCAGGGTTTTGTCAGGGTTGTAAGCTGGACAAGCAGCTATAACTTTCTTATCATTCTAGTGAGTCCTTGTCTTCTCATCCTTTTAACTTAGTTCATTCAGATGTATGGGGACATGCGCCTATTATCTCTAAAGACGGGCATAAATTTTATGTGATCTTTATTAATGATTATTCCCGTTTTACATGAATTTTTCCTATATCTAATCAGGGTCAATTTCTTGTGATCTATTGTAGCTTTGCAACGATGGTTCGTACTTAGTTCAATTCTCCTATCCGTACTTTTCGCTATGATTCTGTTGGCGAGTACTGTTATGGTCTTTTTAGACAGTTTCTTTCTGAGCAGGGCACTCTTGACCAGTCTTCTTGTCTTGGTGCCCATACTCAGAATGTGGTTGTTGAGCGCAAATATTATCATCTGATTAAGACTGCCTGCACTCTTCTCCTTGCCTCTCACATTCCGCCACAGTTTTGGACTGATGTTGTTTCTACGGCTGCATATCTCATCAATATGTAGCCTTCTACTGCTCTTAAGTGTGTCAATCCTATAGAACATCTCTACTCACGAGCCCCCCAGTACACTCACCTTCGGGTTTTTGGCTGCACCTATTTTGTTCTGTTGTAGCCTCATGAGCGCACCAAACTGTCAGCTATATCAGTCGAGTGTGTGTTTCTTGGTTATAGTTCTGAGCTTAAGGGTTATCACTGCTATGATCCTTCCACTCGACGGATCAGGATCTCACGAGATGTTGTCTTTGACGAATCTTGACCTTTCTTCTATCGAGATTCGTCCCCTTCTCCTATTTCCACCGTTGAGTCAATTTCATAGTTGTCTCTTTCTGACTTTTCACCCATTTCTCAACTATCATAGTCTTCTCCTAGTCTATCTCGAGTGGTTCCTTCTGTACCTCCGCCTCCGGTGCTGCTTCCTGCAGCACCGCCTCTTGTTCTTACAGCACTACCATCTTGGTTCTCTGGTATTCACTACTTTAGGCGTCCTCGTCCTTCACTAATCTGCTCTCCTAGTATCTTGCCGACACCCATGTCTGCTCCTCCTAATGATACTCCCTGTTACGTCCTTCGAGACCAGACATCCCTTCGACCTCTTGATCGTCTTGTATTTGCTCCGAAATCTCATGTTCTCTATGTCACGGAGCATAGCTCTTACCGTGAGGCTACTCCTTATTCTGAGTGACAGCTCGCTATAGCAGAGGAGCTTGATTCTCTTCGACGTATGGAGATCTGGGATATTGTATTGACACCTGTGCATGCTCGTCCGATCACATACAAGTGGGTGTACAATATTAAGACCCAGTCTGATGGAACTATCGAGCGCTACAAGACTCGCTTTGTAGCTCGCGGTTTTCAGCAGTAGTACGGTCGTGACTATAATGAGACTTTTACCCCTGTTACCCATATGACCCCTGTTCGCACTCTTGTTTCAATTACTTCTATTCGCCGGTGGTCTATCTCTCAGGTGAATGTTAAGAATGTTTTTCTTAATGGTGTTTTGCATGAGGAGATCTACATGCAGCCACCACCCGGTTATTATGTTCCTGATGGACACGTCTGTCATCTTCGTCGTGCTCTTTATGGCCTCAAACAGGCTCCTCGTATCTGTTTTCTGTGTTTTTACCTCAATGATTACTGATGTTGGTTTCACTATCAGTTCTCATGATCCTACTCTTTTTGTCCGTGTTTCATCTCAGGGTAGGACACTGCTTCTTCTGTATGTTGATGATATGCTCATCACTGGTGATGATTCCTCATTCATCACGTATGTAAAGAAGCATCTTAGTGAGCAATTTTTGATGACTGATCTTTGTTCTCTTACGTACTTCCTTAGGATTGAGGTCTCTTCCATGCCTTAGGGCTACAACCTCTCCCAGCAGAAGTATGTCCAGAATCTTCTTGACCGATCTAGTCTGACTAACACTTGCACTGTTGAGACTCCCATTGAGCTATCCCTCCAGCTTCGTGCCACTGATGGTGATCTTCTTGAGGATTCTACTCGATATCGTCATCTTGTTGGGAGTTTGGTGTACCTTGTGAGCACTCGTTCTGATATTGCTTATGATGTTCATATCTTGAATCAGTTCATGGCTCGTCCTACCCATCTACACTACAGTCACCTTCTTTGTGTTCTTCGCTACTTGCGTGGGACCATCTCTCGTCGTTTGTTTTTCCTTAGCTCCACCTCACTACAACTTCAGGCGTACTCCGATGCGACCTAGACTAGTGATCCTTCCAATCGTCGTTCTCTTTCTGCTTACTGTGTTTTTCTTGGCTTCTCTCTGATTGCCTGGAAGACAAAGAAGCAGACTGTAGTTTCCTGTTCGAGTGCAGAGGCTGAGTTGAGAGCTATGACAGCAGTGACAGTAGATGTTACTTAGCTGAGGTGGTTACTTGCAGATTTTGGAGTGCCTGTGATGGGATCTACGACTCTTTTTTCTGACAGTACAGATGCTATCAGTATTACCCGAGACCCAGTGAAGCATGAGCTCACCAAGAACATGTGTGTGGATGTTTCATATACTCGCTCACAGGTGCAGGAGAGAGTACTTGCTTTACAGTTTGTGCCCTCAGAGTTACGGTTGTTGACTTCTTCACGAAGCCACAAACTAGGGTACAACATTTGTATTTTCTCTCTAAACTCAGTGTGTGTGATCCTCCATGAGTTTGAGAGGGGTGTTAGAATAGGAGTACTTATCTGTATATGATACACCCGTACTCCATATATATATTACCCATTAAGCTCTCTTGAATACATGCACTGCTCTTTATCCAGAAGAAATGATCTTAAACATGTAACTGAAAAAAATGTGTGATGAACAATATATCTAGCCGAATTTATTATACAGGGTACTTCAGAATGAGTTTGCGCATGACAAATTTGACATGCAATAGCCAACCGGGTGGCTAGTCCAACTAGTGTGGCCACCCGTGCCTCATAGTTATAAATGCTCACAGTTCGAACCCTAGTAACCGCATGTTATATGTATTTATTTGTGGATTTTTGAAATTTGATCCAATGGCTTTTAGGTTGTGAGTGTTAAAGAAAATTATGAAAACCAACTGCAAACCCCTTCTAGACAAATTCAACATGCAATAGCATGAAGTAATCACATGGATAACGAGACTAATTAGGTAGATTTCGTCAAACTAACAGAACGTTTTTGTTTGGACATTGTTTGACAGACTAATAAGTTAAAGGATTCTGTGTTCTGATTAAGTAGAGGTTTATTTCAAGTGTCACGGGTAATACGTAGTGCTTGAGACATTAGCACACGGGCCCACATGTTGGTGCACCGACAATGCATACTCATGACATGGAAGACTTTTTCTTCCCCGTTTTGCATGACTAGTTAGCCACTATGTTCCGAATTTTGTTGCCTATAGCTCACGTTTGTGTGGCTAAATTTTGAATCAGCTTTTAGCTTTCCAAGATCCACTCCACTCATCAATCACGTATATATATTTGGATCAAATAATCCTCACATATATGCTCCTATGTATATATATATATGTGGACCACTCAGGGAATCTCTCAACAAATTTCAGCCAAAATTTCACTGGAGAGACATCTTTGCTGTTCCATTTTGGGTTATTCAGTTGAGTTATTCATCTGCGTTTTGTCCCAGGAAATCCTAGTATGATATTCACTTCTGCTCAATGGACTCTCTCATTTATTTTGTGTAATCAAGCCCCTCTCTACTTGTCTGACACATCGAAGATCGATACAAGTGAATTCTCTTAATTATGTCTCACTAACAAAGAGAATGGTTCAATTTCACAACCATATTCCTGAAAAATTTCAACAATGATGCGAAACAAATTCCGGAAGGGATCTTGTGGGTGAAGGAAAATTGATGCGATGACAGTCAAATCTTGTAGCTAGTACCTCACCTACTATACTGTCACTAGTGCAGGCTACACAATGATCAAAATAAATGAGCTCACTAGTCACTACCTCCGACATTTCGGTCATTACTAATTTTATCCCATTGGTGCCACTTACTGACCTCTTCACAAGAATGCTTTGTCAGTGTGCTTCGTGATGCATGATGCTCTGATCTTTATGTGTGTGTGTGTGTGTGTTTATTGCCAGAAGTAGAACAAATTGATTATCAAGTCCTTAAGAGAATATCATATTTATATTTTTACAGGAACTACGGACAATCGTGTTTGGATGCCGGCAAGGGTGTATATAGTAGTGGCACGTTCAAAGTACATATGCTCTACGGGGTCATACCCCCACTAGGGAGACATGTTCATCTGTTTCTTTCCCCTTGCCATCTTAATTTGTTCCGTCAAAATCCAACACAGCGAAGAAATAGTGTCTAATTAACGAAGAAATTAATACACCAAAAATGCATCTTAATTTTAGCAAAAAAATCGTGTGACCATAGGAGTGCAGTATGTTGAATGTTTTCAGCCACAAAAGATTTGTGGGGGGAAAATCTAGTATTTCTAGTGACAGTTTTGAATATGTGTTTTAGCAATGAAGGGCATCTATAAAAAAGAGCGCTATCGAAGGCCCTTCCGCTCCTGTCCACACCGTATGCTCCCCCCTCTTCTCTCGACTCAACCCTCTGCTGCCTCAACCCCCAAACCTACCCACAATGCTGATTGCCGACATCACCTCATCCCATGAATCCCCACTAGAGGTGGCCAAATGAGTCGTATCAGTTGGACCGACCCGAAGTACACCACTATTGATCTAGCCTAAACATAGCACGGCCCACCACCTAAATAGTTCGTGCCGCCCGGCACGACACACTGTGACATACTTAGGTCACGACCTTGGGCTAGCCTAGCACGACACGAATAGTACTGGGCTTGGCACGACATGTTTAGCCAACAGTCAGCCCGTTAGGCACAGTAGGCTTGGTAAGAGTTGAATTTTTGGATTTTCTAACTGTTTATAGCCGTTGGGGAGCTTAAAAGATACAAAAAAATTCAAACAATCTCAGATTTTTTAAAAAAATAAATAAACAGCAAACCCCCCTCGTTACGCCACCATACAACCTTCACTATCTTCTCTGAATTCTATTATGAAAATTTAGATCCACTTTGATATAATTTGACAAATTGGAAATATTTTTTGCTAAATATTCAAAATTTCAAAATCCAGATGTAGTCAGAAAAGTGGTCACAATACTAAATTTTGTAGTTTTTTTTGTTCTTATTTGTTGTACTTAGGTGAAATACATAATAGTGTAATTTTCAATGTATTTTTCATGATATGATAATGTCCCTATTATTGATTTCAGAATCTGACCTGATGATCTTGCATCATTCGATAATGTTGTGCCTCCAACTCAAACGGAAGAGCAAGCAATACCATTCTTAGGCCCTACGAGTGCCTCTGTGTCTGCAAGCACCAGAGAAAAGAGATTTAGGTCCAGACATCAGGAGTCTCGGCATATTTCGATAAGAAATTAAAGCCAGACGAAAATAGAGTTCAATTAAAATATATTGTTTGTAAAATTTGTCATCATGATTTGTCTACAAAGTCTTCAGGTGGAACTAGACACTTGATTAGACATATTGCATGATGTGAAGCAATAAAAAAGATTGATCATGAGGCAGACACAACTGCAGTACAACCCCGCCGATATGGTACGTAGCTGGGATTATAGTCTTGTGGTAGCATGAGAATCTCTTTGTCGTTTAACTGCTTCACAAGATTTACAGTTAACTTTGGTGAGTCCTGATGAACCACGGAGGTTCTATTCTGGCCCGATCATTCAATGAGAAGGTAAATGCGGTAGAAATCGCTCAACTCTCATGATACTGGCTACGAACTCGAAAGGCCCGAAACCACGGAATCGCTAAACTGCACGACAGGTCGTTATCAACCGTGCACGAATACCAGTATGACCTGATCACGAAGATCAATCCCTGCATACACCGAAGAAACACAGAATAACAAGGTGAAACACAATCTGATGTATTGCAAATATTGATGAAAGTACTGATAAGGTGGGATTCCGAATAAGGATCTTGACCGGGTGGTCTAGTCGACACACGCGGAAGATACAAGTTGGAACGAAGGCAACTAAAGATAAACGAAATGCAAGTACTAGCAAAGGGAGGCAGTGGCTCCTATATGGGGAGATGACCAGGGTGGCGGCCAGGAAAGTGGACGCATGCCTCTGGGGTTACGAAACCCATGGGCTCAAGTGGAGGTGGCGCAACACCCTTTTGACTCGGACTCAGAAATAATACAAGATAGTTTTGGCGATTACAGAGCACTCAGAAGGAATTTAGAGGTGAGACTAGATCCATTAGAAAGAGGGCGAGATAATATTTCAATCAAGTACTTGTGGACCTTCAACGGACTCTGTATAAGAAAGTTATGCATATTTGAAGTCGGTGCTGTCTCCGAAGGACGAATTAGATTGCACTTGCTTCCCTTCATGATCAGCTCCTAAGTTCCTGATTAAAAGAACATCGCATGCATTAGGTAGAAGCATATTCTTATTGGAAACAAAATGTACTCCTAGAACCGAAGTTACCTGATAGTTCAATTGACGTGCACGAGCTCTGGTGATTGGACCTTGCAAGTGCATAGGTGTAGCTCTATTATGACGAGTGTTGGGTGTATTCATGGAAGTGATATCCTCATCATCCTTCCCTTCTTGCATCTGAGTCGTCATCGACTCAAAGTCATCGACTTCACCCAAATATGACTTTAAATCTGCAGTGTTAATTGTGGGACTAACCCCGAACTCTGCAGGCAGATCAAGCTTATATGCATTATCATTAATCTTAACTAACACCTTGAATGGACCATCAGCTCTAGGCATCAACTTAGGGTGCGTTTGGTTGGTGGGATGAGGTTGAATGGGATAGGATGGTACATGTAGGATGTGATCGTCCTGGATGATATGATACAAGTATGGTGTTTGGTTGGTGGGATATGATGATACATGATTTTGTTTGGTTGGTGGAATATGATGGTCCTGGATGATTCAAGATGGTGTTTGGTTGGTGGGATAGGATGATCCACATGATATTTTTTGCACTAAAATATGCCAAGAGTAGTCTTGTTTTGTTAATTAAATGACAAGGAACACAACGGTTCAATCAGATAGTAAATCGGATACTCGGTTTAGGAAAGATGATAATTTAAAGCTCGTAAATCAAGCCGCCACGTCACCAAAACGCCTTGGAATTCGAGTGAACGGTGTGGTTCGGGATTTCCCCCCGAATGGGATGATACAGCATAAACATGAAATATTCTTTTTTCTTGAACCATCTCATCCTGAATGGTTTGGTTCTATTCAACCAACCAAACACCTGAATGAGCTCATTTCCCGTACCGGATGGTTCAGGACCACTCCATTCAACGAACCAAACACACCCTTAGACTTTCTCAATTCAGGAAATCTATCTTTGCACAAATTAATGTAACCATACGAGATCACCAGATTCAAAAGTTAAACTCTTTCTACCATGACTACCAGAAACCCTATACTTAGCTTTCATGCACTCTTTGTTTTCTTTAGTAGTTTCATGCAGTTTAAGGACAAATTCAGCACGCTTCTTAGCATTTAAATTTACCTTTTTAGAAGTAGGAATAGGCAATAAATCAATAGGAGAGCGAGGATTAAAGCCATATACTACCTGAAAAGGGCTCATCTTTGTGGTAGAATGCAACGATCTGTTGTAAGCAAACTCTACATGAGGTAGACATTCTTCCCACATCTTCAAATTCTTCTTCAAAACAGCCCTCAGCATAGTTGATAACGTGCAGTTGATAAATTCAGTTTGTCCATCCGTTTGGGGGTGACAAGTAGTAGAAAATAGTAACTTAGTCCCCAATTTCGCCCAAAGGGTGCACCAAAAGTGACTCAAGAACTTCGCAGCCCGATTTGAAACTATAGTATTGGGAACTCCATGTAGTCGAACGATCTCTCTAAAAAGTAAATTACCAATATTTGTAGCGTCATCGCTCTTATGACAAGGTATAAAATGTGCTATTTTAGAAAATCTATCAACAACAACAAAATCACTATCTCTCCCCTTCTTTGTTTTAGGTGATCATAAAATAAAGGCCATTGAAATATCCTCCCAAGGAACACTAAGCACAGGAAGAGGCATATATAAATCATGTGGATTAAGTCGGGACTTAGCTTTATTCTATGTAGTATAGCGAGACATGTGCGCTTAATGTCTCACCTCATTTGGGGCCAATAGAAGTACTCAGCCAGAATGTCCCCTGTCTTCTTGACACCAAAGTGTCCCATCAATCCTCCGCCATGCGCCTCCTGTTGCAACAAAAGACGAACAGAGCTAGCTGAAATGCATAGCTTGATAGCTCTAACCAAGAATCCATTGCTTAACACAAATTTATTCCAGCTCTTTCCCTCTTGACAATTCAACACAGCATCTTGAGCATAAAGTTCTTTAATTTTTTCTAAACCAAAAAATTCTACAATCAAGTTGAGACAACATGGTATAACGCCTAGATAAAGCATCAGCAATAACATTCTCCTTCCTTTTCTTGTGTTTGATAACATATGGAAACGATTAAATAAACTCGACCCATTTGGCATGTCTACGGTTCAGTTTACTTTGAATATAAATGTGCTTTAAAGATTCATGATCTGAGTGTATAATAAACTCTTTAGGCCATAAATAATGCTACCATTTTACTAAAGTTCAAACGAGAGTAAATAATTCCTTATCATAAGTAGAATTGTTCAAACTAAGCCCACTCAATTTTTTACTGAAATAAACAACAGGTTTACCTTCTTGTAGTAACATACCTCCAAGTTCAATTCCACTAGCATCACATTCAAGCTCAAAAGTCTTACCGAAATAAGAAAGTTGGAGAAGTGGCGCATTTGTGAGCTTCTCTTTCAGAAGGTTGAATGATTGTTCTTGTGCAGGGCCACAATGGAAAGGAGCGCTTTTCTTGGTGAGCTCATTCAATGGTGCGACAATGGTACTAAAATCCTTGATGAAGCGTCGATAAAATCCAGCAAGTCCACGAAAACTTCACACTTGTGCGACCGTGTTAGGTGTCGGCCAACTCTATATAGCCTCTATCTTGTCTTGATCAACTTCAATGTCCTGTGGAGTCACAACATAACCAAGAAAAGATACTCGATCGGTGCAAAAGGTGCACTTTTCAAGATTACCAAATAAACGTGTATCGTGTAGAGCATGAAAAACAACACATAAATGATCAAGATGTTCCTCAAGTGACTTGCTATATATCAATATGTCATCAAAATATACCACCACAAATTTATCAATGAAAGTACGCAAAACTTCGTTCATCAATCTCATGAAAGTACTAGGTGCATTAGTTAAACCGAAAGGCATTACTAACCACTCATATAAACCGAACTTAGTTTTGAACGCTGTTTTCCATTTATCTCCGAATTTCATGCGAATTTCTTGATATTCACTACGTTAATCAACTTTATAAAATAAAATAGAGCCACTTAATTCATCAAGCATGTTGTCTAACCTAGGAATAGGATGACGATATCTAATGGTAATATTATTGATAGCTCTATAATCAACACACATATGCCATGACCCATCTTTCTTTGGGACCAAAAGTACAAGAACAACATATGGACTAAGGCTCTCGCGTACGTACCTTTTGTCAGGGAAGTCTTGCACTTGACATTCAATCTCCTTAGTCTCCTCGAGGTTGATTCAGTATGCCGCACAGTTGGGTAGGGAAGCTCCTGGGATCAAGTCTATCTGATGTTCAATGCCCCTAATTGGGGGCATCCCCGGTGGTACCTCATTTGGAAATACATCATCTTACTCCTGCAATAGGTGAGCAACAACAGGAGGCAAAGAAGGGGGCATATCCTCAAATGAAAACAATGCTGCTTTGCACACTAAAGCATAGCAAATAGAATTACCAGTTTTCACCTCACTAATATCAGACTTTGTAGCTAACAAATCAGAACCTTTCAATCAAATTTTACCTTTCTTAGCACTAGGTTCATTCTTTTTATGCGGTGCGAGTTCTTTAGCTACAATCTGATTTTCACTTTTTCTACTCTCCTCTTCTCTATTAGCTCTATCTAATTCATCTTTTAAAATCGTTTCGGAGACATGGGCAGCAAAGTGATTCTCTTTCCGTTAGACATGAGAGTATATTGATTAGTCCTACCATGATGCATAGTATTGTTATCATATTGCCACGGTCTACCTAACAATAATGAACATGCTTGCATAGGTACGACATCACAATCAGCATAATCATGATATGAACCAATAGAAAAGTGTACTATCACAATGTGATTTACCTTCAGCTTACCACATGAATTAAACCATTGAATATAGTAAGGATAAGGGTGTTGTTCTGTGCTCAAGGCAAGCTTCTCAACCATATCAATGTTAGCCAAACTGTTGCAACTTCCTCCATCAATAATCACATGACAAGAACGCTCATTGACCACAAATTTTGTTTGAAATAGATTGTGGCATTGATTACATTCAAGACACTCCATTTGAGCACTAAGGACACGCTTCACAATTAAGCTCAAAACTTATCACTTGCTTCAGCCCAAAACGTTCTTCGTCATGTTCAAATTCATATTTCTCACCGCGGGTCGATTACAAGAATGCATGTTCTTCATCAATATCACTAGTGAGGTATACTCATCATATTCTCTAACAAGAAGTGCTCACTGGTTTGGGCAATCTCTCATCATGTGCTTGAAGCCTTTGCAGTGATGACATTGTATATCTCGCGATCTCCCAAAGGAAGCAATCAAGTAGAACTCTTAGCTTATCGAACTGAAGTTGATTTACTTTCGTGGAGGCTCGGGGAGTTGGAGTGGTGCTTCTTGGTCGCCCATGGCCGGAGGGGGTGGGGATGGCTAGGAGTGGCAGGACAACAGTGTGAGAGACCCTCACCCGCATGCTCCAAAGAGTGGTCGTTGTTGTTTCTACCATGTGTAGATCCGCGTGAGCCCCGCCATTGTTAGTAGAAAATAAAGAACAAATCATAGTGTATATGTCCCTATGGATTACTAGGTTCTGGAGTTTCACAAGTCACTCTCCCACAACACATTACCAAGTTCTTACAAGCTCTTACCAATGCAGCAAGGAGGTGGTACAATCGGTGGCTGGTTTGTGGTACCCTCGCTTATGAATAGCCGAACGATTGCAAGGAAACAGTACCTGCTGAGTTAGTAGGAAGTGGAGTTCAGAAGGCTAGTATGTAGCAAAGGAGTGATAATTGTTCAAATCAGTATGCAAAGTTGAAAAGTAGTTCAAAGTACTAGTCACAAGTGCTAGTCCTAGTCTAACCAAGCCTACCAAGAGCAACCCACAAGAACGACTAGGAGCAACAGCGAAAAGGCTAGCACAAGAACTATCAAAGCAAGCGAGCAATGGATGAACTATGCCAATCTAAATAAGGAAAAAAGTCATGAAAGGAGGCAGCTCCGAATTTCTTTTTCTTTTTCTCTTTCATTTTTTTGCTCTCTATTTTTTTTGTGCAAATCTACACCTGACCCAAATCTCTTCAAATTCCTCTTTCGAGCCTAGGGAGGTATATGAGTCACAAACTTATTGTAGAAGGCAGGGGTATAAAGGTAATTAAAAGATTTCACCGAGGTCAGATGAATCTTAGGTTTCCTTCTGGCAGCACAAAAACTACCTATCTTTTTATTTATTTTTTGCTTAAAATATGAAATCAGCTAGGGCTTATCTTCTTGCTCAAGATGCGGCAGCAGGCGTTTTGGTACCAGATGGCTACTGTGGCAACACCAAGGAGCGACGGTAGGGTGGCTGGTGGTCGCAACAACAAGATGGTCGAACGGTGGTGGAGCGAGTTGGTTTCGCAGCAGTGATTAGCAATGGCGGTAGGCGCTGTGGTGGCCGATTAATTTCCGCGATAGACGTTTTGGTGGCCGCGGTAAAGATCAGTAGGCAGTGGCGTAGCAGGGGGTGACGAGTGCAGCAGCAGTGAAGGCAGCGACGCTACAGGGGATGATGAGTGCTGCGACAGTGAAGGTAATGGCTGCAAGGGATGGTGGCAGGAGTGCGGCAGCCAGGAGTTGTCGCGACAGCACTGAGCTGGCCGAAAAAATTGTTGTGGCTGAACTAGACGACTTGCAAGAGACTCCAAACTAGACCAATCTAGACAGAAACCAGCACAATAACTCGACGATATAACAAAAATTCAAAAACACAAACTAAAAGAAAAAAATTGCAATAGTTCAAAGGGCTCGGTATGGATGATAGATGCAATTTTTTTATTTTTTGAGTAATTTTCTGGACTCTAGGTATGAAAAATGAATCTACTACTAGAAAACTAAAAAGTCTCACCGATCAACTGTAGCTCTAATACCACTTGATGAACCACGGAGGTCCTATTCTAGCCCGATCATTTGAGGAGAAGGTAAATTCGGTATAAATATCTCAACTCTCATGGTCCTGGCTACGAACTCGAAAGGCCAAAAACTACGCAATCGCTGAACTGCTCGACAGGTCATTATCAACCGTGCACTAATACCCGTTTGACCTGATCACGAAGATCAATCCCTGCATACACCGAAGAAGCACGTAATAACAAGGTGAAACACAATGTTATGTATTGAAAATATTGATGAAAGTACTGATAAGGTGGGATTCTGAATAAGGATCTTGACCGGGTGGTCTAGTCGACACACGCTGAAGATACAAGTTGCAACGAAGGCGAACTAAACATAAATGGAATCCAAGTACTAGCAAAGGGAGGCGGCGGCTCCTATATGGGGAGATGACCAAGGGTGGCAGCCAGGGAAGTGGACGCACACCCGTAGGGTTACTAGGCCCATGGGCCCAAGTGGAGGTGGCGCAACACCCTTTTGACTCAGGCTCAGAAACAATACTAGATTATTTTGGCGATTGCAGAGCACTCAGAAGGAATTTAGAGGTGAGACTAGATCTGTTAGAAAGAGGGCGAGATAATCTTTCAATCAAGTACTCGTGGACCTCTAACAGAGTCTGTATACGAATGTTATGCACATTTGAAGTCGGTATTGTCTCCAAAGGCCGAATTAGATTGCACATACTTCCCTTCATGATCAGCTTCTATGTTCCTGATTAAAAGAACATCACATGCATTAGGTAGCAGCATATTCTTATTAGAAACAAAATGTACTCCTAGAAACGAAGTTACCTGATAGTTCAATTGACGTGCACAAGCTCTAGTGTTTGGACCTTGCAAGTGCATAGGTGCAGCTCTATTGTGAGGAGTGTTGGGTGTATGCATGGAAGTGATGTCCTCATCAAGTCCCAATCATTTGAAAATTACATTAGGAATACACATAATCCTATATTTTCCAAGGTTTCTAGACAGGCATCAACCAGAGATCTAGTTAAATACTATAATAATTTTCATATATTTTTTTAGTGACTTTGACCTCAGACATATGGAGTGGTCGAACTAAAAAGGATTATCTTAGTGTAGTTGCTCCTTTTGTTAATGGCAGCTGGGAAATGGAAAAAAGAATTATAGGGTTTAAACTATTTGATGCAGCACAAACATGTGAGAATATACTGTATTATCAAAGTTGTAGAATATTTTGATCTTAAAAATATTCTTTTTTGCAATAACTTTAGACAATATTGTCGCAAAGCCTAGGGCAATGGATATTCTCACCCTGTTATTTAGTACATACGCTGAATCTTTCTTGCTACATCAGCGAAGCGCCTATTATATTATTAATGTTATAGTTAAATGTGGTTTAAATAGGTTGGGATTGTATATTAAAGCTTTCCGCGTTGAAATATCTTTCTTAATTCATTCTAACCAACGAATAGCACCATATAAAAACTTTTGCATTGCAATAAATATACGTACAAGAAAATCTGGTTTCGGTATGCCAATAAGATAGAACTCTACTTACGTGATGCTTAAAAACCTTTTGCCCTATAACAACACATTTTTTATTTTTATTCACACACACTATCATAGTCATGATGGTGATACACTATTGACTGAGCAACATTGGTTTGTTGCTAAAAAGTTATTATCATTTTAAGAACTTTTTTATGATTCCACTCTTGCTTTATCCGTAGTGTATTATCCAATATCTCCTTTAATTGTGCATCATATTCTTGAAATTGCTAGCCACTTGAAGGCTCATGAAAATGAAATAGTGTTACGAGAGGCTATCACTGTTATGAAAAATATATATTGGAAATATTTGAAATATATCCCATATGTGTATGCATTTGCATTTATTTTAGATCTAGTGCTAAACTTCAAGGATTCACTAATGTTCTCCAACTTATGAGTGATGTTACATGCATATATATATATATATATATATATATATATATATATATATATATACACACACACACTATTCTAACTATTTTTCAGATGTTTATACTAAATTATCCAATGTTTATCAAAGGTATGAACTAATGTTTCAGGGAGATTGCTTGCAACGACCTCTAGTGCCACCCACCACAGGAAAGAAGAAAACTACGTGGGCCAAAATATGGGGTGCAAGTTCTTCCTCCAGGGGTTCAGGTTCTACAATGTCAAGTTTTAAAGCAAGACACAGGCCCATTATAGTAGTGGGAAATTATCCACCTATCTGGACATCGATACTGTTGATTACCAGACATAGCACTTTAATGTTTTTCAATGGTGGCATGAGCATAAGATAACAAATCTAGTGCTATCCATATTAGCATAGGATGTGTTAACTGTTCCTGTCTCGATGGTTTCTTCTGAGTTTGATTTTCGTCTTTCTAGAAAAATATTGGCGAAGAAAAGCACATGTCTCACGAGTGAGTGGAGGAATGAGGGGAGGGGGTGACTAGTGTTTGGGGGGAGGCGCACCCCTTGTGGCCGCCCCCCTTGGCCGGCTCCCCCCACTTGGGCCTCATGAGCCACGGCCCGAGGCCCAGGTTGGCGGGGGTTCGTGAAATCCCCTCGCTCGAAACTTCTATTTTTTTATTTTTTTATTTGATTCTTTCTCCCGAATCCGCTGCTATTCGCCCAAATAAATTTCAGAGTATTACACTCTACCCCCCTTAAAAGGAATTCGACCCCGAATTCTAACCACGCATAGTGCCCAAGAATAATTCTACTCGACTTTTACCGACAATACCACATACCTGTTGTGAATAACTCAGGGTAAAACTGGCGCATGTGGGACTCCAATTCCCAAGTGGCCTCCCTCTCAATCTGATGTGACCAAAGGCACCTTGACATATTTCAACGCTTTGTTCCTTAGGACTCACTCTGACTCCTCCAGAATCTTTAGTGGCCGGTACTCAAAGGTAAGATCTTGCTCAATACTCAATGGCTCTAGTGGCATAGCATGCTCTGGGTCCCTCAAATATTTCCTCAGCGTAGAATCATGAAATACATTATGCATACCGCGCATGGACTCGGGAAGGTCCAAGCGATATGCCACTTTCCCAATATGTGCCACGATAGGAAAGGGTCCAACATATCTCGGGCTAAGCTTTCCTTTGGTGCCAAAACGCACGATGCCTCTAGTAGGAGACACTCTCAGAAGGACCTAATCCCCCACTTCAAATTCCAAATCTCGCCTCCTCACATCTGCGTAGCTCTTATGTCGGCTCTGAGTGGCTAACAGATTCTTCCTAATCTCTGCTATTATGGCCACCATTTGCTGAACCCAATCGGGACACAAAACAGCTCGCTCTCCAACTGCATCCTAGCACAACGGAGATCTACACTTTCTCCCATAGAGTACCTCAAATGGTGCTGCTCGAATGCTAGCTTGATAACTGTTGTTATAGGCAAACTCTGCAAGAGTTAGGTGGTCCTCCCAACTGCCCACCCAAGAAAAAACACACGATCCGAGCATGTCCTCAGGTGTCTAAATCGTGCGCTCAGACTGACCATCTGTTTGAGGATGGAAAGTAGTGCTAAGGCGAAGCTGTGTGCCCAAGACACTCCGCTAACTCTCCCAAAGCTTGGAGATAAACTTGGCATCACAATCAGAAATAATAGTCTTAGGCACTCCATGCAACCGCACTATCTCCCGTACATAGAGAGGAGCCAGGTCACTTGCTGAATTTGTGGTACAGATGGGAATAAAATGCGCAGTCTTGCGGAACCGTTCTACTACAACCCAAATAGCATCCTTCCCTCGCTGCGTGTGGGGTAGTCCAACTACAAAATCCATAGAAATATCGCCTCAACGCCAAACCGACCTCCAAGGGTTGCAATAATCTGTTGGACGTTTATACTCGCCTTAACTCACGACAAACACCTCAAGATGCCACATACTGAGCAATATCAACTTTCATTCTCTTCCACCAAAAAACTCTTTTTCAAATCCTTATACATCTTGGTCTTACTAGGATGTACGGTGTATGAAGTACACTGAGCTTCCCTCAGAATTTCATCCTTAACTTGGGACCTCTGTGGCACACAAAGACGACCCTTAAATCGCAACACATCGCCTCATCAATGTTGAAATGGCATTGCTTCCCTTCATCTAGACGCTTCTCACCCGGCGGAGCATCCGATCCTCTTCACAGTGCCTCTAGCACCCGATCTGGAATAGCTGACTCGAGAAGCAACCGAGTTTCAGCCTTGGCGGTGCCCGCAAAGTAGAACGAAATATCCATATGCTCAAAATCAGCAATAAGACAACTGAGAGTAGGAGGTGTCACCTTACGACTCAAAGCATCCGCTACTACATTTGCCTTGCCAGGATGATACTGAATGATGAGATCATAATCTTTTATTAATTCCAACCACCTTCTCTGCCTTAGATTTAAATCTTTCTGGGTAAATATATACTTCAGACTCTTGTGATCAGTGAATATATCACAAGACTCACCATACAGATAATGACGCCAAATCTATAGAGCAAACACCACTGCGGCGAGCTCTAAATCATGAGTAGGATAGTTCTGCTCATGTTTCTTCAGCTATCTCGAAGCATAGGCAATCACTTTACCATCCTACATGAGCACACATCCGAGCCCAACTCGAGATGCATCTGAATAAATAGTAAATCGCTTACCAGGTTCAGGAAGGGTAAGAATAGGGGAGGTTACTACACTCACACTCCTATGTCCACTGGAACTTGACACCTTTCTGAGTTAGATGTGATATCGGTTTGGCAATGATAGAGAAACCCTCTACAAAACACCGGTAATAACCAGCTAAGCCTAGAAAACTTCTTACTTCACTGACATTGGCTGGCCTTTTCCATTCTACTACTGTTGAGATCTTGCTAGGATTGACTGAAATGCCCTCTTGGTATATCATATGACCCAGAAACCCAACTTCAGAAATCCAGAATTCACATTTCTTCAGCTTGTCATAAAACTGGTTTTCTCTCGATGTTTCAAGAACCAACCTCAAATGCTGTTCATGATCCTCCTTTGTCTTAGAATAGATCAAGATATCATCAATGAATACTACTACAAATTCATCAAGATACCGATGGAGCATGTTGTTCATTGCTTCCATGAAAACTGCAGGTGCATTTGTTAGTCCAAAAGACATAACTTTATACTCATAATGACCATACCTCGAGAGAAAGCTGATGAGGACATCCCTCCTTCGGATACAAGTACTACACAAGACCTTCCAGATTTGGGTGTTGGACTACAAGGTCCTATGACAAGAGCTAGAGCACGTGACTTAATCTATCAGGTAAAATCGTTTCTAGGGCTGAGTGTATTATTTGAGAACTCTATGATACTGCCTAATGGAGATGATTTACTTGTACTCAGAAATCTAGGATTACGACCACTTCAAGAAGGCCTACGACCAGTTCAAGAAGGTCTACGACCACTTCAAGAAGGCCTACCACCAGTTCAAGAAGGTCCACGACCAGTTCCACAAGGCCTACGACCACCTCAAGAAGGCCTACGACCAGATGACTCGTTGGGAGCACTCTACGACCAGAGAGGCGAGCATAGTACTCGTTGGACACAATCTATGACCAAAGATAGCATGGACTCCTCAAGACCACCCTAGGACCAGTCCTACGACTAGATCTTCGACCAGAAATACGCGACATAAGGTGTCACACACCGCTTTGGAAACTAATAAGACTTTGTAAACATGACGAGATCGAGTCCGTGTTGTGTACGCCTCATCCCACGGCGCACAACCCTAGGTCGACCTCCTCACGCCCCCTATATATACAATGGTCGCAGTAGTTTAGAGGCGGGTTTTCTTAGATTATTCGCCAATTGCGGTTTCGCGATTATCGGTTTGAGGAACCCCACTTGTAAACTTCATCCATATCCGCAATACAATTGATTGCATCTACCTTGTTCTTGTGAGTTGCTTCGATTGCTTGCAGGAACCATAACCTTCGTGGTAAGGTCGATCGCGTGCAAGCGTGGTCGATAACGACAGGCGTGCGGGTGTAGCGACTTGCGAGGTGACGATCTGTTGGTCGGAAGCCTCAAAGCGTCAACGTCCTCACGATGAACTAAATCGAACCTATCGGAAGATCGGGCCGCCGTGACTCATCAAAAGCCGTCTTTTCAATATCCTACTCCCGAACTCGAATTTGGTTATATCCTGACTGAAGATCAATCTTGGAGAACACATGAGCTCCTTTCAGCTGGTCAAAGAGATCCTCAATACGGGGTAAAGGATATTTATTCTTTATTGTTGCTTGATTGAGAGCCCGATAATCCACGCACATACACCAAGTGCCATCTTTCTTCTTTGTGAAGAGAACAGGCGCTCCCCAAGGTGAAACACTACGCCGAATCAAACATTTAGATAGCAACTCGTCCAGTTGCTTTTTCAACTCATTCTGAAGGGTTGTGCCAACCGGTACAGAGGAATAGAAATAGGTTGAGTACCAGGAATAAGATCAACTCGAAATTCCACATTCTGTACTGGAGGCATCCCAGGAAGCTCTGCAGGGAAAACATCAGGATAATCGCATACTATGGAGATCTCCTTGACACACAGAGAAGAATCTGCCTTCACGCTATATGACCAAAGTAAGCCAATTGTTGATGTCCGTCTGCTAGGGAACAAACTGGTCAATACAAGTAGAGAATCAGACGGTGCACTGCCCTGGAACACCAATTCTTCACCGGACGGGGCTTGAAAGGTCACGATCTTCCACAAACAACAAATCTTAGCACGGTAACTGAATTACCAGTCCATGCCAAGTACAACATCGAATGGAGATAACGGGATCACCACAAGATTAGCTATGAAACCCTCCCCATCAATGGTGATGGAATAGCCTGGACATAAAGTAGAGCTAGAAATAAAACCCCCCGGAGAACTGACCACAGCCGATTGAGAAGTAGTCTGCATACTCAAACCCGTTCTCCTAGCAAACTCAAGTGACACAAACAAATAGGTAGCTCCTGAATAAAAAAGAATAAAAGCCACATGGGAATCAACCAATAAGGTACATATCACCACGTCAGGCCGTCCTACGGTATCAGGTGTAGGCATGGCCTAGACTCCCTGTGGCGCCGGTACAAAGGACGCCCCGACACTCAACGATGGAAGAACAGGAACTGACGACGGTGGAGCAAACGGTGGCGGTGCAGACGGCGCAGGGTTCCAGTAGAACCATAGAGAGGGCGCTGGAGAGAACACAGCAGGAGGAACCCAACCAGTGGGGTAATGCGGCAGGGGAGCAGCTACCAGATTCTGAACTAAACCTCGTGGAGCAGAGAATGAAGATGCTGCAGGGGCTGCCTCCCACTTGATGATACTCACTGGGTTCTTCTTGCAAACCGACATCTTATGGCCTGACAGGCCACAATGACGACAATCCCCTGTGAAAGAGCACTCGGAAGCATGATAACTGCCACCGCACTTGAAATAAATCATGCCCTGACCTGGGACAGGATGCAACGCCTACGAGGAAGTACGTTGTGTAGGAGGAGCATTCTGCCTCAGCTGACCAGATCGTGCAAACAGCTGTGAACGATGGCCTCCCTGAAACCTCTTAGAAGTAGGTTGCTGAGAAGACCCACCCCCACCACTAAAGCTCCTCTTCTGACCACTGCCTGATCCACAAATAGTATTAGGACCACTAGAAGACTGCCTCTCTCTAGTGAGCTCTCTCCAACTCCATACACTTTGCCTGATCGACCACAGAGTTGAAGTCAAGTAAGCTGGTCACCCCCAGTATGTGGTGATACCCAGGAACCTCTTTTCCTTCTCTCGATCACTACCAGCCACAGCTGGCACGAAACGTACTAAGTTGTTGAATCCTGCCTCATAGTCCGCCCTTGAACAAAGGTCATCAAAGAATGTTCCATCATCTCAAGGAAAGAATCGGGATAAAACTTAGCTCTGAATTGCTCCAAGAAATCCTCCCAAGTGACTGGTCCCTGTAGTGGGGTTCTAGCTGATAGAACCCCTTCCCACCAAATATCTGCTTAGCCTTTCAATTGAAAAGCCACGAAATGCGCCTTCTGTGCTGACGTCATCTCTAATGCGTCAAACTATCATTCCATATATCAAAGCTAGTCACTCGCCTGAACAGGAGTGCCCGCACCATCAAAAGTGTCAAGACAGAGAGACATCCACTCTCGAAGGCTCATTTTGGCTTCAGATGGTGCTGGTGCAGCAACCGGAGCAACAACATGTGCATTTACAGAAGGAGGAGCTGCCTGCACCTGTTGACGAAGCTGTGGAACCTCTCTGTGAAGTTCCTGAAGTAAAGCGGCGGACGTGGCCTGAGCATCACTAACCGGGCGAGCGGCCGAAGCAACCTCTTCAGCCACCCCACCAACTGCCTTCTCAGCCAGGGATGAGGACGCAATCGAACTGCGTCCACGCTTCACACCACACACGCTCCACCACCACGTCCCCTACCTCTCGCCATTCAGAATACCAAAGAGAATAAGCTAATCACATAACCTTAGAACAAACAAGGGCAGTAATAACGTAACATTTCAATACAGTTCAACAAAACGAGACATATTATCAGAGTAGCCAATGCAATGGATTTGCCCATTCCCACCTACTGTGCACAGTGTGTCAATTTAATAGTTCTAACTACCACGGACCTAAAGTCTGCTCTGATACCAACTGTAACACCCTAGCTATGCGAAGGTCAGGATGTTACCTAATCATCTAACACTTAACAACAATACGAATTATTCCCAACCCTTCAGCAACTATGATCAAATGAAAATCAACCCATAAGAAAACTAGCATAACGATATATCTAACTTTTAGCAACATAACCAATCTCTAATTGCCCGATCATGATAACACATTCAAGAGAAATACTATCAAGACTATATCTAAAGAATATAAACCAATATCTCAATCGACCAAGACGAAACGACGTGTAATATCAGTCATCAAAACGCCATTCATTATTACAATCCAAAACTCCTAACTGAATGATAATAGCAGGTTTAATAATTAATGAGTGAAGTGAGTGAGTGCTTCCATGTAACTACTCCCTCCCAAGCATGCCGTCTTCAGAATTTACCTAAAACAAACAAACTGGCAAGTGTGAGTCCATAACTCAGCAAATACAAATGAATAAAACTGAAAGAACTGGATCAAATGCATGTCATTCACATTATTCGTATACGCGAGAAGAAAGACATGAAACTTTTGTAAGTATGAAAATACATGCTCTTCACTGCTTATCTGGTGTAGCTGAACACCCTCGTGCCCGCATTATCCAAAATGTGGGGATCCAAGGCCAGTTTGAAGAATGGTTTCATAACAGGGATCCATTTGCCTACATTGTAATGGTGAGTCTTACATGCCCACATTGGAATGGTGGGTCTTACATGCCCATATTGGAATGATGGGTCTTTACATCCCACTCCCGTGGGTGAAATACAAACAGTGAATGAATGAATGAACATGTTGAACGTAAACATCTTATCAGAGAATTATGGAATAACAATTATGAAGGGAGACATTTAGTACGAGAAACATCCATTTCACATTCATCAATCATATGGAACAAATAGCAATCAAGACAATCCAAATGTACTTGCCTTTCACAAGGATGCGTTAGGAGGCAAGGACGCCGCCACTAATCCCAAGTCTCTCCTCGTACATAATTAAATTACTTACATAAGAACGACATGATAAAAGACACTACTCGCTTCACTTTAACTCGCCTTCTGTTTCTACTCAAATTAAACAACGGTCTAGACAGAAACTATACTAGACAGCAGCATTAAAACCTTCATAAATTCTGCTCTAGAGCTCAAAAAGGTGTGATCTTAGACTCTCTGGAAAGGACATAAAATCCTCTACAATAACCTAGTTGGCAATACATTCTAATTCGGCCAACTTCTGTGTCTAACAATAAGACGAAACTCACACTATAATTTGTGAGACATAACATGCTGCAGTGGAAGAAAATTCATAACTTTTATTTGCTTTATCCAAAATTCAAGATTTTTACCAATATGGAAAACTTAAGGAATTTCCTACAACAATCGTGTTGGGTGAAATCCCTGAATCAGCATTTACCTAAATCATAATTAATAAACAAGACGTCTGCTAATATTCGTCAGACTCTCTAGAAAGCAGTATAGAATTCAACGTAACTTTTAGACAACAACTCTGATTTGGGTGATCTTTAAGCCTATGGAAATATGAGAATGAGCCCTAGAATTCTCTAGGAGATGAAATTCTCTAATTCGAATTCTATCTAGATGAAACCTGATGAACAAGCAGAGAGCAGTTTTCTGAATCCACTCTCAACAGCACAACGAAAAACTAATCGGTAAAATCCAATAATCAAACCAGCCTCAACCAGTGGGGAGATTGTCATTACCCCGTGAATATGTGGCCTAGCCTTGCTGAAGATCTCACAAAAGGATCAACGTCCTCCCGGCGCTCCTCCCTCTCACCTTTGTTTGGTGCAAACCCACCGTCTCCCTTCTTCCTTAGCTTCGGACAGCAGCAATGGGGGCAGCACCAATGGGAGGTGGTGCTGTGAATTGCTGCTAAACAGGAGGGAGGGTGGTGCCTTGGAGGGGAGAGGACGCGGCGGCTTGGTGGAGGAATGAGGGGAGGGGGCGGCTAGGGTTTGCGGGGAGGCGCCCCCCTTGAGGCCGGCCCCCCTTGGCCAGCTTCCCCACCCCCACTTGGGCCTCATGGGCCACGGCCCGAGGCCTAGGTTGGCGGGGGTTCGCAAAAATCCCCCCTGAAACTTCTAAATTTTTATTTTTTTATTCGATTCTTTCTCCCGAATCCGCTGCTATTCGCCCGAATAAATTTCGAAGTATTACAATTAAGCCCTCGAATTTACCAAACTCTCTCTCACTGTAGTTCCATTATCTGATCCAGATTGTCATCATCCAACCTATCCTCATCAAAAGCATAGTCCACATCCGGCAAATCATTGACTTCCTCGGCGATGTTGTTATTATTAACTTCCTATATAATCTTCTCTTCACCGTGACTGGTCCAACATGTATACCCTTTTTGAAACACCTTCGAATCAAGTGCACTTCGATATGTGCTGGGTTGTTAAATATCTTCAGATTACCGCAATCAATGCATGGACAGTACATAAATTTTATCCTCTTCTTCAACATATCCTGCTCGGCGGCTCTTCTAAAAGCTGACATGCCATTAATGTACTCTTCACTCACACGGTTCTCACCGTACATCCAGTTTTGGTCCATCTACACTATGCACGTAACAAATTAGTGTTAAATTAGATTAATAAACCGCAAGTACTCTTGTATTGACCAAATATACTAAAATTGATTAGCGAATAACCTAGGGCAAATATAAAGGGTTACAGATCGTTACACTTGGTGCTCACAACAAAAATTTCAAATATCCCGCGAGATCCTCCTCTCCTTCTACACCCTTCCTCCTTCCCCTCTTCTCTCTTTAGCTTCCTCCTTTCCTTCTCATCCCTATCTCCTTCCTTCCCTTCCTTCTCCCCTCTAAGGTGGCACAATGGGGAGGAAGCAACAGGATCGTGGCTCAAAGGGGAAGGGGGAGGAGGCGCCAGGGCCAGCGGGGTCTGTCGGGATGGCCCAGTATTTAATGCCTACATATCATAGACGATTTTTATTAAGAACCATCTTTGATGTTTGCACTATCACAAACAGTTATTGTTGAGAACTGTTTGTGATAATTCATAGACGATTTTTAACAATAACCGTCTATGACGTATAATGATTATCACAGATGGTTATTCTTAATAACCGTCTCATGAGGTTCTATTTAAAAACCATTTGTGATAATTACGCATCACAGACGGTTCAGTATAGCCTGTTTTGTATAGTAACCCCTCCACGCTATACTAGAGAAGTACAGGTCGTGCAACATATAAAAGTAGAAATTTTTTTCGAACATACCAGTAAATGTTGTGTAACTATCCAGAAGCATTCAATTGATAATTTAGTAAAAGTTTTGCACGTCGTTGTTTTTACCTTTTGGAACTTCAGATTTAGTCGCAACGTGTCATGTAGTAAACTGTCAAAGTAAACACAGTAAATATCACATAGTGCGAAAGTAAAACATCTGGTTACTGTAAATGTGAGAGGATAACTAGAAAATGACAACCCTTAATGTTGTAAAACATGTTGGAAATATGCTCTAGAGGCAATCATAGAGATGATGATATTTTATTATGTTCATAATTTTAATAATATGTTATCGTGTTCCTTGAATGAATCATTTGTTATAGATCAATAAGTATGTAACTTGTTGGTGGAACTCTTTAACTTATATGATGTCATTCTAAATATATCCCTGGTCGGATGTCACTGGTCGGAACACCAGTGACTCTACGACCAGCACATGTATTGATTGATGACCATGTTTTACCGGTCATGGATATGGGGATATCAAATCAATGATGTGAGCATATGTTAGAGAACATGGGGCTGGATAGACCCATCATTGAGACGCTATAGAGATTGTTATGAATCTATGTGTCATTAGTTGGTCTCAAGTAATGATGATGTATAATCCTTAGACCTGAGATCAACATGGTTCCCTACATGTGTAATAGCACTCTTAGGGGTTGCTAAACGCTACTCGTAATTAGGTAGTTATAAAGGTAGCTTTCGGGTATGCTATCAAACATGCGGAGGGATGTGACTGGTCGAGATGGGATTTGCCCCTCCTAACCTAACAGGAGAGATGTCTCTGGCCCCTCGGGGTGATCGGATAAAGAAAGTGCATGGCCATGCCACTAGTGGTCGAAGTGTCGACCATATGAAGTTATCCGACACTCGATCGAGAATGTATTGAACAGTCCAAGGATGATACATCATCTCACCTGGAATTCAACCAGACATCGTGAGGCAAAGGGAGAATGCATGAGTAGGTCGCTTAATTCGATCAGTTACGGACTAGTCGTATGGAGATACGAAATGTCGTAGATTGATCGAACGTAATCACGAATGGTAAGAACTCGATCGTAAGGAGTTACGAATCGTCGGGACCAAATACGATCCGTCGTATGGAGATACGAATCGATCAGAATCGATGAGGACTCGGTCATAGATCATATTACATCAAGGTTCGTCCAATATATTCTATGTGTATTTAGGAATCGTTATGTGCTGCTAGGTTGTAATACTCCGGAATAGAATTCGGTAAATAGAATGAAGCTGGAGGGGTAAAAGACAAATGCAAACTCTGAATTTCCAGTTCAGCGGGGGGGTTTTCTGCTTTTCTTCGCCAACCTGGGCCGTGGGCTGCCACCCAGGAGGCCCAAGAGGGGGAGACCAGCCCAAGAGGGGCCGGCCAAGGGGAGGGGGGAGGCACCCCCAACCCTAGCCGCCTCCCCCACTTCCCCTCTCCCTCCCCCTTGTGGCCGCCACCTCCATTGCCCTCTCCCTACTCCTTGCTGCCCCTTGGTGCCCCCTCGCTGCTGTGGTGTTGTCTCCGGTGATCCCCGGTGCTTCTCCCCAAGATCCTCCGACATCTCCTTTCCCGCCCGTCGTCACCGGCCATCCTTCGCGTCATTGTGGCCGGCCCTTTGGAGAGGGAGGAGAGGAGAAGGGAGGAAGGCCTTAGGGAACCAGATCATCGTCGTTCTACGGGTCTTCAAGGGTAACGAAGGTGTTTTAGTGGTAGTTTGATTCGGTTTTATTGATTAATGGTGGATTAGATCTAAATCGCGTTCTGTCCTGGAGATTCCAGAACGCATCTGTCTTCTTGCGCGGCCAGTTTAGACCCTTTAGAGGCCGAATCTCGGGTTGACCTCTCCTAGAGATATGTTCCTGGTTTCATTAGCTTTCTTTTGGCACCTGGATCACGAATTTTCACCCAGTAGTTTAAAAGTTATGACTGTTTTACCACGTACTGCTCTGTCTGTCAGAAATTCTGGGTATAGTCGGTTGCACCTAGGTTTTGATCTAGTTAGAGTCAGAATCAGGTCGGCCACCCAACTAGGTTTATGAAGATAATTTCACCATGTTTCCAGGCTGATAAAGATCACTTTATTTGGATCAGTGGTTTAAAAGTTAGAGCCTTTTCTTTAGGGCTGTTCTAAATTCTGGGCAGACTACAGTTTTAGTTTTTCATTGGATGGTTAGACCTCTGTTTTGGCCGAATTAGAGTTTACCATCAACTAGAGTTTCGTAGCCTGTTACGTTAAGAAAATCTGGGCACTGGTTTCGTGTCGTTTCGAGTTCCATATAATTAATTATGCTTTTTCTCGTACCGCTGCTCATAAGGGCTGAAATCTGGCAGAATAGTTTATTTTCAATTTGGGTCTATGCGGTATATTGAATGGTCGGGGTTATTGTAGAACATCGGTAGCGTTGTTTTATCGTTGTTCTTATTTTGGGAACATGCTTGTGTAGGCGGTGAGACATCCCGTGGGAACACCCCGTTGCTCGCTAACGAGTCACTATGCAAAAGGCAAGTATCTTGTATGCATAATGATATGTTGTTTACATGAATGTTTTGTGCCTTGTTCATGATGTTGATATACTGCAAGTACCTTGTATACTATGTTTGATGCAAAAATGTGATGTGTGAGTGAATGATTATATTTGTTCGTACTTGTGGATGAATGCCATGTGTTTCTTTTCAATTATGAGTACTATTCAATATTGCCATGGGATCACATCATGACATGCATAAATTACATTTGTAAGACCCATCAATTCCAAAGATGGGCACTTGAAAATCCCATCAATTCCGAATGGGTACATGAGTCCACCATTCCAATGTGGGCCATGTTACGTGAGTCCACCATTCCAATGTGGGCCACGTTGGACGATCGTATGAAACGTTCTTCATACGATTACTTTAAGTGAACACCGACGGGTGTTTCACTCGCTATACCGGTATATGCTGCAATATGTCCAATTCCTTCAATGCATCATTCCACTTCATCCATTCATAAATTCGTTTCCAGTAAATGTTCAAATGATGATGGTGATATATTGCTCATGGAATGTTTGATTGTTTCATACAGTTACTTGCTGAGTCTTTGGCTCATTCTTGCTTTGTTGTTTTATTTAGGTAAATGACAAGGAAGAATGATCTTGTGGAGGGTAGTTCATCATGATGCACTCACTACTCTAAACCAAACATTTTGAGGACTTTTACTGTCGTTAATTATGACTTGTGGTGAATTGTAATAAGCCGCTTTGGTCATAACTACCTTATCTCTCGTAATTGTTTATTTCTATTCCATTGATTAAACTCGATGATGAATTCTTGTTTCGCTTAATCTTTATACTTGATTAACCTGGTTATGTGTTTTGATGTTATTCTTCTAAAGAGTAGTGGTTGTAGGTGACATCTTGACTTCCTTATAGTCAGGGTGTTACATAGGTACCGCTAACGACTGATGGTCAGAAAAGAGTTTCTGAGTTATAACCGGTTACACCTGAACCTGTAGGGTCGCACACATAAAGGGCTAGGATTTGATTTGGATAGTGATCCGAATTCATATAGGCCATGAGTTCCTAATGGGCCTCAAGGTCGAGACCCATCATGGATGCTTATATAAAGAGGGGCGGTGGCTTGGGGTGCGAGAGAGGATGATCTTTAGAAGAACTCCCATAACCCTAATAGCCACGCCTCCTCAACCACGCTACCGGTGCTAGCACTCCAGTGCGTGGTGATCTTGCCCCGTACGTGTGGATACTGTAACACCCTGACCCAAAATCGGCTCAATGCCCAGCCCACCGTGGGGCGGACCCGCCACACATAGCACCTCACTTACACTTTTCGTCCTCGCTTCATGTAAAAGGGTTAACCCGGAGGTGCTACATTTGGATCCAACAGGCATTATATACCACTACAACTCACTTGAGACAAGCAATGTGGGACTAATCCCACCACACAACTCCTCATGGGCCACATGGGCCACGCTACGAGCAGGCCGGGGTATTACACTCACCCCCCCTTAAGGGCCGGCGCCCTCGGCGATATACCGCATACGCTGCAAATGCCCGTAACCACCCCTCGGTACACGTCCGTGCGTCCAAAGTCGGCACATATGCCATGCCATGTGTCCACTCGCCCACATGCGCCATGCGCCATATGCCCGCGCCGCCCCCAGACACGCGCGTGTAGCGAAGGTTGATGCTCTGATACCATCTGTAACACCCTGACCCAAAATCGGCTCAATGCCCAGCCCACCGTGGGGCGGACCCGCCACACATAGCACCTCACTTACACTTTTCGTCCTCGCTTCATGTAAAAGGGTTAACCCGGAGGTGCTACATTTGGATCCAACAGGCATTATATACCACTACAACTCACTTGAGACAAGCAATGTGGGACTAATCCCACCACACAACTCCTCATGGGCCACATGGGCCACGCTACGAGCAGGCCGGGGTATTACAGATACCTCGGAGGTGTTGTTGCGAAGCATCAGCACTAGGACGATCCGCAACTCGTGACGATCACCGGAGTCAGAGGAGAAGTCGCGTGGTGAGTATGACCACTGGGAGGAGCAGACGCGCGGTGAGTACGACCACTCGAAGGAGGAGACGCGTTGTGAGTACGACTACGACTGCATCAACTCGCTACAACGACTCTACTTCCGCTACGAGTCAGCACGTCTAGCGGTAATCTCGTTATCTATTACCAGCGGTGGTTCCTTGGTTTTACGGTAAATTTTTTGTTTGTGCTATCGTAGCATTGCTGCGATCCCTTAAAAACAATGCAATACGTTTAGTAGCAAAGCGTCAATAATATTACATGCCATTTAAAGTAAGAGAGCACATATAGAACTATAAAACAAATTCTCTCCACGAGACGTTTTCTTTTGTTTGCCATCAAACACAATACCTATGACTTGATACCCAGTAAAAGACAATTCTTAGTGTTGTAAAACTTTGTTGTATGCACAGTAATTCATGAAAAACAAGCGTCCGTAATATTATGTGTCGTTTACATCAAGAGATCTCTTATAGAACAGTATAACAACTTTACGTCACGAGATGTTTTTTTTGTCTACCACCGGGAAAGTGATCGTGTTCGGATACCCAGCAAAGGTTAATTCTAAATGTAGTAAACCTTTGCCATACGTATGGTAATCCTCAACATACAATCAACAATAATATATTAAATGTTGTTTTACAGTAAAATAACCTATGCATGTCCAGTGTCCTCTGTCTGGCACGACAGTAAACACATGAGACGAGGGATCAATTTTAATGTAGGTTGGTGGGTTTCTGTGCCATTTTTACTGTCGTGTGGCGCGGTCGAAGAAGGGTAGGGGTGGATTTACGGAACGGTTGCGCGCGCTGTGTGGCCCAGTGTTTGTGTGTGTGTGTGTGTTTGTATAAGGACGCCCATTTTGTACTCCTAGAAGTATGGACTCTCACTTCTAATATACCACTTAAACAAATATATTATACTTATTTATCAGTTTCAGTATGCTTAAATACCAACTATAAGATACTCGAATGCGACTTGGTTAAAAATAATAATTGGAGCGCTTTATTTTTTCCATAAATAAAAGAAGTATATACACAAATTTTGCTATAAAAAGTTAACTTTAATGAAATTTTTCATGGAACTCACTTTGAAGTATGTTATAATCATTATTGGAGTATGCTCAAATTGATAAAGAGGTATAATCATACAATGTAAGTGGTATATGAGATGTGGGAGTACGTACTACTAGAAGTACCATATATATATATATATATATATATATATATATATAGGAAGCCTTTTTCCTACTCCCGGGAGTAGTTACTCCCTATTCCGTATCTCACAACGTAGAGGGTATCTTGCGCAACCGAGAGTATGTATGTGTAGTATACGAGTATATAAGACCACCTAGGTGGTATTCATACATTTTCAGGGGTGGTATGTATAAATTTTTAGACATACTCCTTTTTAGTGCAAATATGAAGGTATTTACAAAATATGCTAAAAACTAACAACTTTCTTACAAATTTTTCATGTGGTTCGCATTGGAATATCTTATAATTAGTATATGAGTATACCCAAAGTGATAAAGGAGTATGTCAAGTTCTTTTAAGTGGTATATCAGAGGTGGGAGTAACTACACCCGGGAGTAGAAAGTATTTATCCTATATATATATATATATATATATATATATATATATATATATATATATATATATATATAGGACACCATTTCAGACTCACAGGAGTATGTACTCCCACTTCCAATATACTACTTAAACGAAGATGTTACACTTCTTTATCACTATTAGTATACTTAAATGTCAATTATAAGATACTTCAATGCGACTTGATTGAAAAAATTTCATCGGCGGCCTTTATTTTTGTTATATACCCTTTTTCATATATATAAAAAAGTATATATACAAATTTTGCTATAAAAAGTGGATTTTAATGAAATTTTTCATGGAACTCTGGGGTATTTTATAATCATTATTGGAGTATGCTCGAATAGATAAAGAGGTATCATCATACGATTTAAGTAGTATATGAGAAGTGAGAGTACGTACTCCCAGGAGTACCATACCATTTTCCACACACACACACACATATATAGTGCTAATGGGTAATTGAGTACTAAGGTGCTAATGACAATCTTGACCGTTAGATCTGGATTGAACAACCAAGATTAATAAAGCTCCCACCTCCAAACCATTTAATCACCCTGCATACTTTCACATCCAATGTGCCTTCATTAATGCGTCTGTATTAAACACCATGCATGCTCCCACCATCAATACTCTGCATTAAACACGCTGCATGATCCAACGGTCAAGATTGTTATTAACACCTTAGCACTCAATTACCCATTAGCACTAGATATGTTCCCATATATATGACACCCATTTCGTTCTCCTCGATATACCTCTTAAACGAAGATATTATACTTCTTTGTGACTTTTAGTATACTTAAATACCAATTATAAGATACTCCAATGTGATTTGATTGAAATTTTTTCATTAGAACCCTTTATTTTTGTTTTATACCCTTTTTCATATATAAAAGAAGTATATACACAATTTTAATGAAATTTTTCATGGAACTCTACGGTATCTTATAATCATTATTGGAGTATGCTCGAATAGATAAAGAGGTATCATCATACGATTTAAGTAGTATATGAGAAGTGGGAGTACGTACTCCCAGGAGTACCATATATATATATATATATATATATATATATATATATATAGTGCTAATGGGTAATTCAGTGCTAAGGTGCTAATATCAATCTTGACCGTTGGATCTGAATTGAACAACCAAGATTAATGCGGGCTCTCACCTCTAAACCATTTAATCACTTTGCATGCTCCCACCTTCAATGCACCTTCATTAAACATCATGCATGCTCCAACCTCCAACGGTTAAGATTCAGATCCAACGGTCAAGATTGGTATTAGCACATTAGCATCGAATTACCCATTATCACTATACACACACACACACACACACACACACACACACATATATATATATATATATATATATATATATATATATATATATATATAGTGCTAATGGGTAATTGAGTACTAAGGTGCTAATGAAAATATGCCCTAGAGGCAATCATAGAGATGATGATATTTCAACATGTTCATGATTTTGATAATATGTTATCGTGTTCCTTGAATGAATCATTTGTTATAGATCAATAAGTATGTGACTTATTGGTGGAACTCTTTAACTTATATGATGTCATTCTAAATGTATCCCTGGTCAGAGGCCACTGGTCGGAACACCAGTGACTCTGTGACTAGCACATGTATTGATTGATGACATGGTTTCACCGGTCATAGATATGGAGATATCGAATCAATAATGTGAACACATGTTAGAGAACATGGTGTTGGATAGACCCATCATTGAGACACTATTGAGATTGTTATGAATCTTTGTGTTATTAGTTGGTCTCAAGTAATGATGATGTATAATCCTTAGACCTGAGATCAGCATGGTTTCCTACATGTGTAATAGCACTCTTAGGGGTTGCCAAACGCTACTCCGTAACTGGGTAGTTATAAAGGTAGCTTTTGGATATGCTATGAAACATGAAGAGGAATGTGACTGGTCGAGATGGAATTTGCCCCTCCTAACATAACAGGAGAGATGTCTCTAGACCCCTCGTGGTGATCGGATAAAGAAAGTGCATGGCCATGCCACTAGTGGTCGAAGTGTCGACCACATGATGTTATCCGACACTCGATCGAGAAAGAATTGAACAGTCCACGGATGACACATCATCTCACCTGGAGTTCAACCAGACATCATGAGGCAAAAGGAGAATGCATGAGTAGGTCGCTTAGTTGGATCAGTTACGGACTAGTCTTATGGAGATACGTGCTGGTCGTAGACTGGTCAAACGTAATCACAGAATGGTAAGAACCTGGTCTTAAGGAGTTACGAACTAGTCGTGACCAATTGCAACCTGGTCATATAGAGATACGAACTGGTCGTAAGTGATGAGGACCTGATCATAGATCATATTACATTAAGGTTCGTCCGATATATTCAATGTGTCTTTTGGAATCGTTATGTGCTGCTAGGTACCGCTAACGACTAGTGATCGGAAAAGAGTTTCCGAGTCATAACCGATTACACATGAACATGTGGGGTCGCACACTTAAAGGGCAAGGATCTGTTTTGGATGGTGATCCGAATTCGTATAGGCCACGAGTTCCTAATGGGCCTCAGGTTCGAGACCCATCATGGATGTCTATATAAAGAGGGGCGGTGGCCTGGGGTAAGGAAAGAGGATGATCTTTGGAAGAACTCCTGAAACCCTAATAGCCACGCTTTCTCAACCACGCTGCCGGTGCTAGCACTCCAGTGCGTGGTGATCCTGCCCCGTACGTGTGGATACCTCAGAGGTGTTGTTACGAAGCATCAGCACTAGGACGATCCGCGACTTGTGTTGATCACCGGAGTCGGAGAAGAAGTCGCGTGGTGGGTACGACCACTTGAAGAAGCAGACACGCGTCGAGTATGACTACTCGAAGGAGGAGACGCGTCGCGAGTACGACTACGACTGCATTAACTCGCTACAACGACTCTACTTCCGCTACGAGTCGACTCGTCAAGCGGTAATCTCGTGATCTATTACTTGCGGTGGTTCCTTGGTTGCGTGGTAAATTTTTGTTTGTGCTATCGTAGCATTACCGTGTATCCCAACATCTTGACCGTTGGATCTGGATTGAACAACCAAGATTAATAGGGCTCCCACCTCCAAACCATTTAATCACCCTGCATACTTCCACCTCCAATGCGCCTTCATTAATGCGTCTGCATTAAACACCCTGCATGCTCCCACCACCAATACTCTGCATTAAACACGTTGCATGATCCAACGGTCAAGATTGTTATTAGCACCTTAGTACTCAATTACCCATTAGCACTAGATATGTTCCCATATATATCACACCCATTTCGTTCTCCTCGATATACCTCTTAAACGAAGATATTATACTTCTTTGTGACTTTTAGTATACTTAAATACCAATTATAAGATACTCCAATGTGATTTGATTGAAAATTTTTCATTAGAGCCCTTTATTTTTGTTTTATACCCTTTTTCATATATAAAAGAAGTATATACACAATTTTTGCTATAAAAAAAGTGGACCTTAATGAAATTTTTTATATAACTCACTTCAGGGTATCTTATTATCATTATTAGGGTATGTTCAAATAGATAAAGAGGCACAATCATATGATTTAAGCTTTATAGGAGAAATGGGAGTACGTACTCATGGGAGTGCCATACTATATATATATATATATATATATATATATATATATATATATATATATATATATATATATATATATATATATATATATATACTCCCGGGTGTAGTTACTCCCTATTCCGTATCTCATAACGTAGGGAGTGTCTTGTGCAACCGAGAGTGTGTCTGTGTAGTATAAGACCATTTATGTTGTATTTATACATTTTTAGGGGTGGTATGTATAATTTTTTAGACATACTCCTCTATATGCGAATATGAAGGTATTTATAAAATACGCTAAAAACTATAGTCTCTCTTGCAATTTTTTCGTGTGGTTCGTATTAGAGTATTTTATAATTAGTATATGAGTATACCCAAAGTGATAAATGAATATGTCAAGTTCTTTTAGATGGTATATCAAAGGTGAGAGTAACTACACCCAGAAGTAGAAAGTGTGTGTGTGTACACACACACGAGAGAGTAAAATTTTGTTGGCGAAGCCTAGCTAGCTTGTCCCAGGTTGTGACAAGTATCTCGGCTGTCAAGGAGAGCTGTTCCCTGTCCCAAAGAACTGTAGATTTAATTAATCAAAACAGAAGTCCTTAAGCATTCGAATATACAAACAAACCAACAGCCACACTCATTAATTAATCACCAAGGCAATCTATGACTTAACATGCAAAAGCCATAGACCCAAAAGGTTTGCTTTACTATTCCACTACACAAAGCAAAAGCGGCCTAGCCATACAGCACAAGTTAGTGGTTTCTTGGTAATATACAAGTACTTCATATAATTTGCACCTAAGGACACGGTAGAACAGCTAGTGTTGTTTTTTGGTAGTACTACTCCATCTCTCTGTAACCCTTTCTCTCTCTAGGTGGGGCACGACATGCATGTAGCTAGCGCAAGCATGCAATGCAAGCTTGTCTTGATGCCATCTAGTCTCTTCGTCTCTGTGATTATCTCCCTGTTTGGGTTTATTTAGGACATGTTGCATGCATGTGCACGTTCTACTGCTTTAACTTATTGAGTTGTCATGTAATTTTTCTGAAAAATATGATTTCATATTTGAAATTTTCTTTCACCTTGACCCTGCACAAGCAAATATGAAATAGCTGAGATGTTTTTTTTATGCGATCATTGAATTTTTTTTGCAGGCATACTGTTCACAGGCAAATATATTAATGAGTGAAATAAATTTTGTCCGTGGTCAATTAAATTATTGCAGGGGATATTTGGTTCCCATACTCCCATGGGAATAACGAAGGGAATGAGAGTCCATGCCTTCAAGTCCCAAGATTATCACCATTTACTGGATACAGACATACTAGTAGTATCCACTCTTTCCCTTTCAAACTTTTTTCTTTTGTTCCTACTCACCATCAACCCTTTCCTCTCTCTATGCTGTCAGCCAGGTGATCCTCATCTCTCTCTTTCTTTCTCTCTCTCTCTCTCTCTCTCTCCCCTCACTCTCCCTCTCTAGTGAACTTCCCTTTCCTCCTCTACAACCTCATTTACACCTTTAGGGCTACACGCACACACAACACTGCCTTTATCTATCTCTTCTCTTGGTGATCCATACTGCAGCCTCTCTCTCTCTCTCTCTCTATTTATAATAGCTGCCCCCTCCCATCCACACCTCTCTCCTACCTTCATCTCCACACCAATCCACCCTCCTCCATGGGAGACCCCTACACAAATTTCTTGAGAGGATACCACCACCTCCACTACTCCAACCCTTCTCCGACCTCCTACACCTCCTCCTCCCCCTTCTCCAGCTACACGTCCTATCTCCACCCACCTCCCTCCTCCCCTCCCATCAGGGAAGCCCTCCCCCTCCTCAGCCTCACACCCTCAACCCAGCCACACCACCACCACCACCACCACCACCACCATGGTCAAGATCATCCGGACGAGGCCTTCACACACACCACCTCCTTCAGCAACCAGGAATCATCTGCTGCTGATGATCAGGCAGGGGAGGTCACAGTGGCCTTGCACATAGGCCTGCCCAGCCCCAGCCCCTCTGAGGCAGCAGCAGGCAGTGAGGACCACCAAGAGGGAGCAGCAGCGGGAGCTGGAGGGAGGATCCTGCAAGAAGGGCAGGAAGGAGAAGGAGGAGGAGGCAGTGGTGAAGGAGAAGAGGAAGGGGAAGGTGAGGGGGAAGGGGAGGACGGGATCACCATGCCACTGGGGTGTGCCTCCATAGGGATAGGGAGGCTGACAAAGGGACAGTACTGGATCCCCACCCCTTCCCAGATCCTCATTGGGCCCACACAGTTCTCCTGCCCGGTCTGCTACAAGACCTTCAACAGATACAACAACATGCAGGTGATTGTTGATCTGCTCTCTGACTCTTGCTGGTGCACGTCTGATTTGGTTTCATATTCATCTGGTTAATTAATTTTGTGCTTCTTTTGGTTAATTCTTGGTGCTGGGTTCTGTCTGAAATGGGGTCTTGGCAATTGATTTGCATGTATGTTGGAGTTGTCTGTTTGAGCTTGGCCGGCCTCTGAATTTTCTGATCCTTGCTGCATGAATTGGAGCAGTGCATGCATCTGCGGCTTCTTGTGTAGTGTGTGTAGTGGGTTCAGTGTGAGAGAAGCTTGTGTATATGGTGGTGGATCTAGGAGGGGGTGCTGCTGCTCTAGTACTACAACTGTACCTCCTTTTGATCTCTCTATCTACACCGTATCTTTGATTTGATTGAACTGCGCAGGGACAGAGGTATGCAGTGATGGCTCTCAAACGGCCATTGACATGGAGAACTCTGAGCTCCTATGGTGGCTAGCTAGTAGTATTATTGGAGTTTGTGCTTATTGTGCCTTTTCAATTCGCAGTGGATACAGAGAGAGAAAGAGAGTGTGTGTGTGTGTGTGTGAGAGAGAGAGAGAGATCTGAGAAGAAAGATCTAGTAAAAATGCATCTTTATCTTTCCCTGATCAGTTCCTTCAAGGTTACACGGATGTGCATCTCAAGCAACAACACCTCTCTCTCTCCTCTCTCCTCTCTCCTCTCTCCTTGAGAGAGAGAGAGAGAATTGGTCCTCTGCAACTTAATTTATCCCCCCATCCCTTCTTACCTCCCAACACGTGAAGAGAGCCACTTCACTTACACCATTCGAGCTCTCTCCCTATTGAGTAGCAACACTGCAGCAATGCAATGCCGCTGTACTTGCAACTAACTTGCACCACTGCATGCTTGTGTAAATTAAGCGTGTACTGATCTAGTAATAAGCTAATGCAATTTAACTGTGCATTGATGTGAATGATGAAGATGCACATGTGGGGGCACGGGTCGCAGTACCGGAAGGGGCCGGAGTCGCTGCGTGGGACGCAACCGACGGCGATGCTGCGGCTGCCGTGCTACTGCTGCGCGGCGGGGTGCCGGAACAACATTGACCACCCGCGGGCGCGGCCGCTCAAGGACTTCCGGACGCTGCAGACGCACTACAAGCGCAAGCACGGCATCAAGCCCTTCATGTGCCGCAAGTGCGGCAAGGCCTTCGCCGTGCGCGGAGACTGGCGCACGCACGAGAAGAACTGCGGCAAGCTCTGGTACTGCGCCTGCGGCTCCGACTTCAAGCACAAGCGCTCCTCAAGGACCACATCCGCGCCTTTGGCCGTGGCCACGCCGCCTGCGGCATCGACTGCTTCGACCTCGACGACGACGACCGCGACCCCTCCTCCGAGGTCGAGCACGCCACCGCCACCACCTTCACCACCGTCAACGCCGCCGGCAACGATCATCACCAGTGGACGCCGCCGGCGCCACGATCAGGCGATCGATCCGATCGCTAGGGTGAGTATATATGCCAATATATACGTGCATGTGTCGGTCGATCGGTCAGGGTCTGTGTTTGTGTTGAGATAAAAATTGTTCGATCGGGGGCGAGCTTGAATCGATGACTAAGTACGTTGTTAATTTGCATGATACGTAGTACTGACTATCTATATACATGAAGCAGGCGTATAGATAGTGCGAATATATCAAGGGTTTTAATTGATCCAAAATTCCAAACACGTACGTATATATGCAGGAGGGAATGATATAGCTGTACGATTAAGAGGTGATCAGTTCTAATCGTTTGGGGTGTCCTAGCTTCATTGTATGTGTTGACTTGATTTGGTATTTGGTGATACAGATTATCAATTAATGTCTGTTTCAGATAATATTGCATCATGCATGCATGCATGCATTTGACATATACTACCAGTATCTCGTTATTTTTTCGGTTTTGCTACTTTTCAGTCAGCTGAATTTCTTTTAATGTTTTTGGGCGTTTATGAGTAATTTTGTCTTGTTTTAGCACGGTAATTGTGGTAGATTGGCATCTTATGTGTTTCCAATGGAGTAAGCTGTAAACTTAGTTTGTTTTTCTACTTGTAGTTAATATTCTTCGAATGGGAATATATATATTGGGTTGAATATATAGGTTGAGCTCTTGATAGCCTTAATTTCCTAAAAGAAAAAATGGTAGCGAAATTATTACTAGTACTACCTACGCACTCTATTCCCTTTTGCTGATTTTGTTGTGTAATGCTTAATGTGGAAATCGAGCACGAATTGTCATGCAAGAGGTTTGAGGTTTTCTTTGATGCTACAAGCGTGTAACATTCTGATTCTATACCTACCTTTTTCTAAACAAACTAGAGAACAAAAACTGAAATTCTTCTGAAATCTGGTACTACAAAATGTAATAAATTAAGCGTGTACGTACCATTCTGATTCAACAGTTGCAAGGTTCAGATAATTGTTTGCAAGATCGATCCTTCTCTGTCGCAAGTAGCTAGGATCTGTTCAAATAATAGAGAATGCCTAATTGCCTATGGATACTAGTAATTAATTGTTTAGCTGCAGAGATATCCCTTACAGAGAGAGAGAGAGAGAGGACGCAGATCTATCTTCACGTTTGAACCTAAAATTTAACTGGGAAAGTCACCATGCAAATTAACATTTCCTCAGATGCAAGTATATATCAACTTACTATTGCACCATTAAAGGAATAATCATGCATGCATGCCAGATGAAAATGCAAATCTGATTAAAAGACGAAAGAAAGGGAATTAGAGCTGTGTATATGCTGGTTTCTTCGGTGCATGCATGAATGCAGCACCCTGGTGGATCCCAAATCATGAGAATCTCATAGCTAGTTTTGCTTTAATGCTCTCATCTTTTGCATAAAGACATGTTCTCTGTTAGACTTTATCTCTTTGAGCAACCTCCCCTAAGCCTGAGAGAACCCTTTCAAGAATGTGAAGCCCATGCATGGTAGCTTTGCTCCAATGGTAAATGCAATGTTCTTTCAGCTAGTTAAGAATCACGAGATATGGGTCTATACATCCCTGTCAATTTTGCATGGATTAACATGGAAAATGAGGAGAAAAAGTTAAAAGGTAAATGATTGCACAAAATCTAATGGCCTATATCTGGTGAACTATGCCTGTCCTACAGTTTCTTTTATCTTTGCTCGCCGCTGATTACAGTTGCAATGATCAAAGTAACAAAAGATGGCTTAAAGGTTGATCTTTTCCTCTTGCCTGTTACCTTAAACTTTAGTTCTTTTCTTAGCCTGTAGCTTCGCTACCTTTTTCAGGTTTACCAGCTAATTTCAAGTTCTTTTTTTTTAAGGACACTACTACTCTTAGTTAATTGGTCGATTAAATAAATTCATGATAACTTTTAAGCTATGCATGGTATGGGTTATATAGTAACATATACAACGGTGCAATTTTGATTTACATTGGTACTTAATTTGAACTACTTAATTAGTATGGATTTTGTTTATATGTCGTTAAAGTGGTTATTTCAAAGCACTAGATTAACTGTACATTCCCACAGTGGAGACCTGTTTACCTAGTCAGGTGACGTAGCCAATGCCAGTATACATTATTAATCGTCACATATAATTAAATTGTCCCATGATAACATTTTGTTTGTTAGCTTTTAGCTAGTTTCTTTTTATGACTGCCTGCAGCCTGCATACCTCTACTGCCTACATTGTAGCTCATTCTTTTCTGAAGAAAATAAAGCCTTCCTCAGCCATTAGTTCTACGTGTTTGCCCTAGGGATAGCAGACCAAAAGAACTAGAGAGCAAAGTAAAGCTAACTTCAAATCAGAGCTAACTGAAATTGTTCTTAAGCTGACATTTTTTCCTTACTTTCCTGAAAATATCATAATAAGATAAATGATATTCTCTAGAGCAAATTTACCGATCGGGTTGAAGTGACTCAACGAGCAAGCTTATAATTTTTTTTAAGGGAATAAGCAAGCCGAGTCACACAAGAAGTTTGGTTATTACTCCATCCGCTTCTTTTTTAATTGACATTTTTTATTTTCGACGGTCTACGAGATATGATACTAATAAAATTAAAATATTATAAAAGTATTTTTAATAACAAATCTAATAGCATACTTCCATGTAGCCAATCTAAATATTTTTAAACATATTAGTGATCAACCTTTAGAAAGTCTGATGGTATGAATTCGAAGGTGTCATTTAAAACAGAACAGACGGAGTAATTCAGTACACAACATTCAATGCATTTTTTACAATTTTGCATGCAATTAACTATTTCGATTGGACAGTGTGTAATATTTTTACATCCAGAAAAACAAAATATATGTCTTTTGTAAATTGATGACAAACATGATGACTTCACAAATTAAAACCTACACTAATTATTGAATACATGCATGTTTAATTTATTAAAGTTCACCAGCGAAATTTATATAAACCAAACACACAGTGCCATTAAGTTTATCATGTTTTAAAAACTGCATTTGATTTTGTCAGTTTCGAGTTTCAATTTTCTTTTTTTGAAACAACGGATACAAATAGTCTGAGTAAACCAAAAGATAGAGCCCCAGCGATTTTCCACCCCCATCACCCATCCGAGAGGCTCAAGTTGAACCTTTCTTTTAGAACAGGCTCCATCTTGAACTCAAAAACCATGCTGCCGTTTGGGAAAAGGAAATATATATATATATATATATATATATATATATATATATATATATATATATCGATGCTTGTGCTCTGCTACGGATTTAAATTATAGTCCCATCATGTCGGGTTGCATCATTATGCTCAGCCACGCGATTTGGACTGTCGATGCCCCGCTCGACGATCCAACAGACGCCGAAAAGGGTAAGGAGGACGGATGACCACCAACTCACTCATGGCCAAATGATAGAAATTTAATACTGTTGTTTCTTTTTCTTTATTTGCCGTATCCGAGTCCTAGCAGGCTTGCAGAATCCTAGTTTATTTCATTTGTGTGACTGAGTTCTAGCACTATATAAGCAACAGACTTGTACTCTAATATATGTGAGAAAGATAGAAAGAAAAAAAGCAACGCCTACAGTAGCGACCAGGGTTGCGACCAAAAACGTCTCGCATTGTTTCTTCTGTTCGTCAGTTCTCGTGCTAGATTTTTGCCGTCGTATGTGTGTGCTGATCCTGGTTGAAATTCCTCTGTGTTGTCCCTTCTAAATTCCTTCTGATCATGTCTACCATTGAGCAATTTGTCGATCTTAAAACCATGATCATAGATGAGTTGATTGGAAGGCTCAAGGTATACGAGGGTCGTCTCGCGAGCTATGGCAATGCCAGGGAGGAGCATGTGCTACTCACCCGTACCAAGTGGAAGGCCAAGAAGGCGAAGGCCGGCGGATGCAATAGGAAGTTTGATAAGACAAAGGTGAGATGCTATAATTGTTAAGACTATGGACACTTTGCCTTACAGTGTCGTTCAAAGAAGAAATAAGAGAAATCTTATATCGCAGAGCTAGAAGATGACAAGATGGTGCTACTCTAATCCCGTGTCGAGTTAGATATGAACCCAGGACATTGAGGAGATGTGTTAATTGTCCTAAGTCGAGTACGAGTTGAGCAAGTCGTGGTTGAGATCGACTGCCTCAATGAGTAAGAGTCGAAGACTCCAGCCGAGTGCGTGTGAGCCAAATTAAAGTCGAGTCCAACAGACAACTGAGTTTTCAGTCTTAGTACGTGTCTGTGTATCTTGGAGATGTGACAAAAAAAATTGGATTACGAGAAAAAAGGAGATTAAGGTAGTGAATGATAGAAATTTAATCTTGTTGTTTCCATTTTCTTTCTTTGCCGTATCCAAGCCCTAGTAGGCTTGTTGGATTCTACTTTATTTCATTTGTGTGGCTAAGTTCTAGCACTATATAAGCAAGAGATTTGTACTCAAATATCTGTGAGAGAGAGAAAAAAGCAACGCCTACAATAGCGACTAGGGTTGTGACCAAGAAAACGTCTCGTATTGTTTCTTTCGTTTGTCAGTTCTCATGCATGCTTGATTTTTGCTGTCATACGTGTGTTGATCCTGGTTGAAAGCTAACACCAAATACATGTCATAATTAACTGCAGCATACAGGGATGGGGGGAAATCTTTTTTCATGATATATAGAAAACGCCACTCTCCCACCCTGTTCATTTCTCTGTCCCATTACTTTTCTTGAGCACAACACTGCCTTCTGTTCCTATGCTTGTTTCTTCCATGATCAGCTACACACAATGTACAGTACAGTGGTGTCAGATAAGGAGAGGAGAGAGAGGGTTGAACAGAAAAGGAAATGAAGTCGAAGTCCCAAGGCATAATTCTCCCTGCACCAAATGCAGTTGGATGTGGCTTTTCAAACCTTCTGCCTCAGCGGCATTGATGCAAGGCAATGGTGGCAACGGTGCAGCTTTATTTAATATTCTTGCTGCTGTTTCTTCCTGATAGCTTCTGCAGGTTAAAGCTCCCTGTGGCTTTGCTTGCGATATGCTGTTTCATTTTTAAAAATTTGAGTTATTTGTTTTTAGTGTGATAGATGGAGTAGATGTGTATGTAGACCATGAGTCATGAGATATTAAAATCAAACGATTAGGTTGCTTTAAGGAGGAAACATAAGATAACTAGTCATTTATTCTCTGTAGAGAGGGTAGCAGGTAGTATATCAGTTTGACTTTTTAACTAGTGTGTGTGGACTGTCGAACTCTAGAGCTACTAGTGTAGTAGTATCTCCAAGCATGTCGGAGTGTGAAGATAATTAAACACATCACATCTTCAGGGTAGATTTTCCAATGTGAACTCGAACAGGCATGTAATGTGTGTTCGTACATGTCCTGTTGTGTAGACAGCTAGTAGGAGAGGCTGAGGTCACTCGAGGGAGAGAGAGCGAGAGTAAAACATTGAAGTATTTGTTTGATAGGTCATATCAGACTAGAGAATCCATCCAATGCACTGGATGCGGTCAGGGCTGTAGGAGGATGGCAGTGACTGTCATTGTCTCAAACAAAGACAAGATAGCACCAAAATGACTTAGGCTCCACACAACCGCCTGACCTCGTTCGCATTGGCATCCACACCTTCTTCTGTCCTCTTATGTGTCCTTTTTTTTTTTTCCTGTATGAACTAATATCATCAGTATTAGAGTAGTCAAAACGAAGGATTTATAATAATATAATATTAGAAGTGATCTTCACCGTTCGATTAAAAATTGAAAGTTCAGATCAATCGATATATTATTTTCTCACAAACCATGTTTACACCGTGGATCTCTGCCATTACCGTAGAGGATTCGAATCTCTCCTTCTATTGATCTCCTTGGTCATACAAAGACATTTTTTTAGGGATTCATCGGTACATGAGCTAGTTTGAAAAAAAAGATGTTAACAATTAATTAATCTAGTTTTGACTCCTAATTAAGGATACATTTTAGGGATTTAAGCAAGAAATATAAGGTGTGATACTAAAACGAGAAGCCCAACATTGTCGGCTAAAAGCTACTAGTATTAAAATCTTGAGAAAACAATGAAGAGGTGAAATGTAAAGGACAAAAATAGATGGTACATGATGTAATAAATAAATAGTAGAGGGAGCCATGTCATTGTCTTTCGAAAACTGTATTGACGATTTATAAAAAGTAGCAAGGATGCGCCAATGCTGATTGCCCCTTTATTTGCGTCTAACTATTTACTTGCCTCCCAAAATAAAAAAAAGCTGTTCTACTTCCAACTCAATCCAGTTGGATCGATGGTTACATCTTTGAAAGATGTCTTGAAGAAAGTTAAAGATAATAAAAATAAACAAATAGCCTATAACAAAACCTTTATGCTGCAAAGATCTAATCAAGGTAGAACTAGTGCAAGGTACCTTTCTCTTTAACTATATTATACAATATACTTTAAAAAAAAAGATTCAGTCTTAGATTTGGTAAAGACCCTGGAGGTGGTAATTGCTGTTTCCTTAAGCGAGCACCATTAGTGACGGGGCTAGCATTTAATTATGAAAATGAAATATAAAAATAAAAAACTATTACCTTTAAACGATCCAGTCATCTAGAGGAATATCGATCATCGGCCATGCGTGCGCGCGTGCGGCCTTGGAAGAAGACGAAGAATTAAGCTAACAGGCAAGAACGTTAACGCGGGCTGCACGGCGCGGCTACACGGAGCCTCTGCTCCCCCGCTGCCGTTTCCGCGTCTTAGCCGGCACGACCCGGAACAGATGCATGCATGCATGCGCGCGCGGGCACGCACGACCGGGCGTGCATCGATCTCTCTGCTGATCGATCGTGGGTAAGTAAACTAATCTAATTGTTTGGGGGAACAACCTCTTGTTGGTAGTAGAGTTGTACCCCTCTTGTTGGTAGTAGAGTTATAGGAGTACAACTGTATCGAAATACTCTCTCTATTTTATAAAAATAAGTTGTTTTAGAATACGTTCAGTCAAACTTTAGAAATTTTAATTGTTGATATTTTTTTACAATATTTAGATTAGATACATAAAAATCATATGTGTAGATTTGTCTCAAAAAATATTTTCATAATATAATAATTTTATTAGGTTTTACAAATATATTATTGTCGATGTTTTAATATCAAACTTAATTATGAAAGGAATGTTAGAGGGACTCCTTGATCGAGACTACACAGGATGAGACACATAGATTTAGACAGGTTCAGGCATTCTCTTGGGAGAATAACAACCCTAGTCATGTATTCTTGTATTGATTGTGCTTACAACAAGAGAGAAGTCACCGAAGGCTAGAACTAATGACTCTTATTGGTTCTATTGCTTGTGTCGCTTGTTGTCTCTATCCATCGATGTTATCCCTTATATAGCATCCGAGGGGGTGGTAGTTGCACATGCTAGGAGGTGCCTCAACGGTTGAAGAATTGCGTACGTTGATGTTGCTAGAAAGATTTATTCAAAACTTTAGTTGAAGTGGAAAAGAGTAGATGATGAATGGTGGTCGAAAAGTCAATTTGTTCCATGTATTGAAGTTCTCGCGAATTTAGTGAAAAAGATCCCGATGAGCAGGTGAGCATTTCACTGTCTATGACGTGCAATTTTCGATCAAGACTGAAGTTCATATCGGAGGAAAACAACATACTGGATAAGTGCTTACCAGTTTACATATCTTCTGCTTTCTTCCAATTGAGGTCAACTTCGACTACTTTGAAGAAGAAGCCCAAAGAACTGGTCGAAAAGACTAACCAGTCAAAAGAAAGGTCGTAGAAGAAATGTAACTAGGTTTTTCTTTGTAACATGTAATGTGTATTTTTTGACCATGTGAAATAAAGCTCCATTTCCTGCAAATTGTCTTTTTCGAGTAGTTAGTAACTCATAAGACAAAATAAAAAAATGAGAATTGAAATATAAAATAAAGAATTAAAGTCATAATTTTAACTTTATCCAAGCCCCCGACTATTTGCTTAGTTGGAATAATTTAACTAAGGAAACAGTGGAAAAAGAGCTTGTTTAATATGTTAGTTTCGACCAAATCTTTGAACTTAATCCCTTGTATTGGTAGCGAAAATAAGGGTGTGGTCGACGCTAGGAAGCTTCTTCTAGTGGGCAGGACCACGTGCAGAAAGGATAGACTTCGACTAGGTGACATTTTCATTTTTCAACCAGTGTAAGGAGGATCAAGTGTATGAAGAAATACTCAAAATTAAGATCTTAAATATGGCTCACTAAATAATTATCTTGAACAACAATGCTGTAAAAAACAATCATAAAGAAGGAAAAATAGAGAAAAGAACTTGCTTAGGAATTCTTCAACCACATTTTGTTAGACTTAGTCTCCTTGTATTGGCAGCAAGAGTTGGGAACAGATTGACCCTAGGAATTTCCTTCTAGTGGGTAAGACCACGTGCAGAGAGGATAAGACTTCAACTAGCTGATGTTACCCTCCTCTGACCAGTGTAAGAAAAACTAATAATTTAAAAGTGATAAAAAACACATAAAAACTTTGCTCTTTTATCAACTTCTTGACACAATAAAGATTGAAGAAATCATAAACTTTATTGAGTGTATAGGAATTTACATGTAGAATTTTTCAAAACTGGCCGATATTCCATGAATTGGAGAGAATTATACAATCTTCCATTGCCAATCATACCGAACCTGGTCGCGTGACTTCAACTACCATGTAAGGATGTAACATCCCAATTTTTTGAGTTTCAAAACCTTTTGAGTAGTTTAGTCCCTTCGAAAAATTCACCAATTTTTATTTGATTTTAATCAAGCTTAAATGAGACTTTCAAATTTCAAAACAATTTAATGTGACTAATGTGAACATCAATTAGTTCCAAAACTATTTCATTTGAGTTCTTTGTGCTTGGAAATATTTTTCAATTTTTTCTGGAATTTTTTCGAGTTCATTTGCTATTTTTAAATTGCTATTTTGATTTCCTGGTATTTCTAAAATAGAAAACCTATTTAAATCTCAAAAAAATCTTTGGGATGAATCCTATTCCCTGACCCAACTCTATTCATCAGCCCAGCCCAATCCACTCGCCCCATTCATCGTCGTAACCCAGGCCGCCTCTTTCCCTCCTCCCCTCACTATCGTGTGGCTCGCTTTGTCAGTGCCACATCATCTCGTCTTCGTCTCGAACTCCATCTTCGAGTCCCACAAGCACACGCCTCGCTGTCGGCATCTACACAGACACACCCATCCCAGCCCTATTTAAGAGCTCGAACTGGTGTCAAAACCTTCGCCCCACTCTCCTCCCTCGGAAAACCCTAACCCACCTTTCGAATCACTACTGCAAAACAGGTCATAGAAGACATCTCATCACATACGGTTCTTTGAAACCGTCTGTGATAAAATAATCACAAACGGTGTCAATACGAACCGCCTGTGATATTAATTATCACAGACGGTTCTAGAGAACCGTTTGTGATACTGAGAGTATCACAGACGGTTTGTGGTTATAACCGTTTGTGAAGTATCACATACGGTTATAACCACGAACCATCTGTGATATCTACATATCACAGACGGTTTGTAATAAGAATCGTCTGTGATATGCTAACATTATATATATAGGTATCGACAGAACCCTGCCCGAATCATTTGAGCCACCACCCTCTGCCTCCTCCCCCATTGCTCCACTGCTGCCTCCTCTACCATACCAACTTGGAGAGGAGAAGGAAGGGGGAGATCTTGCAGGATATTCGTCGTGAGCTCTGAGGGTAACAATCTGTACATAATCCTTTATATTTGCTCTAGGTTAATCACTAATAAATTTTAGTATGTTTGGTTAATAGTTAGGGTACTTACGGTTTATTAATATAATTTAACACTAATTAATTTGTTATGCGTATCCGTGTAGATGGATCGAAACTAGATGTACGTTGAGAACCGTGTGAGTGAAGAGTATATTAATGGCATGTTTGCTTTTAGAAGAGCCGCCAAGCAGGATATGTTGAAAAAAGGGATAAAATTTATGTACTATCCATGCATTGATTGCGGTAATATGAAAATGTTTAACAACCCAGCGCAGATCAAAGCTCACATAATACGAAGGGGTTTCAAAAAAGGATATACATGTTGGACCAGTCACGGTGAAGAACAGATTATATCGGAAGTCAGTAATGACGACATCGCCGAGGAAGTCAACGATATGCAGGACGTGGAATGTGCTTTTGATGAGGATAGGTCGCATGATGACAATCTGGATCAGATGGTACGCGATGCAGAAGGGAACTACGGTGATCTACCCTCAAAGCGACGGAAGTCACAACCAAAGGGAGCATGAGGATGAAAATCAGAAAACTCAGAAAAACCAAGTCCTCGATGCTGCCCTAAATCATTAGTTGTATCAAACCTAGACCTCATGTTAGTCTTAGGTGCACTCATGGTCTGGGGCTGACCCTGAATGCGCCTAAAGGACTCAACATAATCTCTACGCGCGATCTTGGCGCGTCTGAAGCAATGATCAACCAAATGTCCATCCTTCTGACAGAAGGTGCAATGATACTTCGCCTTCTGAGAGGCTGAAGCTGCATGTGGAATCACCTTGCTGTCAGAGATCCTTTGAACAAAACCCGCTGACTTAAAATTTATTTTCTCAGTCCTGGGCTTAGTTTTGATCACACCTGGTGCTATGGTTCTGAGCACGACAGGTGGATGCTTGCTCATATCCTCATGAAAATCATATCCTAGACCCTGATTAAATCTGCAAATCTTAGATTGGTCTAGAATGAGATTGAGCTTCTTCTTGCCTCCTACAAACCTCTCGAGAGTGTTCATAAGATACTGACACCCACGAAAGAGAGAGGTGCAAGAAGAGCAGGGGGAAGAAGGAACAGCAGAAGGTAAGGGAGCAGAAGAAGAACCAACAGCAGAGGAAAGATTGGCTTGTGCATGCACAAATTGACTTTGGGGGACAGTCCTCACGCTAGCGATTGGTTCACGTTGCTAGGCGTCTCTACCAAACCCTTAGACTTCTTCCCAACAACACACAATACAAGCGGATGATTGTGTCTCTAGAAGGTCCTTAGTTAGCTTCACACATTTTTCATCCAAAGCAACCAAATCACATTTTAGTTTATTACACTGATTGCATGGTGAGCTAACAAGGTCCTTAGAAGCATACTGAGCCAGTTTGTTATTGTGATCAATCATTTCTTGAAACTGTTTGGATACAGATTCTAGTTCAGCAGTTAACTTAGGACAGTTTAAACAAGAAACAATGGGCTCAAGTAAAGCAGCTTGGAATTCAACAATTTTGTGATCTGCCCGTTTTAGGTTCATCTTGAGATTATTACAATTTTCACAAGTCTCAGGCAGATCGAGCAACATGGTATATAGACCTCTAAACGAGTTGTCCTTAACCTCACATGAGGTGCAAGCAGTAGCCTCAACAGTAGTAGATGAAGGAGGCGCTACCCTACTCATCTCTAGTTCAGCAAGAAGGCTAATGTTCTCCACTTTAATCATGTCTAATTCAGAGGACACACTATCATGCAAGGTCCTTAGTTTTTCCATGTCATCAAGCAGAGCACAGCATGTGTCACAATCATCACGGGAGGGAGCAGATGTAAGTGAGGTAAGCTCCCGTGATAGTCTAGCTACTTCCTTCTCCAACTCAGTACACTTAGCCCTAGACTTAGCATGAAATCTACCTAGCTTAAGAAAAGCATAATTAAGCTGGTCGTAAGTGGGACTAACCTCATCGGAGTCGGAGTACAGCTCGCTGTTGCTTAGATCGCCCCCGAGGGCCATGAAACACATGCCGGAGAAGTTACCGTCGTCCTTGGGATCTTGATCGTCCTTTCCATCATCGTCACTCCACCCCTCCACCTCGCTGGTGTCAAGCTCGTCGAGGGCGGTGAGGACGTGATGGAACAGCTTCTCTACCTTCCCAAAGTTGCGGAACTTCTTCTTGCCTTGGTCAGGTGCTGAGGGCTTCGTGTTGCGGTTCTTGTCGATGTAGTCGTTCTTGCCCGAACCGCCATAGTCACCTTTGCCCTTCCCGGCTTGGGGCGCTTGCTCGGATGTGGTTGGGGCCACCACACTCAAGCAAATCACAGGACCTCCTCTTTTCCATCCCTCCTCCTCTTGTAAGCATGGAAAACTTCCGAGCTAGGAGGGCTAATCTGTTCATCCTCAAGTCGCTCTAACCGATCATCAGTTATGTCACAGAGAGCAGCAAGGGAGAACCCGCGTATCGACTCAGAAGAAGATCCAGAGGTGGGATCAGTGACTAAAGCCATCGACTGTGACTTCGACCTTCGAGAGACAATGTCAATCTCGTGAGTCTTGAGACGCGAGTAAAGCGCATCAAGAGTCAGGGTCGAGAGGTCCGTGCTATCCTTGATTGTAGTCACCTTCATCTCCCAAACACGAAGATCGAGTGCAGAAAGCATCTGTCGAGCGTTATCCGAGTCGGGGTATGTAAGACCGACCGCTCGGAGGTTGCTCAAAATCTTATGGAAACGCGAAAAGCACTCGTCAAGAGATTCACCAGCAAGCATCTCAAATTTGCTGTTTTTCTCGTTTGAACTGGCCTTGTCGAACCGTCTTATTCTGGTGGTGCCCTCATGGTATGCATCGAGGGTCACCCAGATGTCGTAAGCAGAAGACAAATGAGAAATGCGATCAAACTCACTTCTGCTCAAACCCTGAATGATAATGTTCCTTGCCTTAGCATTGGCCTCAACATCGGGCATGTTTTCCACATTGATGTTTTCATCGGCAGGAACAGCAAATCTAACCTTCACCTTTCTCCAGATGGCATACCCCTAAGCCTGGATGTAAGTTTCCATTCGGCTCTTCCAGAAGGGGTAATCCAGGCCATCAAAGACTAGAGGCTTGGTGGAATACTTGTCCGTTGCCATGGCTCAACTGACCGGTTAAGATCTATAAGGAAGAGATAACCGGCTCTGATACCAATTGAAGGACCGAAATGGCAACAGAGGGGGGGGGGTGAATGGTGTCTTAAAAATTAAGAACTCCCCTTTACTGTATTTAAACAAACCTACAAAGCCCTCTGGAAATCTCAAGTTTGAGTGAAGCAAAATCAGAGAACGAAAACAAGCTTCGGGCTGTTCTGTCAGAAATCGGAAGCTCCGATTCTACCCGACGATAGTTCCGCACTCCGGTAGTTCCGGGGTTCAGTGCGAAAGTTCCGCCGCGGTAGTTCCGCCGTGGACAATTCCGATTGTCCTGACCGAAGAACAGTGCGCTCGGGTTTTTCCCAAAAATCCAAAATACTAAATCTTGAATGCTCTTCTCAGGTCAAGTTTCACAGGACATCATCCTAAACAACATCTTGACCTCATGGGGAAGAATCGCAAACAAAGATTCATTAATCAAAGCAAAATCAGATTTCTTGAAGAAGGGGCAAGAAAGACCAAGAACTTCAATAGACAAGATTCTCAGATTCTTAGCTCATGAAACTTTGAGGATATATTAGCAATAGCAATACGACTCTAGATATCAAGTTTCATGCCATCTCATAAGACGAATCAAAAGTTTCATCAAAACCCTAGCTATTCAAGAGAAGAACAGAGAGAAGAAGGGAGGCATAAACAAGTAATCAAAACCTCAGAGTTTCATTGATAGAAATCAAACGATTACAGAGGGAAACACAGAGGAATGATTACACAAGTTTTCAGTTCATCCTCTCCAACTCAACAAACTCTCAAAAAGCATAACCACCTCTCCAAAGGCTCTTTAGCTAAAGCTAACCCTAATTTTCTCTCTCAAAAGGTCTAACCCTAACACCAGGGGTTCACCTCTATTTATAGCCCTTGGCTAGTGGGTCTCCAACCCATTAAGCCCGCTACACCCGAACGGAACCGCCTCCACTTGTGCCGCTTTGCGAAAAGACCGTTTCGCCCCTTGCGCACCTTCTGGAAGCCTCCCGTACACCTTGCTGTCCTTGACTCGCAACCACCTCAAGATTCACGCCGTCTTTGACACATCCCGACCGTTCTGACCTCAACGCCGCCTGCGCCTAGTCCGATCACCTCGTATCTCGCCACGACTTCGTCTCGATGTCCTGCAGTCAACACAGACAAAAACACATCACAAAGCATTGCCCAATATCATAGCATCAATATTTGTACAAGACTCAAACTCATACAAACTCAAAATCACAAACTTTCCTTCTCTGCACAGTTCTGGGCACAATCGAAAGTTCCGCACTTACCATTGCGGAAGTTCCGATTTCCGGAACGTCCGCACTTGTCAGGATTATCGGAAGTTCCGCGCTTACCATTGCGGAACTTCCGATTATCGGAACGTCCGATTATCGGAACGTCCGCACTCCCAGATTTTCAATTCCGATTTTCGTCTCAGAGGAATACTCACGTCAGTATTATCGGACAAAACGCGTTCCCAGGTGCGGAAGTTCCGATTACTTCAACCGAACACAATTCCCAGATTAACCGGAAGTTCCTCTTTCCAAAGCCGGTAGTTCCGATTATCGGAACTTCCGCTACATACACAGCGGTAGTTCCGATTATCCTGTTTCAGCACAGAAATAGTACAAACAGAGAGACTCAACTCTAAACCTATTCAACAAGTTGTCAAATACTCATCACTCACAATGGAGGACCTCTCACATGGTCTCTCAGATGGTCTAATACTGAAATTGGTAGGATTACTAGTATAGTTTTGAGCTCTAATAGTTTGCTTACTGCTATCAAAGTAATCATTCAAGGTTTGTTGGCTTTTTATTTGAAGTAATGAATTCAGTGATTCTTGTCATCTTCTAATAGTTTGCTTGCTGCTATCAAATATTCTTGTCATATTCTATTTCAGTGTATTGCATGTGATTGTTTTGTCAGTCTAGCTAAGCATTGATTAGAGCTCAAAATCTAAATTATAGTTTTCTTATCCAATTTGTGAAGAGTATAGACTAAAGGGCTGAGATGGCAAATATTGATTCTTTTGCAACTCGCCTTCTGAGAGCACTGAAAATCATCCAATATTTTAGCTATATGTTGATTTCTTTCATATACATGTGGTATATGTTGGGCAGTCCGACCGAAAAAATCAGGACCAAACCAACAATCCTAATCTTTCACAGTCATATTCAACTATGCTTTATTCATGTATTTTGCAGTTTTTTGTGCAATTTTATATATTTTCTTTACTACGTATCCTATATTTAGGTTCAATGGGTAACTTCTATTTGTTTATGTAATCATTGCGTATGTAACTTATATAGATAGCAAGTAAGCGAGATGGCAGAGGCACCGTCTTCGCCGCCGTCAGCGACGTTGCCGAATGCGTCTGGATCTCCGATCAAGGTGGTACGCAAGCCATATGGCAGAGGAATCTCCAAATTACACTCGGGCCGCATGACTATAAAATTTCTGCCTCGTTCACTTTCCTAGAAGCAGACCAGGCACGCGTGCGACGGACGGCGTTCCTCGCAATGTGCCACGCGTGGAAGACCTTCAAGAGCACGCTTGTCACGAAGTACGTGAACACGGGTCGGACACCCTTCACGAAGTATCATTTCTTATCACGGGATACATGGGACACCTTCGTGTAGATGAAGACGACGGCCAAATTTCAGGAGCAAAGTGCGGCGCAAGAGCTCTCTAGGCACAAAACACTCACCCCCACAAACTTGGCACCGCCGGGTATGCGGGTAAAGCCACGCAGTGGGCGGTGGAGGACGAGACCACTACCAGACCATTTGCTGAGGTCTCAGACGAGCGCGCTCAAGCCTGGATAAGAGCGAGGGCATCAGCCACATCTTCGGGCGGCATCTCTTTCACAAACCCGGCAGACGAGGCAGTGTCCCAACGCCTGGTAAATATGTTGAACCACTTAGTTGTTAATAAGTCCATAACTTTACGGCGTCTATAATAACATGATGTCCTCTTGCAGGAAGCATTGACTTCTGCATGTTCCCAAGGTTCCTTCCAAGTAGACAGGGAGAAGGATGTACTATCTACGGCCATGGGAAACAAGGATCACCCGGGTCGCACGCGAGGCGTTGGGGTTTACGTACCTTGGAGGGATGGATTCCGACACGACTCCGACACATATAGGAGTAGGAAGAGATCTAAGGACCAGCACGACGCCCGGTTGGAACATGTGCTTACTGAAAAATTTCAAGCACAAATAACAATCATGCAGAACCAAGTAAATCAACTCCTCCAGGCGCAAGCCGCCCCCTTAATTTGAGAGCAAGTCCTCCTCGACACTGGAGTAGCGTCGCGTCCACACATAATTCTGGACATGACGACATTCAATTACCGATCGACAACATCGAGGTACTGTACATCTCTGGAATGCTCCAAAGATAGACCTATAGGATGCCCTAGCTAATTATGTATCGTTTTATAGGAGCCGACGACTTGCAAGCTCCAAGTGAGGATGGTCGGGTCCATTCCTATTGAGGCTAGGCGGGGTATGGTGTATCCATACCAGGAAGGAGCAGTGCAGCATTGTACCCAGCAGGCGCAGGGTTACGCCAGGGTCCAGGTGGACATGGTACATGACAATTTCATGGACATCTCACTGGAGATTCACCCAAACGAAGAAATCAGAACACTAGGTGATACCATGTACACTTTTTTCCAGTGGCCCAAGAAGGACATCGCCCTGGACCCTACACTGACGCGATATCAACACGACCCTAGCTCTACAATAGAACCCTCAATGAGTTCGCCTCAACATTCGCTTCAGAAGGCCACCTCATCGGTTCCCGTCGAGAATACGTCGAAGGGACAAGAAAAACATGTCACCATATCGGTCCCTGAGTCGTCTCACGGGAAGACAGGACGCAGGCAACTCGTTAAGGCGAAATTGATATCGAAGAACATTCAGGCACCTGCCAAGCCCGGGAAATACTCCCTCGGAAGTTCGTTGGTCTCCAACACAGAACTACACGGCTCAAGGCTAGCTTGTCAATCTTTGCATGACTGGTACTTGCGTAAGACTCGAGAGGAGGGGGGCCATACTGGAATCATCGTTAGATACGAGAGGGAGCATTTTCTCCACGAGCCAGGCCACTTCTTCGTGGGCTTCGACGACTTATTCGACCTATACAACCTCAATGCCCTCGACGCATCACTTCTACGATGTTGGACACTGTAAGTGTGTACAATCAAGTTCTACACTCACGTGATACCAATAAATATCATAACTCATTGCTTATGTACAGATACATTATGAAATGTGCCCGTCGACTCAAAGAACCGGTGGGTTTTCTCGACCCACACGTGATCTTTGAGCAAAAAATCAACCAAGACGCATCCTACGTCGAGAATTACATAAAAATGGGATTGCTTGCTCTGGACGACAGGCATAATGGTGCCCTACAACCAGAAGTAAGTGCTTCACTACTTGTTATACAAATTTCGTTTGAACATAGGTTTATGACTATAGCAACATACATGAGTAGGTTCCACTGGATTCTTCTAATTATTGTACCAAAGAGGAACACGGTATTGTACCTTGATTCCCTACTGAACAAAAACCACGACTTCACCCTTCTTAAATGAATACTCGACATGTATGTTCATTTCCTTCGCACATTATAACTCTATTGTAGTCTTCCTTCGTTTGAAATGGATGCGGATAACTTTTTGGAATCATGTAGGTCGTTCATCGGCTATGTTGCCGAGGGAGGGGCATACAAGGGATCGAGCGCCACACTGACTGACAGGATGCGGTTTCTGGTATGCGCTACAATACAATAATCATATATCATACTTCGTAATATTGTGTCTCGAACTGACATTACCTATATATGTAATTCTATTTTTGCAGTGCCGCCAGCAAAAATGAGATCACCTATGCGCATTCTACGTATGCCATCATATGCGGCTATTGATTGGTTCTAGGAGGCATGATCCCCAGGTTTGTCAATCTCGCAATAATTATTTCCTAATTATAAATTTAAATATATATGCTTACTACTTTACTCCTGCTGTCGACAGGTCTTGAATATAAAGTTAAATGCACTAGACATGAACGAGGTCACGTACGTTTGAGGGGCGCTCTGCAGCTTCATCAAGGCGGACATCATTAACCCCGACGGAGAGTTTCACGCCGTCGACACCGATGAATGACCTTCGAACAATTGATTTAATATTGTAATTCACTTTGAGTAGTTGTAATTCAATTTGTAACTCTACCGACAATACTTGAAATATTCTTTTGCAATTGATTTTCAATTAAATGATCACTTTCAGTTGTCAGATTCATCTGTGATGTACCTATTTCTGCTTGTTTGTTTTGAGAGGGCATAGCTAGCAATTCCTGAGGCTAGCTGAAAATGCGACAAAAATTAGTTAGGTACAAAGAACTATCACAGATGATTTTTGTAGAAACCGTCTGTGATAGTAGCTCTTCACAAAGTATAGGACAATATCACCTTTTTCGACATGGTCTCTAAGGATGTGATAGCGAATGTCTATGTGCTTAGTCCTAGAGTGTTGCACAGGGTTCTTAGCAATGTTAATAGCAGAAGTGTTATCACAGAAAAGAGGAACACTAGCAAAATTTAACCCATAATCCTTAAGAGTGGTTACCATCCACAAAATCTGACTACAGCAACTAGCAGCAGCTACATATTCAGCTTCAGCAGTGGATTGTGCAACAGAGGACTGCTTCCTAGAAGACCAAGATACAAGTGAAGTGCCTAGGAAGTGACAGGTGCCTGAGGTACTCTTTCTATCTAACCGACAACCCGCAAAATCAGAATCTGAAAAAAACCCTAATGGACAAAGCTGAAGAGCAGGAATACCAAATGCCATATAAAAGGGTAGAGTGTAAATACCTGAATATGCGCTTAACGGCTTGGCGATGGGAAGTCCTTGGAGACGCCTGAAACCTTGCACAAAGGCGTACTGTGAAATGAATGTCCGGTCTAGAGGCTGTCAGATACAGAAGGGAGCCGATCATGCTGCAGTACTCGCGTTGATCCACGGCTTCTCCTTCCTCATCTGGATCCAAAACAGTCGAAGTTGCCATGGGAGTAGAGATTGGCTTGCAATCACCCATGTCGAAACGTTTGAGTAGATCTTTAGTGTACTTCGTCTGATGGATAAAAGTTCCTTCCTTGCATTGCTTTATTTGAAGCCCCAAAAAGTAATTGAGCTCTCCCATTATACTCATCTCAAATTCCCTGGACATAGTCTCAGAAAAGCTGGAAACAAGAGCATTAGAAGAACCGCCAAAAATAATATCGTCAACGTAAATTTGAGCAAGCAGGAAGTCATTACCACACCTAAGAATGAATAAAGTCTTATCTACCTTACCCATCTCAAAATTATTCTTAAGTAAAAAGGTCTTAAGTCTATCATACCAGGCTCTAGGGGCTTACGTAAGACCATATAAGGCTTTTGATAGCTTGAATACATGATTTTGGTACTTGGGATTTTCAAAGCCTGGGGTTGTTTAACATAAACCTCCTCTTCTATAAAACCATTTAAAAATGCACTTTTAACATCCATAAAATATAATCTAAATCCCTTCGATGCAGCAAATGCAAGCAGAATGCGAATGGCTTCTAGTCTAGCAACAGGAGCAAAGGTCTCATCAAAATCCAAACCCTCAACTTGGCTAAAGCCCTGAGCTACCAACCTAGCCTTATTTCTAATCACAGAACCATCCTCATTTTGTTTGTTTTTGAAAACCCAGCGGGTTCCTATAACATTATGACCACTAAAAGGTTCTACTAGATTCCAAACTTTATTCCTCTCAAAATTCTCTAACTCCTCATGCATGGCATTAACCCAGCTAGAATCCGATAAAGCATGTGTTATATCGCGAGGTTCAAAAGAAGCAACAAATGCAGAATGAGAGTAGATATTTGGATCATTATACCTGGAGCGAGTGACTCGCTCATGAAGATTACCTATTATCTGATCCGGAGGGTGCTGCCTTTGAATATGAAGTGGTGCACCCGCTGGGAAAGCATATCTTCGACCTCAGTGATCTTGCGATGATGAAGATACAGCAGGAGCCTCATCTGAAGGCGAGGTAGTCACAACAGGTTCTTGTGCTGAAACAGGAGCATCAACAGCAGCAGGTGGAATACAAATATCAGATTCGTCATCATCTTCCTCCACAAAAGACAAATATCAGATTCGTCATCATCTTCCTCCACAAAAATGCTCTCTGTCACCTGTGAATCATCTGAAACATCGAATCTAGCTCCAGGGCTAGTCTGACCTCTGTTATATTGGCGGTCGGACCTCTGACCAAATCGGTCGGACCGGTGCTCCCGGGCGGTCGGACCTCTGACCAAATCGGTCAGACCGGTGCCCTCGGGCGGTCTGACAGCCAGGCTCCAGAACAGCAAGAACAGCCCCGATGACGAAGTTGCAAATAGATCTAACTTTTGATTCTCAACTCCAAACTTCACGAAACTTGGTATACACCTTCTCTATGATATTAAGGACCTATTCCAATCAACAATTATGATAATTCTTGGACAAACAAAGATCCTTTACGATCTGATTGGAGAAGGGTCTAAAACCGAGCAAAAGTGAAAACTAGATCCAATCGCTTGCTCGTGGGTGATTGATGATCACGAAGATCCTAGATGATTTCTCACACAACACAGGAAGCTAATCCACATAACGATATCAAGCAAAAACTCGTGGATCAATGAAAGCCCTAAAATCACAAAATTGAAAGTAAGAACGAAAATAGACTTATCTCAAGCAAACCTTACATATATTAAAACGTGATTGATGCTGGATTACACCCACTCCATCAAGGATCAGTGGTCAATCCAAGATCACGAAAATCCAATCAAACCTTCAAGAACCCTAGCCTCCACGCCTAGCTCTCCCTAAACAAAATTAGGGTGTTCTAATATAAAGAGGGTTAAGAGATGATGCAGCCACCATCCTCTCCTATTTATAGTGGAGGCTTAGACCTTCTAGAAGTTTGATCCTATTGGGCTCCCGTTAAGGTCCAAAACAAACGGGTCACACATGCACGCTTCGCAAAGCACCGTCTTTAACCTTTTGACCTAAACAGCTTCACCTAGCGCCATCTTGCGCCTCGGATTTGCTAATAGGTCACCCTTGTCCATCTTGCGTCACGCTTGAGTCATTGACCTCACCCGGCATCGTCGATCGTTCTGGACCTCAGCTCTCCAAGCCTAGTCCCGATCATCCTTGCCGTTGACCGTCGTTGACCACCAAGCAACCTGCACAACCATAGACAAGTAAACCGATTTTGGGAACAAGTTCTTCACAACTTGACCCATGTTAGTCAAAACATGCATCATGCAATACATATGCCCTGAAACTCATGACTTTGACCTAACCAACGAACAACACCGCCATGAAGGCCGGCGTTCAAGTGACAACCGGTCCGACCGCCCCTCAGGGCCGGTCGGACCTCCAGCCTTGCCGGTTGGACCGCCAGCTATAGGCCGGTCCGACCGCCCAAAAGGACTTAGCCGAATTTCAAGCCCTGAAAATCTGAAACCTTCTGGAAATTTAAAACGAATAGAACTTTTGACTGGAGACTCCAAAAATTATGGAACCAAGTGCAATAGAATCCCCTCTCTTGCCTAGACCCTCTATTTTTGGCCCAGCTCAATTTGACACTTTTGTCATCACTTCTTGGGTCCGATCACGCCATGGCCGGTCCGACCGATTTGGGACCGGTCGGACCGCCATGCTATGGCCGATCAGACCGTCTGTCACCTGACAGTTCTAAAACTTTGTCAAAAACACGTGAAACGACACACCATTAACGCTATTGCCAATTGTCACATCATCCTAAGATCTGAAGCATATCCCCATGATATTCACAGCTTCAATTCCTTTTCACCTTCTCGTTGAGAATTTTCTCTGACCTCCTTTCATCTTTTTGCAAAGAGTTTCCTCCGACCTCCTCTCATCCTTTCACTGAAAAATCCAATAATGTCGGACTCGATCACCAAATGGTTGGTTTCTGATCTGAGCGAGATGAAGCTCAAAGCTTTGGAGAAGATCGGGATTCTCCTTGATAGGAACCTGATTTCTTGGAGACCAGTGGTCGGAGAGCATTTCCCTTGCAGTGAAGAGTAAGAAATCTCTATTTTTCTTGCCTACATTGAGTGTGGGCTCAGGTTGTGTAACATCCCAATTTTCAGAGCTTTAAAAAAATCCTTTGATTAGTTAGTAGGAAGAAAATTCACCATTTGGATTTATTTGAATTAAATTTGAAAGCTTAAATATGGACCTTGTGTAATAAAACAATTTAATATGAATAATTCCAACATGAACAATAGTCAAGACTATTTTATTTGGATTCTATGAGCTTGGTTATATTTCCTAGAATTTTCTAGAATTTTTCCAAGTTCATTTGCTATTTTCCATTGCTTATTTGATTTTCTGGTTTTTCTTAAAAAGAAAAGCTATTTTAAATCTCCAAATAGTGTTTGGGCCGAATTCCCTCGGCCCAGTCCTGTTCATCTCAGCCCGATCCTTCGGGGCCGTCCGATCAGATTTGGACGCTTGGATCTCGCCAGCCGCGCGCCTCTCGCCTCCCGTCTCGCCGCCAGTGGGCCCCACCGCTTCGCCCTCGCGCGTTCTTCTCCGGCGCGCGCGCTGCGAATCGCCGCCATGGCGGTCAACGCCGAAGCCGACGCGGCGCCTCAACCTCCCGTTCCCTCCGTGTGCGCGCACGACTCGCGCCACCGCCGCCACGAACCCCACCCCTTCTTTCCTTCTTCTCCGCGGTATGCGCGCGAAGCCGCAACCGCCGCCACGACCTCCACGCCGCCACGCCGTTTCGGACCTCCCCGGGCCCTATAAAGGACAGCCCCGGGCGCCTCTCGCGTCACCCATCCCAAAGACGCCACCCACTCCCTCTCTCTCGCCCTGTGCTCGCCGGAATCGAGAATCCCCCGCCGCCGACACCTAAGGCTGGGAGCTTCGATTGCGCCGCCTTCGTCACCCCCGCGTCGTCGTCGCCGCCACCGTAGGATTCGCCGTGACGCCGCTGGCCGGTGCTCGCCTCGCCACGGAGGACCCTCGGGCGCCATTTCGCCGTCAACCGCAACTTCGCCGCCGCCTTTTTCTGCCGCGGCCACCACTGCCGTCTTCTCTCACGGTGAGCACACCCTAGGTTCGAATCGGCGCCCTCCACCGCCGGTACCACCCACCCTCACCGGAGAGCTATCGTTCGCGGGACCCTTGGTTCCGTCGCGCCGACCTCGCCGCCGCCCACGCCACCTCCACCTCACCGCTTTTCCCTCAGTGGCGCATGCGTGGCGACCACGTGGCGCCGTGTCGGCGCCACGCTCACGGTGCGCCACGCCAAAGACCGATTCAAATCGAGGGCTCGGTAGACTTGGTCCACCGTGGTAAGGTCACCGACATGCGGGTCCCACATGTCGCTTAATTCTTTAATTCTTTTAATTCTGGAAAATCCTTCACGACGTCATGCTTGCGCAATAATCCGATTTTTCTATTGAGAAATAATTCGGAATTCCAGTAAATCCTATTTTTAGGGTTTTTCTTTTGATTCAAACTTTGAAAACTTATAACTTTTGCATCCTAGCTCCAAATCCATCCATTCAAATTTCTAAATTTGTATAAAATCAAGATCTATCTATTGGAGATTTTTAATTATTTTTATCAGAGTTATTTGCTTCTGTTATTTATTTATTCTTGTTATTTGCTTCACATTTAGTAGACTTGACGATACTTACGGGAGGTTTGAGGAAGAAGGAGCTTTCCAAGACCAAGACCAGTACCTGAACCTATTCCAAGGCAAGCTATACCCTTGAACATTTTGCTTCCCAGTTTTATAAAAGTATTTTAAATTCAATCTTATGCATCTTAATTCAAGTATTTATTTAAAAGCTTTTGGGTGCAGTAGTTAATCCCAAATTGTTATGCCATCCTTGTTAATTGCTATGTCCTGATTCCTTGTCACCTTAGTTGGTATTTAGTTGGTAAATATTGTAGCACCAACGTGGGTTGGTTAGTTGCGTATTAGATTGCTTAGCCATGCCACGAATCACTTGTCATGTATACTGCTGTTATAAATTGACTAAGTGAATATGAAACTGTGTGAACAAACTGTGTGTACTATGTGTCTTTGTGGCATATGTTGCACTTAAATCAACGAGGTGGTAAATGGATTTGGGTGAGGCAAGGGTGAATACTGTGTGAAAGGGTGGACGTGTGGACTGTGTGAATAATATTAATCTGTGTGTCTATGTGGTTTGGTTAGTGGAAGTCTTGCCTTGGTCAATTAAGGACCTCACCATGTGCGCCATTGAACTGAGCTTCTGTTACGACCACATGCCTGTTTTGAGACGGGCCTAGCGTAGTAAGATAAGGTATCTGAAATGCTTGGTTATGCTTAGTGTTAGCTACACTAAGTGTATCTTGTGGGTAAAGTGTACAAACCTCTGCAGAGTGTAACGTAATCTATTGAATAGCGCGTCATGATCATGGACAATGCTCGGGATTTCACACTAGGGGTAGATGTTTTCATAAAGCGTGTGGGAAGGGAGCTATGTGATTAAATCATCTAGCTATGTGAATAACTTGTTAGGCTGTGTGTGTCTTTGTGAAATAACTTGTTAAGCTTATTATTGTCTATTGGTTTTACCTGTTTTAAATCTATTAATTGTATTCAATTGCAAAGGTTGCATTTATGCAAAAGAGCCATAAAATGCCTTCCCTTGTAAAAAGCCAGCATATATACATTTTGCATCTCTGTGGTGTGGCTTGCGAGTACGGTGTGTACTCACGCTTGTTTTGACGAATCAAGCAGAGGAGGAGTCTTCACCAGCATTTGAGGACGAGTACATCGAAGGTGCTTAATCGTGAGGTCTTGATCCCAGTCGGTTGCCTGTGGTGAATCGATGGGGTGCCACTACCTTTTTTTCGTTTCCGCTGTTGTTTATTTTCTCTGTTAGCCCTGCGTGGCTCAGTAATTGTAACTTGACCTTAAGGTCAAAACCATTATTTATTAATCAAAGTTATTCGTTTATGTTACTATTCGCTTGTATGGATCGATTTCCATCTTTGTTAACACTGTGTGCACTAGCGTGATCCTGGGCTAGTGCATTAAACACAGAGGGTCCTGAATCGTAATTTTGGGTCCCGACAAAAGTGGTATCAGAGCCATACTGACTGTAGGTCTAGACCTTAGTTAGATTGGCCGTTCGAGTGTTCAAATTATTTTCTAAAAGAAAATTTAACTTGCAAGACTAAATGAATTGCTTAACTCCTCTTATATCTCTCTTGACTCATCTATTGCTATAATTTCTTTACTCTCCCCGCTGTTTTAACATGGTTCTTACCTCTGTCTGTCTTGACAGATGCCTTACCTTCAGACCTTCGGAGATCGCAACGGAGGACTTGCCGCAGAGCTGTGGAAGCTGTTGCAGACACTTGGAGGCTTCGACTGCCCGATGTACCATGGTAGTGAATACATGGTCAACGGACGGGATCGTGGTATAGTCTGCCGCCTGACAATCTACGCCAGGAGGAACACTAGAGGCAGCCAGCCTTTGTACATCTCAGTCAGGAGGATCACCTTCACGCAAGGAATCCAGAGTCGTCACGACCGCCATGCTCGAGTCCGCCACATTTACGTTGAAGAGTCGCCACACACCGTCTTCGCTATCATCCCGTAGCCGCCGGGGAGATGTTCGCGCGCTTCCGTCTACAAACGGAGAAGGCCATGCCACGTGGTGCATCTTGCACGGCCACACCGCCCGGAGGAGTCATTGGAGATGGCCGCCACCGAGCCGAGGTGCGCCTATCGGCCTGGGAGGAAGCCGAGAAAGGATCGCCGTCCTAGAGCAAGCTCTCTCACGGTCGATGAGCTCGAAGATGATCAAAAGGAAGATCCTAAGAGCGTAAGAAGCCGAGGAAGACCGGAGGAGATTCTAGAGGATCTAGTAGAGGTTCCACAATGGGAGGAGCCACCGCACTGCACTCCAAGACGCATGCTCCCGCCGCACGATCCCCCGGGCATCGAAACCGATTCGCAAGGATGCCACTCACTTGAGTCTACACGAGTGCGAGTCGCCGTGGCTTTGGAGGCTTTCTCGAGTAGTTTGTCTAAGTTCCAGTTTAGTCAGGCTTAGCGATTTCCTTTCGAGTCGCCCTTTAGGCGGTAGCTTGTGTGCTTAGGTTCGCTTCATTTTCCCTGTGCAAGTATGAGTTGCAAAGGCCCTTAGGCATTTGTTGCGACCATGCTATTAAGCTATTAATGAAGATTATTTCATTCAAGTTTCTTGAGTTTGTGTTTGTTGGGTTTAATCTATCCCCTGTCTAGTTCTTAACTCACCTTGTGCTCCCTACCTTATCTAACCCATGGAACCTCACCAGATGGTTCAGACTCGCCATACCGCTGCAAGTGGAGCCGGAGCCCAAGGATCAGAAGGCAATGAGCAAACCCCTACGGGAGCAGTACCACCCCAAGCACCTCCTATTGACTTACGAAACTTTGGAGCCTTCATGGCGGCCTGACAGCACGCAGATGATGTACACCATGATGAACGGATGCGAGCCATGAACAACAACAACAACAACCACAACCATCATCAGGGAGGAGCCCGAGTTGCTCATGGTCATCAGGGACCATCCAAATTGGTGAATTCATGAGGACCCGTCCGCCAACTTTCTCCGGACATGTCTCGCCAAGAAGAAGCTGATGATTGGCTTCGCGTGATTGAGAGGAAGCTGCTGATCACCCAATGCAGCGATCATGAGAAGGTTTTGTATGCCACCCATCAGATGGAGGGCATAGCTGCTGAGTGGTGGGAAAACTTCTGCGCAGCGCATGGAGCACCGCAGAATATCACCTGGGAAGAATTCTCCGCAGCTTTTCGCCAGTATCATGTACCTGAAGGCATTATGGATTTGAAGAAGGACGAGTTCCGCGCTCTCAAGCAAGGGGGTATGTCAGTGACTGACTACCTGAACAAGTTTTCTCAGCTAGCTCGCTACGCTCCAGAAGACGTCGCTACTGACAGGTCTCGCCAGAGTCGATTCTTGAAGGGTCTGAACTCAGGACTACAAGTCAATCTGCTTGCCCACACCTTCCCAGATTTCCAGGAGTTGATTAACAAGGCATTGGTTATGGAGGACAAACGCAAGGAGTTGGAGGATCACCGCAAGCGTAGGATGATTCAGCAGGGAAGCCACCTGCCACAACAGCAGAGGGCAAGGATAGTGCCACAACAGTTTAATCGTTTCCCGCCACAGAGTTCTTTCAGGACACCTGCACCGCCTTCAGCACCTCGCCCTTTTGTTCAGAATTCTCGTAACCCTACACCAGTCAACCCCACCCCAGGAAACAATAATCGACAGAATGAACCAATAGTGTGTTACCGTTGCCGTCAGCCAAGGCATTTCGCAAATCAGTGTCCTCAAAAGGGAACTATCACTCCAGTTCGCTTCAACCTTGGAGCAACACCTGCCAAGACCCCAATGCAGAACAACCAAGGAGTTTCTCAGGGAGCCAGTCAACCAGGAGGAACGCCTCAGTCAGTGGTCAGAGGTCGTGTTAATCACGTCACTTTGGAAGGAGCCCAGGAAGCACCAGAAGTTGTACTGGGTAAGTTCCTAGTAAATTCAGTACCTGCTTCCGTTCTATTTGATTATGGAGCTTCGCATTTGTTTGTTTCTGGAGTTTTTGCAACCAAGAATAAATTGGAAGTTATGCACCTTAAGCGTACTCTGTCGGTCCAGTCACCTGGAGCAGAGCTAAGTTCTAATATGGGTTGTTTAGGGGCTAAGTTACTCATAGCTGGAGTTGAGTTTCTAGCTAACCTGGTTGTTCTAGACACCCAAACCATAGATGTCATCCTTGGCATGGATTGGTTAACCAAGCACAAAGCCGTGCTAGATTGTGGCCGAAGAGCCGTTACAATCGAGGATACCAAAGGAAACAAAGTGGAGTTCCTATCTACCTCAGTGCGTAATGGACATCTGCTAGTCAATAGCTTGAAGACCGTCGTGTTGAAAGATGTGCCAGTCGTCAAAGAGTATCCAGATGTGTTTCCAGAAGAGTTACCAGGAATGCCACCGGATCGTGACATCGAGTTTGTCATTGATCTAGTGCCAGGAACAGCACCACTCTCGAAGAGACCTTATCGGATGCCAGCCGATGAGCTAGTAGAAATGAAGAAGCAAGTAGAAGAACTTTTGGAGAAAGGTTTTGTGAGGCCTAGTTAAATCGCCATGGGGAGCGCCATCTTGTTCGTCAAAAGAAGGATGGAAGCATGAGAATGTGCATCGACTACGGTCTCTCAATGAAGTCATTATTAAGAATAAGTATCCATTGCCCCGATAGATGATCTGCTTGATCAAATGAAAGGAGCCGAGTGTTCTCGAAGATCGACTGCGATCGGGTTACCATCGATTGAAGATCATCCCAAGGATATACCTAAGACCGCTTTCTCAGCGATGCGGACATTATGAGTTCCTAGTCATGTCCTTTGGTCCGACCAATGCCCCGCCTATTTCATGAACATGATGAATAAGGTATTCATGGAGTATCCGGACAAGTTTGTAGTTGTATTCATCGATGATATTTTGGTCTACTCAAAGTCGGAAGAACAACATGCCGAACATTTGAGATTAATTTTAGAGAAGCTCGAGAGCATCGGTTGTATGCTAAGTTTAGCAAGTGTGATTTACGGAAAAGGAAGTGGATTTTCTTGGTCATGTGATGGCAATGCGGGAGTAGCCGTTGACCCCAGATAAAGTTAAGCAAGATTACATTGGGAACGACCCAAGACTGCACTCAGTTCGCGATTTCTTGGGATTGGTGGATACTATCGCCGTTTCATTGAAGGATTCTCATCAATTGCTAAACCTCTTACGCAATTGTTGAAGAAAGAAAAAGTTTACTGGACTGACTTGTGAAGAAAGTTTTCAAGAATTGAAGAAATGTTTGACTTGACCCTAGATCGATTTTGCGGATATTCGCAAGGATTTCGATATCTATTGCGATGCTTCGTCAAGGATTAGGATGTGTCTGATGCAAGAAGGAAGAGCCGTAAACTTATGTGTCAAGGCGATTAAGGCCGCATGAAGAGAACTATCCCACCCATGATATGGAATTAGCTGCAGTAGTGCATGCCTTGAAGATTTGGCGTTATTACCTCATCGGTAATCGCTGCGAGGTATATACAGATCATAAGAGCTTGAAATATATTTTCACTCAATCGGATCTGAATATGAGGCAGAGAAGATGGCTAGAATTGATAAAGGATTATAACCTTGGAATCCATTACCATCCTGGTAAAGCCAATGTCGTTGTAGACGCTTTGAGCCGTAAGAGCCACTGCAATGCCTTGGAAGTGAAAGAGCTTTGTTCAGAACTTCAAGAGGAATTCCAGAAGCTGAAGCTAGAAGTAGTATCTAAAGGATTCATGGCAAATCTGGAAGTGCAATCTACTTTGGAGAAGCAGATTCGCGAAGCTCAGCCGAAGGACTCAGAGTTCTCCGACATCAAGAAGAAGATGACAGAAGGGAAGTTCAAGGACTTCACAGTGGATGATCAAGACATACTGTGGATCAATGGACGTATCTGCGTCCCAGATATTGATGGATTGAGACAGCTAATTTTGAAGGAGGCCCATGACTCAAAATATTCAATTCACCCTGGTAGTACTAAGATGTACCAGGATGTTAAGAATAAGTTTTGGTGGCCAAATCTAAAGCGAGAAGTCGCAGAGTTCGTTGCCTTGTGCGACGTGTGTCAAAAGTTAAGCGAGCATCGAGGCCAGCAGTGCATTGCAACCTTTGAAGATTCGAGAATGGAAGTGGGAAGAAATCGAATGGATTTCATTCTTGGGTTACCCAAGACTCAATCAGGTTACGATTCGATTTGGGTAATAGTGGATCGTCTGACTAAAGTTGCCCATTTCTTACCAGTCAAAACCACTTACTCAGGAGATCGTCTGGCAGAGCTGTACATGTCGAAAATTGTCAGTTTGCATGGTGTGCCTAAGAAGATAGTGTCAGATCGAGGATCTCAGTTCACCTCCCGATTTTGGCAGAGTTTGCATGAAGCCTTAGGGACTCACCAATTTCATCTTCGTATCATCCCCAAACAGATGGGCAAGCGAAAGGGTTAATCGGATATTGGAGGATATGTTGAGAGCACGTATACTGCAAATGCTACTCGTTGGGATAAGAGTTTACCATATGCAGAATTCTCGTACAACAACAGTTATCAAGCCAGTCTACAAATGTCACCATTTGAAGCCTTGTATGGTCGTGCCTGTAGAACCCGTTGAATCGGTCAAACCATTGAGCGTCTGATCTTTGGTCCGGATATTATTCAAGAAGCAGAAGAGCAAGTGTCCATGATCAGAGAGATTAAAGATAGCTCGATCGAGGCGGAAGAGTTATCCGACAATCGTCGTCGTGATCTCGCTTTGAGTCGAAGATTTTGTGTATCTTCGAGTTACGCCCCTCAGAGGTGTGAAAAGGTTCCACGCCAAAGGGAAACTTGCCCCTCGGTATGTTGGTCCGTTCAAGATTGTGGAACGCCGTGGAGAAGTGGCTTATCAGTTAGAGCTGCCACAATCGCTAGCGGGAGTACACGATGTCTTTCACGTCTCACAGCTGAAGAAGTGTCTTCGTGTGCGAGAAGAACAAGCACCGTTGGATTCGATTGAACTAAAAGAAGACCTCACCTACAAGGAGCAGCTGGTCAAAATTATGGATGTCGCAGAGCGCCGCACTAGAAGCAAGACCGTTCGTTTCTGCAAAGTCCAGTGGAGTAACCACTCAGAAGGTGAAGCAACGTGGGAGCGTGAAGAAGAGTTGAAAGCCGAGTTCCCTAGCCTTTTCTCCATTAGCTTTGAATCTCGGGGCGAGATTCCTTTAAGGGGGGAAGGTTTGTAACATCCCAATTTTCAGAGCTTTAAAAAAATCCTTTGATTAGTTAGTAGGAAGAAAATTCACCATTTGGATTTATTTGAATTAAATTTGAAAGCTTAAATATGGACCTTGTGTAACAAAACAATTTAATATGAATAATTCCAACATGAACAATAGTCAAGACTATTTTATTTGGATTCTATGAGCTTGGTTATATTTCCTAGAATTTTCTGGAATTTTTCCAAGTTCATTTGCTATTTTCCATTGCTTATTTGATTTTCTGGTTTTTCTTAAAAAGAAAAGCTATTTTAAATCTCCAAATAGTGTTTGGGCCGAATTCCCTCGGCCCAGTCCTGTTCATCTCAGCCCGATCCTTCGGGGCCGTCCGATCAGATTTGGACGCTTGGATCTCGCCCGCACGCGCGCGCCTCGCCCTCCCCGTCTCACTGCCAGGTGGGCCCCACCGCCTTCGTCCTCGCCGCGTTCTTCTCGCATGACGCTGCCTAGCAAGAACCGCCATGGGCGGTCAACGCCGAAGCCAGACGGGCGCCTCCAACCTCCCGTTCCCTCGCGTGTGCGCGCGCACGACTCGCGCCCACCGCCGCCACGAACCCCACCCCTTCTTTCCTTCTTCTCCGTGGGTATGCGCGCGGCCGCAACCGCCGCCCGACCTCCACGCCGCCACGCCGCTTGGACCTCCCCGCCCTATAAGGATAGCCCGGCGCCCCTCGCGTCACCCATCCCAAAGCCGCCACCCACTCCCTCTCGCCTCATGCTCGCCGGAATCGAGAATCCCCCACCGCCACACCGGCCGGAGCTTCGATTGTGCCGCCTCCGTCGCCCCGGCGTCGTCGTCGTCGCCGCCCACCACCGCTGTCTTCTCTCACCGGTGAGCACACCCCTAGGTTCGCACTGGCGCCCTCCACCCGCTGGTACCACCCACCCTCACCGGAGAGGCTGCATTCGCGGGACCCTTGGTTCCGTCTTGCCGCCGCCGCATTGCCGTCCACGTCACCATCCACCTCACCGTTTTCGCCTCCGTGGCGCATGCGTGGCAGCCACGTAGGCGCCGTGTCAGCGCCACGCGCACGGGTGCGCCACGCCAGCACCGATTCAAGTCCAGTGGCTCGGTGGACTTGGTCCACCGTGAGCCGGGTCACTGACATGCGGGTCCCACATGTCAGTTAATTCTTTAATTCTTTTAATTCTGGAAAATCCTTCACGACGTCATGCTTGCGCAATAATCCGATTTTTCTATTGAGAAATAATTCGGAATTCCAGTAAATCCTATTTTTAGGGTTTTTCTTTTGATTCAAACTTTGAAACCTTATAACTTTTGCATCCTAGCTCCAAATCCATCCATTCAAATTTCTAAATTTGTATAAAATCAAGATCTATCTATTGGAGATTTTTAATTATTTTTATCAGAGTTATTTGCTTCTGTTATTTATTTATTCTTGTTGTTTGCTTCGTTACGAGTAGACTTGACGATACTCGGGAGGTTTGAGGAAGAAGGAGCTTTCAAGACCAAGACCAGACACTGAACCTATTCCAAGGCAAGCTATACCCTTGACCATTTTGCTTCCAGCTTTATAAAAGTATTTTAAATTCAATCTTATGCATCTTAATTCAAGTATTTATTTAAAAGCTTTTGGGTGCAGTAGTTAATCCCAAATTGTTATGCCATCCTTGTTAATTGCTATGTCCTGATTCCTTGTCACCTTAGTTGGTATTTAGTTGGTAAATATTGTAGCACCAACGTGGGTTGGTTAGTTGCGTATTAGATTGCTTAGCCATGCCACGAATCACTTGTCATGTATCTGCTGTTATAAATTGACTAAGTGAATATGAAACTATGTGAACAAACTGTGTGTACTATGTGTCTTTGTGGCATATGTTGCACTTAAATCAACCAGGGTGGTAAATGGATTTGGACTGAGGCAAGGGGTGGATACTGTGTGAAAGGGTGGACTGTGTGGACTGTGTGAATAATATTAATCTGTGTGTCTATGTGGTTTGGTTAGCTGGAAGTCTTGCCTTGGTCAATTAAGGACCTCACCATGTGCGTCATTGAACTGAGCTTCCTGTACGACCACATGCCTGTTTTGAGACGGGCCTAGCGTAGTAAGATAAGGTATCTGAAATGCTTGGTTATGCTTAGTGTTAGCTACACTAAGTGTATCTTGTGGGTAAAGTGTACAAACCTCTGCAGAGTGTAACGTAATCTATTCGAATAGCCGCGTCATGGTCATGGACAATGCTCGGGATTTCACACTAGGGGTAGATGTTTTCATAAAGCGTGTGGGAAGGGAGCTATGTGATTAAATCATCTAGCTATGTGAATAACTTTGTTAGGTGTGTGTGTCTTTGTGAAATAACTTGTTAAGCTTATTATTGTCTATTGGTTTTACTGCTTTAAATCTATTAATTGTATTCAATTGCAAAGGTTGCATTTATGCAAAAGAGCCATAAAATACCTTCCCTTGTAAAAAGCCAAGATATATACATTTTGCATCTACGTGGTGTGGCTTATAGTACAAGTGTGTACTCACGCTTGTTTTGACGAATCAAGCGAGGAGGAGTCTTCACCAGCATTCGAGGACGAGTATATCGAAGGTGCTTAATCGTGAGGTCTTGATCCCAGTCGGTTGCCTGTGGTGAATCGATGGGGTGCCACTACCTTTTTTTTCGTTTCCATTGTTGTTTATTTTCTCTGTAGCCTGCGGCTCAAGAATTGTAACTTGACCTTAAGGTCAAAACCATTATTTATTAATCAAAGTTATTCGTTTATGTTACTATTCACTTGTATGGATCGATTTCCATCTGTGTTAACACTGTGTGCACTAGCGTGATCCTGGGCTAGTGCATTACACACAGAGGGTCCTGAATCGTAATTTTGGGTCCCGACAGGTTGCCAGCACATAGAGTCCTCTTCAAGGTTCTTGAGTACTATGGAGTTGAATTGGTAAACTTGGCTCCTAATTCAATCGCCAACCTCAGCATATTCGTCTACCTCTGCGAGGCGTACCTAGGGATCCCGCGGAATCTGAAGGTCTTCAGGTAATTTTACAAGGTGGCAAGGTTTGGGAAGTAGGCAGATGGACCTGGTGAGTGCTTGTTGCGTCTCCATAACGGGAAAGCTGATGAGTACATCCGAATGTACTCAAAGTCTTCGTGATCGTCATCGAAGAAAAGTTGGTTCTACATGAATGTCACAAAGGAGGACAGCCTTTGCTTCGTCGACAAAGTGGCGAGCAAAAATCCAAGGAGGAGATCCACAGCGGAGAGGAAAGGAAAGGTCAAAAGATGGATTGAAGGCATCCAATACCTCAGAACCAATGGCTTGACTTCTTGGCATGTGGTGAGGGATTTCTCCATACGCCGGATAAGTCCCTTGAGGCTCTGAGATAGTACCATGCTCTGGTACATTGGTCGTGACGACGTGACCAAGGATTCTTGGGAAGGTAAGTTTAGTTGTTTATTCTGCAACCTTGAAATCTCTTTATTCTTTTGAAGCCCTTTCCTCTGATGAAGTGAGAGAGCGGATCGGAATGATCTGCGCCGGGGAGCCTGATGATAAGGCTACTTTTCCTCGCATCTTGGCTATTGTCTCTGAAGAAGAGAGAATTGAAAGACTCAAGGTAAGTAATAACTTTTTCTTCATCGTTTATATATTCTCCAATCGGTTTATAATTATACTCTAATATGTAGGCGGTCGGGTTGAGAATAAAAGAGTCTGTCAAGGGCTCTACTCCAACCGTTGTTTCGACCTATTCCTGCTCGATGACCATGCAAGATGATGGTCTCTCGAAGATAAAAAAGAGCATTGAAAAGGAGTATATATATGTTAGATACAAAATTTCATCGCCTAATTAGATTTAATTCATAATTTATGTGGGAGAAAAGGAGAACCTGCAACCTGATGCTGCGGAAGTCATATGCCCTGGAGTGATCCCGCACGACCAGATAGTTACCCCAGAAGCAACTATTCTGGAGGCCGATGAAGACACTATCTCCGACCAGATGGTCAGGGAGCTTCTCTCCGACCAGTTGGTCAGGGAGATTTCTTCCGACCGTAGGTCGATGGATGTGAGGCGTCTAACCAACCCTACCGGTTAGGAACTGGTAAAATTGGTTAAAAAGAAATGGAAGAAAAGTGCTCTGGATTTTGCTCTAGGGAGTTTCAAGATTAGGACAAAAAAGACAACTAAGTATGTATACATGAAAGAAACCTATGAAAGTACATACCTTTAATGCTTCTGGTATTCTAAAATCTTGATTTTCCTGTCTCTTGTCTTTGTAGTTCCTCTGGTGTCCCGGTCGCCTCCGACCGGAGCACCCCTTGGGATGAAATTCTTGAGGTAAGGGTGATTGAACCAGTTCCCGAGCAAGTGGTGGCGCCAGTTGTGGCTCCCGTTGCTCAGTACTTCTTGGTGGTTCTGATTCCACCTAAGGAGTTTGGAGTCGAAAAAGAACTCCAGCAGGTTCCACCCCCTGCTGGGATCATTTAAGGAGAGAGTATTTATTCGTTATTGAAGAAGTCTCCTCATCCTAGCAACTTCCCTAGTTGCCTCTGAATTTTCAATGATGATAAGCTCGATGAGGCTTGGGGGGAAAATTTCGGACTGTCAACTGGAGACGGGTCCTAGCACCATCAACTCCGAATATATGGACATGGCGATCTAGGTAAGTATCTAGGTCCAGCCTTATAGTCCTTTCTTCAAAGTTATTAAAAAACTTTAAAGGAGTTTGCTATTTTCGTAGCATATGGTGGAGAATATGGTTGTGGTTGGAGGGCTGACCCAGCGCATAACTACCTTGGAGAAGAAAAACTCTGAACTAAAAAGTAAGAACTACTTGATTTCTTCTCCTTTTTGTTATCTTGTTCCTCCTTGTTAATTAAATTTTTCCCTTATCATATTTGATAGATTTGGAGAAAATTAAAAAAGAGGTTGTGGCAAAAGAAGCCAAAATAACTAGGCTTGAAGAAGAATGCCAAGCCAAAAACAGGTCGATCGAATACTTGACGACCAAGCATAAGAAAGTTATAGAAACTTTCAAGAAGAACACTCAAGGTTATTGATTGTAAAACCTAACCAGTTTACTATGTATTTAAATTTGTTTCTTTAACTTTTTGACTTACCCATGTAGAGCAAACTCAAAAGTTAAAAAGAGCAGAAAAAGCTCTTGAGTTCGAGTACGACAAAGAGGCAGAACTCGGGCGAAGCCTCGAAGAGAATGTCAGGGCTCACAACAAAATGCTCTTCGACATGCTATCGGGATTATGTCTGCCCATTTTAAGAGATTCGGTGGAGAAGATAAATTATCTTGGCCAACAACTTGAAGAGCCATACGTAGACTATGAAGAACGCTGTTGCTAATGTAGTTAGCTTTGCCTTGGCAAAGCTTATAGCTTACGACCCCTCCATTAATCTCTAATATCTCGAAGCGGACTTTAACTAGTCAGAGGAAGAAGCAACCAAGATCTTCGAAGGGGTGATACCCTACAGAAACAAGGTTATAGAGGAGATAGAGGTCGGATCCCCATCACATAGGGACTACTCTCATGCCCCCAAGGAGTGGATAATTGTATTATTAGAATTGTAAATGCAGAAACTTACCTTTTATCATCAGTAAGGTCTTTGTTTACCTTTTCCATTTTGCTAAATACTCATATATTTCCTAGCCCTCGGCTGCTTGTGTTAGTAGAAAAGCTTACTAAAGAAGCAGTTGACCAAGAAAAAAGATGAAAGCTACGACTACAGCATAAAGTGTGTGCTGATTATGTTATAAAATGATCTAATTAAAACTAGAAAATCAATTTGGTCAGAACCAATGTATGACCTCGACTAGTTTTAGATCTTTTCCATAATCGAAATACTTTATAGTACTGCGTGTGGTCGTAAGATGTTATAAGACTTGTACTAGTGATAAGAAAACATGCAAAAAATATATGCAAAAACGATAAGTGAGCCTATTTATACACATTATCCAAACTAGTCGTGAAGGTCGCTAAGAGCTGAAGACATGATAGACACTTCACCAAACGTGTTCGTCTCAAGTTTCGACTGGCAGCGAATATCGTAAGAAAATGACCGTCGCTAGGAAACTCCTTCCAGTGAGCAGGACCACATGCAGAGAGGAGAGATTTCCACTAGGAGGTTTTCTATATCTCGGCCAATAGCCAAACAAGAGTAGAACAGAATGTTGAAATGAAGAAAGTTAGTCTTGGAATTCTTAAGCATGTAATTAACTATATTTAGTTGTCTGTGTTATGCTCCTTTACTTGTTTGCTTCTTTAAGAAAAGAGTGTATGGTCGCTCGTAAGAACCATGACTGTGATGGTCACGATTAGGACCTTTATTACCTTTGACAACTAAGTCAGAGCCAAGAGGGTAAAAGAGGCCCTTTGAAGGATATCGGAGAGAAAATATTCTTCTCTGACCAATTAAGCAACAATAGTATGTGACCAAATAACGGATAACAGACATATAAACAATATCACTCATCGAAAAGTATAGAAATGATGAATCTTTATTGAAATTGAAAAATAAAATACTATACAAAGAACTTACACAGTTGATCAATCTTCTAAGAATTTGACAAAACACGCCCATCTGACATGGCTAGTCGTACCGAGCCTGGTATGGTGACTTCGACCATAGTGTATAGACCTTCTTCCTATTTAGGTAAAAGTTTATTGCGATTTGCTTGGCTCTGAATTTTTCTGAGAACCAGATCACCTACAACTAGGCTGCGAGGCTACACCTTACGACTGTAGTACCTTCACATGGCTTGTTGGTAGACTGTCGATCGTACAAGGGCTTGGTTTCGCCTTTCTTTAAGGAAATTTATGTTGTCTATTCTTTGTTATGGCTGATCGTTCTCATTGAAACAAGTAGTTCAAACAGAGCCAATTTTCAGTTCTAGAGAAAGCATGACTTCAGCACTATAAACCAGAAAAATGGCATTTCACCGGTTGCACGACTGGTCGTGGTTCGAACGGCCCAACACAGAGGGAAGTTCTTGAACCCAAACTCCTGGCCATTTTACTAACTGGTCCAACACTCGGTGTCTCACTCCTTGCATTATTATGCCATTAGCTCGCTTGACTAATCCGTTGCTCTGCGGATAATCTGCATAAGTGAAATGTATATTGATACCTACATCTTGACAGAATTTTTGAAAAATTCCACTCGAGAAATATGTACCGTTATCTGTGATTATATGACTGGGTATGAAAATCGTGTGATCATATTTTTTGTGGGGAACCTCATAGCGGCTTCCGTTGTTGTTTTAACAACTTGCTCGGCTTCTATCCATTTTGTTAATGTATCAATCATTACAAAATGGAATTCAATGCCCCGGGTGCTCTTGAGAAAGGTCCTAGAATGTCTAGTCACCAGGTTGTAAAAGGCAAAAAAGGTATTGTTTGCAAAGCTTGTGCTGGCTGATGTACTTGTCGACTATGAAATTGACATTGTACGCACATTGTCGCAAGTTCTTTTGCATCATGGAGGGTGGTTAGCAAGTAGTATCATTGCCTGAAAGCTTTACCGAACAGTGTTCTGTAGAAATGATGTGCTCCACAGACTCCTCCATCGGTTAGAGATATACATCTCATCAACACTCCGTGAGATCCCCATTTGTAAAGGGTACTTTTGATCAGAGTGTATGATTTGGCTTTTTGAGCTATACGATCAGCATCTACATAATCTTCTGGAATAATATCATGCTGAAGATAATTATAGATTGACATCATCCAATCACAACTAGGATCGATTTGTATGACCTCCGGTGGAGCATGCATGTCTTCTAGTGGAGTATGCAAGTTCTCAGAATGCTTGACCCCGGCCCCGACGGTGAATCAAGTTGCTCGAGAAAAACTCCGGGCGGGACATGTGACCTTGTGAAAGCTGAAGGGTTACGAGTAGGTTCCATTAGCTGACAATTCAAAAATTCAGCCACAAAAAACCAGGATGTCATGCAAGCAAGAGATCATAGATCATTACCACCAAATGCGCAGTGCAGCGAAAGAAGAGTTGGAGTAGCCTGGTCCAACGAAGAGCACGTCGATGTAGTGGTCGTAGTTGATCGCTCACCGTAGTCGATCGTCCAGCGTAGTCGATCGTCCTCGTAGTCGATCAATCATCCTCGTCGATCATTCTCGTAGTCGATCATCCTCGTAGTCGATCGTCTCCTCCAGCAACCAATTTAGTTTCTTGCCAAGGTCATGGATGGTCCTCAAGCGCAACAGCAACCACAGTAGTGCCTTTACGGCATCCACATGTCTGGAGAAGGAACACCGTACACCGGTGTGCTAGCACCAAGTCGCACAAGAATGCTCTCTCAAGAAGATGTCGACTAGGATTTGGAGCAACTCATGTTAAATCGTATATTGTCTCGTGCGTCCTCTGTTATGTCCATCTCCTCTAATCCCAGTAGCTTCAAGCATCTCCTTATATAGTTTTCGTGACAGATCCTATCTGAGCATATTTGATGAATCGTATCCGTACGTGTTTGTTCCAACCCATTAATTATGTTACCTGTTAGGTTCATGCGTAATCGGTTGTGACTCGAAAACTCCTTTTTGATCACGAGTTGTCAACGGCTCCTAGTAGGACACAACGATTCATGAATACACAAGAATTAGATCAGACGAACCTTAATGGAATACTATCTACGACTAGGTCCTTATCACCAACGACCAACTCGTATCTCTATACGACCAGTTCACGGTTAGTCTCGACCAGCCTGTAACTCCTTACGACCAGGTTTCGACCACATAGTGATCATATTCAACCAGCCTACGACCAGCTCGTATCTCCATATGACTATTTCCTATTTGATTGAACTGAAAGACCTGCTCATGTATTCCCCCTTTGCCTCACGATATCTGGTTGAACTCCAGGTAAGATGTTATGTCATCCATGGACTGCTCAATACTTTCTCGATCACATGTCGGATAACTTCATGTGGTCGAACTCTTCGACCACCAGTGGCATGGCCATGCACTTTCTTTATCCGACCACATCGAGGAGCCCAGAGAGATCTCTCCTGTTATGTTAGGAGGGACAAATCCCATATTCGACCAGTCACATTCCTCCGCATATTTCACAGCATACCTCAAAGCTACCTTTATAACTACCCAGTTTCGGAGTAGCGTTTGGTAACCCTAAAGTGTACTCTTACACATGTAAAAAACTATGTTGATCTCAGGTCTAAGGATTATACATCATCATTGCTTGAGACCCCAACTGATGACACATGAAATCATAATAATCTCAACAGTGTCTCAAGGTGCGTCAATCCAACACCATGTTCTCTAACATGTGTTCACATTATAGATTCGATATCCCTATATCCATATCCGGCGAAACATGGCCATCAATCAATACATGTGTTGGTCGATAGAGTCACTAGTGTTCCAATCAGTAACATTCGACTAGGTATACATTTATAACGACATCATCATAAGTTAAAAGAGCTTCACCAACAAGTCACATACTCATTGATCTTTATAACTGATAATTCATTCAAGGAACAGAATAACATTTATTCAATAACTCATAAACATAGATGTGATACAATTATCTCTATGATTGTCTCTAGGGTGTATCGCTAACAGTCTCCCACTTACACTAGAGTCAATCATATAGGTATCTTATACCCATTGCTCTTGTGTGCGCCTTATGCTTAGTTGCGGGACAGGCTTTGTCAACGGATCAGAAAAATTTAAATCCGTGTGCACTTTGCATATGTTCACATTACCTCTCTCAATGATCTCACATATAATGTGATATCGTTGAAGTATGTGCTTGGATCTGGTCGTATTGCTATACGACTAGTCTGTATCTAGTCGTATCATCATATGACTAGTCTGGATCTTGTCATATCACTATACAACCAGCTCTTTCTCACCACCATAAATAAGAAATGCATCCTTAGTCCTTCTCAAGTACTTAAGGATATTCTCGACTGCTATCCAGTGACCACTTAGAACATACGACACATCTGGTCGTGTACATAGCATGGCATACATGATAGATCTAATAGCTGAAATATTTGGAATTCTACTCATTTTGTCTCGCTCATCAGTGGTTGTAGGACACTCACTATTGCTAAGATTAATGCCATGTGCCGTGGGCAAGAAACCTTTCTTGGAATATTGCATGTTGAACTGTTTCAACACCTTGTCTATGTAGATATTCTGGCTTAATAATCTAATTAACGTTTTAGATCCATCTCCGTAGATCTTTATACCTAGAATATATGCTGCATCACCTAAATCTTTCATTGAGAAACTATTTCTTAATGAAGTTTTAACCAATTCAAGCATAGGAATATCATTTCCGACCAGTGGTATGTCATCCACATACAAGATCAGAAACACAAACTTGCTCCCACTAACCCTCTTGTAAACACAAGGTTCTTCTTCGTTATTGATGAAGTCAAACCTTTTGACCACTACATCAAAATGAATGTTCTAACTCCGAGATGCTTGTTTCAATCCATACGACTAGTCTGGAACTAGTCGTATCACTATACGGCTAGTCTGTATTCGGCCGTACACCATATGACCCGGTATGGACTGGTCGTATATGTAGCAATGGCTAGAATGATTTGGATAGACTTAAGTGATGTGACGATGGCCCGATCTTCCGAAAGGTACTGATAAGTCAATTGTGGAGAACTCAACGTTGATGATCCGAAGGCTCTGACCAAAACAGATCAAATCCCTCACAATCACTACACCACTACTCCGATGGTTATCAACCGTGCCGAACGCGGTTGACCTCGCCAAGAAGGCTATCTCCTGCATGCGAATTAAGAATACAAGTAAGAAAGTAGAAGATTGTTGGACCGTAAAGGCGACTAGAGGGGGGGGGGGTGAATAGGAGCACGCTCACTTTTTCACAAATTATGAACTCAATACAATTTCACTCCAGTAGCTATTAGAAAGCTATGAAGATCAATATACCAAGACAAATGAAGACTAGTATTGAATCCAATTAAACCCCTAAGCAATGCTACAAAATCAACTAAGATTGCAAAGACTCACAAAGACGCGGCGGTCGATCATTGACCCAAACGGTCGGACCGATTGCGGGCGGTCGACCGGCGTTAGCTAGCGGTCGGACCGCTCTAAAATCGGTCTGACCGGTGATGACGGGCGGTCTGATCGGCCGACTCCAGAACCGATCGCAATAAAGAAAATCACCGATGACGAACTTGCAATTAGGTGAAACTTTTGATTCTCAACTCTAATCTTTATGAAACTTTGCACACACCTTCTATATGCTATTGAGGACCTATTCCAATCGAATATTATGATAATTCTTGAACGATCTTGAGCAATTGCAATTGATTAATGAAGGTCTAAAACCGCAAGAACGAAAACTTGATCCTAAAGCTTGTTCGTGAGAGATTGAAGATCAAGATGATGCTAGATAGATTCACACATATCACAGCAAGCTTTCACGTGAAAGAATCAATCACAAACTCGCGGATCAAAGAAAGCCCTAAAAACACGAAATTGAAAGCAAGAACCAAAGGAGACTTATCTCAAGCAAACCTTGCATAGATTGATTTCGTGATTGATGCTGGATTACATCCACACCATCATGGATCAGTAGACAATCAAAGATCACGAAATTCTCCACAAACCATCAAGAGCCCTAGCCTCCACCTCAACTCCCCTAAAGACAATTAGGGTTTTGAAACATAAAAGGCGAGAGCCAGAGAGGTGCAGCCACCATCTCCTCCTATTTATAGTGGAGGCCTAAAAATCTTAGGGTTTGACTTAATTGGGCTCCCGTTAAGGCCCACTAACAAACGGGTCACACACGCACGCTTCGCAAAGCGCCGTCTTTAACCTTTTGACCTAAACCGCTTCACCATGCGCCATGGATTCGCCAATAGGTCACCCTTGTCCATCTTGTGTCACGCTTGAGTCGTTGAACTCACCCGCATCGCCAATCGCTCGACCTCAACTCTCCAAGTCTAGTCCCGATCCTCCTCGCCGCTGACCGTCGTTGACCACCAAGCAACCCGCACAACCACGCATAAGCAAACACGAATTCGGGAACAAGTTCTTCACAACTTGACCCATGTTAGTCAAAACATGCATCATGCAAACCATATGCCACGATACCAATGACTTTGACCTAACAAATCAACATCGCCACGGTTGGCCGACGTTCAAGTAAAACGGTCCGACCGCTCCAGTGAGCGGTCGGACCGCTTCCTTGGCCGGCCGAACCGCTCCTCGTGAGCGGTCGGACCGCCTTAGACTTAGCCAAATTCAACTCCCAAATTCAAACCTTCGGAAATTAAAACGAATAGAACTTCTTCGAGACTCCAAAAATTATGAGACCAAGTGCATAGGGATCCCCTCACTTGCCTACAACACCTATTTTTGGCCCAGCTCATTTTGAATACTTTTAGGTCACCGCCGGTCCGATCGCCCACATGGCCGGTCCGACCGATTTGGGACCGGCTCGGACCACCGATGCAAGGACCGGTCGGACCGCCCGTCCCGTAATACTGTAGCTTTGTCGAAAACACGTGAAACTACAAACCGTAAACGCCATTGCCAATTGTCACATCATCCTAAGATCTAGAGCATATCCCCATGAAATCCACAATCTCCCCTTGATGAACACATTGGCAATTATCCAGAAAATGTAAGTAAGAGGTTTGAAAATGAGTTTACTCGCAGTTTTCGCACAAATGCACAACTTGGTCCATAAGCAAGAAAAAGCAGTGAAAATGACCAAGCCGGCATCGTAATAGTATAGGCATGTGAGACAAGGCAAGAGTAAGCATAAAACTTTGATTTCGGAAAAGGGTCAAAATTCTCACATGAGGTCCATATGAAAGAACAATTGTTCAATTGACCTATGATCATTGTGAGGATAAAAGAATGCAATTCAAGTTCGAATATTCAATAAGACAATAAGAATGCAACTCAAGAACTCCCCTCACTATGATCCTCAAATTTCAAATTTTCGCCTCCCCTTTGTACAAACTTCTCCCCCAACAACTTCTCCCCCAGCAAAGAAATATATTCTCATTAACACATCTTCTCTTCTCATTTAACACATCTTCTCCCCCTTTGACAATGGATTCATCAAGGAATCACACCTTCCTCTCATCCAGAGATAATAAAAATAGAATAAAGGAAGAAGCAGAAACAAAAGAAGCATAAAGAGGAATATGCATGAAGTGCAATGGAGTGGCTTCAATTTTTGTATTTTTCAATTTTTGATTACAAGAAGCTTTGGAGATTACCCAAAAGAACAAGCTAGTATCTCTAATATTGCACAAACAGCATATCAAGCCTGATAGCGCTAGCAAGATCATGGTAAGACATATATATCAAAGCTAAGCACAAAGGCTCAAAAGTAAAGCAGTAGATTTGATCAATTTAAGCAACGCTTCAAATTCAAAAAGTTCATCAACAGGGATCCTAAAGTGAAATTGGCCATGTCAAAATGTCAAAGTGAGATCAAAAATCTAACAAAGACCACATTAAGAGTCAATCAAGTCCCGTATTGAATCATTTTGCTCAATATTTTGTAAACGCCCATTTGTCAACATTTTTCTCATTTGCATTGAATATTGAAGTTGACTAATGATCTAACTTAGTGACAAGATCCTGGACTAGGAGCCATCCACAAACTCATCCTAAGCTTCGACCAAAAGTTGATTAAAGGTATATCTTAGTAAAGAAGATCCCGGACTAGGAGCCATCCACAAACTCTTTCTAAGCTTCTACCGGGCGACAAATCTTGAGGTTCATGTCATTTCTAACAAGCAGTCCCCATGAGATCGTTCGTTCATCAAACTATCTCCAAGTTCATGTCATTTGACAAGCAGTCTCGTAAGAATAGTTTGGCACAGTTTAAGCATAAGACAATCTTGATTTTCATTTTTCACATGAGCAGTTTTAGAATCTCAAGAACACAAAAGCTCAAGTAATGGTCAATTTTAGATCAAAGAGCTAACAAAGCAATTCTGACAGGGCCAATGTCACAAGAGGAGCACTAATTGCACAACTCCCTAAAACATCCACAAATTGCAATTTCTTAATTTGAGTTGTTTAAAAGGTTCTAGCTCATATAGCAAAGACTTAGCTACACATGTAAAAGCATGATAATTCTAGCAAGTCAAAGAACTAGACATGACATTGAGCAAGAATTGAAATACAAAAGCTCTAAAGGGTAATAGGCAAAGCTTCATCAATTTTTTAAAAAATAAGGTAAAATCTTATATTACAATGCATCTTTTGGATTTTTCATACCATAAGTTGTAACACTTAGCACTTATTGAGTTTTCATATGAATGCAATATGACACAATGAGATGCAATTAAAAAGCCTAAAACCTAAAAAGTTCAAAAGATCACTAAGTTCGTAAAAAGAACAATAAAAGATCAAAAGAACAAGAAAAGATAAGAAAAGATCAAACTCCCCTCAAACCAACCCATAAGGATAAATTACCCTAACTCGCTTCTTAAGGAGGAAAATGGTTTGATCTAAAGGCTTGGTAAGAATATGTGCCAATTGAGCTTGGACTCTCGAAGTGCATCACAATATCACCTTTTCAACATGATCTTTAAGGAAGTGAAAGCGAATGTCTATGTGCTTAGTCCTAGAATGTTGCAATCGGGTTTTTAGCAATATTAATAGCGTAGTGTTATCACGAAAAGAGGAACACTAGCAAAGTTTAACCCATAATCTTTCAAAGTGGACGCCATCCACAAAATCAAGCACAAAGAACTAGCGTGCCTACATACTCCGCTCAAAGAAGGATTGTGCAACAAGACCGCTTCCTAGAAGGCCAAGATACAAGAGAAGTGCCTAGGAAGTGACAGTGCTGCGAGGTACTCTTCCTATCTAACCGACACCCGCAAAATCGAATATGAAAAACCTCTAATGGACAAAGTCAAGAGCAGAATACCAAATGCCATATAAGAGGGTAGAGTGTAAATACCGAATATGCGCTTAACGGCTTGGCGATGGGAAGTTCTCGGAGACGCTCAAATCTTGCACAAAGGCATACCGTGAAGTGAATGTCCGGTCTCGAGGCCGTCAAATATGAGAAGGAGCCGATCATGTCATGGTACTCGCGTTGATCCACGACTTCTCCTTCCTCATCGGATCCAAAATAATCGAAGTTGCCATGGGAGTGCAAATTGGCTTGCAATCACCCATGTTGAAGCGCTTGAGTAGATCTTTAGTGTACTTCGTCGATGGATGAAAGTTCCTTCCTTGCATTGCTTGATTTGAAGTCCCAAAAGTAATTAAGCTCTCCCATCATACTCATCTCAAATTCCTGGACATAGTGTCGTAAAAGTCGAAACAAGAGCATTAGAGGAACCACCAAAAATAATATCATCCACGTAAATTTGAGCAAGCAGAAGTCATTGTCACGCCTAAGAATAAATAGAGTTTTATCCACTTTACCCATCTCAAAATTATTTTTAAGCAAGAAGGTCTTAAGTCTATCATACTGTGCTCTAGGGGCTTGTTTAAGACCATATAATGCTTTAGATAGCTTGAAAACACGATTTGGATATTTAGGATCCTCAAAACCGGGGGTTGCTTAACATACACTTCCTCATCTATGAAACCATTTAAAAGGCACTTTTAACATCCATCCGATATAATTTAAAACCTTTTGATACAAAGAAATGCAAGCGAGAATGCGAATGGCTTCTAGTCTAGCAACAGAGCAAATGTCTCATCAAAATCTAACCCCTCAACTTGGTCAAACCCCGAGCTACCAATCGCCTTATTTCTAACCACGTAACCATCCTCACCTTGTTTATTCTTAAACACCCAACGGTTCCTATAACATTATGACCACTAGGAGGTTCTACAAGGTTCCAAACTTTGTTTCTTTCAAAATTTTCTAACTCCTCATGCATGGCATTTACCCAAACTAGAATCGATAAAGCATGTGATATATCGCGGGGTTCAAAAGAAGCAACAAAAGCCGAATGAGAGTAGAGATTTGGATCATTATACCGAGCGAGTGACTCGCTCATGTAGATTACCTATTATCCGCTCCGAGGATGCCGTCTCTGAATGCGAAGTGGGCGCCGGGTGAGATACCATTTCTTCGACCTCCGCAGTATGCTGATGATGAAGATGCAGCAGAGCCTCAATCAAGGTGAAGTAGACGTAGGTGTTCTTGTATCAATATGGGCGCTTCAAGAGCGCAGATGAAGGAATGATATTAGCTTCCTCATCTTCCTCCACAAAAATGCTCTCACACCAGTAAATCATCTCAGAGCAATTGATCTAGCTCTGTGCTAGTCTCATCAAAAGTGACATTACAAGTCTCTGAATAATGTTAGTCTCAGATTAAAACTCGAAAACCTCTCGAATGAGCAGGATAACCCGTAAATACCCCATCAAAAGTTCTTGATTCAAATTTATCTAAGTTGCTGTCTTAAGGATAAAACATTTTGATCCAAAACTCAAAATGCGAAACAGAGGGTTTTCTACCAAAACGAAGCTCATAAGGAGTCTTGCCTAAAGATGGTCTCAAAAAGACACGATTTGCAATATGGCAAGCTGTAGCAATAGCTTCGGCCCAAAATCTCCTCGGTGTGCTATACTCATCTAGCATCGTCCTAGCCATTTCGACTAAGGTCCTATTCTTCCTTTCCACCACGCCATTTTGTTGAGGGACGGTGGAGAGGAGAACCGATGCTCAATACCACGCCAAAGACAAAAAGAAGCAAAAGAAGCATTTTGAACTCCGTGCCATTATCATCTGCGAATCACTCTCAAAGCACCAGGAAGCTCAGAAGCCAAACGAAGAACAAGGTCATGAAAATAACCAAAAGCTTCATCTTTTGAAGAAAGAAAGAACACCCAAGTATATCTAGAAAGATCATCGACTATGACAAGAATATACCATTTTCCACCGATCGATCGGACTCTAGCAGACCAACAAGATCCATATGAAGCAACCGTCCCGGTCCGGTACCATAACCATAGTCACAGAAGGGTGTGAGGCGGCAACTTGTTTGCCATGCCTACAGTGGCGCACATACAAACATCCTTGATGACTTTGAGTTTGGGCAAACCTCTCATGAGATCAAGGTTGCTAACTCGTGTCGATGATCAAAACCAATGTGCCCCAAACGTCGATGCCAAAGCCGTAAATCAAGAAGATGTAAGCAAGCATTTAAGAGATCCAAAGAAGAGATTCTCAAAATCACCCAAAAATTCTACCAACTCTAGAGATTCCAAACACAAGCTCACCAAGAGAATCAAGCACGCGACAAGCATTTTTCTTAAAAATACCTCATAGCCATCATCAAGAAGTCGAGATACGTAAAGAAGATTATACCTAAGCTTGTCCACAAGAGCGACATCCTTTAGAATGAATTTGTTGTTTACCCTAATTGATCCTGCTCCTTCAATTCGCCCTTGTGTATCATCTCCAAAGGTGATGAAGTCATCACCGTTGCCGCGTGAAAGAGGTGAACCATTTTGAGTTTCCGGTCATGTGGCGTGAACATCCGAGTCAACGAACCACGTGTTCTTCCCTTTCCGCGTAATCCCGAAAATCAAGGAACAAAGAACGATGTGTCTCAACATCAAGTTAGATAAACAAGATTTAGGAATCCAAAGATCGAGACACACGCCCGCAAGGAGTATACAAACCGTAAGTACTATCCTTGATTTCATCTAACATTCGGTTATGAGCAATGTTTAAATTAACATGAGACTTAAATCGTCCATGGGCGGTCGATCGGCGTTGTCTTTGTGATCGACCGGCGACCAAACGGTCGACCGGTGACCACCAATGGTCGACCGCCAATCGATAAACATTAGAATTAGGATATCTAGAAACATAATGATTTGCATGAGAGAAAATCCTAATCCGTGTTTATTCTTTTCAATGTTACCATGTCTCATAGAAGCTCTAGGTTGCATGAATGAAATTCTATCAAAATTTTCCTATCATTTTTCAACCTACGCCAACAGAATTCAATCAAATGCCCACCTTTCTTGCAATAAGTGCAATGGTATTTGGTACCACTAGAAGAAGCACCATTTGAATTAATACAAGGTTGGGCAAAGCTCGCAGATTTAAAAGATATTTTTGCAGTTGGGTTTTGAATTCAATTAAACCTTTTCCAAGACTTGAATGACTTTTGGGTTTGAATTGTCTTGAAAAGAATTGAATCCTAAACCTTGCTTCTTATAAGGAGTTTTAGACTTGTCAAGAATCATGTTTAATTGTTTCTTACCTTTAGAAAATTTCTCTAATGTATCATGAAGGTAAGCATTTTCTTTTCTCAAGTTAACACAAGCATCACAAGTTTTATTCATAGATTTCTCCTTATACGAAGCAATTTCAAGCTTAAGAGCGGAACATGAAGCACAAGTAGTATTTTCAATATTGTCCTTAAGCTTAGCATATTTGACTCTAGCAGACTTCTAGGATATCTTTGATTTCACGCTCTTTTCTAAACATGAAGTGCAAGGGCTAGAATCAAATACATCAAAAGCAATCAATTTACTAGATTCTAAACATTTTTCACAAGGAGCACTTTTAATTTCATTTAGTTCAGATCTAGCATTCTCAAGTTGTTGTACGTAAATATTATGAGCAGATTGTAACTTGGTAATTTCAATGCATAGCATGACAAGATAAACATTCATCGAGTTCAAGAGTCTTAGCATTTTTAAGCTCTACTTTTAGTTTGTTAATCTTTGACTCTAATTTCTTATTCTTTGTCATGACAAATTCTAGCGCTTCATCTTGACTAAGCAATTGCTCAACTATAGAATCATATTTAGCGTAAAGCTCATCATAAGAAAAAGATACCTCATTATCATCAATGTCGTCCGTGTCACCATGAAGCACATGCCGGTGAAGTCTTTGGCCTTCCCTTTCTTTTTGCCTTGAGGATCTCCTCCTCCTTGTCCTCCTCACTCCCGGTATCCACATCGCTCAAGGATTGATCCTCAAAAGCTGCAAGGACCCGGTGAGCACTTCACAAGCTTATTAGCCTCATACCTTGATTTGTTGAAAGGAGGCTTCTTCCAAGTCGGCTTTCCTTCCTTATGATTGCTCTTACCTTTCACTTGGGGCAATTTGTCGGATATGATTGAGCTCACCACATTCATAGCATGTCACCGACCACCTCTCTTTTGTTTCTCACATTATTGTAGGCCCGTGTGAATTTTTTAGCTAGAAGAGCTAACTCTGTTTCAGAATACTTTCAAGCTCCTCTTCATGAATAGCGGATAAACAAGCAAATGAAAATCCGTAAGAAGATTCAAAAGAGTCATCAAAAGCCTTTTGAGAGGATCCGCTACCAAAGCTAAATTATCTTTCTTGGGATGATCAACTCTTTTAATTTCATGAGTCTTGAGTTTACTATAAAGCAATTCTAAAGTAAGACTTGAAAGATCAACATTTTCCTCTATAGCAAGAGCCTTCATCTCCCACTCCTTGGTGTTGATTGCGACCAAGAGATGGGTGGCATTTTCAGATTGAGAATATTCAATATCAACGACTTTCATTTGATTAATTACTTTATTAAAGCGATCGAAAATGTCATCGATGCTCTCTCAGACGCATCTCGAATTTATTGTATTCACGCTTGTAAACCTGCTTGGCGCACTTTTGATTTGGGACGAACCTCATGATATGTTTCGAGAGTGTTCCAAATTTCATGCGCATTGAAAGATTGCATATTCTATCATATTCTTGTCTACCAAGTGCACCATATAAAAGATTCTTAGCCTTATTGTTGTTAGCCAAAAGAATTGCGTAAGCGGTGTAGCAATTTCAGAATAACCAATGGGCTCTAACAACATCCCAAATAGCTTGTCCTCGCTCTCAAGAAAGACGCGCATACGATTCTTCCAATAGGCATAGTCGTGCCCATCAAGATATGCGGTTTAGTAGAAAACTTATCCATCGCCAAAGTTCAAAGGACCGTTAAGATCAAGATTGAACTAACCGGCTCGATACCACTTGTTGGACCGTAAAGGCGACTAGAGGGGGTGAATAGAAGCACGCCACTTTTTCACAAATTATGAACTCAATACAATTTCACTCCGGTAGCTATTAGAAAGCTATGAAGATCAATATACCAAGACAAATGGAAGACTAGTATTGAATCCAATTAAACCCCTAAGCAATGCTACAAAAATCAACTAAGATTGCAAAGACTCACAGCACGGGCGGTCTGACCGCTGGACCCAAACGGTCGGACCGATTGCCGGGCGGTCTGACCGGCGTTGTGCTGGCGGTCGGACCGCTCTAAAATCGGTCTGACCGGTGATGACGGGCGGTCTGACCGGCCGACTCCAGATGATCAAGATGATGCTAGATAGATTCACACATATCACAGCAAGCTAATTCACGTGAAAGAATCAATCACAAACTCGCGGATCAAAGAAAGCCCTAAAAACACGAAATTGAAAGCAAGAACCAAAGGAGACTTATCTCAAGCAAACCTTGCATAGATTGATTTCGTGATTGATGCTGGATTACATCCACACCATCATGGATCAGTAGACAATCAAAGATCACGAAATTCTCCACAAACCATCAAGAGCCCTAGCCTCCACCTCAACTCCCCTAAAGACAATTAGGGTTTTGAAACATAAAATGCGAGAGCCAGAGAGGTGCAGCCACCATCTCCTCCTATTTATAGTGGAGGCCTAAAACTCTTAGGGTTTGACTTAATTGGGCTCCCGTTAAGGCCCACTAACAAACGGGTCACACACGCACGCCGCAGCGCCGTCTTTAACCTTTTGACCTAAACCGCTTCACCATGCGCCATGGATTCGCCAATAGGTCACCCTTGTCCATCTTGTGTCACGCTTGAGTCGTTGACTCACCCGCATCGCCAATCGCTCGACCTCAACTCTCCAAGTCTAGTCCCGATCCTCCTCGCCGTTGACCGTCGTTGACCACCAAGCAACCCGCACAACCACGCATAAGCAAACACGAATTCGGGAACAAGTTCTTCACAACTTGACCCATGTTAGTCAAAACATGCATCATGCAAACCATATGCCACGATACCAATGACTTTGACCTAACAAATCAACATCGCCATGAAGTTGGCCGACGCTCATAGAAACCGGTCGACCCGCCCGGTGAGCTTGTCGGACCGCCCCTTGGGACTTAGCCAAATTCATACTCCCAAATTCAAACCTTCCGGAAATTAAAACGAATAGAACTTCTTCTCGAGACTCCAAAAATTATGAGACCAAGTGCATAGGGATCCTCACTTGCCTACAACACCTATTTTTGGCCCACTGTTTTGAATACTTTTAGGTCACCGCGGTCCGATCGCCCATGGCCGGTCCGACCGATTTGGGACCGGCGGATCGCCGTGCAAGGACCGGTCGGACCGCCTCGCCCGTAATACACGTAGCTTTGTCGAAAACACGTGAAACTACAAACCGTAAACGCCATTGCCAATTGTCACATCATCCTAAGATCTAGAGCATATCCCCATGAAATCCACAAAGATGCTATCTTATATTGTATTGCGAATATAGATGAAGCTCACAATGTGGGGTTCCTCAACCGAAAAGCGGCGAGATCAAGCAAGAGAATAATCTCAAAGAAAAAGCCCAACTTAAACTATGACGGCTACTGTATATATATAGGGGGATGTAAGGAGGTCGACCTAGGGTTGTGCGGCCGTAGGAAGAGGTGTACACAACCTGGGCTCCGACCTCGACACGCTTACAAGCCCCTATTAGGTCAAAACGGTGACGCAGCACCTTATTCACTATTCAGGTCGCGTATCTCTGGTCGAAAACCTGGTCGTAGGACTGGTCCTGGGGTGGTCTTGAGGAGTCCATGCTATCTCTGGTCGTAGATTGTGTCCAACGAGTAATGGGCTCGCCAAGTACTGGTGACACTGGTCGTAGGCTTTTTTGAAGTGGTCGTAGACCCTGCGGAACTGGTCGTAGTCCTAGATTCCTAAGTACAAGTAAATCATCTCCGTTAGGCAGCATCATAGAGTTCTCAAATAATACACGCAGCCCTAGAAACGAGTTTACCTGATAAATAAGTTGACGAGCACGTGCCCGAGTAATTGGACCTTGCACATCATTCAAAGTAGTAGGAAGAGGAGTGTTCATATCAGTAGAAGTGATGTCCTCATCATCCCCCCTTCTTGAATTGGAGTCGTCCTCGACTCAAGATCATCCTCCGCGCCCAAGAAAGGCCGCAAATCTGCAATGTTGAAGCTAGAGCTAACCCCGAAATATGCAGCGAAGTCTAACTTATATGCATTATCATTAATACATTCAAGAACTTTAACAGGACCATCTGCACGTGGCATGAGTTTAGACTTTCTCAAATCAGAAAATCGTTCTTTATGCAAGTGTAACCACACAAGATCACCAGGTTCAAAAGAAACATACTTTCGTCCCTGACTTCCAGCAACTTTATATTTAGTATTCATAATCTCACTGTTCTCTTTCGTTGTCTCATGCATCTTTAGTATTAACTCAGCACGTTGTTGAGCATCCAAATTTACTTTCTCCGAAGCTGGAAGAGGTAACAAGTCGATAGGTGCACGAGGGATGAATCCATAAACAATCTCAAAAGGACACTTCATTGTGGTAGAATGCAGTGAACGATTATAAGCAAACTCCACATGAGGCAAGCAATCCTCCCACATTTTTAAGTTCTTTTTAAGCACAGCCCTAACCATAGTGGAGAAAGTTCTATTGACAACCTCAGTTTATCCATGGGTTGGGGTTGACAAGTAGTGGAAAATAACAGCTTAGTCCCCAACTTACCCCACAAGGTTCTCCAAAAATGACTAAGAAATTTAGCATCACGATCTGAAACTATCGTATTCGGAATACCATGCAAGCGGCAATTTTCTTAAAGAACAAATCATCAACATTTGTAGCATCATCACTTTTATGATATGGTATAAAATGAGCCATCTTAGAGAATCTATCCACGACAACAAAAATACTATCCCTCCCCTTCTTTGTTCTAGGAAGCCCTAAAACTAAGTCCATATAAATATCTTTCCAAGGTATGCTTGGAACAGGAAGAGACATGTATAAACCATGAGGATTAAGTCGTGACTTAGCTTTTTGGTACGTGGTGCAGCGGGCAATGAAGCGTTCGACGTCACGCCTCATCTTTGGCCAATAAAAATGGTGAGTCAGAATGTCCTTGGTCTTCTTCACGCCGAAGTGACCCATCAATCCTCCTCCATGCGCCTCCTGTAACAACAAAAGACGAACAGAGCTAGCTGGAATGCATAGCTTGTTAGCACGGTACATGAACCCATCATGCACCATAAATTTATTCCAACCCTTTCCCTCTTGACAATTTAGCAACACATCTTTAAAATCAACATCATGCACATATTGCTCCTTTATTGTCTCTAATCTAAAGATTTTGAAGTCAAGTTGTGAAAGCATGGTATATATCCTAGACAAAGCATCAGCTATCACATTTTCTTTGCCCTTTTTATATTTAATGACGTAGGGAAAAGACTCAATGAACTCAACTCACTTAGCATGTCTGCGGTTCAGGTTGGTTTGACTTCGAATATACTTCAAAGATTCATGATCATAATGTATTACAAACTCTTTGGACCATAAATAATATTGCCATATTTACAAAGTTCGAACTAGAGCATATAATTCTTTATCATAGGTAGAATAGTTCAAACTAGAACCACTTAATTTTTCACTAAAGTAAGCAACAGATTTTTCTTCTTGAATTAACACACCACCAAGACCTATGCCACTAGCATCACATTCTAATTCAAAAGTCTTGCTGAAATCGGGAAGTTGAAGCAAAGGGGCGTGTGTTAGCTTATCTTTGAGGGCGTCAAAAGCATGTTGTTGTATGGTGGCCCAAGTAAAAGGAACCCCCTTCTTTGTAAGCTCATTCAGCGGTGCAGCGAGGGTGCTGAAATCCCAAACAAAACGCCGATAGAAACCAGCGAGCCCTAGAAAACTCCGCACTTGTGTGACCGTTTTAGGAGGTAGCCAACTCTGGATAGTGACGATCTTGACTTGATCAACTTCGATGCCCTGTGAAGTAACAACATAGCCAAGAAAAGAGACTCGATCTGTGCAAAAGGTGCACTTCTCAAGGTTACCAAGCAAATGTGCATCTCTCAAAACATTAAAAACAGCACATAAATAATCCATGTGTTCTTCATATGACTTGCTATAGATCAGAATATCATCAAAATAAACCATCATAAATTTTCCAATGAAAGCACGCAAAACTTCGTTCATCAAACGAATGAAAGTGCTAGGTGCATTAGTTAAACCTAAAGGCGTTACTAACCACTCATATAGTCTGAACTTAGTTTTAAATGTCGTTTTCCATTCATCTCCCAATTTCATTCTAATCTGGTGGTACCCGCTGCGCAAGTCAATCTTTGTGAAAAGAATAGAATCACTGAACTCATCAAGCATATCGTCTAGCCTAGGAATGGTATGACGATACCAGACAGATATTATTAATGGCTCATAATCAACACACATACGCCAACTACCGTCTTTCTTAGGAACCAACAGAACAGGAATAGCACAAGGACTAAGGCTTTCCCGTACGTACCCTCGGTCCAAAAGGTCTTGGACTTGTCATTGAATTTCCTTTGTCTCTTCTGGATTGGTCCTATATGCTGCACGGTTTGGCAAAGTCGCTCCCGGAATGAAATCAATTTGGTGTTCAATCCCTCTCATAGGTGGCAGTCACGAGGGTATTTCAGCTGGAAACACATCCTCATATGCCTGCAAAAGGTTAGTGATAGCAGACAGCAAAGAGCTAGATATATCATCTAGTAAAAACAAAGCATCTTTACATATCAAAGCATAGTATGGCATATCATGATGAAAAATTTCAGCAAGGTTAGATTTGGTTGCAAGCATGACACAACCCTTTAATTTAATTCCCTCGGTCCTAGAACTAGGTGACAACTGCTCTTTCTTAGGTTGAAAAACGTTCTCCACTACTTGTTGATTTTTAGATTCATGTTCAAGTTCTTTTTTCTCATTTTCAGCTAGCTCTTTATCACAATTCACAATTTCAGTAGGCGTCAAAGGTAGCAAAGTTATTTTTCTTTCCTTTGTGCATAAGAGAGTATTTATTACTTCTACCATGATGAGTCAAAGATCTGGTCGTAGGACTAGTCCTGGGGTGGTCTTGAGGAGTCCATGCTATCTCTGGTCGTAGATTGTGTCCAACGAGTACTGGGCTCGCCGAGTACTGGTGACACTGGTCGTAGGCCTTTTTGAAGTGGTCGTAGACCCCGCGGAACTGGTCGTAGACCTTCTTGAACTGGTCGATTCCTAAGTACAAGTAAATCATCTCCGTTAGGCAACATCATAGAGTTCTCAAATAATACACTCAGCCCTAGAAACGAGTTTACCTGATAAATAAGTTGACAAGCACGCGTCTTGAGTAATTGGACCTTGCACATCATTCAAAGTAGTTGGAATAGTAGTGTTCATATCGGTAGAAGTGATGTCCTCATCATTAAGTATAGCGTCGGGTGAGAAGAACTACTACAAAATAAGCTATACTAGACGCTTCATCACAGCATTTGCCAGAAGAACCCTCTCGTGATACGTAATTATCACGCATAGCTTGTAAATAGAACCGCTCGTGATAATCTATGTAATCACAGATGGTTCTTGTTAAGAACCGCCTATGATACTTCACAGACGGTTCATAATATAAACTGCCTGTGGTGAGATACTTATCACGCATTCTTAAGAAGAACCGTCTGTGATAAGTATCTCACCACAGACAGTTTGTATTAAGAACCTTAAGAACCGTCTGTGATAAGTATCTCACCATAGACGGTTTGTATTAAGAACCATCTGTGATTTTACCATGGCTTGGAATTTTCTATTTGAATTTACCAAGGCTTCAGACGGTTCTTCTTAAGAACCGTCTGTGATATGTATCTCATCACAGACGGATTGTATTATGAACCGTCTGTGATGAGATGCTTATCACAGACGGTTCATGATATGTCATAACAGATGGTTTTTGTATGAATCCGTCTATGATTTGTAGCACAGGAGTTCGAAAAATTTTGAACACGTGCGCGGGAGACAAAATATTTTGGTGATGTCCTTATAAATAATAGCCGAGTCGAGGCTGGATGTGCTAGGGAGGGTGTCGAACCTGCGGGACGTTGACGTGCTGCTGGACTTCGTCTCCATCGACATGCTTCAGTCCATGTTCGTCGCCGCAGGTCTCCACGACAAGGACCATGTCCTCCTCAGTTGTAAGCAAACAATCTTCTTCTTTCTTGATGACTCAATCGATCATGGTAACTAACCTATGGGTGCACAGGTGCAGTGGCTCACATCCACAATGGTTTCACCGTCGTCGCCTCCGACGCCGTGCTCTACAACGACACCTCCACCGTCGATGTCGTTGACTCCTACTCGGGCCTCCTCACTACCCTCTTCACCGATGCCATGGTCAAGTTGGGCAGCATCTAGGTACTCACAGGCCGCAAGGGGGAGGTCAGAAATGTTTTTGAATGGGAGTGATACCTTTTTCACGTATTTTCAAGAGTCTCTAAAGATGGAAAGCTCACATAAAATGTGATGGTACCAACTATGAAACCGTCTGTGATACATTTTTTCACAGATGGTTTGAAAACCGTCTGTGATGACCGTCTGTTATCACAGACACATAAATTCAGACAGTTCAAAAAACCATCAGTGATGATAGTTTAGAACCGTCTGTGATGAGGTTTTGTGTAGTAGTGAAGGTTTCATTATAATCAACACCTTGAATTTGTTTGAAACCCTTCACAACCAGTCGTGCCTTATGAATCTGAACATTTCCATCCATATCTATCTTTTTCTTAAAAATCCATTTGCACTCAATGGTCGTGACACCATCAGGTGTATCAACCAAGTTCCAAATTGGACAGCACAAGATACAAACAAAACATGGTTAGTTTTGCAACATAGTTGTGAGACAACCCGGCCGTAGGCGATGCACAACTACTTGGAACAAAAGAGAGCAAATGTTCTCCAAAACATCGAGCGTCTACAAGCCAAGTAATAACATTTGGGTGTGTAAATTCTAGGAATAGACTCTCATTCAATCCAAAAATTGCAACAAGGCATCGTCTTCTTGTCATTTCCCCGATGCTCTTCACCAGTGACTACTTAGAGTTTTTAGTGTTGAAAAAATGAGCAATGGAGAAGTTCATTTTGCTCAAATCAAATGAATAGTGAGATAAGAAATATATGCTAGGATGGGTAAGAAAGAAAGGAATATATTACTTATGTCTTTGCCAAACTTTTGCTAGTTTGAAAATACTTTTTATAAATAAAATTCCTAATAGCGTCCATTGCTACAGCTTTAACATACAGTCAGCATGCGCTGATATCAACGCTGTGAGGACCCCAAAATCTAACAAGTTTCACGTTAAGTGATTTTGCTAGAGACGCATCCCTTAACAGGAAACAAGAATGATTTCGAGTACCCGGATATGTATCTCACGTTAGCTCCCAGGATCAGTTGTTAACGTACACATATCCTAACAACATTATATCACAATCATACACAATTTGAATATAACAAATAAAATTAGTAGCGGAAGACATTAAATAAACTGGAACAGAAGGTCAAGTAAATTACAACAACCTTCCTAATGGTGCACCACAACCCGAAGGGCAACCGACTGGGATTAAAGCCGATGTGTCGAACCCGAGAACGAAGGATCCTGACTTATCTATGTTTCATACACTAGTACAGGATTGCTAGTATACACAGTCAAACAAAAGTGACATCACAATCATATCACGTGTTTATTAAAAATTAGAGTTTATTACAAAAACAGGGCCTAGAGTTTATTACAAAACAGGGCCTGAGGCCGAAAGAAATAACACATTGAAAAAATAAAATGGTAAGTGAGCCACATGTGAGACCCCGGTTTATCGGGTTTGTAATGCTTAACCATCCATTCGGTCCTAGCATCACAAATCAGATAATCCGAGACTCGAGACATGTATACTTCCCAGAAATGCAGTATACACACCCCTTTACAAAGTTCATGCATCAATTCCATTCATTCACATAGAACCGAAGCAAAAACAACAATCCAGAAGATAACATAAATAGAAGGTAGTTATTACAAAAGAGAGGCCGACCGGCCAAAAGACATATACATAAGGAAAATTAACAGCGGAAGCAAAAGTGCCATAAGATGGCTATAAACAAAAGAGCCGACCAGTGTGCTCTTAACCCACAAGGCAACCGACCGACCGCCAAGCTAGTCGTCAATCCACAAAGACATTTCACGTATGAGGCCCTTGGGGCTCACCTTCCTCCCTCAGAACAAAGAGCCCAAAGAAAGCCGGGTGAGTACTTTGAATGTACTCGCAAGACTTACGTAGAGTACTGCACTGTACATATGCTACATGCAAGCTTTTTGAATAGAGGTCAGATGTTTCATTTTCAAAGACAAAGCAATCTTTATTTGCAATAATGTAGTACATTTGAAAGCAAGTTAACAAATCAGTTTTAATGTTCAAATAATCGCAAATGACAACAATATAACAAGAGATGAGAGAACAACAATCCCGGAAGTGACTAAACCCTTAGTCACCACAACAATAGCATGAATTACCCATTCATACCACCCATGTCAAATTTTAGTGTAAAAGGTTGTAGTCTAACTCTTGGAAGACCTCCCCAAGCGTGTCCATAACCTAGGACGAGGCTATTCGAATAGTTTTATCCTCGCAGGTGTACCACTGCACTCCACACGCTGCATCGCCTTTTGCCAAGCTATTAAGCACACTTCCGAAGGTATGCCGGCACGGCTAAGTCTTATGAGACGTTTCCAATATTGTGAATTATTCACAAGCCGCCCGTGTGGATAGAAACCCATACGTTGTGTCGGAGTCGTCGTAAAGCCTCTGGCCAACTACCCTTCCCGGTAAAGCCTTGACAACTACGACGCCCTCGAGGTGGAGAGCCTACCCGAATCTCCACCACCGCACACCCAACACAAGAACACGACCACATATCATGTTTCACACAACACACACAACCCCCTCCTGCGACTCTGAGATAACCCACGCCAAAGTACTAAGTCAAGAGAGGTCCCATATCCTCTCAAGTGGTTAGCACGCAAAAATGCTTGGTTTAGTGTAACAAGATGTTCGGTCCTTGTTGACTTAGGCAAGACATCCACAAACCCCATAACCCACCATCCGACCACTTGCCCAAGTTCAAATCGCTTTTCCATTTTCATATTTTGACTTTACAAAATAACAAAGCACAAGTGCCGGGTCGAATGGCACAATACATAAGTGTGTGATCAAGATCATCGACTACAATCGATGGTCGCCAAAGACTACCAAACTATGCATTTCTAAGCAATTTCAAGTCTGGCTACTAAGTGACAAGAGTCCTCCATCGGACCCACCACAAAGAAATAACCTAAGCTCATGGTAGTAGAGGATAAACAAGTCCTACAGATTATGCAACTATAGGATACTAACCATATTTTAACAACAAAATAGCAATGCATACATACGAGTTGAAATCAATATAGTAGACTTGAAAAATAATGGGATGAACATGATCAAACTGCTTGCCTGTCTGCTGCGGGTCAAGATGTAGCTGGGGATCACTTATGTTGTCAATGTGCTCTTCGGATCCTAACGAGAAAGCGAAAAGAGCCAATAAGAATGAAGAAAACAACAACAAACTTTCTCCAAAAACTCGGAAAAGTGCACAGCAGCAAGAGCAGGATTTATAAAGAGTTTAGCAACAAGAACCAATTGATTTGGATTCTTAATGCCAAAAATACGATAAAAAGAAAATCTTACGACCGTGCAATTGGTCAGAAGCGTAACCTACGATCGCACAAAAGTCGAGAAGGATTTACGACCAGGTAGTGGTCGTAGAAGAACTCACGACTGGGTTCTAGGCATAGACGGACCTACGACTAGATCCAAGTCGTGGGATAACTTATGACCCTGACATAGTCGTAGAAAGACTTACGACTAGGTACAGGCCGCGATAGAACTTACGAATGGGTAATGGTCGCAGAAAGCCTTGCTACCACGCCATAGTCGCAGTAAGACTTACGACTATGGGGGGTGATTGTAGGAGAACTTACAATCACTTGGTAGGCCTCTCCCTCATAAATATAAGGGGGTACTTCTGGCGACTACGGGACGTCATATTTACCCAACATAACACTGCACCTGGTCGAAACGGCCAAGCTACAGTGACTGGTCGAAACTCCGACCACGAGGCAGCGCCTCCCGCACGCTTTGCCAGAGGCTCAGCGGCTTCTCCTACCACAGCGGCGCCAGCCAAGGGCAGGGATGAGTGTCTAAAAGTTGAATGGTTCGCGCCAAGATCGGTCGGAGTATGGTCACATAAAGCTGGTACGACCACGGAGTGCGGCCGAGTAGGTATGGCTCGGGAGAACTCTCCGAACGGACAATACCAAAAGAACAACAACAACACACCTAAGCTCCCATAGGGTAAGGTGAAAGTACCTGAGCTGGAGAACGACCAGAGACCCACGGAGTGGCTCCGGCGACGAGTATCCGAACGGCGGCGGTAAGGTTCTCGCTAGGCCACAGCGACCTGGGCACAGAGAGAACCAAACCGAGTGAGGGTTAAGCTCCAAAGGGTAAAGGGGGAGCAGAGGGGGCGAAGACTTGAAGAAGAAAACCCCCCACCGCACCGCCACCACCGAAACCCCACACTCAACGATGGCGGTCGAGGGGATTGCGAGGAACTGCAGCTCGAGTAAGCTGGTGAGTGCTAGCTGGAGTTGCGGAAGTGCTAAAAGAAGCCAAGGGTGAAGCAATGGAGTTTAAATAGAACAATGGCAGAGAGCAACGGCCGGGTTTTTCCAGTCGGGTCAACACTGCCATGAGAGCACTTGAGAGCGATGGGAGCAATTGAGTCATGGCCCTCTGAGGGATTAGCGCGACAGGCATTTAATGCGCTCAGAGCTAGCCGTTTAAAGGTGGACATAGAGTGGACTGCACGCCACTGCTTTTCTCCTCTGCGCACGCCATGGCAGGCTCTCGCTACGGACAGAGGAAGGAGACGACTCGTTGGTCGTCGGATTGAAATCGAACGGCTGGGCTGGATCGCGCGGATTGAAACGATCCCAGCGATCGGCTGGTCGAAGACCGTTCGATGCCGACCCAACGGCTAAGTTAGATCGGGTAGTTTACCACGACTCCATTCGTTCGGCTGGTCGAAGACCGTGCGATACCGATCCAACGGCTCACGACCCTCGCGCCCGAACGACCGAGTTGGCACAGCTAGTGGACTGGACCGAGTCAAGTGGCTCGAGCCCGAGTCCGATTCGAACCTACAGAATAGTGTAAACCAGTTAGGGTTTGAACTTGAATAACTGATTTTTGAGGAACTATTTAAGGCAGCAAGCAAGCTCCAAAAATTATGAAATTTTAACTGGAGATTGCTGACAGCAGGAGGGACCTCACATGAAACTTCCATGGATTTTGATGTACTGAATTTTCCTCCAGAAATTCCAGAAGGTGCGAGCTATGGTTTGACCGGCTTTGACTCACCTCCCAAAAATTATCAAATAATTTCTAAAAATCATGAGATAATTCAGAGGTGTTGCCAAACCTCCCTAAAACTCAGGAGAAATATCTGCAAGGGTTTGGCACAAGCTCCATGTCAAGGAGGTTTTTGATTGGAGTCAAATGGAGATTGGATTTTGATTTCCCATAATTCTTCTAAAAGAATTACCAAAATGACCAGGGGTTTCAAGATGCAAGAAAAGTTTTAATATCTCCTGATTTTCTTACATTTGAAACACAAATCCATTTTGGAATGTTACACCACATGACACGCCACAAGCAATCGTCTGGGGGCGTAGGTCTAGTCGTCAAGATCCACACCGTCCTGATAGAATTCTTCACCTGAATATATATTATTCAGCAATAGTGAGCACAACTTCCGTGCTCGTAAGTTACACCAAACAAAAAAATATAATGCATGCATAAGTAAACAATTGAGGTTGATAGGGTCTATTTTGCATAAAGCAACATTTTCATATTTAAATACCCATAATAAGTTTCAAGACAATTTTTAATCTATAACTAAAATCAGATTATAAATTGTCAGTTTTATCGTGAATAACCTCCATATGAAATACGGTGATGGATACCTTCCTATCACATGGCTAACCGCCCAATTTTACCATGAGGATTTACCATCCCGAAACCATCTTCAAAAATCATATTAAAGCCAAAAACAAAGTCTAACTTAGAGTGGCTTTGCTCAGCATGTCTATGACCGTGGACACAGCTATTCGAATAGTTTTCTACTCAACAGAGTGTGTACAATATTACCCACAAGAGATAATTTGCTTAAAATATCGACTAATACAAGCTTTGAGGCGCATGACTAAGCAATGATCACAAGGTGTTTCCAATATTCTTGTAACACCCCAGCCCAGCCTGAGCCTGGAATGCTACCACACTAACATAAATATAAATTAAGCTAAGATATTTTGCTAACTTTCGGCAGAACCTCCTTTGTATAATTAAGTGTACCGGAGGTTCCAACAGATGCATAAAACTATTATCAATATCTCAACATCCAAAGTTCATCAAAGCATTCTTAAATAACCTATCCAACTAATGCATAAGCAAGCATAACTACAATTTACCGCCTCATTATTACAAATAATCCAATGCATTCGAGCATAACCAAAATTAATCCTTAAGCGCTTGTTTATTATTAAGGTACGACCTAAATGATAATCATCTTTAAAAGATTGTGTGGTAGTGAGTGCATCCAAAGCAATTCTACTCCCTCCTATGCATGCCGCTCTTGCAAGTGGTACCTAAAAGCACAACAAAATTCAAGAGGTGAGTCCAAAGACTCAACAAATATAATAAATAGCATCAACAACATACAAGCATGTAACTCATCAACTATACTTCACAAAATCACTTAATAATCACTTTACACATGTATGCTATGCAATATGCTCAACATGGTCTTTCTCTTTTCTTTCCTTTTGCATTTTATCGTAATGCAAAGTGCGATCCGTCGATGCACACCCATGCTCGTAACATCCGGCACAGGGACCTTTGCCCATACTCTAGGTGTATGGGGACTGAGCCTATGCTCTTCAAGCATGGGAATTTTAGCCCGCCATTAACATGACGGGACTCAAGAGTTGCTTGGTCCTCACATGACCAAGACTTCGGTAACCCAACATAATGCATATGTATGAATTCTCAAAGTAATACAAATATGTATCCACAACAACATTGCATATGAATAACCTATCCTTACTCCAAAATCTCATAACCATAGACCATCAACCATGAATAACACGTGATTCATATCTCTAACAACCATGAACAATACCAATTATGTCATCATCATCACAAACATGAACACACAAGTACTCATAATATATATCAAACATTGCCATTCAATAATACATATTATATTCATCATTATACTTGCCTTAACCACGAGAGAACGAGGGATGTACAGAAGGTGTTGCTCCCTGTACCGGTCCACCACCTGAATAATAGTTATAACACGCGCTAAGACACAGCAACGGACCAAAACAAACTATATAACAACAACCATGGACTTGCAAAACTTCTAACTCGATCCCGTCCCCAAATTCCTAAACGTCGATCTGTCCCCTCAGTGGACAGTCAACTTCAAAAATCCATATCTATTAGTCCAGGGGTCTAAATAATATGTTCTTAGACTTTCTGGAAAGGTAATTAAATTCTCCAACTAAGTCTAGTTGGTCAGCCTTGCTGAATCAGCCAAGTAATACCCCTACCAGGCTAGTTAAACAAACATCAACTTCACGTCGGGTTCTCTGGACAGAGCACTAAAACCACCATAACTTTTGCTACGCAACTCGGAAAGAGGTGATCTTGGACTCTCTGGAATCACGATAAAACCAGCTACAATAGTATAGTTGGACAAGTCTCCTGATTCGGCATCTTACTAATTCTTATATTCAGGTAAATTTTTCTAAGTTTTCTGTCTCTGCAATCTGACGGTTAGCAAAACAGCGACGGTAAAAATTTCATAAATTTTGATTACCAACTCTAAAAATTGTGTTCTTTATCATCTTGGAAACATTACTGACTCCTCTACAATATTCATTTTGGGTCGATTTACTAATTCGGCCTCTAAAAATTCATAATAGCCAGACAATACAATCTGCCACAACTCGTCAGTTCTCCTGGTCAGTCACGGTAAAACTACCATAACTCCTAAACCGTAGGTCCAACTCAGGTGATCTCAGTGCCCAAAGAAAGCTAAAACCGAGATCTACAACTTTCTAAGAGGCGGCCAGATCTGATAACATACGAATCTTACCTAAAACAGACGAGAAACAGCGCTGAACAGATCTGATCTGCTATCTCCACTTGGCAGGTACTCCAATGGTGGTCTCCTCGCCTTTCCTCCAATGAACCGCAGCAATGATCTTCGCCGGGGAGGGAGGTGGTGCTGCTGGGGAGGTGGTGGCGTAGGGGAGAGGCAATGGGAAGAGGGGGTGGCGGCTTGGGGGGGAAAAGAGAGAAGAGTGGGGGGTGGCTAGGGTTTGGGGCACCCCCCACCTCTCTTGGCCGCCCCCCCCCCCTTGGCTGGCCTCCCCTCTTGGGCCTCCTGGGCCACGGCCCGCGGCCCAGGTTGGCAAAAATAAGCGATAACCCCCCTTTTTTCTAGGAATTTTTCCTTTTTTATTGTTCTTTCTTCTCCCGACTAGCTGTCTATTTACCCGACTAAATTCCGGGGTATTACAATTCTACCTCATAGCTAACACTCCCACTAAGGTTTCACTTCCATTGGGTTAACTACCCGCCGGAAGTCCTCCTCTTGTGTCGGGTGGGAATACTGTTTAACCAAGACCTACTCAACAACATGGCACACAAGACAATGAGGTATCACAAATTAATAAGCCTAGTCCTACCCATATAGGACATGTGGTAGTATGGAGGAGCTTAGCAAGATGCGGCTCAAAGACTGGTCCTTAAATGATTTGGGCAACCTTCCAAAGCCATGGACTCGAACAACATGATCAATGGTATAACTTTCCTTGCCCGAAGTACTGATAATCTAACTTTTCAGAAGGGTCGAGTTCTCCGAAGTCGTCGAAATCTATACACGAAAGCAGGCCAAATTCAAATAAATTCAAATAATAATCAAATAAATTAAAATTAACTCCAAATGAAGTAATTTTAATTTAGTTAGCTAGATCTTGAAATTTATATAAATTTGGAAATTTGATTCACCTAAATCGGAGTTCGTATGAAGAAATACGAGCTCCTCGAAGTTTTAAATCTAAAGAAAACCCTAATTTCAGATTTTATTGAATATGTTAATTATTTTTCCTAAAGGAAATTCGAATTATTGCGCATGCTGATGTCAGCGATCGGAAAATCCAAATTTCAGCCGAAATATTTTTCTAAAGGAAATTATTGATGTTGGGAACGCGGCAATGCTACGATAGCAGAAACAAAAAAATTACCGCGCAAACAAGGAACCACCGCTAGTAATAGATCACGAGATTACCGCTAGACGCGCCGACTCGTAGCGGAAGTAGAGTTGTTGTAGCGAGTTGATGCAGTCGTAGTCGTACTCACAACACGTCTCCTCCTTTGAGTGGTCGTACTCGTCGCGTGTCTGCTCCTCCTAGTGGTCGTACTCACCACGTGACTTCTCCTCCGACTCCGGTGAACGTCACGAGTTGCGGATCGTCCTAGTGCTAATGCTTCACAACAACACCTCCGAGGTATCCACACGTACGGGGTAGGATCACCACGCGCTGGAGTGCTAGCACCGGCAGTGTGGTTGAGAAGGCGTGGCTATTAGGGTTTCGGGAGTTCTTCCAAAGATCATCCTCCTCCTTCACCCTATGCCACCACCCCTCTTTATATAGGCATTCATGATGGGTCTCGAACTTGAGGCCCATTAGGAACTCGTGGCCTATACGAATTCGGATCACCATCCAAAACAGATCCTAACCTTTTAAGTGCGCAACCCCATAGGTTCATGTGTAATCGGTTATGACTCAGAAACTCTTTTCCGACCACTAGTCGTTAGCGATACCTAGCAGCACATAATGATTCCCAAAGACACATATATCGGACGAACCTTGATGTAATATGATCTATGATCAGGTCCTCATCACTTGCGATCAGTTTGTATCTCCATAAGACCAGATCGTATTTGGTCCCGACCAGTTTGCAACTCCTTACGGCCAGGTTCTTACCAGTTCATGATCAATATTTCCAAGATTTTACCATCATGAAATCATACCCAAAGTGGTTACCCGACTCAGGTAAACTAACCATCAACACACGAACTTCCCGTTCGTGACAAAATACCAATCCCAACCATAACCTGATCCTATTCCCATGATCTAACCGTGTATGGTTTCCACAAGCAATGTCCATGACCAGGGACACGGCTATTTGAATACATTTATGACTCTCCAGAGTTTGTACAGCTTTACCCACATGATATGAATATCTCTTACTACCGGCCAATGCACTCTGCCGTAGGAGTGTGAATGACATAATAACGAGGCCGTTACAATGCCATGTGCCAGATATTAAACCACCTCAGGATACACACCCTGGCAGACTATCGGTCGCCTGAACCAAGGTCACACCTCGTTGTTTAAGTAAGTCCTTTTGAAGCTCCACGTAAACACAAGCGACCCTTAAGGGCAGTCACATGCCCCACTAGGTTGACAACATTATCAAGCTAATTGTGGTTTGATAGCTAACAAATTACAAATAAATAAGCCAAGCCTTCGCCATTAACCCAGCGTGTGGTTGCACGTGTGACTTGGTTCCACACCAAACAGACCGGTCCTTAATCACTCAGACGGGGCTACACAATTCCATAACAACCTTTCGTCATCACCCTACACTCGTCCAAGTTAAAACATAAAGAACCCAGTGCCCAACATGTCAATAACAGCCATAAAACCAGATTCGAAGATCTTATTATAATCCTCAAGTTTTAACCAGATTCAATTCATGTCGGCCAATGGAATAGCTCCAACAACCACTTTCGACTACCCTACTAGCATGGCTAAGCATTGTTCTAAAAATTATCAAATACACTCATATAACATATAACCTTAATCATTCAAAGTAAAATAGAAATCTATATTCAAGGAAGGTAAAGCAATACAAAGAATACTTGAAAATCAACATAGATACTTTTCAAAATTAGTAGGAATTCAACGTGCATGAAAGGAGGGGATTGCTTGCCTCTGCTGTACCACTTGTTCAATATCAGGTTACACTCACGAATACATTGGCGTCGTCGAAAAAAACCCAACAAAAATCGATATTGCGATAAACGCCAAATAAAGTTAGAAATTCAATAGTATTCAAAATTGCATGAAATTCACATAGTAGGTAAAGTATGTTTTACGTGAATTTAGGTGAAAATTTTAACTCAATTGGAGTTTAGTTTGATTTTTATGAGTTTTTCAAGTTTAATTGCATTAGTGTCGAAATATTTTAAATATCAAATTTTTCTATAACAGTAACATCTTCAAAACCTATTACAAAATAAAGTACAGAAAAAATTTAAACCAAAAAAATTAAGTTTACTCAATTTGCAGTTAAATTGTATTACTTGTGAATTTTTAAAGTTTACAACAATTTTAGTGCAAAAGTAATTCATTTCGGAAATTAGAAATGCGTTAAAACTTTTTATACACGAGTGCGCCTAGCCACGGAGGATGACAAGTGGGACTGGGGCCAGTGCTGACCCGGTCAACTTGGACATGGTCAACAGTCCCCGCGGGACCCACACGTCAGCGGCTCGGTCCATGCGCACAATGCATGGACCGGAGGTTCATGGACTCGACCCACGGTCTATGGTCTAAGGTTACTATGCACGTAATTTTTTGGGCCCACATGTACTAGACTCAGAGCCTTAATCAAATTCCTAATTACATTCATTATCGGTGGGACCCACATGTCATATGTTCATTATGAAATGTACTTAAGGTTAAGGACGGTCATTAACCTATTTATGTCGGCGGCTCGCCAGAGCTTCCGCGCGCGAGCGACCGCAGCGAGGTAGGCAATTCGGCAAGAGAGTGGAGCTCTGGACTCTGGATCGGCTCCGCCGGGTGCGGGAAATCCTCGCGAACACGATGGTGGTGGCGCAGAGTCCGATGGTTGCCGACGGTGAGCTCCTAGCGGTCGGAGGCGGAGACGAAGGGGCGGTGAACATGGAGAAGATGCTTCATTTGTCGAGGAGCCTCAGGAAGGTGCGCGTCGAGATCGCCTCATGTTCAGGAACGCGGCACACCCGATCTTAACGTCGATGGGTGTCAGAAGCAACCGGAATGGTGACAAGGGTGTTTCACCAGGGTCAAAGAAGATGTGGTTGTACGCCTTCAGTGTTGCTTCAAAATCAAATTAAACTAGCCATTAAGCTCAACCGATTAGTGCGATGCCAATGGACAAAACAACATAGAGTATAACCCACCGGAACACCCGCGAGCTTCGGGGCCGTGGCCGCCGGAGTTGAGGACGGCGATAGAGTTCCTGACGACTCCGTGGGCAACAAGGTTCGGGACTAGCCAAAACAGACACGGCGTTGCAAGTGGAGTTCATCAGTGATGTTGTGGGGTCACAGGAGGCAACACAGCGGCGCTCTCCTCATCTTTTCTTCGGCTGAAACAAGGAAGAGGTCGGGGAGAGGGAGAGATCAGGAGAGGGAGAATGGAATGGCATGGGAGTATCGTGAAGTCAAGGCGATGCGTGACGTGTGGTTGAAGAAGCATGAGGTGGCGGGGGGAGCACCGCTGGCACGCATACACGGTGCCACCACGCTCGGCCGAGCGGCACACCGAGGAAGATGGCGGCCTGACCGGTGGGGCCCGCTCGTCGGTGGCTGAAGCAAAGCGGCGCGAGCCGGGTCCTGTGGGAGCGACGCGGTCGGGCGTGAGTGAGATGTTGCGGTCCAGCCAAGAAGGTTGGCTCGGTCTCTATAGTGTGGTCGGGTTCGGGTCGGCCGTACAGTTCGACTGAATTCAAATTTTAACTTCTCTTATTTGACCAAGTTTTAAAAATAGCAAATAAATTTATAAAAAATTGAAATTTTACAGAGGGGTTCCTAGGGCAAGGTAGAACTCATATAAATTTTCTAAAACTACTGTTCTTGATTTAGTAACTTATTTAAAATTCATTAACTATAGCTATTTATGGATTGAGTTTGCATTTTTTTCCAAGGTCAAATTGAATTCCACAATTTTGATAAAATTCATATTTATTCATGATATTTATTCTAGTATTTTAATAAATTATTTTCTAGAGATCATCATAAACATTTATTCTCATATGTTTTACAACTGAATTTCAATCTTAGTGTTTATTCTTTAATTTGAAAATTTTGAATTTCATAATTTATTATCATGGTCCATAATTGATATGAAATGCTTAAGAGATGCATCTAAAACCCATTAATAAAATTGGGCTTGTGACATTATCAGATGTCAAACGTTTGACATATACCTCACAACCACATACCCTGAGAAAAGACAATTCTAGACAATTCCCAGTCCATATATCATATGGTGTCTTCTCTACATTTTTTGATAGAACCCTATTTAAAGTGAAAGCCGCTATTTCTAAATCATATCTCCAGAATTGCAATAGAAGATCAGATTGGCTCATCATTAACCGAACCATGTCCAACAATGTTCGGTTCTATCGTTTAGACACCCCATTCCATTGAGGCATCCCCGGCGGAGTAAGTTGTGAAACAGTTCCACATTTCTTTAGATAATCACCAAACACATGGCTTAAATATTCACCACTACGATCAGATCGTAGATATTTGATCATCTTGCCAAGTTGATTCTGCGCTTTATCTCCACTTGCCAATCTTCTACTCCTTATCAGTCCTTGCATCAAATTGCAAATATGAGCAACCGTTCTAGTATCAAATACCCAAGAACTGGTCAGAGAAGTGGCGGGATTAATTTATATAACATTTATACCTGAGCTAGAAGTTTTACTTCCCTTGTTATTTTTGATCCCTGCTTAGTACTTCTCGCAGTTTCTCTTCCAATGCCCAGTCTCATAACAATGTGAAGGACCGGAAAGGCGACTAGAGGGGGGGTGAATAGGAGCACCTAATCTTTTTTTCGCAAAGAATGGATTCAACTTGTAAATTACTCCAATAGCTATGAGAGCTATGAAGATCAATGATTAAGCACAGAGGAAGTCTTATGTTGAATCCACTCTCACCCCAAAGCTCAAAGAAACAAAAACGAGGAAGAACCAAGAAATCAGACAATCGGTACAACCATTGTAGTAAACGGCGGTTGTACCACAATCGCACAACCATGCAGTAATGGCGGTTGTACCGCAGTCCGCATAACCACGTTGTTAAGCCCGGTTCATCCGATTGTCCCGAGCAGCAAAACCTCTCGTTTCAAAACGAAAATCGACGAAACTTTTGAACCGCTTGGCCAAACTCTACGAGATTTGAACCACACCTCCCTAAAGACACTAGGAACCTATTCCAAACAAATATTTCAGAGATCCATTCCAAAGTTCCTATCTTCTTGCATTTGAACGAAGAAGGATGCAAAACCGGGCATAAACCGAAATGCTCCACAATCTCTCAACCTTGGCTCATGAGATTTTGCAAGAAGGTTAGTAATAACCTCAGACATGCTAGCATGAGTCTTAGGCCAAATCCTCAAGGAAATCAAGAATTTCATCAAAAGCCCTAGAAGAGGAAATGAAGAACAGAGGATGCCAAAAAGTGAAATCTGAGATTTAACAAGATTAGCTCTTGGAAAAATCGATCAAATGATCTTGGGGCACTATCCCAACATAGAGCAATCCATTTTGCACTCACTAGCAAGAACCAACAAGAAAAGAAAAACTCACAAGTCCATCACAGAGAGAATCAAGGAAAATAAGAACAGGGAATGCAAACTTCGATTTTCATTTCTTGAATCAAGAGCGAAATACAAATAAATACATCCCCATACGCATGGACATTGAAACAAGAGGAATGATTACAAGCATTCAACTCATCCTCTCCCGCTCTCAAAACTCAAGAACACTCACCATCTTGAAGAAAAAGAAGGGACAAGCAGGAACAACTCTCAACAACTAAAGCCTAAAGCAAAACAAACTCTCTAAAGCCTATTTTGACTAAAGGAAACCCTAAAACCCTTGGAGTGCTCAGATTTGAGCAGCACCCTCCATCCTATTTATAGCCCATGGCTAACGGGTCTCCACCCGCTACGCCCGCTTAAAACCAACGAGCCTCGCCCGCTTGTGCACTTTGCGAAATTCCCGCTTCCGCCTCCCGCACCTTCTCGAAGCTTCCGCTCCTCGCCTCGCACGCCGCGCAACCACCTCGAGTCCACGCTGCCTTTGACACATCCCGACCGCTCGACCTCGCCACCGCACCTAGTCCGTCCACCGTGTCTCACCACGACTCCACCCGATGTCCCGCACCACACGCATAAAGAAACACAAAACCGGAACAAGTTCTTCACAACTTGACCTAACGTTAGCTCAAACATGCAATATGCAACACATATGCATGAACACACTTGGATATGACCTATCCCAAAACTCAAATCACCAAAATGGCCAACTCACAATATAATCCAGATAACCGCCATGTTACCAATGGATCAACCGCACTCGGCCGTCTCGCCTCAATACTCGCGTTGTTCCGATTTCCAATGAAAACCGAACTCAAAAAACAACTTCTCTCGAATTCTTCAACCGCCATTTACCAATCCAGATAACCGCCTCGCGTCGTATCACCCATAACACGGACGATCCGATTATCCCGACAAAGAATTGAAAGACTTCACGAAAACGCATGAACCGCAGAACGACATGGTCCGACCACACAAACCAAACTCGATCGATCAAACCCTTGTCAAATACTCATCACTCTCATGGAGACACGACCACAAGGTCTCTCAATCTCCCCTTGATGAGAATATTGACAAACTCGTAAAAGCTTTAAGAAGAGTTTGAGTTTGAAAATCCAACATGGTCCAAGGAATGAAATGAAGCTAATGACCATGTCGATGTATGAACGCTAGAGCAACAACCGAAAGAGCAAATTGATCTCAAAGCTCTAACCTGCTCCCAACAGACTTTTCTTCTCTATTCTCCCCTTTTGGCAATAAACGCATCAAGATGCAATAGAGAGAATATGACATGTTAATGAATGAAAATGGTCAAGTTTGTTTATTTAAACATTTTGAGCCATGAGAATTATCCATAATGACCAACATGTAATACACCAAGCCATAACTCAATAAAAGGCTAGCTAGATCATGACAAGATATGTATAAGCTAGCTAGAACACATAGATGACAATCAAAATGAGGTACATTATGTGAGCAAGTCAAGTCATCAATGAGCAAAGTCTCGCTAGAGATATCCAAGGATGATGCAGCCATGTCAATAAGCTAAGCGGAACTAAGAAGCTTAAATTGAGACCAAATAGAGTGCTATGCTCAAGATTGAAACATTGGTTAAAGAACTTGATACTTTCGTGGCTTTAAGCACATTGAACACATATTTTCTTTTGAAATTCATGGTGGTTTCCAACCAGATTTTTGTTTTATCATGTGCTAGGTCTCAAGCCTTATGCGACTACTCCAAGCGAGAAGCTTAAGAAGATAGTCTAGGTCACCCAAAACTCCCTAAGTTCATGCCAAGTGCAATGGCAAGCCGTCTCATAGGAGAGAATTGGTGAGACTGCTTTTTCGCACAAAAGAGATTTTTTTAAACAAGTTGTACTAACTCATGCATCATCAAGAGACTAAAACAAATCTTTCTAAGGCTCAATATAGATTCATCACTCTACCCAAATTTATTTGACATGGCATGAATCATAAAAGGATAGCTCGAGAAAGACTAATCTCGAGTGCTAACACGACAAGTTTTAGTTTAAGTTGAGCAATTTTAATTAACTTATCATGGCAAAAGCTAGGCTACACATATGAAGTCATGATAAATCTAGCAAATAAGCACAAGTCATGGCAAGGTGTAAAACATTGTAGCATGTCATAATAGGATAATAGTCAAGGCTCAATGTTGTTATATTACAATGCAATGCTAGAATGCAAGAGAATCCAGCCCCTCAACATGAGATGCAACTTTAGTTCAAGTTGAGTTAAGTCAATATTAAGCCCGTAAGCTCCCAAAAGAACTCCCCAACCAAAGCAATAAGATCGAGAAGTCGGAAAAGAAAACAAAAAGTAGGCATTCCTTAAAGCATAGATAAGATATAGAGGCAACTATGGCTTAGACTGACTCTCATCTACCCCATATGACACTAGGACTATTAGACCAGGTAATCTACCTTACTAGGAGCAAACACGCACCATGTCTACCCAAGGGCGGCCCGCCCTTGCTAGAACTCCAAAGCAAGGAGTGGGCTCAACCTAGTGAGAGAAGAGAAGCGACTAATGAGAGCGTAACCCTAGGTCACAAGAAAAGAGCAAGGAGTCTAAACAACTAGTCGAGAAGATCACTCTAATTTATGCTAGAAGGACTAAACCCCAATGCACCCGCAAAATGCAATGCGAATGAAATGAGACGAAGCATAATCAAAATAGTAAAGCAAGAAAGCACAAAGCTCCCCTCACTACACCATAAGGACAAACCACCCCAAGCTCTCCCGCAGAGTGAAAACCTCGAACTATCCAATGGCTTGGTGAAAATGTCACCAACCGGTGGTCACTCTCCACAAACCGAGCACTATATCACCCTTCTCTACATGGTCTCTAAGGAAGTGGAAGCGATATCGATGTGCTTGGTCCGAATGCCGACCGGGTTCTTGGCAATGTTAATCGCAGAAGTGTTATCACAAAAGAGTGGAACACTATCGATAACTAACCCAAAGTCCCGCAGGTCGGTCATCCAGAGCACTTGGCTACAAAGAATCGCCGCAAAGAACGCTCGCCTCTGCGGTGGATCAGGTAACACCGGATCGCTTCCTCAAGACCAGAAACAAGAGAAGTGCCAAGAAATTGGCAGGTGCCAGAAGTGCTCTTCCTATCTATCCTACAGCCAGCGAAGTCTGCATCCGAGAAGGCTCTCAAGGAAAGACAGGATGAAGAAGAGTACCAGATACCATAGTCAATGGTAGCTCGCAGTATCGAAGATGCGCTTCATCACCGGGCGGTGAGAAACGCGAGGAGAAGCTCAAACGAGCGCACAAACACACAGAAAAATGTATGTCTGGTCTCGAGGCAGTGAGGTACAAGAGGGAGCCAATCATGCTGCGAAACTCCTTTTGATCAACTGGCTCGCCATCCTCATCTGGGTCAAGATAGGCTGTAGAAGCCATGGGAGTCGACACAGGCTTACCATCACTCATGTCGAAGCGCTTCAGGAGGTCACGAGTGTACTTTCCCTGATGAAGAAATGTACCCTCCCGAGACTGCTTAATTTGGAAGCCAAGGAAGAAGGTCAACTCACCCATCATACTCATCTCAAACTCGGTGCTCATGACATCCGAGAACTGGGAAACCAGAGTATGGGAAGAGCCGCCAAAGATAATGTCATCGACATAGATCCGACGAGCGGTATGGGCAAAGCCATGCCGCGGATGAACAAGGTCTTGTCAACTTTACCCATCTCAAAACCATGACTTAACAAGTAGGACTTAAGCCTCTCATACCAAGCCCTGGGGCTCGCTAAGTCCATACAATGCTTTGAAAAGCTTGAAGACATGGTTTGGGTATTTGGGGTTCTCGAAACCAGAGGTCACGGACGTAGACCTCTTCCTCAATAAGTCCATTGAGAAAGGCACTCTTGACGTCCATCTGGTAAAGCTTGAATCCTCTAGAAGCTGCAAAGGCAAGCAGGATTCTAATGGCTTCAAGTCTAGCTACAGGGGCAAAGGTTTCTCAAATCTAGACCTCAACCTCGGGAAAACCCCGAGCAACCAATCTAGCCTTGTTTCGATAACCACTCCATCCTCGCTCGCTTGTTCTTGAACACCCACTTAGTCCCAATAATATTGTGACTCGCGGGGCTCGACAAGCGACTGCACCTTGTTCCTCTCGAAATTTTCTAGCTCCTCATGCATGGCATTGACCCATGACTCATCGATAAGGCATGAGAAACATCTTTGGGCTCAAAGGAGGCAATGAAGGCGTAATGGAGACAGAATTGAGATAAGCTGATTTTGAGCTGTAACACGCTCAAGAGGTCTCCAATGATCCGCTCAAGGATGAGCTCGATGTGTCTAGGAGGTCCCGGGAGAGATGAAGAAGTGGCCTCTACCTCATGAGTGACGAGGTAGGAACAGAGCCACTAACTCCGCATAGCTGCAAGGCAAGGGCCGATCACCTCGAGGTGCGGTGGAAGATGGTACCTCAAGGAGTGGGTGAGGGACAGATCGTAGACAACCATCGCCTCCTTCGCCCTCGCCATCCACGAAGATGGTCTCTGATCGCTCTAACGAACTCGAGATATCGTGCCTAGTCCCCTGATCGCCTCATCGAAGGTCACCTCACAGACTCTACCATTTTGCTAGACTCGCAGCCTGCACTTATAAGCCCGCTGAAGAAGGCGAGTAACCCAGAAAGATCCCGCCACAAGAACGTGACTCAACTTATCTAGGTTCCTGCACTTCAAAACAAAACACTTGCAACCAAACACACGAAAATGAGAGACGCTAGGCTTTCGCCCATATCTCACCATAAGAAGTGCGATGCAAGTGTGCCCAAGAAAACTCGATTTGAGACATGGCACGCGGTGGCTATAGCTTCACCCAAAACTTCCGCTGTAGAGTACTCATCAAGCATCGCCCCGCCATCTCGACTAAGGTACGGTTCTTCCTCTCCACAACGCCATTCTCACGAGGGACGATGGAGAAGAGAACTGGTGCTCTACACTGCCTCACCACGTAAACTCTCAAAGTAGGAATTCTTGAACTCCGTGCCATTGTCACTCGCGGATTGCTCGTAAGGCACCCGGGAGCTCTACAGAAAGCCTACCAAAAGGCCTCGAAATGCGAAACGCCTCATCCTTCGAGGCTAAGAAAACACCCAAGAGTACCTCGAGAAGTCATCGACCACGACAAGCACATACCACTTCCCTCCCGCCGATCGCACTCGAGCCGGTCCCATCAGATCCATGTGGAGCAAATTGTCCCTGTGCATTGGTCATAGTAATCGTGGACCGAGGATGAGAAGCGGCAACCATCTTGCCGTGCGGCATGGAGAGCAAACAAGATCTTTGACCATCTTGAGTTTCGCAAACCACGAATGAGATCGTGGTCGCTAACTCGGTCAAATGGTCAAATCCAATATGACCAAGTCTCCTATGCCGTAAGGACAGTCGCGGGACTCGTAAGCAACTAAACACCGAGAGGATCGCCAAGACTCGTAAAAATCAGCACGAAAGATCCTCCCATAACGAGAAATCCCGCAAACCAAACTACCCGAAGAATCAAGAATTTTACAAGCATTTTTCTTGAAGCTCACCTCGAAACTGTCATCGATAAGCCGAGAAATGAAAGCAAATTGTACCGCAGCTTACTAACCAAGGCAACGCTTTTCAAAATGAAAGAATCATTAATGCGCACAAGACTTTGGCGATGACGCGCCCAGATGAAGCATCTCCGAAGGTGATCGCCTCATCACCGGAGCACGGCAAGGGAGGAGAACCAACGGGAGTCACCGGTCATATGACGAGAACAACCGGAGTCTACAAGCCAAACCTTCTCCTTCCCTACCCGGCGAACCTCGTCCGTGTCGGAGTACAGCTCGCTATTGTCACCGAAGTTCGCCTTTGAGGGCCATGAAGCACATGCCGAGAAGTCGCCGCCGCCATCCTTGGGCTCTTGGTCACCCGTCCCGTCATCGCCGCTCCATCCCTCCACCTCGCCGAGGTCGAGGTCGCCAAGGCGGTGAGGACGCTGTGGAAGAGCTTCTTGGCTTTGCCAAAGTTGCGGAACTTCTTCTTGCCGGGCGCCCGAGCCGAGGCTTCTTGCGCGTTCTTGTCGGTGTAGTCGTTTTGCCCGAACCGCCGTAGTCGTTCTTGCCCTTCTCCGCCTTGGGGCGCCGCTTCGGATGTGGTTGGGGCCACCACACTCAAAGCAAATCACGGGTCCTCCTCTCTTCTCGTCCCTCCTCCCTTTGTAAGCGTGGGAGAATCTACGAGCAAGGAGGGCAAGTCGCTCATCCGCAGTCGCTCTAACCGATCATCGCTATGTCACGAGAGCAAAGAAGGGAGAAATTGCAAGAGGACTCGTAAGAGAGACCGTGGTTGAATCGATCGGTGACTGTGGCCATCGATCGTGACTTCGACCTACGAGACAACGCTAATCTCGTGAGTCTTGAGGCGTGAGTACGCCGCATCAAGAGTCAAGGTCGAGAGGTCTGCTGTGTCTTTGATGGTGGTCACTTTCATCTCCCACACACGCAGATCGAGTGCCGTAAGTATCCGACGAGCGTTGTCCGAGTCGGGTATGTGAGACCGACCGCCTGAGGTTGCTCAAGATCTTGTGAAAACGCGCGAAGCACTCATCTAGGGACTCACCAAAGAAGCATCTCAAATTTGTTGTATTCTCGCTTGAACCGGTCCTGCCGAACCGCCTTGATCTGGTGGTGCCTCATGGTATGCGCCGAGGGTCTCCCGTGATATCGAGGCGGACGACAGTGAGATATGCGTCAAACTCACTACGACTCAAACCCCGGATGATGATGTTCCTAGCCTTTGCATTTGCCTCAACATCAGCCATGTTCCGGCATTGATGTTCTCATCGGCAGAACAAATAATCGAACCTTGACCTTTCGCCGATGGCATACCCACAGCCTCGGATGTATGTCTCCATTCGCTCTTCCGTAGGGTAATCGATGCCATCGAAAACGGGCGGCTTGGTCGAGTACTTGTCCATCGCCACGGCTCTTGAGACCGTTAAGATCTATTGAAAAGAGCTAACCGCCTGATACCAATTGAAGGACCTAAAGGCGACTAGAGGGGGTGAATAGGAGCACCTAATCTTTTTCGCAAAGAATGGATTCAACTTGTAAATTACTCCAATAGCTATGAGAGCTATGAAGATCAATGATTAAGCACGAGGAAGTCTTATGTTGAATCCACTCCTCACCCCCAAAGCTCAAAGAAACAAAAACGAGGAAGAACCAAGAAATCAGACAATCGGTACAACCACAGTAAACGGCGGTTGTACCACATCCCAGCACAACCATGAGTAATGGCCGGTTGTACCGCAGTCCGGCATAACCACAAGTGTTAAGCCCGTTCATCCGATTGTCCCGAGCAGCAAAACCTCTCGGTTTCAAAACGAAAATCGACGAACTTTTGAACCGCTGGCCAAACTCTACGAGATTTGAACCACACCTCCCTAAAGACACTAGGAACCTATTCCAAACAAATATTTCAGAGATCCATTCCAAAGTTCCTATCTTCTTGCATTTGAACGAAGAAGGATGCAAACCGCATAAACCGAAATGCTCCACAATCTCTCAACCTTGGCTCATGAGATTTTGCAAGAAGGTTAGTAATAACCTCAGACATGCTAGCATGAGTCTTAGGCCAAATCCTCAAGGAAATCAAGAATTTCATCAAAAGCCCTAGAAGAGGAAATGAAGAACAGAGGATGCCAAAAGTGAAATCGAGATTTAACAAGATTAGCTCTTGGAAAAATCGATCAAATGATCTTGGGGCACTATCCCAACATAGAGCAATCCATTTTGCAGCTCACTAGCAAGAACCAACAAGAAAAGAAAACTCACAAGTCCATCACAGAGAGAATCGAAGGAAAAATAAGAACAGGGAATGCAAACTTCAGATTTTCATTTCTTGAATCAAGAGCGAAATACAAATAAATACATCCCCATACGCATGGACATTGAAACAAGAGGAATGATTACAAGCATTCAACTCATCCTCTCCCGCTCTCAAAACTCAAGAACACTCACCATCTTGAAGAAAAGAAGGGGACAAGCAGGAACAACTCTCAACAACTAAAGCCTAAAGCAAAACAAACTCTCTAAAGCCTATTTTGACTAAAGGAAACCCTAAAAACCCTTGGAGTGCTCAGATTTGAGCAGCACCCCCTCCATCCTATTTATAGCCCATGGCTAACGGGTCTCCACCCCGTTACGCCCGCTAAAACCAACTGAGCCCGCTCCCGCTTGTGCACCTTTTGCGAAATTCCTGCTTCGCCTCCCCGCACCTTCTCGGAAGCTTCCGCTCCTCGCCTCGCACGCCTCGCAACCACCTCGAGTCCACGCTGCCTTTGACACATCCCGACTGCTCGACCTCGCCACTGCACCTAGTCCGTCCACCGTGTCTCACCACGACTCCACCCGATGTCCCGCAGCCCACACGCATAAAGAAACACAAAACCGGAACAAGTTCTTCACAACTTGACCTAACGTTAGCTCAAACATGCAATATGCAACACATATGCATGAACACACTTGGATATGACCTATCCCAAAACTCAAATCACCAAAATGGCCGAACTCACAATATAATCCAGACAACCGCCATGTTACCAATGGATCAACCGCACTCGGCCGTATCGCCCAATACTCGCGGTTGTTCCGATTTCCAATGAAAACCGTAACTCAAAAAACAACTTCTCCGAATTCTTCAACCGCCATTTACCAATCGGTACAACCGCCTAAGGTCGTATCGCCCATAACACGGACGATCCGATTATCCCGACAAAGAATTGAAAGATTTCACGAAACGCTGCGAACTGCAAGAACGACATGGTCCGACCACACAAACCAAACTCGACTGACCGAAACCCTTGTCAAATACTCATCACTCTCATGGAGACACGACCACAAGGTCTCTCACAATGGTAACATTCTGATGCAGGCTTAGGACCCAACTTGAGCTTCTTAGGCTTAGCTTTGAGACATTCGATCTCATCTTGAGTCTTTCCTTTGCCCTTTTGCTTTCCCAACTTACCCTTCCTCTTGAAGCTGGTAGTCTTTTGAACCATCATCACATGATTATAACTTTTCTTGATGCTTTCCTCAGCACCCTTAAGCATGTCATGCAACTCGGTAATTGACTGCTCCATGCCATTCATATGAAAATTCAATATGATAGGCTCAAAGCTCGTAGAGAGCGATTGAAGAATCACATCAGTAGCCAACTCTTGGCTAAGTGGAAAAACAAGCTTTTCCAAGCACTCAATGAGATCAATCATTTTGATCACATGAGGACTGATCGGGTTACATTTTGACAGCCTACAAGAAAACAATGCCTTAGAGGTGTTAAACCTCTCTGCCCTTGCTTCATCCCGAAACATACCCTTCAGACCTACAATCATATTGTAAGCGTCTGTGGTCTCATATTACTTCTGAAGCTCAAAATTCATGGTCGCAAGCATTAGGCAATGCACATCTACTATGTCATTGTAATGCTTCTCATAAGCATTCTTTTTGCAATGCTTCTCATAATCATTCTTTTCAGTACAAGTAGCATCAGCATTCGGCTCTTCGGGATAGAGACACTCTAGAACATATTCCTTCCTAGTGTGCTTTGGCATCACTGCTAGAAACTAATGAGGACATGACCCCTATGGATACAACCATATTTGCTATGCTTGTTGTTCCAAGTACAAGAGCTCATACGCTTCACTAAAATTATCAGGTGAATTTGTTTTTAGGAGTGTCTTTATATTATATGAACTATATGATGCTACCTAATGATGAAATATATATATGTGCAGCACCATGTCACTTTTGGTCCAAGACAAGCAAGCAGTTCGAGCTGGACCCGTTCTGGAATCCAGTTCGGCCTCCGGAATCAGCATGACAGCACTAACTTAAAACAGACATAACTTTTGCAAACGGAGTCTGATTTGGGTGTTCTTGGGCTTGTTGGAAAGCTAACGACAAGATCTTTCCAACGGATCCAGCCTGACCTTTAAATTCATTCTGTATACTTCAAAATCAACAAAAGAAGGTGCTATATCACCAATTTGGGCCGATTTGGGCCTTGTAATCGTACCGGAATTGGCCCATATGCCGCCAGCCCACCTGGGGGTGTGATTACTGTTCACATAAACAGTAATTTGTACCTTTAGTCCCACCCCTCTATTTCTTTTAGATTTATGGCTCCTCATCCCCTATTTAAGGAGGACGCACCCCCTCTAGTTTCCTTAGATTTTGTTTAGTTAAAAGTTAGCCTTGTTGCAACTTCGTGTATTGGCTTGTGTCGACTAGACTAACAATAATACCGCTTTTAAAATCCCAATTTGAATATTTCAATCTTTATTTGCAATTTTAGATTGCTTTATCTTGTTCTAGCGTGCTTCTTTGGTGTATGCAGGAATTGATCTTCGTGATCAGATCATTCGGGTATTCGTGCATGGTTGATAACATCTTGTTGAGCAGTTCAGTGATTGCGTGGTTTCAAGCCTTGCGTGTTCGTAGCCAGGATCGTGAGAATTGAGCGACGACTACCGAACTTATCGTTCTCATCGAAAGATCGGGTCAAAAAAACTAGGACCTTTGGGTTCATCAAGTGGTATCAGAGCTATAGTTAATCAGTGAGAGTTTCCAGTTTTTTAGTAGTAGATTTGTTTTTCATACCTACAGTCCAGAAAATTACCAAAAGAAAAAAATTCGCATCTATCATCCATACCGATACCTTTGAGCCTTTGCAATTTTTTCTTTTCAGTTTGCTTGTTGAATATTTGGTTGCATTGTCGTGTCTAGTTGCTGATCTTTAGTTCTAGTTATTGTCTAGTTGGTCGTTGTCTAGATTGCTTCTCGTGTTTTTCCTTTGCGTCGCTTAATCGTTCTTTTAGGGTTCTTAGTTTTTGCATCCAAAATAGAAAATTCATGGGTTAGAACTCCTCTAATCTGCACCAAAAAAAAGAGAGTACACTTTGCTGTATTCGCGACTTGTGGAAAACCCAAGAGCCGACAAAAAAAAAATAGAAGGAGAAAGAGGCCGCCACACAAAACAAAAGCCGTGGTAGAAAAAAGAAAAAAAAAGCAATATTACACCAGTGAAAACTGGTGTAACCCTTCTACATATAGCCACAAACTTGCACAAAAAATTTCAGCAAGATTAGCCCACGGAATCAAAAGATATAGAATTTAAAGATTGAAACCGAGTCGGTTTTCAGTCCGAGTACGATTCGGTCTCCGAGAGACCTTCAGTAAAATGGGCATAACTTTTGCATATGGTGTCCGATTTGGACGTTTTTGGACTCATTGGAAAGCTATCTACGAGACACATACTTTTGACTTAATACACATGTCTCCCTCCAGGGAATCCAAAATCTGTCATCTTTGGCCCCTAATTTGCGTCACAAGTTTTCAGTTTCGGTTTTTTCCATTTCTTTTGGTCATCCCTTTGGAATTTGGCGTTCGCCTCAACTGCAAATTTGTAGATCTCGTCGAAATATTTCAAACGAGTATATATAAGCCATATAAAACTTTACTTTTTTATCTCTCGAGACTAACTATTGTTTTCTCCATGAACTAAAGGGTTGTTTATGCTGCACGTTATTCTGTTTTTGTGCTCTACATCGTGTGAACAATCTTGCACCCTACAAAGAAGTTTGATTAGTTGGTTAGTGTCTCTCCTAGCACTTGTTGTGAGGTTTTTCATTACTTACATCAAGTCATATTTATCTTTGCGTGTGTGTACATACACATCTTTTAGTGGGGTTTTGATTAGCTGAACTTTGATTAGACTAGGATCAGCAACATTGACTAGTACTTTGAATAATTTTTTCAACTTGCATTAACTGATTTGATTATTGCTGATCCTTGCTACCATATTGAAGCCTTCCGAGCTCCACTTCCTACTAACTCAACAGGTTCCGTTCATTGCAATCGTTGGGCTAATCGCAAGTGACAATATCATGAACCAGCCACCGGTTGTACCACTTCCTTGCTGCATTGGTAAGAACTAGTAAGAACTTGGTAAGGCGTTGTGAGAGAGCAACTGTTGAAACGCCAAAACCTAGTAGTTGATAGGAGCATATACACTGTGATTTGTTTCCTCGTTTTCTACTAACAATGACAGGTTGATTGAAGTTGGTAGATTACGATCACATCACGGGCAGATTTGAACTCAAAGGTAAACAACTACCATTATGCATCATGCCACTCACCGCTGAGAGTACATCGTTGGACTATTTCATATGGGTTAATATGTTGGAAAGCTACTTTGAAAGACATGATCTTGATCCTTATGAGAAGATGAGAAGGGCAAGGACGGCGCTGATCGGTGATGTTCAACATTGGTGGTTGAATATCGAGTACCACTTCATGTACACATGGGAGCAGATGAAGAAGAAATTGCAACGTCGTTTTGTACCTCCACCACCCACGGTCACAAGCGGGGTGCAACCTAAGGTAACTGAAAATACTAACATTGTTTTGCCTCCTACTCCGTCCATAGATACCGCCGAGACGCTTGAAGAGATGAAGGATGATCTGGCGCATCTTATGTCATCAGAGGAGAAGTTGGAGGTACCTACAGTATCTGAGGAGGACAATAATGACAAAGATACCGATTTGATGTTACAGCATGACATAGAGCAGCCTTGTGAGTATATACCTGTTGTAGTGCAATCTTTTGATATTCCTTGTGTTAACTTGAACGAACCATGTGCTAATCTGAAGTCACATAATTTCGCACAGGTCGAATTAATTACACATAAGGAAGTACTTGATAGAATATCCACTTCTGATGCGTTGTGTTATATCATGCTTAATGAGCCCGTTAGTTTGGAATGTGCTATGAAGAAAGTTTCTGAACTTTCATTGCTAAATTCTCTATCTAGCACCTACACCTACTGTTTTAAATTAGTTGGAGATTATGGTGCAGACAATCAATTTATGGTATATCGAATATGCATAACTTGTGATCACATGGATGAATTGAAGTTTGTTGTTTAAACAATAATTATTGTGTGCTGAATCTTGTTCATTGTGAGAGAAAAATAAAATTTAGTGATCATTCAATCCCTATGTGTTCGCCTCTTATTGCACCAAATAGTATTGACAATGTGCATAATAATGTTGAAGAATGGAAGAACTTTCAAATCGTTTCACCCTTGCTAGATGAATTTGCTAACACTCAATTGAAATATGATTATATGAATGAATTTTGTTTGATTCCAAAAGTGCTAGATTTGCCCTTATGTGCTATCACTGCAAGTTTACAAATTTAGATATTTGAACTGCATAAATGCTTCACTTACATTTGCAAAACTAGTTGCAATAATTGCTATGTGAGAAATTTTATTTTGATCATTCACATATATGATTACTCTTGAGTTAATAATACAATGATCTTTTATAATCGCTGTTATCGTCTAACATTAATTGTAGAACAACGAAGAACCGTTAAAACAGATGACATATACATATACCATGCATACACCTTGGCTTCTTTATTACCGTATTTTCAGCTTATCAAAAGCCGAGGACAGATTTGTTTTCAAGAAAGGGAGGATGATGAGGACATGACCCCTATGGATACAACTATATTTGCTATGCTTGTTGTTCCAAGTACAAGAGTTCGTACGCTTCACTTAAATTATCAGGTGAGCTTGTTTTTAGGAGTGTCTTTATATTATATGAACTATATGATGCTACCTAATGATGAAATATATATATGTGCAGCACTATGTCACTTTTGGTCCAAGAAAAGCAAGCGATGAGCTGGACCTGCCCGAATCCATTCCACCTCGAATCAGCCTCACAAAGACCAACTTAAAATGATATAACTTTTGCAAACGGAGTCCGATTAGGGTATTCTTGGGCTTGTTGGAAAGCTAACGACGATATCTTTCCAACAGATCTAGCCTCACCTCCAAATTCCTTTTTTAGACTTTGGAATCGTCAACAGAAGGTTATATGTCACTAATTTGGGCCGATTTGGGCCTTGTAATCGTACCGGAATTGGCCCATATGCCGCCGGCCCACCTGGGGGCGTGATTACTGTTCACATAAACAGTAATTCATGCCTTTAGTCCCACCCCTCTATTTCTTTTAGATTTGTGGCTCCTCATCCCCTATTTAAGGAGGACGCACCCCCTCTAGTTTCCTTGGATTTTGTTTAATTAAAAGTTAGCCTTGTTGCAACTTCGTGTATTGGCTTCTGTCGACTAGACCAACCATAATACCGCTTTCGAAATCCCAATTTCAATATTTCAATCTTTATTTGCAATTTTAGATTGCTTTATCTTGTTCTTGCGTGCTTATTTGGTGTATGTAGGAATTGATCTTCGTAATCAGGTCATCCGGGTATTCGTGCACGATTGATAACGACTTGTCGAGCAGTTCAGCGATTGCGTAGTTTCGAGCCTTGCGTGTTCGTAGCCAGGATCGTGAGAGTTGAGCGACAACTACCGAACTTATCGTTCTCATCGAAAGATCGGGCCAAAAAAACAAGGACCTTTGGGTTCATCAGAAACCTAGTGATTTTAGGTAGGCAACCTCTTGCCAATCATATCACATATGACTCTTATTTGTTGGATGACATCTCTATTCCCCGACGACCAACACTATGCCCCAAGGCCCAAAACCGTTTTGATAGTCTTGTCAAGTTAAACTAACACTATGCATGTGGGTGTCCGACACCCTCCCCATCTTATTAAGATAATTAATGGAACCCTACTTTGGTAGACCTACCAATTAACGATCAAAATCATGATGGTCGCAGCAATTGAAAAGGCATCAAATTTACTTAATTTTTCTTGAGGGATACTATTCTACCATGTTAAAACATGTAATGATAAAACATGATCAAATAGCACGACATGAATAAACATTCATAGATAATCATATTAAACTATGAAATAGTAAGGCCCTAACATGACGATCTCCATCACCATGCTTTTTGTCCTCCGACCATCATGCTTGAAGTCTCGGACCGCATTCATCTTCTAAGCAATTACTCCTAAGAGCTAGTAATGAATTACAGATGATAATATCAAGCATCCCATGTCGGTACGTAGACCTTTATACAATAATACGTACCTCGATGGCTATATCACAGCATGACACGCAGGCCACGAGAAATCCATACATGCATCACATGCACAATGGGTCATACTATTCATATCAATCCCTGCAAAAATGAGTTATGCAAAGAATCCATTCTATTAAGTCATATGAACACATATTACCATATAACGCTTCTATGACAACGGTGGTCCCGCTAGCCGGTTAGCGGACGGGATTCGAAGGGGCAACGCTCTCGAAAACTTTTTTTGGGACATAAATCTTATTCAAGTAATCGAGCCTCGAAAATTATCAGATTAATCATATTAACCCTATTCCGAACCAATCTGATCACTACCTTGATACGACCACGCACTGCGGCATACTCTGATGGCAAAATTCCGACCAGTAGGAGTGTCATAGCAAAAGAAGGCTAGACAGTAAGAGGAGGGGGCCCCGGTGTCCTTGTAGTGACCGGAGAGTCCTCAAGATAAGGGCCCGGTGGCTAGGAAAATGTATGTGTATTAGTTGTTCCAAAAAACTGATTCTACCTTGTTACATGGGGGAAGATAGCTATTTATAGCCTCCTTAACACGGTACATGATGTTATCAGCTTTGAGGAGTTTGTCAATCTCTGACTGGATTGTCTCCTTCCGATCTAGTGTGAATCGCCTCAACTTCTGCTTGACTGGTTTTTTATCATGCTGGAGAGCTAGCCTATACTCTATCACCTCCCTGGGTACTCTAGGCATGTCAGATGTCTGCCAGGCGAATACATCCAAGTTGGCCTAGAAGAAGGAGATGAGCGACTCTTCCTATTTAGGATTGAGTCATGCTCCGACCAGCACCTTTCGGGCGGTTGTGCTAGGATTTCCTGGCCTAGATGACGTTTTGACGCTTTCTGGGGAAGCGTCCTGGTCGAGTGGAACCTCCTTGGTCTTGTCGGATGGTTTTGGCACCATCTTTGGTCTCGAGTGCTTGACCTACGTGGAAAATGGATTAGTATCCCTGGTCGGAAGTTCGTCAACCAGTTCTAGGGATTTCATATCACACGCATATGCCATCTTCCAATCCCTTCGAACCGTAATGACACCTTTAGGTCCTAGCATCTTTAAACTCTGATAGTCGTAATGCTTAGCTATCAGGAATTTTGCCAACGCCGGACGACCAAGGATTCCATTGAATGTAGTCTCGAAATCTACTACATCAAATGGAATCTTTTCTGTTCGAAAGTTGTCTATTCTTCTGAACGTAACCAGTAGGGAGAGCTGCCCTATCGGTTTGGTAGTATATCCTGGAACTATGCCATGGAAGGCATATTTCACTAGCTTTACTTTTGACCTAGGAATTTGCATTTCTACCAATGCTCCCGCAAATAAGATGTTTAAAGAACTAACTACATCTATCAGAACTCGATTAACTTTGAAATTAGTAATAGTAGATCAACAACAATAGGGAACCTACCTAGTCGAGTCGAAGAGATGGAGCAGTCTTCTTTGTCAAGGAGATTATCGCTCGACAATTTGGATGGCTTGAGAGTGATCGAAGATTCGACAAGGTTCACCTCCCGCTCCACGGCCTTCAGAAGACATCGCCAAAGAACATATCCACAGTGTGCTGAGGCTCCTGGTACTCCATTTCTTTGTCGTCATCCTTGTCCTCTTTGGAGCTTGGCTTTCCAAGCTCTTGTATGGAAGGGAAAGGTCATTTACCTACGTAGTAATCCTCCAGCTTATTTTGCTAGGCTCAGCAGGTGCACAAGTCATACCTTGCTGCTTGATGAAGTGGACACAACTTCTTGTTCTTTTTGTACTTGTCAGTCGGAGCTTTTGCCTTGTTCCGACTGGAATAATCTGTCTTGCCCTTGACTTTTTTTTGAATTACAAGAACCTCTTTCTTGTCAGGATTGTCTTTCTTCTTACCTTTGAGAGCCTTCTTATGCTTCTTCTACGATTTCTCCAGGCCAGGTTGAGAGATTTTCTCCTTTTGGTCAATAGTTTTATTCCATTCGACCACTTCACTACCGGCCGCATATGTATCAACCATGTCGAAAAGTTCAATAGTCCTTCGTGGAGGATTTATTGTGATATCCTCTGTAAATCATCAATTTCTCAACCCTACTTTAAAAGCCTGCATAACAGAGGAATCTGCAACCTCCGGAATGGAGTTACGGACCTAGCTAAACCTCTTGATGTATTGTTGAAGAGTTTCATTGGTTTTTTACCTGGTCCAATGTAGATCATCTTCTTTTCTAGGGAAGTCGTACGTCCCTTAAATGTTGGCGATCACTAAATCGCAGAGCTGCTCCCAAGTGTAGATTGATTCGACCAGTAGGTTGAGCAACCACGACTGGGCAGATCCTTCAAAGACCGTGGGAAAGTAATTTACCATTATGTTATTGTCGCCACCAGCAGCTCTGATGGCGGTAGTATAAATCTGGAGAAACTCTAATGGGTTTCGGGTCTCATTGAATTTATCTATGTTGGCTGGTCGGAACCTATCCAGCCAGTGAACTGCTTAGAGCCCTACCAAGAATGCTCGACAATCCATTAAAGAATCATGGTGCCTTCTCTGAAAATGAGCTAGATTATAATTGGTCAAGGATCGATTCCTTGGATTGGCACATCAAGATCCGTGTCCCAACTGTCGTGGACATTAGTAGAACGCCTTTGGCCACCGCTCGTTCAAATGATGGGAAGATCCTCTCAACTAAGTGGTCGCTCCTCTTGACGAGGGGAGGAGTGCTCGCTGGAAGAGCCGCTTCCTCGTGACTCCTTGGTCAGAATATTCGAGGAGGTCTAGGTATCGAGTGGTCCACCGTCCGACCATGTTATCCTCTATTGTGTGAGGAGCACTGGGAAGAAGTCATGGCGTGACTTTGCGTGTTTTTCTGCTCCTGAGACATTTCTGTATGTTGTATGGTCTATTGGAGGATCTCTAATATCTGCCATGTGAGTTGAACATAACTGAGTCTCTGCTGTAATGTGGTCCAGGTTATTCAAAATGTCACGAACTCATCGTAGGTTTTGGATCGCTACCAAAGGTCTCGTGAGGATTCCCACTAGCAGAGGGTGTTCGATTACTCGAATTTCCCCCCGACCTTCCAGTTTGTCCTGTTCGACCCATCACGCACTGTGGGGTAGAAATAGGCAAATTCACTGATCGATGTCCATCAGTTCGATTACCTCTGGCATTTGGTGCTTGAGTGCTCGTACCATTTCCACCTGCAGATGGTGGTGGGTTAAGATGTGGAGTACTGTGCACGGCATCTTGATTGGTATTTCCGACTACGTAAACCTCGTGCCTTCAACAGCGGTCTTCCGACAAGCTCCCGTCATAGCTAAGGGAGAGCCTTCCAGTGCTTCGACAAGGAGCCTCCACTATTGGGAGTAGTTGAATATCCCCACCTCTAGTAAGCTTTGTGGTGGACTCAGTCTGATTCGACGGATTGCCAACCGTATACTGAGTTTTATCATTCCCACTTGGTCTTCGACCGGGGGTAACTTCATTGACACCCTCACTAGGTGTCGGTTTGGCTCCTGGAATACCTAGAAGCTATTGACGAATAGTGGTCGCCCATGACCGTATCAAGTGGACATTGACTCTCTGATTGCAGCGTGTGGCTTTTATCGTCGTTCTTGCTGGTCGGGAGAATCGGGTTTGCAGAGGTGTTCAGAAATTCCAAACTGGTCGGATCAACTGAATTTATCGTCGTTCTTGCTGGTCCGGAAGGATGTCCGCTAGGAGACCTAACAACGCCGTGAAACTCTTATCGGACCAACTATTGCTTGCCTTCAATTTCAGCAGTTCAAGCACGGTTGACAACCTTGTGTATTCCGCTTGCGGCCCAGGAACAAAGGTCTCACCGAGTCCTCCCTTAAGCCCTCGAATTTACAAAACTCTCTCTCACTGTAGTTCTCTTCTGCATCGCGTAGCATCTGATCCAGATTGTCATCGTGCCCCCTATCCTCATCAAAAGCACATCCACATCCGCAAATCGCTGACTTCCTCGGCGATGTCGCCATTATTAACTTCGTATAATCTGCTCTTCACCGTGGATCGGTCCAACATGTATACCCTTTTTGAAACCCTTCAATCAAGTGCGCCGATCGCGCCAGCGTTGTTAAACATCTTCGATTACACGCAATCAATACACGGACAAGACATAAAATTTATCCTTCTTCAACATATCCCGCTTTCGCCGCTCTTCTAAAAGCAACCACGCCATTAATGTAATCTTGACTCACACGGTTCGCACCGTACATCCAGTTTCGATCCATCTACACTACGCATGTAACAAATTAGTGTCAAATTGATTAGCGATTAATTTATAGCAAACATAAAGGGTTATAGATCGTTACCCTCGGAGCTCACGAAGAAAATATCTAATATCTCTCGATAATCCCTACCTCTCGACACGATATCTATCTCAATTGAACAATCATGCAACCCAAATATAGGCATCATCTCATACAACACTTATTAACCTAAAATACCGTAACAGTAAATGCAATATTGCTTGACCCAAACCCCACCGCATCTTGTGAACCGTGTGTAAATTTTATTTTTTAAGCCAATTAATTATCCTAACTCAAATTTTAGTGATTATTAGACCTAATTCAGTTTTATTAAGTTACCACTCTTAAGTCAAATTTTAGTTCATTAGTTATAAGGGAAACCATTATTCAAAACTAAGATTTGCAGGGCTAATATTATTTATTCCAACATTGACGGTGCAAGATCGATCATGTGCTAAATCTTTGTGTCATCCTCAAAGATCACCTAGAAATAGCAACAAAAAAAAACAAGGGTGCATAAGTCCAAGACTCGGCAAGTATGTAATAAATCAATAGTAACAACACCATTCTCAATATTAATTCACAGTTAGCATCTACACTATGTTTTCTCCTTTCTTTTAGTCAATGCATTAACACATACAATACAATGCCAAGTCCACAAGCAGATTGGAGGAGCTCATACCAAGATAGAGGAGGAGCCGCAGTTGGAGCTAGGGCGGAAGTGGCGCTCGAGCGGTAGACACAAAGGCAAAGGGTGAGGGATGTCTCGGCTCAATTTATATGAAGACAGAAATCACTGCACGGTTCTATTTCGTAACCGCTCAGGATAGAGATTATCACTGCATTTGGTTCTGAAATAGAACCGTCTGTGATAGGATCGCTGCGCCAAAACAAAGCCCAGACAGACCCAACATAGACGGTTCCAAAGGAACCGTCTGTGATGGGCCGTCTGCTATAGCCTGTTTTGTAGTAGTGGGTGGCGGTGAATCCTCCTCCATTTGGTCGATCTCACTAGTCTCAGCGAGTTACAAGTCGGTGGTGAAAGAGGATGATGACGACATCGCGTCAGGGTCCATGGCGCGTATGCATGCGTCCATATCGAGATTGGAGTAGTCCGCCAAATTGAACCAGTTTTCATCCTCCCAAGTCCCTACCATGATCACATGAGCTATTATGGAGCGAAGGAAAGTGAATGAAGATTTCTAAGTGAAGTAATCTTCAAGAACTCAATGCCTTCTTCCCCACGGATGGCGCCAGCTACTGACGATCGAGTCGCCGATCTTACAAAATAAAAAGAGGAAAATGGCAAAGAGTTTTTGGGAGAGAATGGGGTTGCTCTTTATTGCAATGAACTGGCTATTATATGGGGGTGTCTTCGATTAGACTAGCCCTAATTACAATGAGAGTATGTACTCGTCTTCAAATCTTCTGGGTCAAATTGAATTGTCTTGTTCTGGATTGGATTTCAAATGTTCGTGTCCTCTCGCTGCCCATCATTTGCCCTTAAGTAACCGCTGAAGATGTGGCAATTACTCCAGAAGGAGACACCTTTTGGAAGCATCGCTTCTGGCCGGAGAGAGGGTGGCAGCTCTAACAGATGAGATAGTAATTGATCACCGGTTGGAGCCAGTGGTTATTATCAGTGACTCAGGGACATCAAATGTTGTGTGGTTTAGAATAAATATAACATGTGTTCCATTCATCACACGGTAAGAATATACTTGGAATCAAGTCCAAGTGCCAGTTCATCGCTTATGCGATCAGTCACCTGGTCAGAGACAAAGTACAGGACCTCGTCCGACTAGGTCACCCATAATGTAACCTCTAGAATTCTTATGACCTGGGGTCGTTAGCCTTAGGGGTTACTACCACGAAGGATGTGCGGTCATTTATTAAATATTAAAGTAATATTTGGAGATTTAATCCTCGTCAAGTAGCCACTAGGAACCGTGCTAGAGTTGGTCAACAAAGAATGGCATTATATGTTGTATCGAATTCGACTACGTTAAAATAGATTTTCTCTGTCCTAAAATACTTTGGTGACCCAAACATAACATGAAGGGAAACTTGGCCAATAGGCTTAGCCAAAGACCCTCGTATGATTCCATGAAAAGAATATCGTACAGGCCTTATCTTCGTCCTTGGAACTTTTTTTTCATCTGGAGCACTCGTAAAGAGTATATTTAATGAATTTACACCGTCAACTAACACCCGATTAACTCAGCAGTTATTGATGGTGGGCTCGACAATGACTGGAAAACGACCAAGTTGAGTAGACGGGATCGGATAATCACCCTTCTCGAAAGAGATGGTGACTTCCGACCACTTTGGTAACTTATAGACAAGAGTTTAACTCACGCTCAACCACTTGGAGTTGTCGTTTTGACTCATATGACGACGATCCCCAATAGATGTGATCAATGGTGTGCTCAGGGTCCTGGTACGGCATCTCCTCGTCATCTTCTGACTGCTTTTGACCACTTATCTGCCCTACTTCTTCGAGGGTAGGAAGTGGTCCCTTGCTAGAGTAATAATCCTCAAGTTTTCATTGGAAAACTTGACAGTGGTAGAGGTCTTGGACTTCCGTTTATGGAAAGGACACCACCTTGGCTTATCAGTTTTCCATTCAGGGTGTTTGCCTTTACCTCGATCGAAATACTATTTGGAGCTTTGGAGTTCAATGTCACTTACTACTAAGACCTCCTTTGAGCTCTTGGTCCAGATCTTTTGTTTTTTGACTTCCTCTTGGATTTTTTGGTCGGCTTATCCTTCTCCTTGCTACCTTCACTTGCTCCTCGGAGTACTTTTGTCATCACAATCAATCGTGGTGATTACACTTGACTACTTCGTAGCGGTCTCATAACGGTCCGCCATCTCAAGAGCTCAACAACAAGATCCTGGACGGTTGAGAGCAATGTCTTATGTGATCCTCTGTTTCGACTCCCTATTTGAATGCTCTAATAATAGAAGAATCGAGACTTCGAATTGAATTTCGAAGTTGACTAAAGCGCCTTACAAAATGACGCAAAGTCTCGTGAGAATGTTGTCGATTCGTGTAGGTCGCCCTCCATTCCGTGGTGCTTGTACATGCTCTAGAAGTTTGCCAAGAGTGATGACACAAGTGGTGCCGAGAGTAGACCGACTTTGCCGGGTTGGTTTAACAATCATGATCGAGTAGAGCCCTCGAGCAATCACCGCTGGCAAGAAATTTGCCATAATGTGCTCATCTTCGCCAAAGGCTCGTCATCGCAGCTTGTGTAGATTTGCAAAAATTCGATGGGATTCGTACCCATCGTATTTCCATGTTGGCTAGTCGAAATGTGGCTGGCTAGCAAAATGCTCGTGAGATCGCATAAAAACGCCCGACATCCAATAATAGTGCCATAATGTCTCCTTTTGCAGGAAAGAAGGGTTAACATCGCAAGGTGATCATACTAGATGATACCCAGTGGTAAATGGACTTGATCTATCATAGTCCTCGGTTCTATGAGGGTAATACTCCTCGTGCTCCATCTGCTGGCACAAATTCCTTTGAGGAAGTGGTGAATGACCACCTCCTCTAGGAATCTGTCGATCACCAACTGCTAGAGGGTTTCTTCTTCGTCCAGCATCGTGGTCAGGAGATCGACTGGGCCTATGGTCTTGTTGTCTTCCACGAGGAGAGTTGTAGAACAGCTGGCGTTCGAGGGTGTTGTCCCGGTGTGACTTCCGGGACGGCGTTGCCGGTTACGCTCGATTCTAGTTGATCATGGTATCTCGGAGCCTCTATGAGATCTCTTGAGTAAAGAGGTCGTAACCGGGTGCTTGGCCAAGCTGCAGAGTCGGTTTCTCGATCAAATCATTGATCTCTGAAGCTTCCAAGTGGTTTCGACAGGTAGTTGATGCGCCCAGACAATGTATTCTGGGCTGCAATCCTCCTTTGCCGAATGGTACCAGGATCATCAACATCTGAGTTGGCTGGAGCATGGCTCAATATAGTGCGATCACTTTGAGGATGTCTGCCACACTCAAGAAGGTTGAGATCCAGGTCGTCGTCGGAGGCGTCCTCGCCATTGTGACGAGAGCCTGAAGCGAGTGAGCGATGGGAAGCAGCTCCAGTCTTGTTTATTTGAGAACGATGAGGAACTGAGGGGAGGACAAAGACCTCCTGGGTGCTAGTGTCCTCGCTTGCGGTTGAGCCATCTAGGCTGGACGAGTAGTCAAAGGACAACGCCCCACGACTTGGAGTAATCCTCCAGAAGAGGAATTCTTAGTTATAACCGCTCTAATTGAATGTGAATCCTTCGAGGATATGGTCGAATCCACAATCGCAGCAGGTTCGACCACACCCCTGGTGATGATCGAGCCCTGGAACCATAGATTCCAGGACTTGACATGTCAAATTGGACGGTCTCAGACGGATTTGAATGTTTGGAGGAGGAATCCTCGCCGCATTCAATGCTTGCCATGGGATAGTTCCGATCATGGTCGCTTGGACCCTTGCCCTGTGAGGGCTCGGGCTCCTCATTTGGGTGTATGGTTGTGGGGAAAGGTTCCCCCTCAACCTTGTCCGTATGCGATTTCCGCGGTATGGTGAAAGATCCTTGGAACCGCATTGTCATCTGACGAAACCATGCTTGGCTCAGAGTCGAAAGTGCATCCATGTCGAGTTCTACATAGTCCGCAAGATCAAACCAATTCTTCTCATTCGACTCCCCTGCCATGGTAGCATGGTAGCATCAAAGTGGAAACAAATAAAATTTATCGAAAAAACAAAGGAGAGAAATCCCCACGGACTATCGATGTTTTAATATCGAACTTATGAAATGAATATTAGGGGAGGCTCCTTGATCGAGACTGCATAGGATGAGACACAGGGATTTAGACAGGTTCAGACCTTCTCCTAGGAGAATACAACCCTAGTCTTGTGTTCTTGTATTGATTGTGCTTACAACAAGAGAGAAGTCACCAAAGGTTAATGACTCGTGTCTATTTTGTTGCTTGTGTTGCTCTCTGTCCACCAATGTTATCCCTTATATAGCGTCCGAGGGGGTGACAGTTGCCCATGCCAAGAGGCGCCTCAATGGTTGAAAAATTGCGCACGTTGATGACAGTTATTGTCAGAGAGATTGTTCCCCACGTTCGCCTTGCGGTATATGAATTACAATAATAATAAGTGGCAAAAGTTGTATTTTGGAGACCTCATCGATGTCCAAAACGATTTACTTTTGTGAACCAGAGGGAGTAAATTGTTAGCAGCATATGAATTCTACGCATCAGGGATCATGTTAATTGAAATATTCGAAACTTGTTTGACTATTTGAATTCTCCTAATTGTGATTCTTTTAGAATGCATGGGATAGTTAGTTGGTGTAGTTATCTCAAGATTTCCATATACAAGATAATCGCTGAATCAAATTAATTATGAATAATCTAAAGATAACTCGCCAGAGAGTGTAGTTAGAAAGAGAGTCGAACCCTAGGTTTTATTCTTGCTGATGTTATTCAGCTAAACTGTGTGTTTTCTTTGGAAGATGAATAAAGAGCTTATCGCTTGATTTTTTAAATTTTTTAAAAAAAACACACAAGGAAAAAAGCTGTACAACTGAGGTGCCACACAGCTTAACTACATCCGGTTGGTAGTTGATTCCTCGCCGGAGGTTACTCCACAATTTTATTATTCTGATTTTGCGATGAGATAATGGATTTTAGCGAGAGACTTGAGAGAGAAGAAAGGTTTAGACATGGGGATATATCAAAGACAAAAGCAAAAGATAAGAAGAACAAAGTCGTGGAGAGAGGAAAGAGCAATTTCTTGGCCTCTTCTTTCCCCCCTCTTTAACCTTTATATCAAATGACCCGTGAATTGAAGGGAAAGAAAGAAGGAAAAGCCAAGGTACGTGGCACACACGGCGGAGATCCTACTAATAACAAATCAAATCAAGGGATCCCGTAGAACAGATAGAGTAGGATATTAGAACAAGAGCTTTTGTAGCAGCAGCTTGGAGTCGATCGAGGCTTATGTGCCTGGGCCGTATCCACGAAAGCGCACCCATGTTCAAAGCAAAAAAAGCAATACCAGCATCTTCGAAAGGACCTCAGCTAGCTAGTGGCATATATACTTTAATTTCCTGCATGATAATATATAGTAATAAAATATGCAAAAAAAAAATCACCATATTTATGTTGGTCTGTATTAGCACTCCAAGGAACCTAGTGGACGTACGTATACGCGATGTAGGTACCGGCAATTCCATCCGGTTAATTACATGAAATTGTGTTAATTCTGGAAATGCATGCATTGTTACGCCATCATTTTGTAATGTGTGTATGCCAATACTTGCTAACGTATTTGTATTTCCATGCATGGATTTCATGTGTATACTTGCAGTGAGCAGTGAGCAGGGTAAACGGGGCAAAGAACGTAGAAGATCCAGCCCGTTCACCTTCTTCAAAGAACAAGTTTTGACCCAAGCTGCCAAAAGGCATCCCATGATCATTCGCTGTCAAAATCATAAGACGTGTACGAAATGCTCTGTGTCAGAAAAAACAAAAATAATGGAGGTTGCTAGAAAGATTCGAAAGAAGTTACAGTAATTAAAGGGTGGTAAAGAAATAAAGAAAAGGTACACCACAGTCGTATTAGTGATAAGAACTTTGCCAGTCGTGTGATTTCTTGCCGTCGTTGTCCTAACTAGCTAGCTAGCTAGCTAGCTGAAGATTTTAGTGTATCTCAATCAACATATATTTATTTTGCAATATTCAGGTAATTTAACACAAACATCACAACATTTCCCTTGATTAACTATCCTATTCAATATTATTATATATCCGAGTATGCATGTGAAACAATATCTTTGTTTTAGGATAAATAATATCCAAGTTATATATTGTCGTAGCAAAAGGCTCGACAGTGGGTACGGAGTACCCTTTTATCTTAGGAGAGGGCCGAACAGGAGAGGAGCCAAAGCAATGGTTGTATGAACCTTGCATTAGGAATGTGTGTGAATGAGAGAATAAGGAGAGACCCCACTCTTACATACCCTTAGAGCTTTATTTATAGGGGGCAAGACGGGACATTTACCTTCTTGTCCTCACCATATATAGATAGAGAAATGGCATTTAAGTACATTTTACCTAAATACACCATATGGCGTGGTCTACATATGTACAGTATCCCTGATAGCCCCTAGGGTGCGGGGCACCCCTCGGTACCATGCTACGACAACTCCCTCGTCTGCGTGGTCCGAGGTTGAGAGGACAGGTCCTGCGGTTCCGTGGGGCGAGCAGATGCAATCCTGTCGCCCCCCGGCCCCTCAGGAGTCAAGATATCCCGGAAGAAGTCAACACGAACCCACCACGCCGAGGCATGGCCCTCGAGGCGGGCGGTGCGCTTCAGGGCCGCTGCTGAGGATACACCTCGATGCGCGGCGTGAACAAGATCGCTTGCTTGTGGGTGAAGTCGACGAGGAGCCGCCATGTCGAGGCATGGACTGTGAGACCCCGGTTTATCCGGCTTGTAATGCTTAACCATCCATTCGGTCCTAGCATCACAAAGCAGATAATCCGAGACTCGAGACATGTATACTTCCCAGAGTGCAGATACACACCTCATCACAAAATTTGTGTATCAATTCCATTCATCCACATAGAACCAAACACGTAATGTAATGTGAGTATTAATAATATTAAATCGAAATCATTACAAAAGAGAGGCCAACCGCCAACAATAAAAGAGACAACAATAATTAAACAATGAAGCAAAAGTGCCATAAGATGGCTACAACAAAAGAGCCAATCAAGGTGCCTTTAACCCACAAGGCAACCGACCGACCGCCAAGCTAGTCGCCAAACCCGGCACATCTCACAAAAGTGAGGCCCTTGGGGCTCACCTTCTTCCCTCAAGAACAAAAGCGGTAAGCAAAAGCCGTGAGTACTTTGAATGTACTCGCAAGACTTACATGTGGAATAACAAACTGTACATATACTACATGCAAGCTTAAACAACAATAGGTCAGATGTTTCATTTTAGCATAAAGCAAGTTTTCATTTGCAATAATATAATAGATTGAAAGCAATTTAACAAATCTGTTTTAATGTTTAAATAACCAAAGCACAATAATATAACAGAGGTAAAGAACAACAACAATCCCGAAGTGACTAAACCATTAGTCACCACAACAATAGTATGAATTACCCATTCATACCAACCATGTCAAATTTTAATTTAAAAGGTTGAAGTCTAACTCTTGCAAAACCTAACCAAGCGTGTCCATAACCTAGGACGAGGCTATTCGAATAGTTTTATCCTGCGCAGGTGTACCATTTTACCCACACGCTGCATCGCCTTTTGCCAAGCTATTAAGCACACTTCCTTAGGTATGCCGCACGGCTAAGTCCTACGAGACGCTTCCAATATTGTGAATTATTCATGAGCCGCCTGTATGGATAGAAACCCATACGTTGTGTCGGGTCGTGGCCCACCTCGACAACTACCCCTCACGGTAAAGCCTCTGACAATCATGACGCTCTCGAGGTGGAGAGTCCATCCCGAAACTCCACCACCGCACACCCAACACAAGAACACAATTCCTTTTTCACACAACACACACAACGCCCTCCCGCGACTGAGATAACCCACGCCAAAGTACTAAGTCAAGAGAGGTCCCATATCCCTCTCAAGTGGTTAGTACGCAAAAATGCTTGGAGAGTGTGACACAAGATGTTCGGTCCTTGTTGACTTAGGCAAGACAACCACAAACCCAATAACCCACCATCCAACCACTTGCCCAAGTCCAAATCAATTTTTCCATTTTCAAATTTTGACTTTACAAATTAACAAAGCACAAAGTGCTGGACATAATGGAAGAATAATAATTTTTGTGTGATCAAGACCATCGACTAAGTCGATGATCGCCCAAAGCTACCGAACTAGGCATGGCTAAGCACAAAGATTCAGATTCTACTAAGTGACAAGAGTTCATCCATCGAACTCTAATCGCAAAAAATAACCTAGGCTCAAGTAGTAGAGAATAACCAACATCCTACTGATTATGCAACTATAGGATCAACTAACCATATTTTAACACAAAGTAGCAATGCATACATACAGCTTGAATTCAAAATATTAAACTTGTAAAATAATAGGATTAACATGATCAAACCGCTTGCCTCGCTTGTTGTGGGTCAAGATGTTGTCGGGGATCACTCTCGGTATCAATGCGCTTCTGATCCTATCGAAAGAACCAAAAAGAACCAATAAGGCAAAAGAAACCGAAAAGATCCAACAGTCAACTTCAACAAAAAGCTCTCAAATTTTTACAGTAGAAAGAGCATGATTTTTATGAACTAATGCAACAAGAACCAATTGATTTGGATTCTTAATGCAAAAGATATGGCCAAAACCATTTTGCTCACTTTTATAAATCAAAATGCTACTATTCATTAGCGAAATTTTCTCGAGCTATACTGAGTTTGAAAACATTTCTAAATTAAAGTCTAGTTAAAAACATAATCAACAAAATTTGAATCAACCGAAAAGGATTTGAAATGAATTAGTTATGCATTTTACAAGTTATCATATTTTTCATTGACAAATAAATCCTTTCGAAATCAGAATTAAACGACGTGGCGAACGAGGAGCGCCGATCAAAGATCCGACGCCCGCTGCTCAGCAAGCTAACGCGCGCTGGATTCACACTTCCTAAACGCCACCGCTGGATCCGGATCCAACGGTTCACGTGACCAGACGTCGGGCGGTCCGAACGCTCACACGCATAGGAGCCGCTGATCTTGGATCCAACGGTCCACGCGGATCGAACCTTTCGGACGGTCCGAACGCTCATTCAGATCCGACCGCTGATCTTGGATCCAACGGTCCACCGATTAGGGCGTGATTAATTCAAATCTGTTAATCTTGGGCCAGATCCAAAGATCGACGGTCCGCAACGACTCAAGTTCAACTTCAACCGATTTCGTCCGACAAAATTTGACGGGAAGATTGGTTCCGCCGGCGACTCGCCATGGCGCGGTGCGAGCAAAAGCCTAAAATGAGTTCCTAACAACCTTGCGCACCCAAAGGTACCAACAATTTTGGTCACAAGGTCTAGAACGCCGCAGTTTGAGATGACCGAGAAGACTCAAAATGACCGAAAACGAAAACGCAAATGAGCTCACCAAGGTCCAAGGAGCGGTGCCAAACAACTAAGGACTAATAAGGGGGTACCGAGCCCAAAGAAGGCACCGAGGAGAATCGAAATGGCTCGGGTGAAGAAGAATAGCGCTTCGCCGACTTGGGGAAATCCAAATTGATCTCTCTCTTCTCGCCAAAAGCAAAATTGACAGAGGGTTAAAACTCAAGTGAGAGGCTAAGAAGTCGAGGAATCAAGGGTTTTGAAAGAGAATGCCCTAACACCACTTTCACCGAAGGACCCAAGCTCCAACAATGGCGACCGAGAGCAAATTTCGAAATGGAGCTCGAGCAACGACTAACAAAGGTCTTTGGAGCTCAAGAGTGTTCAAAGGATGCTAAGGAAGCCACCGGGGAGTTTTATAGCCAAGGAGCAAGGAAGAAGCAACGGAAGAAAAATGGTGGGGCTCGTGTTGAGGCCGATCGAGGCGACGGAGCAAGTGACAACAGGGCGACGCGACTATGGAGGCGGCGGGACGGAAGCATTAATGCGAAGAGCCGCTGGTCGAAAGGAGAAGTGACCCGACGCCACGCCTGAAATTTCACCCACTCTCGCTGACTATGGCGAGCGCGAGCGACGGAGGTAGACGATAGCCGCCACCGCTGGATTGAAATCGAACTATCAAAAAGAACGGGTCGATAATAACGATTCAAACGCCACTCAATCTCGACCGCTGATTTGGATCCTACGGTCCGCGTTGCGCAAGGCGTCGGACGGTCCGAACGTTGACGCGATCGTGAACCCTCGATTTAGAATCCAACGGTTCAAATGGATCGGCGCTTCGGATGGTCCGAACGCTCACGCGATCGTGAGCCGCTCGATGTCGATCCAACGACTCACAACACTCGCGCCAACGTCCGAGCCGGTGCAGCTTAGTTGGTTGGACCAAATCAAGTGGCTCGAGCCCGAGTCCGATCCGAACCCGAGGAACAAAGGAAACCGGTTAGGGTTTGAATTTGAATAGCTGATTTTGGAGGAATTATTTGGGGTAGCAAACAAACCCCAAAAATTATGAAATTTTAAATGGAGATTGCTAACAGGATGATGAACCTTATATAAAATTTTCAGAGACTTTTATGCACTGCATTTTCTCTAAAAATTCCGAAGGCTAATTTAGAGTTTGACTAATGTTTGACTTGCCTCAAAAATTATCAAATAATTTCTGAAAATTATGAAATAATTCTGAGGTGTTAAACATCACTCCTAGGTTCAATGAAAATTATTTCCAAAGGTTGGGCACAAGATTTTCATGAAGGAGACTTGTGTTGGTGTCCAAATGGCAATTTGATTTTTGATTCCACATAATTCCTTTACAAAAATTATGGAACTGACATAAAAAATCAAGATCAGAGAAAAAGTTTTAATTTCTCCTCATTTTTATTACATTTGAAACACAAACCAATTTTGGGATGTTACAAAACCTCCCCTTACAAAATCTCGCCCCGAGATTTGGCTCACTCGATAAAGAAAGATGGATAGTTCAGACGAGACGATCTTCCCTTTCCCAAGTAGCCTCATCCTCGGAGTGGTTCGACCACCGAACTTTAAGGAATTTGATGGCTTTATTCCTTGTTCTTCGCTCACCTCTTCAAGGATGCGAACAGGTGCTCCTTGTAGGTCAAATCTTCCGAACATCAAGAGTTTCCAACTGAGCTTCCTCGCTTGGAACACGGAGACACTTCTTTAGTTGGGACACATGGAAAACATCATGTACCCTTCAAGTGCAGTGGCAATTCCAACTTATAGGCAATAGCTCCTTTCTTCTCGATAACACGGTAAGGACCGACATATCGAGGAGCTAACTTGCCCTTGACGCCAATCGCGATGGCCCTTCAAAGGAGAGACTTTGAGATAAACAAATTCATTGGGCTCAAAGCTCAACTCGCGACGACGGCGATCCGCATAGCTCTTTTGCTCGGATTGAGTGTGCGCAAACGATCACGAATAAGTCGGACTTGACTCTCGGCCTCATTGATCGAGTCCGCCAAAGAAAAGTCTTTCACCCGCCTCCACCAGCTTTAACGGGTTTACGCACTTTCTCCCGTATAAGGCCTCGAAGGTGACATGCCGAGACCGGCTCAAAATCGTTGTTGTAGGAAAACTCGCAAATGGCAAGCATTTCTCCCAATTCTTTCCATAGGAGAGGACGCAAGCACGAAGCATGTCTTCCAACACTTGGTTGACCTTTCGGTCCGACCATCGCTTTGGGGTGATATGCGGTGCTAAATGTGAGACGGGTTCCCATAGCCTCTGCAAACACTTCCAAAACTCGGCGTGAAAAGCGCATCATGATCCAAACGATCGCCTTCGTACACCATGCAAGGCATTTATACGGAAATATAGAGGTCCGCGAGTAGACTCACACTAAGGTTTGTCCGAATCGCGAAAATGGGCTACCTTCACAATCGATCGATGACAACCTGATGGAATCCTTGCCCTTGGATGTTCGGGCGCACCGTGATAAAATCCATCCCGATCGAATCCCACTTCCATTCGTGAATAGGCAAAGGTCAAGCGCCCTCGCTGACGCCGATGCTCGGCCTTGACACGACGACACACGCCGACTCGCAAGAACGAACTTCGCAATCTCCTCTTCATTCGGTCCACCAAAATCTCCGACGAGATCTTGATACATCTTTGTGGCCCCGGATGAATAGACAAAGGCGAATCATGGGCCTCATGGAGAATCAAATCCGCAGCCCATGTCCTTTGGAACCACAAGGCGTGTTCGAACCTTACAACACCATGCTCATCCTCGAGAAGCACTTGGTTGTTCCGTTCTTGACATTTTCCTTGATGCGACTTATTCCAAAGATCCGATTGTCGAGCGACCTTAATCCGATCTACCAAGGTTGGTTGCACAACCAAGGCAATGAGGGAACCACGCCAACCAAACCTAAGTTGAGACGCTGAAATTCCTCCGTATGGGTGGGTTGACATCCTCGAGCAACAAGGCATTGCAATGCGCTTATGATCGAGCGCATCGGCAACGACATTAGCCTTGCTCGATGGTAGTGAATACCCATGTCATAATCTTTGATCAACTCCAACCATCTCTTTGCCCGAGGTTCAGATCCGTTGGGTGAACAAATACTTTAGGCTTTTGTGATCCGAATACACTTCACAACGACACCGATTAGGTAATGTCGCCAAATCTTAAGTGCATGAATCACAGCACCAATTCCAAGTCATGGGTAGGATAGTTGAGTTCATGAGTCCTTAATTGCCTTGATGCATAGGCCACTACCTTGCCTTCTTGCATAAGGACACAACCGAGTCCTCGCCGAGAAGCATCGCAAAAGATATCGAAGCCTCGATGGATATCGGAAGGACGAGGACGGAGCGTGGTCAAACGCTTCTTAAGTACTTGGAAACTTTCTCACAAGCATCGACCACAAGAACTTCTTGTCCTTCTTGAGCAACTCCGTCATCGGCCATGATCTTGGAGAAATTCTCGATAAACGGCGATAATATCCCGCTAAACCGAGAAAACTCCGCACTTTGCCATCAAGTAGGTCAACCCATGAAAGAACATCGCGACCTTGCTAGGGTCAACGGCCGCCTCCCGCCGAAAGAATATGACCCAAGAAGGCCACTTCCTTCAACCGTAACGCGCACTTGTCGAACTTTGCATACAAATGATGCTCACGGCTTGCCTAACACAAGCCTCGGATGCTCATCGTGTTCCTCATCGCCCTTGGAATAGATGAGAATATCATCGATGAAGACCACGACAAACTTATCCAAATACTCCATGAATACCGAATTCATGAGGTTCATGAACAAGGCGGGAGCATTGGTTAAGCCAAATGACATGACGGTATACTCATACAAGCCGTAACGAGTAGAGAAAGCCGCCTTTGAATATCCTCGTCGATCCGAACTTGATGATATCCCATTCTCAAATCAATCTTGGAGAATACTCGAGCTCCAGCAATTGATCAAAGAGATCATCAATGCGGGCAATGGATACTTGTTCTTTACCGCTACCTCATTAAGCTTGACGGTAATCAACGACATGCGCAAAGTATTGTCCTTCTTCTTTACGAAGATTGCGTGACAACCCCACGGAGATGAGCTAGGCGGATGAAACCTTTTTCTTGCAGCTCACTCGCTTGCTTCTTCAATTCCACCAACTCGCTCGGTGGCATCCGATAGTGCCTCTTTGAAATCGGGCGTACCGGAACCAACTCAATGACAAACTCGAGGTCTCGAATCGTGGCATCCCCGAAGTTCTTCAGAAAGACATCGACGAAATCACGAACGCGGGACTTCACCAATATCCAGAGCGGCTTCGCTTGCGCGAAAAGATGCGGACCTAGCGCTTGCATGCGAACCCGCCACCGAAAGGACTAGATAGAGAGACGCACTTCGGGCACAATCGATGTGTCCCTTATGCCGAGACAACCAATCCATGCCAAGAATTACATCTAGACTTGCTGAATGGAGGAGGATAAGATTCGCAAGAATCTCACCCTCGATCTCAATTGGAACATCCCTACACTCGATTCACTCTTAACTCCGAACCAGAGAGCGAATGAGCAACGGACCAACAATGGAGTAAAGAGGAGCTCACTAAAAGCAAGAAAAGACTCGTAAACAAAGAATGAGATGCTCCCGAATCAAACAAAACAAGAGCAGTGACAAGAGTTAATGAAAGGGTACCCAAGACGACGCCGGGCGCCTCCGTGCCTCCTCTCACGAGATGAGGTTGACGCGACCACTACCCACGCCTTGGGTAGTAGGGACTATCTTCCGGTCCCGCAAAGAACCACCTCCTTGCCCGCGTTCTCCATTAGGACGAGGGGTCGCTCCTCGCCTTCTTGGGGCAATTATTTGCATAATGCCCTTGTCGTGGCGTAAGAGCGGTGACATCCGCACTGCGGAGGCCTCTGGCCGACTCGCAGTGCACGTGATTGGGGCACGGCCTCGCGAAGGACGAGGGGCAGTCCGACGACCTCGGGGTGCCAAGGTCAAGACGGACCCGAGACCGCCCAACACGAACGGAAAGAGCTGGCTCACCGACTTGTGGGCCTCCCACTTGCGCTATGGAATCCACAAGTGCTCTCCCGCGTGCTTCAAGAACGATGGCCTTGTCCACCAAGGCTCGGAAATCGGAAAGTCAAGGATGGATAGCTTGTCCCGCAGCTCCTCGCACAAACCATCCTTGAACTTCTCTTGCTTGGCCTCATCAAGGCCACCTCCTCCGAGCATAACGAGCCAAATGGTTAAACTCGCATGTACTCCGTGGATCGAATGACGCCTTGCTCGAGCGATAAGAATTCCTTCTTCTTCACTTCATCTGCCGGAAGGAATGTGACTCGACGAAGGCAAGTCTGAAACTCCTCCCAAGTGACGGTGTGACCGTCCTACCGCATGGCGAGAAAGCTCTCCCACTAAGACAAAGCCGCACCTCCACCGGTGCGATGCGAATAGCGCCTTCGTGTGCTCGCATCTGCGCTATGCGGCTTGCGCCAACCGCACGGCCAATCGCTCAAGGCTAAGCGGGTCCTCGGACTGGAGAACGAGGGGCCGAAAGTAAGAAACTCCGCTAGTCCCCACGCGCCGATGACCACTCCTTGCCCGGATCCCGATGCACCGTAAGGGCGGAAGTGTTGCGCGCGATGACGCCCGTAAGAACCTCCCGCCCTCTCGCACGGCTGCGCCGATCAAGAAGGACCTCGGCCATGGTCTGAGGAGGAGGAAGATCCTCGTCCGGACCACCGATCGCCTTGGCCGCTACGAGTGCGCCTACCATCCTGCTACACTAAATTTTGGTTAAAACTAGACTCAAAGATTAAAAGCCGAAAGAAAGCGAAAAGCTAGCGACTAGGGGAATGGAATATCACCCTAACCGAAAGCCAAAAACAGCAAATATATAAACTTTAAAAAGGCTTATGAAAAGACTCCAAAACAGCAAGGAATCATAAAACCAAAGCTCAACTCCCCAATTCAACTAGCCCGTATTGAATGAACGAGTAATTGATTGAGAAGATAAAACCGTAAGATTAAGGTAAGATCTAATACCACTTAAGATCAAGGCTAAATCAAAAAAATAGTGTTAGATACATAGCTAACTAGTATCACATCTTACCCTTCTTTAACCCCACAAGTTTTAGTTGATTATCCTCTCATTTTCTACCCCATTAGAACCATCGAGCTTGCTGTCCGGAAATTGAGGTTGTCAGAGTGATTTTGCATCCAAGCTTCCAAATAAGTCTTCCATTCTAGAAACTTCAAAATCTGCACACTTCAATTTGCCAAGCTCAATGGTCCCATCGAAACCATTGAGCTCATTGTCTGAAATTGAAGCGTGTGGTCCAGATTCGCATCCAAGCCTCTAGTCAAACCTTCACCCGTAAACTTCAAAACCCTAAGCACTTCAATTTGCCAAACTCTGGTTCCCAAAACCCATTTAATCGATAACACTATCTTTGAAAAGGAGAGGTAAACAATTTTCAAAACTCAAATTAGAGTAAGATGAGAGGAGAAAGCTAAGATAGGTAAGGAATAAAATCGAGAACTTACTTAAGCTTTCAAAATCATTTGATACTTTGAAATTAAGTTTTTCAAAATATCCTAAAGACGACCAACTTGGGTTATTACGGTCAAGATGGCTCGATACTAAACTTTAGAGACCCTTGGTTTATCCGGCTTGTAATGCTTAACCATCCATTCGGTCCTAGCATCACAAAGCAGATAATCCGAGACTCGAGACATGTATACTTCCCAGAGTGCAGATACACACCTCATCACAAAATTTGTGTATCAATTCCATTCATCCACATAGAACCAAACACGTAATGTAATGTGAGTATTAATAATATTAAATCGAGTCATTATAAAGAGAGGCCAACCGCCAACAATAAAAGAGACAACAATAATTAAACAATGAAGCAAAAGTGCCATAAGATGGCTACAACAAAAGAGCCAATCAAGGTGCCTTTAACCCACAAGGCAACCGACCGACCGCCAAGCTAGTCGCCAAACCCAAGCACATCTCACAAAAGTGAGGCCCTTGGGGCTCACCTTCTTCCCCAAGAACAAAAGCAAATGCAAAAGCCGGTGAGTACTTTGAATGTACTGCAAGACTTACATGTGGAATAACAAACTGTACATATACTACATGCAAGCTTAAACAACAATAGGTCAGATGTTTCATTTTAGCATAAAGCAAGTTTTCATTTGCAATAATATAATAGATTGAAAGCAATTTAACAAATCTGTTTTTAATGTTTAAATAACCAAAGCACAATAATATAACAGAGGTAAAGAACAACAACAATCCCGAAGTGACTAAACCATTAGTCACCACAACAATAGTATGAATTACCCATTCATACCAACCATGTCAAATTTTAATTTAAAAGGTTGAAGTCTAACTCTTGCAAAACCTAACCAAGCGTGTCCATAACCTAGGACGAGGCTATTCAATAGTTTTATCCCTGCAGGTGTACCATTTTACCCACACGCCGGATCGCTTTTGCCAAGCTATTAAGCACACTTCCTTAGGTATGCCAAGACGGCTAAGTCCTACGAGACGCTTCCAATATTGTGAATTATTCATGAGCCGCCTGTATGGATAGAAACCCATACGCTGTGTCGGGTCGTGGCCCACCTCGACAACTACCCCTCACTGTAAAGCCTCTGACAATCATGACGCCTCGAGGTGGAGAGTCCATCCCGAAACTCCACCACCGCACACCCAACACAAGAACACAATTCCTTTTCACACAACACACACAACGCTCCTCCTGCGACTGGAGATAACCCACGCCAAAGTACTAAGTCAAGAGAGGTCCCATATCCTCTCGCGTGGTTAGTACGCAAAAATGCTTGGAGAGTGTGACACAAGATGTTCGGTCCTTGTTGACTTAGGCAAGACAACCACAAACCCAATAACCCACCATCCAACCACTTGCCCAAGTCCAAATCAATTTTTCCATTTTCAGAATTTTGACTTTACAAAATTAACAAAGCACAAAGTGCTGGACATAATGGAAGAATAATAATTTTTGTGTGATCAAGACCATCGACTAAGTCGATGATCGCCCAAAGCTACCGAACTAGGCATGGCTAAGCACAAAGATTCAGATTCTACTAAGTGACAAGAGTTCATCCATCGAACTCTAATCGCAAAGAAATAACCTAGGCTCAAGTAGTAGAGAATAACCAACATCCTACAGATTATGCAACTATAGGATCAACTAACCATATTTTAACACAAAGTAGCAATGCATACATACAGTTGAATTCAAAATATTAAACTTGTAAAATAATAGGATTAACATGATCAAACTGCTTGCCTGCTTGTTGTGGGTCAAGATGTTGCTGGGGATCACTCTCGGTATCAATGCGCTCTTCGGATCCTATCGAAAGAACCAAAGAGAACCAATAAGGCAAAAGAACCCGAAAAGATCCAACAGTCAACTTCAACAAAAAGCTCTCAAATTTTTACAGTAGAAAGAGCATGATTTTTATGAACTAATGCAACAAGAACCAATTGATTTGGATTCTTAATGCAAAAGATATGGCCAAAACCATTTTGCTCAGCTTTTATAACTCAAAAATGCTACTATTCATTAGCGAAATTTTCTGGAGCTATACTGAGTTTGAAAACATTTCTAAATTAAAGTCTAGTTAAAAACATAATCAACAAAATTTGAATCAACCGAAAAGGATTTGAAATGAATTAGTTATGCATTTTACAAGTTATCATATTTTTCAGTTGACAAATAAATCCTTTCGGAAATCAGAATTAAACGACGTGGTCGAACGAGGAGCGCCGATCAAAGATCCGACGCCCGCTCCTAAAGCTAACGCGCTGGATTCACACTTCCTAAACGCCACCGCTGGATCTGGATCCAACGGTTCACGGATCAGACGCGTTGGGCGGTCCGAACGCTCACACGCATAGGAGCCGCTGATCTTGGATCCAACGGTCCACGCGGATCGAACCTTTCGACGGTCCGAACGTTCATTCAGATCCGACCGCTGATCTTGGATCCAACGGTCCACCGATTAGGGCGTGATTAATTCAAATCTAAGCGCAATCTTGGGCAGATCCAAAGATCGACGGTCCGCAACGACTCAAGTTCAACTTCAACCGATTTCGTCCGACAAAATTTGACGGAAGATTGGCTCGCCGCCGGCGACTCGCCAGCGGCAAGTGCGAGCAAAAGCCTAAAATGAGTTCCTAACAACCTTGCGCACCCAAAGGTACCAACAATTTTGGTCACAAGCGTTTAGAACGCCAAGTTTGAGATGACCGAGAAGACTCAAAATGACCGAAAACGAAAACGCAAATGAGCTCAACAAGGTCCAAGGGAGCGGTGCCAAACAACTAAGGACTAATAAGGGGGTACCGAGCCCAAAGAAGGCACCGAGGAGAATCGAGTGGCTCGGGTGAAGAAGAATAGCGCTTCGGCCGACTTGGGGAATCCAAATTGATCTCGCTTCTTCGCCAAAAGCAAAATTGACAGAGGGTTAAAACTCGGTGAGAGGCTAAGAAGCCGAGGAATCAAGGGTTTTGAAAGAGAATGCCCTAACACCACTTTCACCGAAGGACCCAAGCTCCAACAATGGCGCATCGAGAGCAATTTCGAAATGGAGCTCGAGCAACGACTAACAAGCAGGCCGGAGCTCAAGAGTGTTCAAAGGATGCTAAGGAAGCCACTGGGGAGTTTTATAGCCGAAGGAGCAAGGAAGAAGCAACGGAAGAAAAATGGTGGGGCTCGTGTTGAGGCCGATCGAGGCGACGGAGCAAGTGACAACAGGGCGACGGCGACTATGGAGGCGGCGGACGGAAGCATTAATGCGAAGAGCCGCTGGTCGAAGGAGAAGTGACCCGACGCCACGCCTGAAATTTCACCCACCATCGCTGACTATGGCGAGCGCGAGCGACGGAGGTAGACGATAGCCGCCACCGTTGGATTGAAATCGAACGGTCAAAAAGAACGGTCGATAATAACGATTCAAACGCCACTCAATCTCGACCGCTGATTTGGATCCTCACGGTCCGCGTTATAAGGCGTTCGGACGGTCCGAACGCTGACGCGATCGTGAACCTCGATTTAGAATCCAACGGTTCAAATGGATCGGCGTTCGATGGTCCGAACGCTCACGCGATCGTGAGCCGCTCGATGTCGATCCAACGACTCACAACACTCGCGCCAACGTCCGAGCGGTGCAGTTAGTTGGTTGGACCAAATCAAGTGGCTCGAGCCCGAGTCCGATCCGAACCCGAGGAACAAAGGAAAACCGGTTAGGGTTTGAATTTGAATAGCTGATTTTTGGAGGAATTATTTGGGGTAGCAAACAAACCCCAAAAATTATGAAATTTTAAATGGAGATTGCTAACAGGATGATGAACCTTATATAAAATTTTCAGAGACTTTTATGCACTGCATTTTCTCTAAAAATTCCGAAGGCTAATTTAGAGTTTGACTAATGTTTGACTTGCCTCAAAAAATTATCAAATAATTTCTGAAAATTATGAAATAATTCTGAGGTGTTAAACATCACTCCTAGGTTCAATGAAAATTATTTCCAAAGGTTGGGCACAAGATTTTCATGAAGGAGACTTGTGTTGGTGTCCAAATGGCAATTTGATTTTTGATTCCACATAATTCCTTTACAAAAATTATGGAACTGATTACAAAAATCAAGATCAGAGAAAAAGTTTTAATTTCTCCTCATTTTTATTACATTTGAAACACAAACCAATTTTGGGATGTTACATGGACCTCGAGGCGGGCGGCGTGTTGGGGTCGCCCCACGGAGGCTACAGCCTTGAGGTGAGCCGTGGCGGAGCCCGTGTGGGTGAAGTCGACGTGGAGCCACCATGCCGAGGCATGGACCTCGAGGTGGGCAGCGCGTCGGGGTCACCCCGCCGAGGCTATAGCCTCGAGGCGGGCAATGAGATGTGGCGAAGCCCGTGTTGGCGAAGTCGACGCAGAGCCGCCGTGCCCAAGCATGGACCTCGAGGCGGGCGGTGAGCAGCGTCGGGGCTGCCCCGCCGAGGCTACAGCCTCAAGGCGGGCGGTGAGCAATGGCGGAGCCCGCCATGCCGAGGCATGGCCCTCGGGGTGGGCGGTGCGTCTTGGAAAAGTAGTTGCTACCCTGTTGCGTTTGATTACTTATTCGGTGTGACTATTCGGCTGGCCCTGGTGGTTTGCACAAGCAACTTGGGGTGGCGTGAAGGGTTGTTAGATTGGGCTCCACTTGGGTGCCCACTGCTAGCGAGCAAGAGGCGAGGCCGATCGCCACCGTCCCCTAACTTTTTTTGATATGGCTCCGCTTGGGAGCCCACATCTAGCGAGAGGGACGTGAAGCCGATCATCGTCCCCTAACTTTTTTTTGATTGCCACCACACCTTCTCATGGCTTGATATGGCTAGCTTGATGGATAGAGATTGAATTGAGAAGGCGTGTTGGATTTTGTTTTTTGTTTGCTTGGCTCGGTTGTGATGCGAGGGGTGATGGAAATGAGAATGAGATAGTGCAGATGATGGGAAAATATGAGAATGGGAAGGTGCTCTGTTACTGTGCTCTCTCTTCTTATCCCTTTCCATTCACTGTTCATGTTAGATGTTACCAAATGCTATGGGCATTAATTCTTTAAAATTAGTGATTTATTTAATTACTTAATTAGTAATAATTATTCATTGAATTGCTACCTAATACATGCTTAAAAATTACTGGTCGTTTCATCCTACCACCCTTAGAAAAAATTTCCTCCTCCAAATCTCGAATGGTGTCGGTGGTCTCTGTCTAGAAATTTAGCAGCGTCACGTGCTACCACACTTAATTAGAAAGGATTGTTCTTGAGTAGGAAAGATTGTTGTAGATTTTTATTTTATTATTATTATTGTTGTTGTTGTTGTTGTTGTTGTTGTTGTTGTTGTAGGTGAAGGTGATAGTTTGATGCGCACTGGATTGGGATACCACTATAATATTTTGAGAATCAGAAGAAATTGAGTCACTGATATTTGAGAAATGAGCACTCCCCCTATTCAAAATATATGCTATCATGAAATGCATGGTATCGAATTTTGCTAAATGATTCCTAATATGCATGAAAATATTTATATACAATGATGCAATAAGATTGTCAAAATATGCTTTTTCCTAATATCATAATAATATTTTGTTTGCAACATATTATTTTGTAACTAGTGATCAAGGCTATGCCGCGAAGACTATGCCAAAGATCCAAAACAACATATATTTATGCATTAAGGGAGAGTGCCTTATAAGATATAAGAGAATATGAGATTCATGACAGTGGATTAATGGAAGTCGTCGTAATCAAGAATACAGAAGAGTAGGCTAACCTACATCCCACTTATGTCAAGTAATCCCTAACTACATATGTGGTTTGATCCAACAATTACTCTAATACCACCTGTAATGTCCGTACCATCACACCTTTAGTGACGACATCAGCTTAAGGTCGGCACGGGGCGTCACAGTCTACCTGATGCAGCACCCACATGTAGCTTGTGCTTGAAGGCCATGGTTCGAAAGCACATTAAGGATTTGTTTGTGAATTTTCTGAAATTTAATCACGTAACCACGCGTTGCTAAGCTTACCCCGACTTCTTCATACACAAAATTTAATCTACATGGATGTAATGGATTCCGGTACTCTTTACGATAGTCTGTGCAAGCTACAATATTACTCGCAGCATTACTAAGAGTCCAGTGCTAAATGCTTAATTGTCGGTAGAGAATTTTCTTAGAAAATCATCTAGAAAAGAAATCGACTTGTTTATATGTAGTACCCGTACGCGGCCACCAGGTAACTTGATTCATAGTGCACTTGCCAGTTGCCATCCGAAAGGCCATCTCCAACGTAGGTGATTAGAGGGGTGTTTAGAGGTGAAAAACAGGTTTTGTTTGTCATGTAACGTAACTATCTTAACTACTATAATTCAGAGTTTACCCTCCCCCCCCACTACTACAGAAAAGGTCATCATAGACAGTTCGTAACAGTCATCACAGACGATTTTTGAACCGTCGAAATTTTATGTCTCGTGATAACAAAGTGTTATCACGCACGGTTTAAACCTCCCCACTACTACGTAAAAGGTCATCATAGACAGTTCAGAATATCATCACGCATTTTTTTGAACCGTCTGAAATTTTATGTCTGTGATAATAGCGGTTATCACGACGGTTGAAAACCGCTCATGATAAGTCTTATCACGACGGTTTCAACCACGAACCGCTTGTGATTACAGAGTATCACAGACGGTTCGTGGTTGGAACCGCTCGTGATATCGAATAATCACGCACGGTTTGTAGTTGAAACCGCTCGTGATTATGCATTATCACATACGGTTCCAAATGCACGAACCGCCTCGTGATACTACGCATCACGACGGATCGTGGTTGTAACCGCTCGAGATAATACATAATCGCTGCATTTGCCACAACCACGAACCGTCGTTATTATGTATCACGACGCGCTCGTGGTTGGAACCGTGTGTGATAAGTCCTAAACCTAATTAATTTTTATCGTATTTTTAGCTAGCCTCGTGAATTGCTAGTCATGCCCTCTCAAACTAGCAAGCGTAAACATGTCACGATAATTGTTGACAACTCAAAGTGATCATTTAACTCAAAATCAATTACAAAAGAATGTTTCAAGTATATATTGTCGCTAGAGTTACAAATTGAATTACAACCACCAAAGTGAATTACAATATTGAATCAATTATTTCGAGGTCGCTCATCGGTGTCGACGGCGTGAAACTCTCCGATGGTGTTAACTATGTTCGCTTTGATGAAGCCACAGAGCTCCTCGAATGTGCATGACTCGTCCATCTCGAGTGCATTTAACTCTATGTTCAAGCCCCATCGCTAGCAGAGTAAAGTAGTAAGCATATATATTTAAATTTATAATTAGGAGATAATTATTACGAGATTGACAAACCTGGGATCGTAAGGCCCTAGAAGCAATCAATAGATGCATATGATGGCATACGAGAATGCGATAGGTGATCTCGCTTTTTCCGACGGCACCGCAAAAATAGAATTACATATATATATGTACAATACCGAGACGCAATATTACGGAGTATGATATATGATTATTGTGTTGTAGCGCGCATCAAAATCGCATCCCGTGAGTCGCATGTGGCGCTGCTCCTTGTATAAACCTCCCTCGGCAACATAGCCGATGAACGCCATATATGATTCAAAAAGTTATCCTTGTCCATTTCAAACGAAGGAAGACTACAATAGAGTTATGTGCGGAGGAAATGAACTTACATCGTCGAGTATTCCTTTAAGAAGGGTGAAGTCGTGATTTTTGTTGAGTAGAGAATCAAGGTACAATACCATGTTCCTCTTGGCACAAGAATCAAGAATCCAAAGGAACCTACTCGTATGTCGCTATAGTCATAAATCTATGTTGAAACGTAATTTGTATAGCAAATATTGAAGCACTTACTGTTGTAGGGCACCATTATGTAGTCCCCGCTGCTCGTGAGCAAGCAATCCCATTTTTATGTAATTTCGACGAGGATGCGCCTTGGTTGATTGTTTGCTCAGAGACCACGTGTGGGTCGAGGAAACCCACCGGTTCTTTTATTCGACGGCACATTTCATAATGTATCCGTACATAAGCAATGAGTTATGATATTTATCGGTATCACGTGAGTGTAGAAATTGATTGTACACACTTACAAAGGTCCAAAGATCGTAGAAGTGAGGCGTTGAGGGCGCTTAGGTTGTATAGGTCAAATAAGTCTTCAAGCCCACGACGGTGGCTGTGCTCGTGGAGAAAATGCTCCTCCCGTATCCGATGTTGATTCCAAGATGACCCCCTTCTCTTGGGTCTTGCGCAAGTACCAATCATGCAAAGCTTGACAAGCTACTCCCGAGCTCTTTATTTCGTGTCGAGACCAACGGACTTCCGAGTGAGTATTTCACGGGTTTGGGAGGTGTCTTAATGTTCTTCGATTTTGATTTCTCCTTAACGAGGCGGTGAGGGACGTCTTCCCATGAGACGCCTCGTGGACCGATATGGTGACACGCTTTTCTTGTCCCTTCGCCGTTTCTCGACGGAAGCAATGTGGCGCCTTCAAGCTTTGGTTGAGGCGACTAATCGATGGTCCTATTGAGAGGCAGGGCCCTCTCGATATCGCACATCAAGGGTCCAGTCGATGTCCTTCTTGGGCCATCGGATAAAAGTGTGCGTGGCATCCCTAGTGTTCGATTTTTCGTCGGGGAATCTCCAATGGATGGCCATGAAATTGTCATGGACCATGTCCACCGCACTTAGCGTAACCTCGCGCCACCGGGCACTGCTCCATCGCTTCTTCCCGGTATGGATACACCATACCCCGCCAAATTCAATAGGAATCGACCCTACTATCCTCACTTGAGCTTGCGGGCGCCGACTCCTACAAAAGGGTACATAATTAGCTAAGGCGTCCTATAAGTCTATCTTTGGAGCATTCCAGAGATGTACATTACCTCGATGCCATCGATCGGTAATTGCACGTTGTCATGTCCAGAATTATGTGTGGACGCGACGCTATCCGATATCGAGCGTGACTTGCTCCCAAATTAATGAGGCGGCTTGCGCCTGCATGAGTTGATTTATTTGGTTCTGCAAGTTTGTTATTTGTTCTTGAAATTTTGCAATAATCACATGTTCCAACCGAGCGTCGTGCTGGTCCTTGGATCTCTTCCTACTCCTATACATGTCGGAGTTGTGTGGGAATCCATCCCTCCAAGGTACGTAAACCCCAACGCCTCGCACGACCCGTGGTCCTTGTTTCCTGTGGTCAGAGACAGACATCCTTCTCCCTGTCTACTTCGAAGGAACCTTGGGAACATGCGGAAGTCCATGCTTCCTGCAAGAGTACATCATGTTATTGTAGACACTATGAAGTTATGGACTTATTAACAATTAAGTGGTTCGAGAAATTTACCAGACGTTGAGACACTGCCTCGTCTGCCGGGTTTGTCAAAGAGATGTTGCCCGAAGACGTGGCTGATGCCCTCGCTCTAACTGTGCTCAAGCGCCGTCGAGATCTCAAAGAAACGGTCGAGCGGCGCCTCGCCCTCCGCCGCCATCAAGCGTGGCTTTACCTGCGCACCAGCGGTGCCGAAGTCCGTGGGGTGAGTGTTTTGTGAATGGATAGCTCACATGCGCCGCACTTTGCTCCCGAAATTCGGCAATGCCTTCATCTCGCACAAAGGCGCCCCATGTATCCCGCAACAAAATTGATACGCCGTGAAGGGCGTCCGACCCGTGTTCACATACTGCGTGACAAGCAGGCTCTTGAAGGTCCTCCACGCGTGGGACATCGCCAGCAGCGCATGCCATCGCACACGCGTGCGGTCCGCCGTGGAAACTCAACGAGGCGTAAAGTTCACCACAACCGGTCTCTCTGACATCCGCCGAGACTTCGGTGTTGGGGTGGTGATGTGACCTGCCTTGCAAGTACTCCGCAGACGGCATGAATCTCGCACCGCTTTCTTGGGACTCACGAATCCCGACGCCACCGACTCTGTGATCGCCATGCGCCCGATGGCAATTTGGAGATTCCTCCGCCTTCTCACTGCGCACCACCTTGATCGGAGATCCAGACGATTTGGCGACGCCGCCGACGGCGGCGGCAAGACGATGCCTCTCGCCATCTCGCTTACTTGCTATCTATATAAGTTACGTATGCAATGATTACATAGTAAATAAAATATATGAAATTGCACAAAAAATATAAACAAATAGAATCAACGTTTGCCATCTCAGCCCTGTTTTGTAGTAGTGTCATACCATAAAGAAACAAAGAGAAGCAATAATGAGAGTAAAATAAAATAAATTGCCATCAGTGTACCATAAGAATCATCACGGTTCCCAGGTTTACCTAGATTAGTCGGCACCCTAAGTATCGAGACTACCCACACCAACCTAGGTTAACCGGCATCTTGGTTTTTCAAGTCACCTAGGCTAACCCAGATTAGTCGGCATCGGGATACCCATGATACCTAGGCCAACCTAGTAAATCGGCACCGTCTTATTTCCATAGGTTTCCATCATTCGGCATTATTACAATTCAGCACCCACTTTCGGCAATTGCCATAATTGCGGTCAAATCCTACAGTGCACATCCCAATAAATCCCAAACCCTCGGTAGACATCATTAGGTGTATCCAACTAACAGCCCCAACACGGCAGCAGCTTCAGAACTAACCAATCCACCTGAAAGAAGGCGTCATAGCTTTTTTTCACTTGCACTCCTATAGAAAAACAGCGAAAACCAATACTAGAGCATACTGTTGGTAGAAGACTTCATTTTCAGCCTTTCGAGTATAGAGGATGTCAGCCTCATCCAACTGTGTTCATATAACTGCGACACAAATGACTCACCTACATATGGATTCACTCAATTATGTGCGTAAAACTCAATCCAATGAACTCATGATCCAGCTCAGAATGAGCCAGAGCTTGGCCAAACTAGCCTGGTTTTTCATTTATTTCTACATAGCTCAAGAGTCTGAACTTTTTTTTCAGCATCCTTTAGGTGCTCCATACCTGGAGGCCAGAGCTGTGTCAAACCTTGATTTTGCCCATTTCAGATGATGCTCTCAAGTTACACAAAGAATCAGACCGTAGTTCCAGATCATATTAAGCTCCAACTGAGCCATAGATTGGAGACAATCCACTATGTGGAACTTTGTGTAGTTCATATCCATTAACTTCAAACTTACATATATATTATAGCAACAAATTTGAGCACAGATGGCCAATATTTAACAAAATTTTGTAAGCTAACAATATACCACATTTTTGCCGGTTCATCCCCCTGGCCGAGCAAGTACATAGAGCCTCACCCCATTTCAAACAAAAGCATAGCAGAGTAAAACATCTAAAGGGGTAAAAATACCACATAAACTCTCCCCATTTCACATGGCGTACCATGTCTTTGTGCTCGCTTGTGTGCGGGGACACTTGGGTCATGTGTTGCAAGACCGTGAAATGGGCTCACAGATGTATCTAGATCGAGTGATTGCTTTCCTCCCGATGGTCCCGATACCTCCGCCTCCTCGTGATTTAGATAGAGGCACGCCTATCGGTTCCACCTGAGCCATGTAGTCCACGCAGAACTCAACGGCCTCTTCGGTTGCATAACCTTCGATGATACTGCCCTTTGGCCGAGATCGATTCCGTACGTAGGACTTCAGAATTCCCATGTATCTCTCGAAAGGGTACATATGACGTAGGAACACAGGGCCGCATATCTTTATCTCTTTCACAAGGTGAACAATGAGATGGACCATGATATCAAAAAAGAAGGAGGAAATACATCTCAAGATGACATAGAGTCGTCACCACCTCGGCTCGCAGAGCGCCGAGTCCTTCGGGATCGATGACCTTCTCGAGCAATTGAGTTAAAGAAATAATACAGTTTAAAGATTGCCACTCGGACCTTGTTTGGCAAGATACTCCTAATTGCAACAGGAAGCATCTGTGTCATCAGCACATGACAATCATGAGACTTCATACCAATTAATTTCAAATCTTTCATGGAAACAAGTTTCTTAATATTGGCGAGTAACCGACGGAACTTTCACACCATGCAAACTTTGACACGCTTCATTTCTCTCGCCTTGGACAAAGTGTAGCAAGTCGGGGAAGGTACGCTCGTCCTTTATCGGTCTCTTTCGGTGCTAACTCGGTTCTTATGTTCATATCAACCAAGTCACACCGCATGCTAACACCGCCTTTTGTTTTGCCAAGAATGTTCAAGAAGAGACCAATCAAGCTATCACATACATTCTTCTCCACGTGCATGACGTCGATGTAGTGGCGAACTTCTAAGTGCTCCCAATAAGGCAAGTCCCAAAAAATTAACCGCTTCTTCCAGATGTTTTTCTGAGGGGTCCTTAATTTACGTCCCTTTCCAAGCACAACATCGATATCCTTAACCATATCATAGACCTCTTTCCCTCTAAAAGCCCTTGGAGTTGAACCGTCCTCCTTATTTTCGTCAAATTGTTTCTTCATCTTGCGGTATGGGTGAATCCTGGGAAGGAACCTACGGTGACGCATATACACAATTTTGCGTGAGTTGTTCAGCCATACACTCTGGTACCATCTAAGGTATGACGGGCTTTGGCTCCTTTTGTATCGAACCCGACATGTTACCAAGGGCGTAAAAATCATTGATGGTGCGTAATAACATGGCGCGAAAGTGAAGTTCTCTCGCTTGTACGCATCCCATACTTGTATCCCTTCGCTCCAAAGTGTCACAAGATCTTCCAAAGAATGGTGCTAGGTACACATCAATATCGCTCCTGTGTTGCTTCGCCCTTGGATAAGTAGTGACATCAAAATGTATTTCCGCTTCATACACGTACCAAGGAGGAAGGTTGTACATACATAGATTCACGGCCAGTGCTATGTCGGTGCTCATGTTACCAAATGATTCATTCCGTCCGTACTCAACCCTAACCTTATGTTCCTCGGTTCAAGATCAACTCTTCAAACTCCTATCGGTTTCTCCACTAGGCGTAATCGCAGGTGTCCGAGCTTCCCATCTTTCTTACGCCCTCCGAGTGCCAACGCATCAATCTTGCCTCCTTTCGGTTCGCAAATAAACGCTTCAAACATGGGATCACAAGCAGATACCACAACATCTTAGCAGGAGGTCCTTGGTTTGCCTTAGCAGTATTCTTACGCTTGTATCGGGATGATCTGCACACGGGACATGCATGCATGTCTGCATACTCTTTACGGTAGAGGATACAATCGTTCGGACATGTATGTATTCTTTCTACTTCCATTCCCAATGGACAAATAACCTTCTTAGCTTGGTAGGTCGTGCTGGGCAACACGTTTCCCTCTGGAAGGATGTCAGCTAAGAGACCTAACAACACCGTAAAACTCTTGTCGGACCAACCATTGCTTGCCTTCAATTTCAGTAGTTCAAGCACGGTTGATAACCTTGTGTATTCCGGCTTGTAGCCAGGGAACAAAGGTTTCCCCGAGTCCTCCATTAAGCCCTCGAATTTACAAAACCCTCTCTCACCGTAGTTCCCTTTTGCATCGCGTAGCATCTGATCCAGATTGTCATCATGCGACCTATCCTCATCAAAAGCACATTCCATACCCTGCATATCGTTGACTTCCTCGGCGATGTCGTCATTACTGACTTCCGGTATAATTTGCTCTTCACCATGACTGCTCCAACATGTATATCCTTTTTTGAAACCCCTTCGTATTAAGTGAGCTTCGATCTGCGCCGGGTTGTTAAATATTTTCATATTACCGCAATCAATGCATGGACAGTACATAAATTTTATCCCCTTCTTCAACATATCTTGCTCGGTGGCTCTTCTAAAAGGAAACACGCCATTAATATACTCTTCACTCACACGGTTCTCAATGTACATCCAGTTTCGGTCCATCTACACGTATACGCACGTAACAAATTAATTAGTGTTAAATTATATATTAATAAACCGCAAGTACCCTTCATAATGACCAAACACATTAGTGATTAGTCTATAGCAAATATAAAGGGTTACAGATCGTTACACATTAGTGATTAGTCTAGAGTAAAAATAAAGGGTTACAGATCGATCGTTACCCTTCTCTCCAAGGTGGCGCAATGTGGGAGGAGGCAGCAGAGGTGCCGCAATGGGGGAGGAGGAGGCAGGGGTAACAGCTCAAAATGGGGGAGGAGGAGGCAGGGGTAACAGCTCAAAATGGGGAAGGAGGCAGCAGCAGCAGCAGGGTGGCCAATGGGGAGGAGGCAGCAGCAGCAGCAGGGTGGCGGCGGCTCAAATGGAATGGAAAGGGGGACTGTCGAGAGCATCTACTTATAATGCTTGTATATCACAGACGGTTCTTTAAAAGAACCGTCTGTGATAGTCATGTATCACAGACGGTTCTTTTAAAGAACCGTCTGTGATAATAAGTATCACAGACGGTTCTTTATACGAACCGTCAGAAACCGCCTCGTGATAAATAAGTATCAAGACGGTTTCACAGACGGTTCGTATAAAGAACCGTCTGTGATACTTATTTATCACAGACGGTTAACGAAGAACCGTCTGTGATAATTTTATCACAGACGGTTCTTTAGTATAGCATGTTTTGTAGTAGTGCCCCCCTCCCGTAGGGGCATCTCCCACCCCCCACCCCCACTTCCCTGCCGGGCAACCGCCCGCATCCCCCACACCATGCAACCGCCAGCTACCACTCGCGACCGCACCTCCCTTCCGTCTTCACGATCTCCACCCCCACTCCCATCACCCTCCATTTCAGACCCCCGCTCCCCATCTCCGCCTCCCAAAACTGAGTCCATGGAGCACTGAGCGCCACTGCCTTGCAGTAAGCAGGCGAAGGCTTCCCTCTCCTCCCCTTCGAACAAGGAACACCAGGACTGGAGGAGGAAAAAAGGCCAAGCGAGCAGACGATGGCCGCGGCAAGGCCGCACAAGGTGTCGCTGGGGTGCATGCCCACGCGGCGGGTGGCCGTTCTCTACACCGCCTGCTTCCTTCTCTACTTCCTCCACCACTGCCTCAGCTCCTCTAGCCTTCCCCACGAAAGCCCCGTCTCTCACCTCGCCTCCACCTCACTGCCTCTCCTCTCCTCCACCTCCCATCTGCGAACCCCACGCCAAACCGCCGCCCGACCCTCCCCCATCCGCCGTTCCCCACGCTGTGTCGGAGTAGCTCAGGAAATATTCGGGGTTTTTTCCCCACAATTTGATGGGTTTTTTCTGTGATGGCTTCTGACGATTTTGCTACTAGGAGTTGTTGGGTTGGCGGATGGTGGCGAACCAGGAGATGACAGCGACAAAACCCGTGTCGGCGGCGACGACGGTGGACCCGATGTGGCTGGTGTCACGGTGGTGGTCCCCAGCAGAGTGGGAGGCCACGGCGGCAGAGCTGGAGGCGGAGCCCGTGCCGTCCGAGCTCAACACCAACAACAGCTCGGGCCTCTTCACCGTCGTCTCCACCGACAGGATGTCCGTCAGGTACTTGGGCGTTAACCACCACGGCCACGATGTTAGGATCGTGCAGGCCAACCGCCCCGTCCCCACACGCCGCACCGTCTACTACTTCGAGATGACCGTCAGGAACGCCGGGCACAAGGGGCAAACCTCCATCGGTTCACCACCGAGAGCTTCAAGATACGGCACCAACCCGGGTGAGGCCCCTTCTCTTGCTGCTGCTTGGTTCCTGCTAGGCTCGAATTAGTGTTTGGTTGTCCATTAGCAATGCAAAACTTGGGGTATGTATATCCTCATTTGTTAGAAAATGTCATAGTTTGTAGTAGCGTTGGGTAATTGCATAACCTGTTTAAGATGATTTATGGACATATCAAATTGCTCAATCCTAAAGCTAAATGCCATAGTTCAGTGGTCGCATTCGACTGTTCGTTGCAAAAGGCTAGATCTTTCATGCTAAAGATGGTATGGGCTTTTAGTTTGTATGAATGTACCAAAATTTCTAATTTTTGTTGACCCTGTTGGTAGGATTTCCTAGCAATCTGTATGTGGTAATGTTGCTTTCCATGGTCCTAACTTTATGTGATGCACTGATGGTACAAATTTTTAGCAAATAGCAAGACCACCTTTTTTCCTGTTCATTCGAGCTGACTTGAAATTTGACCTTCTAAAGTATTTTGGTGCTTTCTATTCAATGAAATTTTCCAATCGATTATCCCGTCTGTTCTTTGTTCTGTCCAGCTGGGAGTCTAACAATTATGGATATCATGACGATGATGGCTATCTTTACAGGGGTGAATCTTTTGGTCCCAAATTCACATCTGATGACACAATTGGTGCTGGCATCAACTATTTATCACAAGAGCTTTTCTTCATGTAAGTTTGGTAATTCTTGACAAATTGGCGGTGTTCATGTGTGTTTGATCATTCTTGACAATTTGATGGTGTTTGCTTGTTTGATTACTTATTCATAATCATTTACGAGGTGTTGTATTTTATAGAATTTCTTAAGTTTCCATCTAACTTGTGGGCTGAACTTTGACATAAGATGAATAAATTTATTTAGTTTGTACTTTCATTATAAACCTTTGTAATTTTCAAGACGTCGTCAAGGCCAAGGACATCATGAAGGTTTTCTCACCAGAGTTCGACGTCTGCGCCTCCGGAATGTTAGGAGGATTTCCTTTTTCGCTTATTGCGCCTCAATACATTAGCAAGTTAGGTGTTCCTTATTTACAGTGTCATGCTTTTACATGGTAGTTTACACCTAAAGACTAATTAGTACAATTTATGGCAAGTTTTTTCAATATCAAATGACCGCCATCGATCGACTTTTTGGGTATTGTTTAATTTGTTTCATGTTTTCATTTTGATATTTGATGCTATGTAATTTGAGCCAGCGGTTGGTCCTTGCTTGTTGTTGTTCTTGCTTCTTCTTCTTTTCTTATACTTTTCAAAGTATCTGTGAGTCTATGATATTGCTTTCTACCTTCGCTTATTGCGAGAGATGGAGGAGGACTAGTCGGCAAGACGGTGGTCAAGGTGCTTTCAAGAGCATCAAGCTTAGCCTATCCATCGATGATGAGATCGTAAGTTCTCCTTCTCTGATGTTTTCACTAGAGCTGCTTCTGCATAGAGATGCATGCAGAATTAAAACCATCATGGGTTTGATCTCTCCGCCCTTTTGCATTCCCTCCCTCTCCGACTCGGCCCCTTCCCATACAAACCGCGACCCCTTTCAGTGCTCGCTCAATCCCCCTCTTGCCCCGATTACACTCACCTGCATCCCTGCCAAGCAGCGCCAGAGCGCTACTCCCTCTCGAGGTGTGGGCACGGCAGGGCATTAGCGCCGGTGCAAGGGCTCGGTGGCGCGCCACCTCGAGGAAGCCCAACGATAGTTGGAAGCGGTACATCAACCATGGTGGTGGCTCAACCAGCCCACGGCTATGGCAATGGCGGTGGCTGATCGGAGGAGCAAGAAAAATAGGGGTGGTGCACTACAAGAAAAACTTACATACAACAACACATAACTCGCAACGGAAAGCACATGCGTTGCAGGGCCAATTTATTCACCACACATGAAGTCTGCTCGGCCCACCACCTCCCACATCCAAATAAAACTGCTCAACTGCTCGTATCTAAACCCATCTTATATTGACTCCTAATTAAGATGTCTCATCTTTTCTTTCCCCCGAGTCCCTTCCTCTTCATCTTCCTCTAAAATTCCCCTTTCTTCGTCTTGGGTTACCAACAGAAGCTGAATCCTCGGTGCCCAACCTAAATCCCTCTCCACTGTCTTTCTTGGATTGAATAAGTGGTCGCGGCAGTGAGCATATAGGCGGTGGCCCTTAGGGCAACGACATCGCAGCTCACAGGCATGGTGGAGGGGCCGTGGCCGTGGCCGTGGCGGATCCGATTGCTGGCAGCGCGTCGCCGTGGAGGAGGACCACGCCGCTGCCTGCGGCAAGCGAGGCGGCTCGTGCTGGAGGAGGCGAGGCAAAAGGTCGCGTTCTGTTCCCGAGTGTGTTCACAGCGAGGGGCACCGGGCCCAGGAAGATCCCTAGGTCTCCTTGTATTTTTGTGGTCAACTTCGTCAGAGGCGGCACCAGCGACAACGAGCCCATGGCGGTAGTCGATTCGAGCAGGAATTGCAGTATGCACCGACGACGGTGTCCGATTGGGAGGTGGCCATCTTGGAGCTTTCTGTCACTTCTTCGACCGCTTAACCTTTGGAACCTATGCAAAGGATTGATATGGTGCGATTTCTTTCGGGCCATCTGTGATTCTTATTTCGAGATTTGTGAGCAAGGCATTCAAGTCCTTGTTTTCCTAGGATGCTAGATCTAGATTCTTCTCTCCAAAGACCACTGCGCTAGTGAATTCGAAGCTCTAATTAGAAGGTGCATGGCGTGGCAAGCAGCAAACACCGCCATAGGGTATTTTGAATCATATTACCACAAGGTGCATTAGTTCAGTCAGTACATGGTTTTTCTTCTTCTTTGCATCGTACCCCTTTCATGTATTGAACTATAGCTTAACTAAAATTGCTGCTTGAATTTTTCATTATGGGTATGCGCAATTGTGATTTTGGTCGTAATTTTGTTTCTGGAGAAGCAATATATGCAGTTGCAGAAAAAGATTTTAGCACACTAGATAAACAATTATCTCTATTTGGTTAGGAAGTACCGTATGACTAGACAAAGAATTTAGCACACTAATTAGCTCTTGTGGTAAATGATCTCGAGAGGAATTATGTCAACTGGAGATCATCTACCGTGCAATTTTTCAATTTTGGTATCTATCTCGGTAACATACAGAATTTTTTTTATAAATGGATTGTACTCTTCTTCGATTAGATTCAGTTTTCTACTGAGAGTTGCTTTTGAACCGATCAATCACTACTAATAATGGTTATGATCCCTGCTAGATGCAAGCATGTTGTCATGAACCTGCAACCAATAGAGATGCGCGCCTGGCAGTTGTCTGATGAAATGCCTGACACAGGAGGATGTTGATGAAATGCCACCCATCAGAGGTGTATGGCTTCCATGTTTGCTCGCGAATGCGTTTGATGGCGTCTACCTGTAAGGGGCTTATGTTATATGCTACATCGCTTGCTTTAGCATACATATTTCTTCCCTTCTCAATGAGTTTGCTGCTGCATGGGAACCTAGTGCAGATGAGCTTCATATGTATATACTTCTAAATCTGAATTTTGATAGTCATTGGGTGCAACACACCTTTATTGTAATACTTGTATTAGTTCAAATATTGGAATCCTCACGTTGTGCATCCCGAGCTCTCCAGCTTTTTTAACTAGTAATATACTTCCGCACATCATTCAGTGCTCAGGCTCAAGTGGTCATATGATAACCGTCGACCTTGCATCCGCGATAATGACAACAGAGTAAGATCAATGCATTTCCATCACAATGGAAGTCATGCCACATGGAATTCACGATATTATTTTCTTGTCATACTAATATTTTCTTTTCCAAAGGTTTTGTTTTGAATCAACATTCAAGACAACCAAGATCGAATTCATTTATGTTTCTGAACTTCTATCGATTTTTGTTGATTTCTATAATTAAGCATGATAACTCTCTTAACCTTTGATCACAATTACTCATTGAAGAGATGAGTCATATCAATACATTAGTTTCCCTGCAAAATCAGAAAAGATATAGACCTGCGCAGTCGAGCTCTACCCTGCTCTTATCAGGAGATTTGAGCGAAGCTTTCTGGGCATTTTAATTGCAATGTTTCTATGGCTGTAGAGAAACTTGTACCATTAATTGTTCACGCTTGAGACCTTCACAGACATCTCTTGTTGTGAAGGCAAAGAATTGTCTATATAGAATTGTGGAAGGGATAGAGTTAATCATGGTGTTTGTTGGTATGTACTGACGATGCTAACTGACTTAACAGATCCGTAGTAGTTTGGAATTTGGATGTAGTCTAGATTGGAGTTAATCTTAATCTTATTATCTTACAGCTTATGTTTGCTTGATTGACATATTGAGGACTTCATCTGACAGCTTATGTTTGTTTGATTACCATATTGCATTTACTTAATTTGTTTTGGGCTTAAAAGGCGGTCTTCCTATAAGCTTGCGATTAATGATTGGGAATTGCCACTCCATGTATGTACTTGCCAATTGTTTGGAAGAGTTGGAGTGTTACATTTTACTTTAATAATGCACTAAAAGAACTTTATTTCTCTTTTCAGATTGAGAAGATATGTTGATGGTTTGGACTGTTCGGTAAACTTGTGTGTAGAATGGAGAATGCTGGGGAATGAAGAATTTTTTATAGAACCACGAGGGCATAGAGAACAAAGACTTTCCACTGAAAATATAGACATGTGCTTACATTTATGTTTTAAGGTGTATTATGTTATTAGATCATGATGGTGCCAACTGCATGCCTCGAGTCTAGACGTGTGAAGCCGCTTGGAAATTCTTTGTAATGAAATAGTTTTTTGTTGATGTCAATGAAATTTTTTTGTTATACACTTTGATATGTGTGTTTCGTTTAACCCCGTGGGCCCTAATTGATAAGCCCAGTTTGGACATGAAAAGAACACCTTTTGCAATGATTAGATGCATTGTAAATAATCTTGGAAGCGATTTGCTAGTGTCCAATGCCAACGATATATATATATATATATATATATATATATATATATATATATATATATATATGTTGCCACTACATCCAAATATGTGTTGCAATCTTACAACGCTTTTATTTACATATTACCAACACTTGTATATGTGTTGTCACAGACCTTGGCAACGGCCTCAATGGCAACGCATACTAAATGCGTTGGTATAGACCCTAACAACATTTATTTGGACTTCTACCAATGCATATATGCGTTGTTAAAGGGGTGTTCATCTTGTAGTGGTGGTGCAACGCTCCACGACGGATCCATGGTCGCCGCTCACGACCCTTTTGGCTCCGCCATTCACAGGACGGTGTGGGGCCTCGGAAAACCGCTTCTGGGCACTGGCTTCACAAGTAAGCGAGACTGCATTGCAAACATCGCCCTAGATTTCATTCCTTTTTGTGTTTATGTGGTAATGACCGATCGACAAGTCGTTGTGTCTTCTTTACTTGTGTTTGGTTAGCGGCGAATTGGTGAAGGCTTTGTATTGGCCGCTGGATCCGGATGTATAGAGTGAATGGTTGCCCCTTTGGGTGGAAATTTGGGTCATCCTGGGGAACTCGGCTACTCCTGTTCAACAAAATTGACAAGTTTTGATTGCATTTCCTCTTGCTGAATCTGTAAAAGTCCATACACTGTTGTCTGCATTCAAATGTGTTGATTCTCTTTTCTATGGCAACACACTCAGAATTTGCTTTGATCTATTATATCTACTTTAATTGATAAACTATTACATTCATGAGATGTTTCCCTTTAACTTAAGAATAACACCAAAGGTTGACTTTCTAATAATAATGATGAAGCAAGAACTAGAAGCTATCTATGAAAATTCTGTGGTAATTCTATGTGGTTCACACCTACTAGAAAAAGTATTGTATCTGAAAATAGGTCCTACTGATGAAATTCACTTGCTTACTTAAGAAAAAGAACGTCACTTGTAGATAATCGGATTGCCTCTCTCTCACTAATGACTAGCGGAACATGCAAAAAAACATCTCTTATTACAAAGGATCACTTAGTGTAACATCAGAGGAGAGAATCTAACAATCAGACTACTTGATCACTTAGTGTAACATCAGAGGAGAGAATCTAACAATCAGACTACTCACTGGCAGGAAATCTAACTGGTGAACTTTCTAGCCTATGTTCTTCTATCATCAAATCATCATATTAACAGCCTACTATGCGTGCTAGGCTCGTGCATTGAACAAGCAAGCAACAGAGGGCAAGCAAAGAAGGAAATAGGCTAGAAAGTTTGGCTCCTCCTTCCCAACCTTTCTCGGGCTAACAACTTCCTCACTCGCGGGAAGAAATGGAAAGATCTTATTGGAAAAATTCCTCAAACGAAGAGGAGGATCTGATAGCTTTGGTAAATCTTAAGTCCCTTAGGTGAGTCTGCGCACACGTGCTTCTTTAACATTTGTTCATAGTTCAAACTAAGAGGTTTTATACTACCTGCTCGCGTTAAATAGTTCTTAATTTTGTCATTGCTTCTTATGCTACTTGTGTTCTGCAATTCCTACATGAAACTGGCTTTGACACTATATTCTTGTAATTAATTGGTTTCGTTAGTCAGTACACGAGGAAATGATTCTCAAGGTTGATGTTGACTGTTAAGTGATGTAGATAAGCAGATAGTATCCAGGAGTTCGTTGTCATTAATGTATTTGTGAAGAGCTTGTCCAAGCTGGTGTGGCTATCACTAATATATGTTGAGGCAAGGTTAAGCATCCAGATGTGATCGATCAAAGTATGTATGCTTTTGTTCAGGCATATGCAGTGTTTACAATACCGGTTAGAATTTTTTTCTGAGGGCGCCAGAATCGGAAATTTCTACGAAATTTCCAAAAAAATCAAAAAAATCGAATTTTTAATTAAAAAAAGATCAAATTCGACCATAATTCATGCAAATTCGAATTTTTTTGAAAAAATTTTACCAAAGCCGATTTTTCGCCGCCGGTATGAATTTCTACGGATATCTGCTTGGTAACACCTATCCGGCAGAACCGCAAAAATCGGCGATAAGATTTTCACTGGGCATGTGTACTATCGATGGGGATAAGCATGGCGGTTCAGGTCCAGCACGCTAACAGAGCATGGCCAAGCACGGAGATGAAGGCGTGATGCGGGCTAGGGCAGAGCTCAGCTATGTGCCATGGCAAAGCCGAGGGCATGGCGCAGGCCAAGCCAATGATGGTGGATTGACATGACAGATGATACAATTTTTTTTTATTCGTAGCAACGCACGGGCATTCAACTAGTAGATACTTAAAAAGTAGAAACAATGTTTGCATAGGAGTCGATGCTCAGGAATTACCCCACTTGTAACCATCAATTCAACCACTGCAAAGAGAACTAACTAAGCACCGTTAAGAAGAATGCTTCCATTGGAGGGTTAGGCTCTTAGATGGATGCTTGATTATATAGTATACTTTTTTTTCTAAGCACCTCTTGCATTAGAGATATCCTAAGGCTTATCCTGCGGATCTTCTGTGGCGAATTGAGGCATCCATCATTATTATTCTTTTTTTTACGGATTTCTCTGTTTTTTTTGTGAGGGATTTGTCAATTTTTTCAGACATGGCATTTTGAATTGAGTGAGCTGACTCAAACTCGTCGTGTGGTGCTTAGCACGTCTCTAGAGTTGCTTCAATGTATACAACTATATGTACTTAAACACTCCATAGAAAAATACCATGACAAATTACAATGAGGTCCGCCCATGCATGTTAGTTCTTCTACTTTGGTCCATTTTTTATTCTACAACTTTGCAAATGAACGAATTAACCTTAGTAAAAAAAATTCTTTTTGCGAAGAACGAACCTTAGTAGTGTAGCTAAGGCAAGTTTAGAGACCCGTTTCACAAAAGTTTCAGAACGGTGTTTACTCTTTCAGATACATCACACATGTATTTGCCGGTATATACTCCGGCTCCGCTGTTTCAACATGTATAGAATATATACTGTAGCATGAGCCTTTTCCAAATGAATAGCATAAATTATGCCACCTCTTGTGTGCTGTACACAGTGATCGATAGGATAGGGTGCGGGAATGACGTACTCTATATTAGAGGACTAAATGAAGAGATAAACAGTCCTTTGTATTAGGATTGTCTCACAACCGGAATTTAATGGCTCATATCCAGTGCTACAGTATTCATGCTGCAATATAATTTCGTCCCACGGTAAAATCGGGTTTTGTGCTACAGTGTGGTGCATTACTCACTATAGCATATTCATTTTACTGTACACATAGTTTCTCTCCACATTACTACAGATTATCTAGTTCCAATTGAAGAGCGGTGTGTCATTGTGTCTTGTTAGTAGTTAATTTCTCTCCACGAATTGATACGGTGAGGACGTCCGATGTATCGGACGCCATGCACACTCCACTGTACACACTTTAGTCCCACTCCTATATTTGTCTTTTATTTCTTCTACCAAATAGATTTGCGCCTCTCTCTCTCTCTCATATGTCCACACAAGCCTTATCTAACCAAGCACCACATCTCTCCTCGTTTCCTCAAGCCAAAACCAAGAAACTAAAGTTCAAGATCCCACAAGTGGCTTCCTTTGCTTCGATGGCGGCGTTGCTCCAAGCATGTGCGCTGCTGTTCCACACCTACTGATGAGGACATCCCAACCTTCAATGACCACGCTGAAGATGATCAACTCCGTGACCAAGATATTCTCAAGGACCAAAAATATCAAAGACCAATCACGAGAAGACGTGCTAAGCAAATACATGATCAGGTGAATGCTAACCTAAGCTACATTTCAGATTCTTGTGACTTGGTCGTGCCCTCCACCTTTTCTTCTTTGATTGGACTTAGCTACCTCAGTGTGAAACGAGAAGAAGGACTATGTGCTACCAATATGGCTTACATAAAAACAAAGTAGTTCACTACCTTGTGACAGATGTGTCACTTCCCAAGGGCAAGGCACACCAACTTGTCATATTTCACTATGCATAACCTATATAGATGGAAAGATAATCAAGTCTATTTCCACCTCCAACAAACGGCTCGTCATTTGGACTTCCGATGAGAAAATTATTGCTCTTTTCCTGAAGATCGCAGAAATTGAGCAAACATGCAAGAATTCGAGAAGACTCATTAAATACTTCAACCAGTTGGCCTTCCACCTTCCAACGTGGTGACTTATGTTCATACCCAGCTGAGAGGTTGTTCCTAGTATATATACCCTTCTACCCCCATCCGTGGAGGTACCTTTGAGTTTTCGACAAATCGATATATAAAAATTGCAGCAAGACTGCTGAGTGTCTTGCTCCTTTGCTCTTGTGAGTTCTCTTGGATTTGCAAGAAGATTCCTCTGGGATCCCCTAATTCGTGCTCTACGCTTCTGGGTGTTTTGTGTGGATTAGTTCCGGATTGTGGTTCTGTGATTGTTCGGATAGCGGGCCAAAAGTCCAGAAGGCTTCGGATTGTCTCTCCCCAACGCTTGGTCGCATCCAACCTTGGCAGGTTAAAGCCAGTTACCTTTTTTCGCTGCTCACAACTAGTTGTACCCACTGTCCATGGCAAAATTCGCTTTGTTCTTCAACCTACGCTGTGAAGATCGGGCCACCCCTAGCGAGTACGCATCAATTGGTATCAGAGCTTTCGTTGTCACGGTAGGTTTTCATCCACAAATTAGCCTTTTAGTGTATCACTTTTCTTGTGTTGATATTTTTTTCAATTTCTATCCTGAGAAGTCCAGATCCAAAAAAAAATTACCAAGCCTTTGTTTAGTACTGTTAAACTTGTGTCGTTCGTGCTCATCTTGTTTCTAGTCACCATCGATATCTTGCACCGTATTTGTTTTAGTTGTTGAGCTTGTTGTTTAGTATCAAAAAAAGAGAGAAGAGAAAGAAAAGAGAACTGCAAAAAAGAAAAGAAAAAAAGAAGAAGAAAGCGAAGGGTTGTGTTGCAGTTGTCAAAATTGCAAGTTTCAGATTCATGTTCTGATTTTTTTTACCAGTGACATTCACGTATCCATTGTGTGGTTTATGACACTTGTTTCCGGTACTACAATCATCCTTGTTTAGCCCACCAAGCCCCACTAAAACCCAAAGCCGGTTATTTCAATTCATGTCCTTTCAATCGCTTGACCACATCCAAGGTACTGCAACTCGTGCGCTCTTGTTGTCCATTGAGAACGCATAAGAACATTGGTGAGTAAGAGGTGAGGTTGTGTAAATCCACAAATATTACCTATTCCACATTCTCTTTGCTAACATGGCAGGTTCCAACTTAAGTGTACATGGGGAAATCATGAAGGAGATGAACAACCAGTCACACGAGTCGAGATGCAACAATTACATGATCTGGTTCAGGCCATGGGACAGATGATCAATGAACGTCTTCCCGCCGCTGGTGGTGGGGGTCTACATCAACCTAACCCTACTGTTGATCATGGTGAAGCCGCTGATGAGAACTCAGTGGGAGCTGCTGCTAATGATGGCTTCCGCGACCAGCAAGATCTTGGTCGGAGTGGTGGACGAGGGGGCGGTGCCCATCGTGGTCGAGGCGCAGCTACACATATTCTGCAGTATGGGGGAGGAGCTCACGGTCGTGGTTTTGTCCACCGTGTGTGCTTCAATGACCAATATGTGCATGACGGTCGCAGGTATGGAGAAGAATATGATGACAATAATGAAGCTTTTGCAGATCATGGTGGCTACAGACAGCATCCACCCCAACATCATGGTGCTGCCCATGGTGAGGGACGACAGCCTCGAGGTCGCCGTGAAAGGGATGATTCGGATAATATTGCTCGGATCAAGTTGAGCGTCCCTAAATTCAAGGGAATTGAAGACCCTAATGCTTATCTGGATTGGGAAGAGCAATGTGATCAGATTTTTCGTGTCCATAATCTCTCCGATCAAAGGCGGGTAAATCTTGCCTCGGTTGAATTTTCAGGTTATGCTCTCACTTGGTAGAATCACATGCAACAAAATCAGCTACAATCGGGACATGATCATATCAATACTTGGGCTGAAATGAAGCAAGTGATGAGAAGGCGCTTTGTGCCTTCAAGCTACCAGCGTGACCTTCGTAATAGGTTGCAGGCGTTAAGACAAGGGTCTAAAACGGTGGATGAGTATTATAAAGAAATAAAATTACTCTTGATCCGTACTGGAATTAGAGAGGATGTTGAATCCAAGATGGCACGATTTTTGCATGGTCTAAATGATGAAATTTCAAGTTTTGTTGAGATGTTTCCTTATAACAATCTGCACGATCTTTTTCCCGTGCTATGCGCACGGAGAGAAAGATTCGCAAGAAGGACGTGGTCGACCATTTGGGGACCGTTCTTTTCATCTCTCAAGGCCGACGACAACCGAGTACATCCTCTCTCGGTCGTCGTTCTCTAGGAGCCCCTCATCGACGTCTCCATCTACTCCTGCTGCCAAGCCTACACCTTCGTCGGCTTCTTCACCTGCAGGACACCAAGATAATCGACGCTCTACTGGAAAAATAGGTGCATCATCTGCCACATCAGCAGCAGCATCCACATCTCGCAGCCGTGAAATTCAGGGCCATAAGTGCCAAGGGCGTGGGCACATTGCCTCTGAGTTCCCTAGCAGAAGAAACATGCTTGTTAATGAACAAGGAGAATGGGAATCTGTGAGTGAGCCAGAGGAGGATGGGCTACTTGAAGAAGCATCGGATGATGATGGTATTCCCACTGATGTTGGAGACAATAATTGTTTTATCTCTCGACGTGTGCTTAGTGTTAATGTTGTAAAAGGAGAGAATAGTCAGCGGCATAACATATTTCACACTCGAGGCATCATTAAGAGCAAGGTATGCAATATTATTGTTGATGATGGCAACTGCAATAACATTACAAGTCTAGAATTGGTGGAACGAATGGGACTAAAGCAACGACGTCGTGCTGCCCCATATAAGATGCAATGGCTCAATGATTGTGGAGCACTGCGAGTGAACAACATTGTGACCATCCAATTCTCAATTGGAAAATACCAAGATCAGGTGAAGTGTGATATGGTTCCAATACAAGTATGCCAGTTACTTTTGGGGCGACCTTGGTTATATGATCGTGATGTTCAGATTAGTTTCCGAGCCAGTACCCTTGTTTTTATGTATAAAGGGGAGCGTAGCACTTTGCTTCCTTTAACACCTGAAGAGATAATGACAGATGAACTAAAAAAGAAAGAGCAGGAGAGTGAGAAACACTTGAGTGAGAACCACTAACATAGTGAGCAAGTGAAACCAAAGCCAAATAAAACTCCACAGCTGCAAAATACCAAGACACGGGGAAAAGAGAGATTAGTGATGATGTCTAGTAAAGGGGATATAAAACAATTGAGCGAACCCAATGCCATGTTCTTTGTACTCCTGTACAAGGAAAGCCTTTTATCAACTAACGACTTACCCTCTACTTTACCGAGTGTTGTGTTGGATCTCTTACAGAGTTACGTGAAGTGTTTCCTAACGAAGTACCACCAGGACTGCCACCAAAAAGAGGTATTGATCATCAAATTGACCTTGTCCCTCGTGCCCCACTTCCTAACCGACCAGCATACCGCATAAATCCGAAGGAGACCAAGGAAATTCAACGCCAAGTTCAAGACCTACTCGAAAAATGGTATGTAAAGGAAAGTCTTTCACCCTGTGTTGTACAGGTTCTATTAGTCCCAAAGAAAGATGGATCATGGAGAATGTATGTAGATTACCGAGCCATTAATAACACCACAGTAAGGTATAGGCATCCAATACCTAGACTTGATGACATGCTTGATGAGCTTAGTGGTTCAACCATCTTTTCTAAGATTGATTTGTGAAGCGGCTACCACCAAATTCAAATGAGAGAGGGTGATGAGTGAAAAACTGCATTCAAAACAAAATTTGGGTTGTATGAATGGTTGATCATGCCAATTGGATTGACAAATACACCAAGTACTTTCATGAGATTGATGAATCATGTGTTTATAGCTTTTATTGGTAAATTTGTTGCTGTTTACTTCGATGATATCTTAATTTACAGCAATTCTCTTAAAGAATATATTGAACATCTAGAATGTGTGCTATGTGTCTTGAGAAAGAAAAAACGCTAACCTTGCCAAGTGCACCTTTTGCACCGACAAGATAGTTTTTCTTGGCTTTGTTGTTTCAGGTCAAGGGTTGGAGGTGGATGAGGAGAAGCTTCACCAAAAGGCAAGAGAGAATATTGCGAAGATGACCCAGCTATATGAGAGGCGTGCAAACAAAGGAAGAAAGAAGATGTTGTTTGAACCAGGTGACTTGGTATGGGTACATCTTAGAAAAGATCATTTCCCTGACCAGCGCAAGTGCAAGCTTCAGCCACGAGCAGATGGCCCTTTCAAAGTGGTTCAAAAGATCAATGACAATGCCTACAAGATTGATTTTTCCAGAAAGTATGGCGTTAGTGAGAACTTCAATGTCTCTGACCTCTCTCCATACATTGGACCAAACGAGTCGAGGACGACTCCTTTTCAAGAGGGGGAGGATGATGAGGACATCCCAACCTTCAATGACCACGCTGAAGATGATCATCTCCGCGACCAAGATATTCTAAAGGACCAAAAATATCAAGGACCAATCAAGAGAAGACATGCTAGGCAAAGACATGATCAGGTGAATGCTAACCTAAGCTACATTTTGGATTCTTGTGACTTGGTCGTGCCCTCCACCTTTTCTTCTTTGATTGAACTTAGGTGCCTCGGTGTGAAATGAGAAGAAGGACTATGTGCTACCAGTATGGCTTACGTAAAAACAAAGAAGTTCACTACCTTGTGACAGATGTGTCACTTCCCAAGGGTAAGGCGCACCAACCTATCATGTTTTACTATGCATAACCTATATGGATGGAAAGATAATCAAGTCTATTTTCACCTCCAACAAACGACTCATCATTTGGACTTCCGAGGAGAAAGTTATTGCTGTTTTACTGAAAACTACGTAGAAGTTGAGCAGACGCGCGAGAATTCGAGAAGACTCCTTAAATGCTTCAACCAATTGGCCTTCCACCTTTCAACGTGGTGACTTATGTTCATGCCCAGCTAGGAGGGTTGTTCCTAGTATATATACCCCTCTGCCCCCATCCGTGGAGGTACCTTTGAGGTTTCGACAAACCGATATATAAAAATTGTAGCAAGACTGTTGAGTACCTTGCTCCTTTGCTCTTATGAGTTCTCTTGGATTTACAAGAAGATTCCTCTGGGATCCTCTAATTCGTGCTCTACGCTTCTGGGTGTTTTGTGTGGATTAGTTCCGGATTGTGGTTCTGTGATTGTTCTGATAGCAGGTCGAAGTCCAGAAGGCTTCGGATCGTCTCTCCCCAAAGCTTGGTCGCATCCAACCTTGGCAGGTTAAAGCTAGTTACCCTTTTTCGCTGCTCACAACTAGTTATCCCTGCAGTCTACGGCAAAATTCGCTTTATTCTTCAACCTACGCCGTGAAGATCGGGCCACCCCTAGCGAGTACGCATCACCTACCCATCACCATGTGTGTAGGACCCACAAATAATAAAATCGACCGAAAATTGGCCATACTGGTCTTACTAGCCACCCCCGATAGAAATCCAAACCGACTAAAAGAACCAGTTTTGGATGAATTTCGCCCAATATAAAAGAAATTTAAAACCATGTATAAGCACATGTGTGCATGTAGCCTGGTGGTAAGGTTTTCTGTTTTAACTTTGAAAAATTCAAATTTTTATTTGAAAATTTTGATAAAAAAATCTCCAAAAATTTTCGATTTTCGACCCTACCGCCCCCCTCCCCCGTTTTAAAAATGCAAAACCATTTTTTTGGAACCCTAGAGGACCATCCCATCACCATGACGTACCACAAGGGCGCTCTCCTCTCGGGCTGCATCGCTGTCAATCTCATCTGGTACGACAACTTCTCCCTAGCGCCACGCACAGTGATCAACGACTTCGTCTCATCACTATCCGCGGCCCCTCACCTGCAGTCGTCTGTCACAACCTAGTTCAAGATGACACAGAAGAACGCCTACTCAAAGGCCTGGTGGTAGGGTCCCAAGTCCTCGGCCAGTCCTACTCCCTCGACAAGTGGCACCGGTGATGAAGACAATGGCATGGGCAGGCCACCACCACCTCCTCGATATGACAATAAAAAAATGTTGTAATCGTTAAGTTGTGTTGTTGCAGCTTCTATTTCTAGATGTTGCAATACGGCACACTTAAAAGGTGAAGTTATTTAGTTGGATTCTTTGTTATTGCAACAATGTTTGATTTTTTGTTGCAATAGGTTTTTGTATTTATTGTCGAAATAGTTAAATTTGTTGCGTATTTTTGTTTTACCGATTCCATGTTTGTTGCATCGGGACCCAAGTTTTCGGTGAGAATATTATTATTATTTTCTAATCTTTTTTCTTAGTATTGTATTGTTATTTGCACATTTTGCTCAATACATAGATTAAAATTGTTACGAATATTGTATAAGAATATTGTATACGAATGTTGCTGAGCCGGAAACGCTAGTTGCTCCCTTTCTTTCCACTCGATTGGTGTGCAGCATCGCATGATTATATTCATTTTAAGGTTTTACAATGAAATTTATGCCTTTTGTTTGGCCATCAGGAGGTTAGCCTTTATGGCTAGTTGCTTTTATCAATTCCATCGAAATACTAATGTACAAATTGTACCATTCCATGCATCCGTGTATGCATTGCATTATGATCGATCGTATCAAGGACTAGAACAATAGTAGTACTACCAGTGTATTGTTGCTACTAGCCAGCCAGTGTGCACGTCAAATTCATGAACTATACAAGTCATCATCGCTATCATATATATATATATATATATATATATATATATATATATACACACACACCGAATAGGTATTCTGAGCGTGGACCGCAGCATAGGCCGCACGGCATGCCGACCCACGATCCCCCACGCCACGTGCAGCACGCCAGCACCTACGCCTCTCGCGTGTGATCGGCGGTAAAACATATGCACACGTGTTAAGATCGGCAATAAAAGTCTCGGTATCACCCAATTTGACAGTAAAACAAAATATCAAAACGATTGTCGCCGAAATTGATAGTAAAAAAACTGTTACTCCCATAATCGATGGTAAGACCAAAGAATCATTGGTCTGGTGGTAACAAAACTACCGGTAGACTCACGTGTACCCAACCTATTTTTACTACCGACTCACTTATTATTTACTGTCCTCTCGCCCCGTGTGTGCAACTAGGTTTACTGTTTTTCCCCCGACTAAATTACTGTAAGTGCATTAATTTTTACTATCGTGGATATGTATATACTTGCTGGACCTATTGACTAGTTTTACTTCACACTAAAGTGAATTTTACTATAAGACAACTTTATCGATATGACCACTCGATCCCCATTCGTTCGGACAAAAAAAACGATCCTACAAGTCCTCCCGCGGTGCCAAACAATAGAAATAAAGGCGGGCGGTCTCATGCATCCCTTCCGACGATAAGGACTACTGGATGTCCACACCGCGGGCATGGAGGAACCCAGCTCAACGGTAATCATCGATCAAATCTTCCTCCGACGCATGTAGATTCCCACCCGCATTTACTACCACGCCCGGCAGAAGGGCGGATAACCCAGGTTTCTCTACGCAGATGGTTACAATGCTGGTAAACATTGTACCCCTGGCTGTAAGCCTCCCCCACCCCAACCGGGATCCTCTCCTCCATGCCTCGGTCCTCACGCCCCCCCCCCCCACGCTGTTTCACCGAGCGAGATGAGGACACCCCACGCCAATCGGACATACACTCACGTATGTGCGTTTTGCATTCGTTTTTTACTAGTCTTTGTGTGCGTTTTTTACTACTAGTTTGTCATCAATTTACTGTGTTTTGAACTCTTCAAATATTTTACTATTATATCTAGAGTCATGTACTTATTTTCTGTTGTATAAATTACAATGTTAATTGTGTTTTACTGGTGTTAGGATGAGGACGTCCCCGGCCATATTGTGCCCCAGGTCTGGATGAAGTTCGATGATGAGGGTGTTGCCTACCAATTCTACTATAGGTACACGCGGCATGTTGGTTTTGGCATCAGAAAGAATAGGAGCAGAAAAACGATCAAAGAGTTATGTTGCACTCTGGAGGGAAAACACGACTTCTACATGCCGGAAAAGGAGCGTGAATGTAGCAAGACCTCCAAGAGGATTGGGTGCGGGGCGTTCATGAAGCTGCATAAGAGCCCGAAAGATGGCTTCGTATGCATCAAGCGGGTTATGTTGGAGCACAACCAGCCACTCATTATGACGCCGTCCTTGGTCGCCTTTATGCAGTCACATAAGAACTTTGATCCCTCGTTGATGGAGCTCATCGACACCATGTAGGACGACAGGGTCCCTCACAACGCTATGATGAATGTTTTGTCGGAGATGTATGGCGGACAGCATAACATACCATTCACCACACGTGACCTAGAAAATAGGTTTTTATTGTCTCCCATCGTTGTCTTTGCTTGTGTAATCGTGACGAATTACTGTCCTTTCCTTATTCATGTTATTACTGCCATGTTGGTGTATATTTACCGTTAATTATCGCCCATTGTATTGACTAACCCAAGAAGGTCATAATATGCGCGTTGATCACGCCGACGATGTGAACAAGCTGGTGGCTTTCTTCAAAGAGTGTCAGTCGCAGAATGACAAGTTCTACAATGATATTCAGGTGGATGATGACGACGCTAGAAAACGCCTTACGAGCCACACAAGCTGCCGAGCGGAATAAACTGACTTCAGAGACGTTGTCACGTTCGACACTACCTACAAAACGAACCGGTATGAGATGCCTCTGGCTTTGTTTGTTTGCACCAACCACCATTTGCAGAACACTATATTCGGTGTCACACTGCTCCGTGATGAGAAAGCAAAGATCCTTCGAGTGGTCAGGCGCGACATTCCAGATTTTCTTGGATAGCAAAGACCCTATCTGCATGCTAACAGGTGATTCACATACCGTTCCGACCTATTAGTGCATATTGCTATCAATTTTACTGTGCTCTCTCTATCTGGTCCGAATGTATTGTCAATGTTGGTAAAAAAATAATGCTTCTCTACCCACGTTTTACTGCCTAATGTGCTTTATTATATTACATATCAGGACCCGATCATGGCTTATGCCATCCCCCGTGTCTTCCCCCACACGTAGCACCAGCTGTGTAGGTGGCACGTGCTAAAGAAGTACAAGCAAAACCTGAACAAGCTACACACAATGCACGACGGGCTGAAGGAGCATTTGGTTTCCATCATAAACCATCTGCTTACTCCTAGAGAGTTCGAGAATGCGTGGGAGAATCTGGTGAGAGAGTACCAGCTCGAGCAGAGCCAGGACATTGCTAGCATCTATGACCTTCGCGAAAGGTGGATCGCCACGTACTTCAAGGACGTGTACTGCGGTATGATGACATCCACACAGAGAAGCGAGAGTATAAACAAGATGGTGAAACAGAACTTCATGGATAACATGATTTCACTCCACCAATTCGTGCGGAAGTTGCACCGTGTGTTGCAGAAGAGGAAGCACTCTAAGACTCGGGAGATGCACTGTTCCATGATACGTAGATAAAAAATAGGTTTGTTGTGATTTCCATACACATTTACTTCAATTTCTCCCATGATTTAAGGTTGGCTATCTTATTTTATTGCATCTCTCACCTCCCTCTTTGTTTTACTGCAATCCATGTATGTCGTTACTTCATGTCGTTTACGTACCTACTTCATGACATATATTGTCTTGCATGTTCTTAAAGCCAACTGGTGAGAGCCACTCTGTTCTTGTTCGAGGAGCAGCTGGGTAGAGTGTACACGCCTGTGGTATTCAACAAGTACAAGGAGATCGACTTCTCCAGTACAACCTTTCGCATAAGGGCGAACACAACCCGAGATGGCCTATTCTCCAGTACGACGTTCGCATGGTCGTGGCACAATTTCAAGGTGGCGGCCGAAGAGGAAACGGATACATACAGCTGTGAATGCAACCGCTGGGAGCACACTATTACTTTTACTGTCTATTGGCTAGTATTTATTGTTCCATCTATTACACTTTTACTATCCTGGGTATAGTCATTTTGTTGTCATCGACAGTAAATTTTATTGTTAATCCATCTTCGGTTTATCGCCACGTAGGGCTATTTTGTGCGCACCTGGTGCGGGCTTTCACCCACTTACAGGTCAAGAGTATCCCCGGCCGCTATGTGCTCTGTAGGTACACGAGGAATGCTAAGATGGATATGTCGTATGACAGACACGACCTCATGCAGGTCGGACCTGAAGGGACGACTGAGATGTATCGGCACACCACCTTACTGACGGAGGCTATGGACGTGGGGAGTTCAGGGTCTAGATCAAGTCGTGTGTACGATAGACCCATGGAGATCCTTAAGGTGTTTCGAATGCAGCTTGATACCGTGCCCAACCACATTGGCCTAGTGGCTGAGGAGACCACTGAGCCCGATGAAGCGGCTGATGATATGATCAACCCATCAGCGCCTCCTCGGTCGTAGACCAAAGGTTGCAAACAAGCTGATGACGAACCAGAGTAAAGTTCTGCACTGGTGGGGAAGAAAAGGATGAGGGCGTGAAGCATATGCGGCCTGAAAGCCAGTCACAACAGTGCTACCTATACAACGCTACCCCAAAACAAAGAGCGAGGGGCTAGGAGTGTCAGTGTAAGTGGCAGGGGGAGGGGAGAGGGAGGAGGGACGAGGAAGAGGAAGGTCAGGTACACACTGCCAGCTGATTCATGGGGATGAATCAGAAGAGGATGACGATGACGACAGCCTCCCCACAGGGTCGGATGACAGAGATACATGCCGAATAACTGTGTTCTTTACTTACCTTTCAAAAGACCATTTACTGCATTGTCGTATGTGTGCTACTGTGGTGCGTCTGCTAACTAGAAAACAGAGCTAGCTATGTGGCTCGCCGTGCATGTTTTACTATATATTCGAACTCTCTTACTGCAATATAACGTGGTATTACTTCTTCATTTTTACTGTGTTGATTATAATCTATTACTGTCTTCTGAAATATTGGTTACTGTTGTTTGTTTATTTTGCGAACAAAAGAATGCAACTACCAATGGGTCGTCCTCGTTCTACTGAAATGTGTTAGCTGCTTTACTATATGATGCCAACAACATTATTGATGTAGATTTTTTGTATTGAATTACTTCATGTGTTAAAAAAGGCTTTACTTTTAAACCGTACACACTGTCGCTCCGTCTCCCCGATACGTCCCTTTGTTCCACCCAGACGGCTTATAAATATAATGTATCATCAACTTGCATAGCGTTGAGTATAACGTATCATCAGCTTGCGTAACGTTGAGTAAGCACGATGCCCCTAAATCCTTCATCCACAGTAAAACTCCAAAAAACGCATTGAACACAAACAAAAAGGAACAAAAATGACACCAAACACTTCTTTTGCTCCCTTGCAAATGATAGCTCTAACCTACCTATCACTCATGGACGATCAGCTATCGGGGCGGGGCCTGATCGAGACTGCAGACCATGATTATGTCCGCGACATCCTCCGTGCTCCATCCCCGTGTCTCTGGAGAGGGAGGTTGCAATCATCTGCACGCTACGTGATGAGGACATCCCTACTATAGATACAGTCGCGCCTACACACACAACTCATCCACAACTAGTACAAGGACCTCTTACCCGAGCTCGTGCTCACCAACTTAATTATCAGGTGAATTCGTTCCTATGTTTATATATTACTGAGAATAAACCGCTACCTAATACAAGTGATTTAATTGTGCTTAGGGACATGGGAACGGACCAAGGAGAGGCTTGTGGAGTCATGGACATGCATAGAAGGCATAATGGAGGCCACCACATCACTTTGGGTCCATGTCAAGCAAGAGTTCGAGTTGGGCTCGTTCTGGATTCGAATTCGGACTGCTACGATAGTACTAAGTTCAAATGGTCGTAACTTCTTCATACGGACTCCGTTTGGGGCGATTCTGGACTTCATGGAAAGCTTATCGAGTCTACTTTTCAACGGATACAAGATCATCATCAAAATCCGTTCGAGCCAGCCAGAATAGTCAAAAGAGTTCACATCTATTTCTAAGTCCGAGTCGGAAAGGTGTCTTTGCGAATCCCATCAATTCACCATAGGCAATCGATCGATCATGACCTAGCGATCAGCACCTTCGTAGAACTCTTCCTCAAAGACAGGCGAAGATTCCTCCACTTCTGTTGATTGATTATAGCAAGCATGAGAACATAACTGTACTCGCAAGTCATACCATAGAATGCAATGTATAGATGATGGCTTATTCCAAAGGAATTGTTTCTATGGTTATTTTGCATAAAGCAACATTTGCAATTTTCTAACTATGCCACAAAGATTATCATTCTTATTCACAAAGCTCCACTATATCACTTAGTATCCACCACTTGCCTCAGTCCAAGTCCTTTCTCACCCTGTTGGTTAAGTGCAACACATGCTATCACAAAGTAATAACACATGGCACATTGTTTTACACAAAGTTTCATAGTCACTTAGTCAAATTTATGATTTGCAACTCAAATGATATGTGTGACTCGTAGCATGGTAAGCACTACTATTCGTCTAACCAACCTACGTTGGTGTTATGATAATACCAACTAAATAATGAACCAACCTAGGATGACAAAAGATCATAGCAATACAATAGGCAAGGTAGATATAATCAAATGGGTGAAGAGCTAAACCCAAAGCATTTAAATAAATACTTAAAGTAGAATGCAGTACTCTGAACCAAAATAGCTTTGAAAATTGGGTTCAACATGATCAAAAGAATAACTTACGTTGAAATAAATCCACGACATCGGTCTTGGTGAACTCCTTCAAAATTCCCAAGTATCAACGCTCACTCGCTAACAAAAATAAATAAATAAATAAAATAAAAACAGAGAGGAAAACTAACTCCAAAATTAAATAAAAATCTCGAAAAGTCGAGCTCGAATTTAGATGAATTTAAATTTGAATGCGCTCAACGGACCTCTGAGGAAGAAGATATAGCTTTGTAAGCTTTAAATCTAAAGAAAAATACTAAAAGGAATTTGAGCACTCGTGCACTTAGCATCAGAGATCAAGCATTGTACATCACTTTTGACTGTGTACTCTAAGGAGTTTCACCACATGATCGGAAGATTTTGACTACATGGTCGTAGAAGATTACGACTACCTGGTCGTAAAAAATTACGACTACCTAGTCGTAGAAGACACTACAGTTCACGGGTTCACGGAACAGTTGTCTGGTTGGTGGACTCCACATGGCATAGACACGGTGTATGGTGGACTGGGTTTACACCATATCGGATCTGGTTAAAGGATTTGGGGTGTTGACACGGCATCGAAAGCGCACACGCAGCATGTGTCGAGTAGATGTGACGGTGAGGTGGCGGACACGTGCGCCTACAAGTTGATGTGGCACGACACATATGCTCACGAGTTGATGTGACATGACAAGGTGGCATGACACGTCGACAATACGACAGCGAGGCTCGGGTTACAATGGCAACCGCGAACGACAGCACTTCGCCGGCAGCGGATGCGCGCACTTGGTAGAACAGGTTATTGAGCACATACAGGTTCTGGTATTGGCATAGAAAATCGACGAAGCTGGCCGAAATAGATGACGAAGCGGTGGAACAAGTGTGGATGTTGTCGGCGATGAACACCAGTGACATCTCATGGTCGTGAAGGGGTGTTGGAGATAGCTCTGGTGACGGCGAAGACGACGGCGTGGTCGACGACGACAAGGTGACGAAGACGACAGCGCAATCTGAAGAAAACGAGCGGCGACAACGGAAACCCTAAAACTTCTAGTGCGGCGGCGCTAGAGCTTGAGGGTTGCGGTGGCTTGGGTTTCGGGATTAGGTGATGAGGACATCACTCCTTCGAATACACGCACTACACAAAATCCTCCAGATCCAGTTGCTAAACTACAAGGTCCTATGACAAGAGCTCGTGCACGTAACTTAAATTATGAGGTGAGCTCGTTTCTAGGTGCTAGTAATTTATAGTATGCAGAATGGTATGCTACCTAAAAATTATGATCTTATGTTACTTAGGAATGATGGAGAGGATCCAAACTGTCTACGACCAGTTCTCTGTGATCTGCAAGCTCTACGACCAGATCTGCCAGATCTACGACCAGGTCTCAAGCTCTATGACCACCCCACGACTGTGTCTCAAACTCTACAACCAGCCCCACGATCACCCTACGACTGTGCCCACGACCAATGACGACCACGTTGGGAGTTAGTTAGAGACATTGAAATAAGGTGCTGCGTCACCGTTTTGGGCCTAAAAAGACCTTGTAAGCGTGGCGAGGTCAACGCCCGGGATGTGTACGCCTCTCCACATGGAAGCACAACCCTTGGTTGACCTCCTCATGTTCTTCCCCCCTATATATTGCAGCAGCAGCCACAGTTTAGGGTTGGGTTTTTTCTTAGATTATTCTGCCTTTGCAGTTTCACCGTTTACGGTTTGAGAAACCCCACTTTGTGAACTTCATCCAAATCCGTAATATATTTCAGATTGTGTCTATCTTGTTCTTGTGAGTTGCTTTGATTGCTTGCAGGAACCATAACCCTTGTGGTAAGGTCGATCGCGTGCGAGCGTGGTTGATAACGACAGTTGTGCGGGTGTAGCGAATTGCGAGGTGAAGATCTGCGGGTCGGAAGCCTCAAAGCATCAACATCCTCACAACGAAACAAATCGAACCTACCGGAAGATCGGGCCGCCGTCTACTCATCAATTCCTCCCCCTCTTGAATTGGAGTCGTCCTCGACTCAAGGTCATCTTCTTCCCCCACGTATGGCTTTCGAAAAAAATTTGGACACTCTAAAAATGGTTGATCTAACTAAGGTCAAGACCTACAGTCAGTATGGCTCTGATACCACCTCTGTTGGGACCCAAAAATGCAATTCTGAACACTCTATGTATTTTGTACTAGTCCAGGATCACGCTAGTGCACACAGTGTCAACATAGGTAAATATCGACCCAGGAAAGATGAATAATAAAATAAACGAGTAATTTGTATAACAAATAACTGATGTGACCTTAAGGTCGAGTTTACATTTATTAAGCCTCGCAGGCTGGCAATAAACTAATAAACTTTAGCGTAATCCCATTAATTCACCACAGACAACCGACTAGGATCATGACCTAGCGATCAGCACCTTTGTAGAACTCTTCCGCAAAGACAGGCGAAGATTTCTCCACTTCTGTTGATTGATTATATCAAGTATGAGTATACAACCATACTCGCAAGTTATACCATAGAATGCAATGTATAGATGATGGCTTATTCTAAAGGAATGGCTTCTGTGGTTATTTTGCAGAAAGCAACATTTGCAATTTGAATACAAATAATAGATTGAAAAATATGCTTAAAACAAATAAACAGTAGTAGCTTAACAGTGGTTTTCACAAAGACAAAAAGCCTAATAAAATTATTTCATATAGCCATATAACTTAGATCACATAGCTACCTTCCCAAATGTTTTATGAAAATCTAACCCTCATGTGAAATCCTCGAGCATGTGTATGACCGCAGACGCGACTATTCGAATAGATTGTTTAACACTATGTAGAGATTGTACACTTTACACACACGATAAAATCAGTGTAGCTATCACTAATCATAACAAAACCTTTCAAAAACTTCATCTTAAGCATTGACACTCCCGGTATGCTTTACCGTCATCCAACCCTTACACAGCGCTTTGGTATGACACACAACGTTGGACAGGGAAGCGGCGAACCGTCCCGTGATGTGATCTACCTGGTAGTCCACACCTCCACCCATCACTGAGCTCCTAACGTACAACCTGAGTTGTCAATGTTAAGACTCCATAACTTACTAAGTTAGACCCATCCCGTCAGGCATGTAGTTGTACGAAAGGCTCAGTTCAATGGTGTACAAAGTTAAGTCCTTAATTGACCAATAGACGACTTTTATTTTCTAACTATGGCACAAAGATTATCATTCCCATTCACAAAGCTCCACCATATCGGTTAGTATTCACCACTTGCCTCAGTTCAAATCCTTTCCTACCCTGTTGGTTAAGTGCAACACATGCTATCACAAAGTAATAACACATAGCACACAATTTTACACAAAGTTCCATAGTCACTTAGTCAAATTATGATTTGCAACTCAAATGATATGTGTGACTTGTAGCTTAGCAAAGCACTACTATTCGTCTAATCAACCCACGTTGGTGCTATGATAACACCAACTAAATAATAAACCAACCTAGGGTAACAAAAGATCATAGCAATACAATAGGCAAGGTAGATATAATCAAATGGGTGAATAGCTAAACCCAAGGCATTTAAATAAATACTTAAAGTAGAACGCAGTACTTTGAATCAAAGTAGTTTTGAAAACTGGGTTCAATATGATCAAATGTATAACTTGCCTTGAAATAAATCCTCATACTGGTCTTGGTCTTGGTGAACTCCTTTTTCAAAATTCCCTGAAGTATCAACGTCTACTCACAAACGAAAATAAATAAAAAGAGAAAAACTAACTCTAAAAATTAAATAAAAATATCAAAAAGATAGAGCTCGAATTTAGATGAATTTAGGAATTTGAATGGGCTCAAACGGAGTTCGGATGAAGAAGATATGGCTTCTGAAAGTTCTAAATCTAAAGAAAAATACTCAAAAAGAAATTTGAGTACTATTCACCGAGCAATGTACATCGAGCACTGTACATCGCTTTCGACTACGCATACTCAGAAGGAGTTTCGACCACATGGTCAGAAGGTTTCGACTGCATGGTCGTAGGAGGCTACGACTACTCGATCGTAGAAGATTACGACTACCTGGTCGTAGAAGATTACGACTACCTGGTCGTAGAAGACTCTATAGTTCACGGGTTCACGGAACAGTGATATGGCTGGTGGAATCCACATGGCATAGACACGGTGTATGGTGGACTTGGTTTACACCAGATTAGATCCGATTAAAGGTTGCGTGGTGTCGACACGCCTAACCGAGCGCATACACGCATTTCGGCTCGAGTAGATGTGGCGGTGGTGGCGTATATGTGCGCTCACGAGTTGATGTGGCATGACACATATGCTCACGAGTTGATGTGGCATGATAAGGTGGCACGATACGTCGACAAGACGACGGTGAGGCTCGGGTTACACTGGTAATGGCAGACGGCGGTGCTTCGCCAGCGACGGATGCGTGCACTAGGTAGAACAGGTTATTGCACATATACCGTCATCGTATTGGCACCAAGATCATCTGAGTTGGTCAAATTGGTGACGGCGGCAAAGCAAAGCGGTCGTTGTCGGTGATTTAACTCCGTGATGTCTCGTGGTCGTGAAGGGGGAATGGAGATAGCTCAGGTAATGGCGAAGACAATGGCGTGGTCGATGACGATGAGGCGATGAAGGCAACGACGCAATCTGAAGAAAATGTGCGGCGGCAACGGAAACCCTAAAACTTTGAGTGCGTCGGCGCTAGAGCTTGAGGGTTGCGGCGGCTTGGGTTTCGGGATCAGGGTGAGAAGGCGAACCCAGGGGTCCTATTTATAGGCCTCGGGTGTACCAGATTTAGAAATCCCCAAATCAAGTTCGTTTCAGTCACGAGATTGATTCTGAGTTTTGAAGATGATATGGGATCCGATTCTGTTGGATTCTGGTGCGTGAAGGTACGAGGGTTAAAACGATAAGGTCGACGCAAGATTTATTTGTTGGAGATTCCGTGTAATATCGTGATTATTCAATAGTGAATGCAATAAAGTTTAGAGAAGGAATTAAAGGAAAAAATTCAGGAATTTTTGGGAGTTTTGGATCGTAGGCTTCGGCCCGAGGCAACCAAGCCCTAGTGGGCCGACTCATTAGTGCAACAGGGGCCGCCACCTCCCCAACCCTAGCCGCCCCTCCCTCCACCCCTTGGCCACCACTCACCCCCTCCCTCCCCCTTTGGCCGCCAGCACCTCCTCCCCCAACCGAGCTCCCCTTGCTGCCTTCTCCTGGTGCTTCCTCCTGCAGTTGGCCGGCTATAAGGAAGAGGAAGGAGAGGGAAGAAGAGAGGAGAAGGAAGAGGAAGAAGAAGACGGTGGGGAGAATCTTCGTGAGGACTTCAGTGTGATCCTGGGAATTTCGTGGGTATGATCTCCATTAGATTTTGTAGATCTTTCTTATGCGAATTGTCTCCAATAGCCAGATTGAACTGCTGCGATTAGAATGAATAATCTGTACTCTACATGCTCATCAGTTTTTGCATAGTTAAAACACGAATTCGAGGTTAGGGTCTCCTAGATATTTGTGGGGTTTGTTCTCAGCTTTCCATAAAGACTGAGATCACCCAATTCTGAGTTGTAGTTTGGGAGATACATTAGTTTTTTTACTGCTATCCAGAAACCCTGACAAGATTACAGCAGTCGTCGTGTTTAATAGATAAGGTTTAGATAATGGCCGATTCAGGGGGATACTCCAACACAACTTTAGTAGGAAATTTTATTAGCTTTCTATATTTTTAAAAATCATGAATTTTGGTTCAGTCATTTGAAATATATGGATTTTTCTTGTATTGTTGTTCCTTCGGACTATCAGATTCTAACTTCAAGCTTTCAACTATATATTAGATTATGTTAATAGCAGAATTAGAGAATCTCGCCAACTATGTTATCATAGATAATTTTGTTAAATTTCCAGAGAGTCCTAGCTTGTTGAATTTGGATGTACCAAATAAAAGCTACGAAATTCCAAAGTCAGAAGTACCAAAGATGACAGAATGGTCTTCGGAATTAAAAACAAAGGAGTAGATGTGATTATTTGATCTTTTGGTCACCTGAGAAGTTGTAGATATGCTAGTATAGATTCCATAAAAATTGGATTAATCACTTTTGGGGTTTTTACTCAAAAGTTATGGATTTTCCTTTGATATCTGTCTGTTTGGACAGATTGAGATTTGAGAGTGTATCGGCTAAGTCTCGGGTTGCGATTAAGAGCGATTGATTTCATTTTATTCCATTTCTATGTTGTGTACTTTTGAATGATATATTTAGTATAATTTACGGCTGTCGTGTGGTGGTGAGCACCGGGGTTAGATCCTTTCTGTCGTCATCCGTCTCTCAGTTAAGGCAAGTACATGGTAGAGTAGTGAACAATGGGTTATTCGCTATGATCATTGATATTACTTATCATGCTATTTATTATGCTTTCGTTAAGCTTATTCTTATACATGCTATTGATGATCTTGAGTGAATGAGATTATGATATTGAGTTAACGAGAATGAGATATTGAGTTAATGAGATGGATTATGTTGATGAATAATTAAAGATATTGCATCATTTACATTCATCATGATAGGAGTTGCATGATCCAGGTCGGTGAGAAAGTCATGTAACTATTCCGGTGAGGTCAGTGAGAAAGATACATGACTAATCCAGAGTGCTCTCGATAAAATCCTACTTCTGTGGGAACTTCACGGGAGTGAAGGATATAGTGTGTCATCGACGGGTAAACACTCCGCTATACCAGTATCAGCTGATGAGATGCATATGAGCATGTTGGTGCATTCGCATATATGAGTAAATTGTTAAATTGTGCAACTTTACCTATATGGAATATGGCTTATTTGTTTAAGTATGAGAATGGCATTAAATAGATGGATGATGATGATAACTTTGATTATGATTGATAAACTATTGTTTATGGCTTTATTATGTATTTGCTAAGTCTTGGACTCATTCTTGCTCTATTGTTATTTTTAGGTGACCATTGATGGCGTTTGAGTCGGGAAGGGTTAGCGCACTTGGAATCATACACTACACCCAATTAGTTGATTCATTGGACATGAGAAAATTTTAGTATAATATGATGATTTATACCTAGGACATGATGGTATTGAATAACCTTAGATGCTTGGTTTGCGTTAATCTTGGCTTATTACCTTGCTATGCTTCTAGAACTAAATTATCTATGATTGTCATAGTATTATGCTTGTATTATTGTGACCCGTGGACGGGTTTTATCGCTGATATGCTTGCTGTAATTTTATAGTAAGTTGATTTAAATTAAATGGTTAGAGTAGTTTAGTGGCATTCTAGGCTCAATGTTGGGTTGGGGTGTTACATTCCGTTGTCGGACGAAGCTTCCAAGCGCAGCCATGGCGAACGCGGTCGGGACGCGGCACGAGGAAGACGACGGGAAGGGCGACCACGACCACCTGACAGGCGGGGCCTACCTGGCAAAGGGACAAAGCGGCACACGGTGCACGAGTAGCCTGACGCGGGAAGATGGGCTAGGAAGAATAGGAATGGGCTGAGAAGAAGATTCAGCCCAATATTTTCTAAGATTATTAATTAGTTTTTCTTTTTTAGAAAATACAAAAAAGGCAAATAGCAAATGAACTCGGAAAATTTCTAGAAAAAACTAGAAAATATATCCAAGCACATAGAACCTAGATAAAATAGTTTTGATTGTTGTTGATGTTGTCATTAATCATATTAAATTATTTTGATATTGAAAGTCCATGTTAAGCTTTATTAAAAATCCAAATGGTGAATTTTCCAACTACTAACTATTTAAAATATTTTTAAAGATCAGAAAATTAGGATGTTATGCGACATCCGGTGTATGGTGGACTGGCACCGAGACCGTCAAAGAGGCGAATGTCCTCGTATGGACTATTGTCGACAGACTTCCTTCACTCGCTCGGCGCCAAGCTCACCACACAAGAAAGAGTAGGTGGAGACGATTCCACATATTCCTGCATCCAAATTTCAAATAACTCCACGAGCGGGCTTACGAATGGCTAAGGGTTGCGATGGGATCCTGCCTTGGCCACTAGGGCCTTATTTCTTTTTTTCCCTTTCTTCATTTTTTTATTATTACCGGGCAATGTAAAAAAGAATAAGAAAATACAGTCGGCCACGCTATTTGGACGAAGTATATTTACGAATTTTTATCTCCTATTGTTTACTGTTATGTACATATAACATTACTACCATAATTTCTTTATTTTACTGGCTAAACACAAAGAGGATACAGTAACATTGAAAATGTGACCAAAAAAATACAGAATTACTACTTTATGGATGATTGTTTTACCTCTTCCTGTATGCGCTTTTACTGTCACACTAACTTACGTTGTACTTCTCACTCGATATTTACTACAAAAATGGTATGTGATAGCTCTTTTACTATAAAATACGCAAGCAATTACTGATATACGTCTGTATCACAGACAGTTCTTGTTCAGCACCGTCTGTGATAGTTTTTTATATTACAAAAAAAATTAGATTTTGATTGTTTCATAATTGGTACCATCACAGCTTATGCGAATTTTTCATATTCAGAGACTCTTGAAAATACATGAAAAAAGCATCACTCTCATACGAAAACCTTCCTGACCTCCCCCTTACGGCCTGTGAGTACCCCGATGTTACCCATCTTGACCATGGTGTCTGCGAAGAGGATGCTGAGGAGGCCCAAGTAGAAATTAACGATGTCGACGGTGGAGGTGTCGTTGTAGAGCACGGCGTCGGAGGTGATGACGATGAAGCCATTGCCGATGTGAGCCGCTGCACCCATTTACCATTTACGTACGTGCACACATAGGTTAGCTACCATGATCGATCGAGTCATCGAGAAAGAAGAAGTTTGTTTACTTACAGCTGAGGAGTACGAGGTCCTTGGCGTGGAGGCCTACGGCGGCGAATTTGGACCGAAGCACATCGACGGAGACGAAGTCTAGCAGCACGTCGGCGTCCCGCGGGTTCGACACCCTCCCCAGTACATCCCGCCTCGACTCGGCTATTATTTATAAGGACAGCGCCACAATATTTGCCTCCCGCGCACGCGTTCAAAAATTTTCGAACTCCCGCGCTGCGAATCACAAAAACCGTCTATGATGACATAAGTATCTCATCACAAACGGTTTGTATTAAGAACCGTCTGTAATGTGATTGGCTAACATGGCAAAGGATTATGTGCCATGACAGAGGATTATGTACCACGGCAGAGGATTGGCTACCATGGCAGAGGACGGTGTGCCGCAGCAGAGGATTGTGTGCTACGGTAAAATCAGAGAGTAAGAAAAATCCAAACCATGGTAAAATCTAAGTTATAGTAAAATCAGATCACAGACGGTTCTTAACAAAAACCATCTGTGATGACTTAGATTATCACAGACGGTTCTTGTGATAATTCTGTATCACAGACAGTTGATAATTCTGTATCACAGGCGGATGAGGCGTCTAGTATAGCTTGTTTTGTAGTAGTGTATTGTGTATTATCACAGACGATTCAAAAATTATCTGTGATGACGATTTTGGACTGTTAATAGCGACTGTTTGGATAACGTCTACGAAGGGTGGGCCGTGAGCCATCTGAGAGGTTGCTCACGTCGAACGCGTGGGGCGTGAGCCTAGGTGACTGTGTTGATACGTCTAGAGCGAGTGTTTTCGTTTGGACGTATGGGTTCAAGCATTTCCCCGGGTTTAAATCCCAACATTTACAGGATTAGGTGTATTTGATCAGTTGACATCAGATCTATCACTTGAGCCCGCTACACTTGGTTAGTTCAGTGTTGCTACACAATAGTGGTAATTAACTTCATCTCTAGCTCGTAAATGTTACTATGTGAGTACTCCATCCGTCCTCTGGCCCCGTCCCTACCAAGCCGTACAACCAGCAAAGTCAGCGGCGGATGCACCAAGGCCCCAGCCGGTTGCCCAGGACACTAGATCCAAAAAGAACAAAGAAAAAATCGCATCCTATAACCCATGTTGCACAGCGTGTGACTTTCCCAGCCCAAGCCCAAGCCCAACCCAGGGCAACAACCGGCTGGTCACAGCCCAAGGCGCCAAGCAGCCTAGCATGGAGCGAATCAGTGAAGTTGTCGCCCACTCACCCTTGGCCTTCGATTACATGGATGCGTTGTGTGAGAAGAGATGAGAGACGACACTACGCCTAAGTTATTATCATTGGTTGATTTTTGTCAAATTGTTGGGTTATAGTTCTATTTTTGGTTGGCATTTGCCAATTAAATCAGAGGCAAAAATATTTGGCTAAAAATTTCCATACGTTAGTGTTTAGTTAGTACACCGTTACTGAATAGTTATACACATGGGCAAAAATGTACCATGATACCCGATCAATTTCGTTCCAACTCCGCCGCTGAGCAAAGTTACAGGGGGAAATTTTACTCCTCCCTTTCCACATTAACCTACAAAAGTACCAATCGGTAACTTTATTACTTTCAAGCTAGCTTTGTGAATCCACTTTGATCGCCGGCACGTCAAGGTCGAATTGCTGCCAAAGGAGGGGAGATCTTCGTGTAACCATGGTTTGAAATTCCTATCTATTATTTATTTAATTATAGAAAGGAATCCCTCTACCACCCCTATCAACTTTCATAAACTACCACACATATATTATCGTAGCTAGCTATAGCCCCCATGTGCATGTTTTTCCACAATTAATGTGCCTTGACACGGACATTGCATAATACAAGAGAGGCCGATATATATACATATAGGAAGGCCTAAAAACCGCTATATTTATATAATCACCAATGGATGGAACTTAGGTTCAGGAAAGATGCAAATTCCGGCAGCACAATGTTAATTTGGACTTGATCGACCGTAGCTGAAACTAAGCTAATTCATTCGTGTGATAGCAAATTTTTGCCCGTGGCGTTTCTTTCACACACGAGAATACGAGTTGTGATGCTTGCTCTGCGGCATGTACTGTTTAACTGGTTTTCTCCCTCCTGAAAAGCCAAGTGGCGATGCGAGAGATGGCGCTGTCAGCGACCCATCCATGGTGGGCTGATCATGTAGTTTAAATCCGTCAGTTTGTTATGGCAGGGACAATGTCAAATCCGTAAGGACGACCACTGATCAAAGAGGAAAAGCGCGAGACCTAGAAATTAAACTGCAAAAATATTTCAGCCCAAGAGACAAAGCAAAGTGATCGGTACTACAGCACGAAGAAATAATTCAGTATATTCCATACGATTAAATTAAACAGCCATTAGATACGAATACATGCATATAAGTATAACACGATCATCAGTTCACCGTATATATTCATATCGGATTAATGAAAACAGCATCGCATCTGCACGCATGCGATGCCATGCCATGCTGCTCTCTCTTCCTGTCTTCTCCCCTCGCAACGACATCCGTCCACCTACAACGAACGAACGAGCGAGCGAGCGATCCATCCATGCACTTCGTGCATGCATGAAGGATCGAGCGGCTTGCTTAGTGGAGGTAGTACGCGAGGAAGGAGATGACGAGGGCGGCGGGCACGGCGGAGGAGGAGGAGCCGCTGCTGGCCGGGCCGGGCGCGGCGGCCGGAGCCTCGGAGGCGAGGACGGCGGTGGCCGAGGCTGCGGCGACGAGCGCGGCGAAGGCGATCTTCCTCATCTCCATCTTGATTGGCTTGGCTTGGGCCTTGGCTGGGCTTCTTCTTCTCAGAGCTGCGAGATGGGTTTATTAGTCGTTGGGCTCGTGATTATTGGGAGGGAGGGAGGAGAGGAGGGTTTTATAGGGAGGGGTTGGTCGGGTACGAGTGGGTAGGAGCAGGATTAGGGGAGGCTAATCAGCTTATGGTAGTAGTTAACTGAGATTATTAATTGCTTAATTTTGGGTCGTTGCTATGTCTAGCTAGGATGCTAATTAGGATGGTTACAGCTAATGGTGGTTGTGCATGTGGAGGGTGGAGCGGCATCTGCGTGCGTGCATGTATGTATGCCCGTGTCTTGGCGTTGAGTTAATCGAGTGGTCGTTAGACGCAGCTTAGCTGTTAATGCTTAATTTTGGGGAGTTCTGGTTCTGAAGAGAATTCCAGCGCATGGCGATTGCTGTAATTGCAGCTGCCTCCTGGTGGAAACGAAACGTACGTTGGGCCATCAGGAAATGCTATAAAAGATTATGTAGAAAACTAACACGATCGAATTAGGATATCTTACGTTGAGCTGGATCGATTGGACACCAACAGAAACAGACAGCAACAGATATATGTACGTCGCAACAGAAAGACAGAATCTGGTCTTCACGCAAGGGTTACTTCTAGATATGCGTCCCACTTGCTTCGGTTCTCAACCACTAGGGTAGAGGTGGGAGTTGGACCGTGTCGTGCCGGCCCGGCCCGGGCTCATCGTGCTTCGGGCCGCATCGTGCCGTGCCGGTTCGGTCCGGTCACCCTACCGTGCCGTGCCGTGCCGTGCCGGCCCACTTCGCCTCCGATCAGGCCCAGGCACGTCCCAAAACCCATCGTGCTGGGGTCGTGCCGTGCCAGCCCAAATCCAGCCCAAAATTACTATATACAGTGGAGGTGGCGATGGTGGTAGCGACCACCATCTTCATTCCTCTCGTGCCCGTCTAATAAATAACCTAGTTAAAATTGAATTAATTGGTAAAAACATGGGCACGTAAATATTTCGGGGGAAAATTAAATTTTTATTGATATTTTACAGATACAATGTTACTGCCTCGTTAAAAACCTTACGCCCCAGAGTGGGGTTCCCCGAGTAAGAAAAAGAGTACAGTAACAACATGTGTACATACTAACTACTTATCAATGTCGAGATCGTTCATGCGTTCGAGGTCAGCATACGCCTGGACGATCTCAAGATCCTCCAGTTGATGCTGTTGCTGCTCTTTAGCCAATTCTCAGTCCTTTGCGCATGTGATTGCCTCCACCATCTTAGGCGTGAGGGGTGATCTTCTTTCTTCAATTATTATTCCTGCCATGCTGAACGTTGCTTCTGAAGAGACAGTGGACACCGGCACCAGCAGAACATCCCGTGCAAAATGTGACAGCACAGGAAATGCTCGAGTGTTGTTCTTCCACCACTCGAGCAAGTCTATCTTTTCACCGGAAAGATCAGGATCGATGTTTGCAAAATCATGCTCCAGGTAGTGGTTTAGCTCTGAGACAGGATTCCACACGGGAGTTGCATGAGATTGAGAGGACGAAAAACTGGGCTTGCCCTTTAGCTTCTTCCACAAGTCGGATGTCAAGCTTTTCTTTCCTTGTCGCGTCTGCTGTGAGGCATCCGATCTCGCGCTGCTGCCGAATTTATCATGATACATGCGGAAAACACGAAAAATCTCATCTTTGACATGTGCGAAAGCTTCCGAGTAATCAAGACCGAGGCATTCACCTATTCCCTCCAGACCGAGCTGCAAACCTGCCAACTTTTTCGTAGGATAGAAAATAATAGCAAAGCAATACACGTGTGAAATAGAACCAAAATATTTAATAAATTTTTCCTGCATTAGTGCGACAGCATGAACTAAAAGTGGATCCTTCCTAGATTTGGCAATCTTATCTGCAATTAACCAAATATATTCTATAACTAAGGGAGAGGTAGGGTAATAAACACCAGATAATATCTTTGTTGCTTTATAAGAAGGTTTTAAAAACTCTCGAAAACGACTAGCAATCTGCCAATCTGAATTAGTAACTACTAGTTCATTGTCTTGAGAGTTAGCGTTGACAAAAACGGATATGATATGTTCGTACCCTTGTAACTTCTTTAACATGATATAGGTCGAGTTCTACCTCACTTTTATGTCAAGACCGAATTTTCTTGGCTCCTTCCCATTGGCCACGCAGTACTCCGCGAACCTAGCTGCCACTTGTGGGGAATTTGTGAGGTAGCGAACGGCGTCACGTACATTGTTCAAAAATCCGCCAATCGCTTGCATACTATCTTGAACAACAAGGTTCAAGATATGACATACGCATCTCTGGTGTAGAACATAACCACCAATATACGTCTGCAAGCTTGGGGTGAGGATGTTCATAGCAGTCGTGTTTGCTGATGCGTTATCAAGAGTTATAGAAGCAATCTTATTATCTATCTTAAAATCATCAAGTACGTGTAGTATACGCTCGGCAATGGCCTCTCCCGTGTGTGATTCGTTAATTAGCTTAAACCCTATGACTCTCTTGTTTACTTTATAATTGTCGTCTAAATAATGGGCTACAACACTAAGGTAGGCACTTCTCTGATGTGATGATGTCCAAATGTCTGAAGTTATAGCAAAAGAGAACTGAATTTGTAGGAATAGTTCTTTTAGCTCTGCTAGTTCCTTACGATACATCCGTAAAATATCAGATGTAGTGGTTCTCCTAATAACATGTTGGTACTGTGGGCAAAAGCCGCGTTGGATCATTTTTTCGAACGCGCGACTTTCACCCATCCTAATCGGTTGATCTCTGCAACAATATATCTAGCAATTTCCTCACGAGCAGAAAGTGTGTTATATACCCAAGTACTTACAGAGCCATCTGCCTCGAAGTTTGGCTGTGTTTGTACTCCTCCCCCCTCGGCTCTGCGCTCCGATCTTACGCAAGCATGCTTTGTAGTGCCGATTCAAGTGCCCGGTCCCTGCAGCTGTACGAGTAGATAATTTAGCTTGGCAATAATTACAGGTTGCGATATCTACCGTTTGGCCGTCTTGGATTTCCTGACTCCAGGTCATGTGCTTCCAGCATTAAGCCTTCGTCGTGCGGACCGCCAATGTTGCCGTCCGTGGACGCAGGAGAGAACTCTGGAGGCCCCATTGGCTCCGGATTGCTCTGGTACTCCTCGTAGCCCTCCGTACCGTCCATATGACGATCATCCATGCCGTAGTCTCCCATACTTGGCGAGAACTGGTGAGCATCAACGGGAGTCGGAGCCGGAGGAGGACTAGGGGAGCGACGGCGAGAGCTTACACTAAGTCGCCCTGCTGTCCTTTTCGTGCTATGACTCCTCGGTAGCATACCGCTCGGGAACTCCTTGGTGCTCCGGCTCCTTGGCAGCATAATGAGTGAATAGATGGTGAATAAATGGGGAGAGTAGATGGATGTTGAAGAAATGAGGAGAGTAGATGGGATGATGAAGAAATAACGTGATCAAGTGAGTTGTGAGTGGATGAAGAAATAACGTGATCAGGTGATCTGTGAGTGGATGAAGAAATCAGGTGATCAGGTGCTTCGTTTTATAGGCACGATCGCGTGGAGCCGTTGCTTCTCTGTGCTTATCACATCAAAATTTTCTTTCGATTTGACAGAAAGTAAAACTTTAGTCTCATTCTCTCAACGGTCACCCGACTGGATTCCCTCTGCCGGTCTGCCCCCGTGACAGAAAGTAAAATTACTCGTTTCACTCTCTCTCTCCCCGCTCTCCGGCCCCTCTTTTCCCGCTTCTCTCTCCGCCCCCGCTCCTCCCGACCGCCCTCTTTTTCCCCGCCCCCGTCTCTCTCTCTCTCCCCGCTCCCCCCCACCCTCTTTTTCCCGCCCCGCTCTCTCTCCCCCCCCCTCCCGGCCCCCCTCGCCTCGCCTCGTCTCCCTCGCCCCCTCTCTTTTCCCGCAGGCCGCACCGCCGCAGTCGCCTCGTCTCCGTCTCCTTGGCCTCGCCTCCGCCTCCATGGCTCGCGCTCCACCCATCGCCTTGTCTCGGTCGCCTCCTTCCCGCCGCCTCGGCCCATCCCCTTCCCGTCGCCCCTCGCGCCTCGCGCCCGCCGTCGCCTCCACTTCGCCCCCGGCCGCCCCCACGGCTCGCCGCCTCGTCTCGTCGCCTCCCTTCCCGTCGCCTCGGCTCAATCAGCCTCACGGTCCGCCCTCTCCCTAGCGGCCGAGCAGTGTTTTTTGGCCGCCCCCTCTTCCAATGGCCCGGTGGGGCGGCGGCAGCGGCGGCGGCGAGGCGGCGCCACCCGCAGACGGAGGCGAGCAAAGCGGCGGGGCGAGCGCGCGGCGCCACGCGCATGGAGGCGGCGGCGCGGGAGGCGTCTTGGCCGGCCCGGCCGTGCCAACCGTGTTGTGCCGTGCCTCCCGACGGGCCGGCTTGCGCGGCCGGCAAGACGGCCCACCATTCGGCCAGCCAGCCCGGCCGCCACGCGTCGGGCCGGGCCGTGCCGCCAGTCTTGGCCGGCCGCTTTAGGTCGCCCGAAAAAGCATGGCCCGACTCCCACCTCTACACTAGGATGACATAACGCGTAGGAAAGCATTTATGTTCATTTGTCAAGACCAGTACAATTATGTATACCATTGTTATCAAGACGATAAGACGAGACGACACCATATTAACCAACAGGCAACAGCAATTACATGAGGAAATACCAAATAAGTAGAGATAGGCCAAAGAGACCACCCAGCCCACAAAGCCCGGCAACTTAACCCACCTCATCCAGCTCTGTGTGTCCTAAAGAGCCGGCTGACAACCAAGTTGCCGCCACAATCCATAGAGGAGGAACGGGGCACCAACCACTGCAACCGAAGCTCGACCTCGTTGCTCACCGGTCACCGCCGCCGAAGATGGAGACGAGATTCGACGGCAGTGGCGTGGGATCCGCGACAGCAAGCCGGCGGTGGCAACGAATTGGTGGCTTCAGCGTCAGATCTGCTGCCCCGACCCAAGATCGACGCGCTACTGCCTTTAATCACCTTTTGCTTGGCTTCTTCCCCCCTCTCTCGCTCATAAGGTGAGGCGACAGCTCTCGAACGCCTCAATGCCTAATCTACGATTTATACCAGACCCGTCCAGCTTAAGTAATTTGGAACTAGAAAGACATTCATCATATATTCTTAGGGCATAAAAAAATTATATTCGTAAAGCGGCGAGGACTAGTTTTGGTTAAGAACAAATGATCCAATAGAAGTTCTAAAAAAATTGTCGAACAGAAAACCCTACAAAAAGGACCAAGCTAAAATTTAAATTAAATCCACTAGCATGGTAGTATCAGGAATTTTTTTCGATCGAAAATCGGCCAAACCAGTTCTGCCAGTCCACCCCGGTAGAATTACAAATCAGGCTCAAAAATTTCAGCCCAATTTGAACAATGCCCGGTCCATTTCAGTTGGCAGTTGCATCCCATTTGGCCTTGTGTCACATTTGCCCTAGTCTCCTTTTTAGCTTCTCGCACCATGGTGGTACGACTATGGGAGGGTGGCCGAGAAGCAATGGTGGGGAACGCTATAGTGGGCGCGACTGAGAAGCATCTACGATAGGTAACAATTCAAATTGTGCAAGATTTGTTTTATGCTATGAACGTGATTTATGCAAGATGAGTGGAGTTGGGGAAGCACAAGAACAGTTCTAAAAATTATGCATCGGTTTTGCTTCCATTTTCCTGCTGCTTTCCTACCAAGAATGCTAGCACAGTAGCTCACTACTTGTTGAGTCATTTGTATCCTAATGATCAATGCTAGCTCAGGACCTGTGTAACACCCCGGAAATGAATCGGGTAAATAGAAAAGAAGTCGGAAGGGAAAAGACAATTAAAGAACTAGAATTTCCTGAAAAATAAGGGGTTTTACACAATTCCTCGCCAACCTGGGCCTAGGCAGCGGCCCAGGAGGGGCCCAGGGGGTGGCCGGCCAAGGGAGGGTGGGTTTTCCCCTAAACCCTAGCCCCACTTCTCCCTCTCCCCCCATAGCCGCCACCTCCCCTTTCCCCATCTTGGCCAGCGCCTCCACCACCCCTCCCTGGTCCAGCACCTCGCCGGGAACACGCTGGGTAAGTTCGTCTCCAAAGATAAGTCCCATTGGAGTGATGGTTTAGTTTCGTCGAACTGTTGTGCAATAATTCAGAATCTGCAGGTGTTCTTGTGCATCTGTTTCCGTGTAGTTATAGGCCGAATTGGGAAATCTCATCTGTTAGAAAGTTGTATTGCTCATTCATATCTTTCTTTAGGCGTAAAGATCACTCAATTTGGATTTAAGGTTTAGAAGTTATGATGGTTTCTTTGTGCCTGCCCAGAAGGATTGACGAGGATTAGCAGTTATTTTGTGTGGCCAATATGATCTAGTTACAGGCCGAATTGGGAAATCTCGTCTTTTAGAAAGTTGCAGTACTCTTTCATGGATTTCTTTAGGCGCAAAGATCACTTAATTTGGAGTTACAGTTTAGAAGTTATGATGGTTTCTTTGCGACTGTTCAGAAGGACTGACGATTATTAGCAGTCACTTTGTGTGGCTAGTTTGATTTAGTTAGAGGCCGAATCAAAAAGCTCACCTCACATGAAAGTTGTATGAAATCCTTTAAGCTTTCTAGAATGGTAGAGAACTTGATTTTTGGATCATCCAATCAAAAGATACAAATTTTCTTCTACTGCTGTAGTTCTGGCTGACAGATTGAAGGGGCAAGAACTTCACCTGATCATTAGTTTATTAGAAGGCTGAATCAGAGAACCTTGCCAACTAGTTTATCGTAGATTATGTCGTCGTGTTTCCATAGAGACCAAGATCACTCCATTCCAAGTTTTGTAGTAAAATATATGAGGATTTTAGTACTGCTGTCCCGTGGGATCTGCTGCTAGACTGTCGGGAAAATTGAGTAGAACCCTTATTCGAATCCTAGGCTTCGGGGAATCGGGATAGGGAGTCAGAGTGGAGTCTATTTTTCCTCAGCGTTCTTATGTTAGCGTTATTCTTGTGTAGGAGAAGGGGTTCCGTAGTTAGAGGCATCGTCCTTGCCTCCCCGCGCGGCGTAGCGAAAAAGGCAAGTACAACTGTATGCTTGTGATTGATATGTGTTTTCCTTGATTGATGATTACATGGTGAATAATGCTTGATATGTACTTGTTCATAGTAGTATTTGACTACCATGGTTCTATTAATGTTGTTTCTTCATTCATCGTATATATTCATTCATGCAAGTTTGGTTCTTGCTACACCAACGGGAGTGGGTAGTGAAGTCCCAGCATTCCAACTTGGGCAGGTAAGATCCACCATTCTAATGTGGGCAATTTGGATCCTCGTTTTGAAATATTCTTCAAACGGGCCTTGGATCCCCGCGTTTTGGATAACGCGGGCATAAGTGAACACCGATGGGTGTTCACTAGCTATACCGGTATGAGCAGAAGTGAAGGGCATGTGCATACATTCAATCATGTGGTTTCTATCATCTCATATTTTGGTTCAACTGTATGCTTGATGAATTATACCTGTTTTTGGTTCAAAGTTTTATTTTGTACTTGCTGAGTCATGGACTCACCCTTGCTGTGTTTCTTGTTTTTAGGTGAACCATGATGATGACAATTGTGGGAGAGAGTAGACACACAGTTGCACGCATCATTGAAATAGACATTTGCTATTATTCTACACTTATGAGTTTGGACTTTCATAATAAATAATTCTCTAGATGATCGTTATTAGATAATGTTATGTTTAGGTTATGCGAGTTATTGATTCATGTTCTCCGATTATAGTCTTTATAGTTTTCTTTCGAATGAAATATCATGTTCGAATTCAAATGTTGATTGTTTATTGCTGAAATTAGGTTGTTTATTATGCTAGATGTCGTTTGAAGTAAATCTTAGTTGGCTTTTAAATGTTAGTGTAGTATAGTTCCCTCAAGTTGTTGATCAATGGTAGAGGCTTAGGTGGCATCTTGGCTTTCGCATAGTCAGGGTGTTACAGTTGATATCAGTGCGGGCTTCAGGTCCGTGGTAGTTAGAAATATTAAATTGACACACTATGCACAGTAGGTGGGTTTTAGGTAATTCATTGCATCTGTGTTTCTGATAGTCTGATTCATTTTGTTCAAGCTGAACTGTTATTGAATTGATTTGTACCACTGTTCTTGTTGTTCTAAAGCTAAATGGTTAACTCTATGTTTGTGGTGTTCAAAAATGTTGAGAAGTTGAGGTCGTGGTTGTGGCTCTGGACTTTGCCAGGCTACACCATCATTCATGGTCTAGGACTAGGGTAGTAGTTACCCCAGTACCATAGTTATGTGATGAGCGTGAGTTTCTTAGAAAAGTTGTTCTCTTCCTTGAGCTTGATTTAGGCTAATTCTGGGTTCAAGAACTTAGTCTGTATTGGGCCAGCTGTGGCTGGTAATCACCGAGAGAAGACAAAGAGATTTCGTAGGGGACTTAACCATGAGTATCACCATGTCCTGGGGCGACCATCTTGCTTAACGTCAACTCTGTGGTCGATTAGGCCAAGGGTATGGAGTCAGAGAGAGAGAGAGAGAGAGCGTAATAGAGAGAGGCAGTCTTCTAGTAGATTTACCCCTTCCGGTGGTTCCGACAGTGGTCAGAAGAGGAGTTTCAGTGGTGGAGGTGAGTCTTCTCAGTGACCTGCTTCCAAGAAGTTTCAGGAAGGCCATCGTCCTCAGCCGTCGGCGTGATCTGGTCAGCAGAGACAAACTACCCTTCGGCATAGCGTGCTTCCTCGCAGGAGATGCGTCCTGTTCCAGGTCCTGGTATGATTTGTTTTAAGTGTGGTGACAGTCAACGTGCTTCTGTGTGCTCTTTCACTGGAGTTTATCGTCATTGTGGCATGTCCGGCCATAAGATGTCAGTTTAGAAGAAGAATCCAGCGAGTGTCATCAGGTGGGAGTCAGCCCCTACAGCATCTTCATTCATTATTCCACGAGGTTCAGTTCAGACTCTGCTAGCTGTTCACGTGCCTCAGTACCCTTCAGGATGGGTTCCACCTGTAGCGTTTCCTCCAGCACCTTCTGTAGGCTACTGGAACCCTAGGCCGTCTACACCGCCGTTGTTCGCTCCATCTGTGGCAGTCCCTGTTCATCCTTCGCCGAGTGTCAGAGCCTCCTAAGTTCCGGTACCACCGGGAGTCTACGCCATGCTTACACCTGAGACCGTAGGCTATCCTGACATGGTGACAGGTACCTTACTAGTTAATTCTCATGAGGATTTTGTTCTTTTGAGGAGGATTTCATAGCTAATCTGATGGTGATTCAGTTATCGTCTTTTATGTTATCCTTGGTATGGATGGGTTATTCAGTTACCGCGCAAAGATTTGTTGCTTCTGAAAGACCGTGACTTTGCGAGCCCCGTCCGGTGAAGAATTGGTGTTTCAGGGTGGCACACCGTCTGATTCCCTTTTTGTTTTGTCCAGTTTGTGATGAGTCTATGGCCCGATCTTCCGAAAGGTACTGATAAGTCGATTGTGGAGAACTCGACGTTGATGATCCGGAGGCTCCGACCAGAACAGATCAAACCTCCTGCAATCACTACACCACTGCTCCGATGGTTATCAGCCGTGCCGAACGCGGTTGACCTCGCCAAGAAGGATAGCTCATGCATGCGAATCGAGAACACAAGCAAGAAAGTAGAAGATGCAATCTGATATTATATTGCGAATATAGATGAAGCTCACAATGTGGGGTTCCTCAACCGAACGTGCGGCGAGACTGCTAAGCAGAATAATATCAAAGAAAAACCCACGTTAAACTATGATGACTACTGTATATATATAGGGGACGTGAGGAGGTCGACCAAGGGTTGTGCGGCCACGAGAAGAGGCATATACAACCTGGACTCCGACCTCGACACGCTTACAAGACCAAATTAGGCTAAAACGGTGACGCAGCACCTTATTCACTAGTCAGGTCGCGTATCTCTGGTCGAAGACCTGGTCGTAGAACTGGTCCTGGGGTGGTCTTGAGGAGTCCATGTTATCTTTGGTCGTAAGGCTTCTTGAAGTGGTCGTAGACCCTGCGAAACTGGTCGTAGACCTTCTTGAACTGGTTGTAGTCCTAGATTGCTAAGTACAAGTAAATAATCTCTGTTAGGAAGCATCATAGAGTTCTCAAATAATACACTCAGCCCTAGAAACGAATTTACCTGATAAATAAGTTGACAAGCACGTGCTCGAGTAATTGGACCTTGCACATGAGGAGTGTTCGTATCAGTACAAGTGATGTCCTCATCAGTTTGTTCCCTAGCCGACGAGCATCAACAATTTGATTGCTTTGGTCTACTAGCGCGAGGGCAGATTCATCTCTACGCATCGAGGACATTCCGGTAGTGTGTGAATATCCTGATGTTTTCCCTGCAAAGCTTTCTGGGATGCCTCTATAGTGGAATGTGGAATTCTGGATTGATCTTATGCCTGGTACTCGACCTGTTTCTATGTCTCTGTACCGTTTGGTTTGACCCTTCCAGGATGAGCTGAAAAAGCAATTGGACAACTTGTTGTCCAAAGGTATGATTCGGCATAGTATTTTACCGTGGGGGCGTCTGTTCTCTTCACAAAGAAGAAAGATGGCAGTTGGCGTATGTGCGTGGATTATCGGGCTCTCAATCAAGCGACGATAAAAAATAAACATCCCTTGCCCCGTATTGAGGATCTTTTGATCAGCTGAAAAGAGCTAAAGTGTTCTTCAAGATTCACCTTCACTCAGGGTACAATCAAATCCGAGTTCGGGAGCAGGATATTGAAAAGATGGTTTTCTCTACGAGGTATGGTCATTATGAGTATAAAGTAATATCCTATGGACTAACAAATGCACCTACAGTTTTCATAGAAGCAATGAACAACATGCACCATCGGTATCTTGATGAATTTGTAGTGGTGTTTATTAATGATATCTTGATCTATTCTAAGGCAGAGGTAGACCATGAACATCATTTGAGGTTGGTTCTTGAGAGGAAATCAGTTTATGCCAAGGTGAAGAAATGTGAGTTCTGGATTTTTGAAGTTGAGTTCTGGGTCATGTGATTAATCAAGAGGGCATTTCAATCGACCCTAGCAAGATCTAGATAGTAGTAGAATGGAAAAGGCCAACCAATGTCAAGGAATTGATGAGTTTTCTGGGCTTAGCTGGTTATTACCGACGTTTTATAGATGGTTTCTCTATCATTGCCAAACCGATGTCACAGCTAACTCGGAAAGGTATCAAGTTCCAGTGGGCAGAGGAGTGTGAGCGTAGTTTCTGCACTCTGAAGGATAGGTTAGTGACCGTCCCTATTCTTACCCTTCCTGAACCTTATAAGCGATTTACTATTTATTCAGATGCATCTCGAGTGGGTCTTGGCTGTGTGCTTATGCAAGACGCCAAGGTGATTGCTCATGCATCGAGACAGTTGAAGAAGTATGAGAAAAATTATCCCACTCATGACTTGGAGTTGGCTGCGGTGGTCTTTGCTCTCAAGATTTGGAGGCATTATTTGTACGACAAGCCTTGTGATATCTTCACAGATCACAAGAGCCTCATGTATATCTTCACTCAGAAGGATCTGAATTTGAGGCAAATGAGGTGGTTGGAATTGATAAAGGACTATGATCTCACTATTCAGTATCATCCAGACAAGGCCAATATTGTTACGGATGCTCTCAGTCGTAAGGCGATTCCTGCTACTCTAGATTACCTCATTGCTGATTTTGATCGCATGGGGATATCCTCTTGTTACGCGATCACAGCACATGTTGAGACTCAGTTGATCCTTGAGTCAGCTATCCCAGACCATGTGCGTGAAGCGCAGTGGAGTGACCGGTTACTACAGGAGGTCAGGAAGCGTTTGGACGAGGGCAAAGAGAGAGATTTTAGTATGGATAATTCAGGTGCCTTGAGGTTTAAAGGACGCCTATGCATGCCACAAAAGGCGGAGGTCAAGGATGATATCCTGAGGGAGGCACATCGCACTCCGTATGCTGTTCATCCTGGTGAGACTAAAATGTATCGCGATCCGAAACAGCATTTCTAGTGGAAGAGGATGAAGGTGGACATTGCAAATTATGTAGTTCTTGCGGTGTTTGCCAACAAGTAAAAGCAGAGCACAAACGTCCTACAGGATTATTGCAGCCTTTGGAGGTTCCCCAGTGACCTTGGGATGACATATCCATGGATTTTGTGGTGGCATTACCTCGTTCGCCGCGAGGAAAGGATACCATTTGGGTAGTGGTGGATCGATTCAGCAAGTCTGTGCACTTCATTCGTATTCGCACAACCAGTTCAGCGAGTGATCTAGCTCCTACTTATGTGCGAGAGATAGTGAGACTGCATGGGGTGCCCAAAACTATTATTTTGGATAGGGACGCGAAGTTTGTGTCCAAATTTTAGGAGAGTTTGCAGAGTGCCTTAGGCACACAGCTTCTACTTAGCACAACATTCCATCCCAGACAGATGGACAGTCAGAGCGCACTATTCAAACCTTGAAGGATATGCTGCGAACTTGCATTCTGTCATGGAAGGGAAGTTGGGAGGACCATTTGCCACTTGCAGAGTTGCCTACAACAACAGCTATCATTCCAGCATTAGAGCCGCACCATTCGAGGTTCTATATGGGCGGAAATGCAGATCGCCACTCTGTTGGGATGCAGTGGGTGAGAAGGCAGTTTTGGGACCGGACTGGATTCAGAAAACAGTTGAGCATGTGGCTATGGTGAGGCAGAATCCGCTAATAGCGCAGAGCAGGCAAAAAAGCTATGCAGTTGTAAGGAGGCGCGACTTAGAGTTTGTGGTGGGAGACCAGGTGCTCTTGAGAGTGTCTTCCACTAAAGGAATTGTCCGATTCGGTACCAAAAGGAAGCTTAGCCCGAGGTACGTCGAACCGTTCTCGATTATTGCGAGGATTGGGAAGCTGGACTACCGCCTGGACCTTCCAGAGTCCATGCGGGGAGTTCACAACGTGTTTCACGTCTCGATGCTGAGAAAGTTTTTGAGGGACCCAGAGCATAAAACTTTGTTGGAGCCGCTGACTATTGAGCAAGACCTCACAGTTAAGTCACGTCCGGTGCGCATCCTGGAAAGATCAGGATGAGTATTGAGACACAAGACGATGGTATACGTCAAGGTGTTATGGACACATCAGTCCGAGAGACAGGCGACCTGGGAATTGGAGTCCCGTATGCGCCAGCTTTATCCAGAGTTATTCACAGCAGGTACGTGGTAATGTTAGTAAGTTATTAGCCGTGATTGTTTGGTTTCAAGTGTGGTTAGAATTCGGGGTCGAATTCTGTCTAAGGGGGTAGAATGTAACACCCCGAAAATGAATCGGGTAAATAGAAAAGAAGCCGGGAAGGGAAAAGACAATTAAAGAACTAGAATTTCATTAAAAAAAAATAAAGGGTTTTACGCAATTTCTCGCCAACCTGGGCCTGGGCCGCGGCCCAGGAGGGGCCTAGGGGGTGGCCGGCCAAGGGAGGGGGGGTTTTCCCCCTAAACCCTAGCCCCACTTCTCCCTCTCCCCCCATAGCCGCCACCTCCCCTTTCCCCATCTTGGCCAGCGCCTCAACCACCCCTCCCTGGTCCAGCACCTCGCCGGGGACACGCCAGGTAAGTTCGTCTCCAAAGGTAAGTCCCCGAGTCCCATTGGAATAATGGTTTAGTTTCGTCGAGCTGCTGTACAATAATTCAGAATCTGTAGGTGTTCTTGTGCATCTGTTTTAGTGTAGTTACAGGCCGAATTGGGAAATATAATCTCTTAGAAAGTTGTAGCTCTCATTCATATATTTCTTTAGGCCCAAATATCACTCAATTTGGATTTACGGTTTAGAAGTTATGACGGTTGCTTTGCGACTGCCCAGAAGGGCTGACGAGGATTAGCAGTTATTTTGTGTAGCCAATATGATCTAGTTACAGGCCGAATTGGGAACTCTCATCTCTTAGACAGTTGTAGTACTCTTTCATAGATTTCTTTAGGAGCAAAGATCACTTAATTTGGAGTTACGGTTTAGGAGTTATGATGGTTTATTTGCGACTGTTCAGAAGGGCTGACGATTATTAGCAGTCACTTTGTGTGGCTAGTTTGATTTAGTTAGAGGCCGAATCAGAAAGTTCACCTAACATGAAAGTTGTAGGAAATCCTTTAAGCTTTCTATAATGGTAGAGAACTTGATTTTTGGATCAGCCAATCAAAAGATACAAATTTTCTTCTACCGCTGTAGTTCTGGCTGACAGATTGAAGGGGCGGGAACTTCACCTGATCATTAGGTTTATTACAAGGCCTAATCAGAGAACCTTTCCAACTAGTTTATCGTATATTATGTCGTCGTGTTTCCATAGAGACCAAGATCACTCCATTCTGAATTTCTTAGTAAAAGATATGAGGATTTTAGTACTACTGCCCCGTGGGATCTGCTGCTAGACTGTCGAAAAAATTGAGTAGAACCCTTATTCGAATCCTAGGCTTCGGGGAATCGGGATAGGGAGTGAGAGTGGAGTCTATTTTTCCTCAGCGTTCTTATGTTAGCGTTTATTGATGAAATTAGGTTGTTTATTATGCTAGATGACGTTTGAAGTAAATCTTAGTTGGCTTTTAAATGTTAGTGTAGTATAGTTCCCTCAAGTTGTTGATCAATGGTAGAGGCTTAGGTAGCATCTTGGCTTTCGCATAGTCAGGGTGTTACAACTTGATCAATGTGTAATCACTAGCTCAGTAGCTCACTACTTGTTTTGTGGCAGTCAATGGTAAATTCTGTTCTTAATCATTAAATCTAGTTGTGTTGAATCATTTGGTTTGCGACATATAAAAATTGTTTTGTGCTAGTGGATGGTGATTTATGACACTAAATACTTTTTGTAAATACCATTTTGTCTCTCTGTACACTAAATATTTGAAGTTGAATCTTTTGTAAATACCAGTTTGTCTCTCTATACATATAGAAATTGCTTCTCTATATATTCTTTTCTGAATATGGAAGTGGTGATTTTTTTGGCTGTTTTGGAATTACAGAAGGCATCGATTATGTTTGGAGCCATGGGGAGACAATAGGGGCCGGCTTCAAGTGCAAATATTGCTTACTGGCTTTTGGAGGAGGTGCAACCCGGCTTAAGAAACATCTAGCGGGTATATCAGGCAATGCAAAACATTGCCAGCGAGTGACGCAGGAGGTTCATGATGCAATGAAGAAGTTTGACCAGACAGGGAAGCATAGGAGGAGACAAGCACACGAGCAAAAGCTTAGAATCGAAAGATTGAATTATGAAGAGATGAATGCACCAATTGATGTGCCCAGCGAGGAAGATTTACAAGAACATATGGCTATCAATGCGTCATTAAGGGACCTTCATTTTCGGGATTGTGTGGAGCATAGTGGTGGGATATATGAGCATGGATGTGGGAGTGGCAGTGAAGGACGTGTCATTGCGAATGGTAGCAATGCTGGTACTAGTGGTAGTAGTAGCAGGATTCATACCTTGTTTAGCAATGCAAGGTCTGCTAGTAGAGCCTTTGATTCAGATATAGCACACAACAAATCTCCTGTTCAAACTCGGGTGGACACATTGTTGAGCACGAAGACTAAAACAGGACTTGGGCAAGCTTGGGTGAATTGGTTTTATGCGAACGACATCCCTGGTGTGAAAGCTAACTGCCCATACTTTAAAGGAGCAATGAAGCTAACTCATAATCTTGGCAAAAGGTTGCAGATTCCTAGAGGGGTAGATATCGATGGACCGTACTTGCAAGGTAACTTTGAGGAAATGAAAGAGTATGTAGAGAAATTCAAGGAAGATTGGTGTGTATACGGTGTTACGGTCATGTGCAACTCATGGACTGGGCCTACATCGATGAGCATAATTAACTTTATGGTTTATTACAATGAGCGTATGTTCTTCCACAAGTTTGTCAATACAACTGGCCATATGCAGGATTCTGAATTCTTGTATGACTGGATCAAATAGGTGGTTGTTGATGAGATTGGACACAAGTCGGTTGTTCAAATAGTCGCGGACAATGGATCTAATTTCAAGAAAGCTTGTGCTTAGCTTTGTCTCAGAGTACCCCCACATTATTTGGCAACTATGTGCTGCTCACACTGTCAATCTAATGTTGAAGGACATAGGTAATGAGCCAGAGGTTGAGAATGTTATTCTTAGTGCCAAGCGAATCTACAGGTTCTTCTACAACCATGGCAGGCTGCATGCTGAGATGAAGAAGAACGTTGGTGGAGAGCTCATTAGACCCAATGCGACAAGGTTTGGAACAATGTTTATCTTCTTGCAGAGTTTCTGGGGATAGGAAAGATAAATTCCGACAGTGAATGGTGTCTGAGGCATGGAGGAATAATGCATGGAGTAGTGATCTTAACTATGAATATACAGATTCCTGCTTGACAATCAGTGCATGGTGGGTGGATGTCAAGTGGGTGCTAGATACAGTGCAACCACTATACCGTGTTTTGCGGTTTGCTGATACACAAAAAAAATGCCACAATGTCTGGATTTTTGCCAATGATGATGGGTGCTTTGTATGAAATGGAAGCTCAATTGAGCGGTAGGCCATGAGAGATGAATAAATTCATGAGCCTTGTGAAGACGAGGGTGGAGTACCTTTACAAGAACACTCTCATGGTTGTAGGTAATGAGCAATGACAAAATAATTTATTTATTAATTATTGTTGTTATGAATTTTATGGTTATTTTCCTTGCTTATGCAGCTGGTGTACTCGATCCAGAAGCACACTACAAGTACGGCAATGGGAAAATCCAGTATTTGTGAAAGCACTGAAGAATGCTATTTAGAAAATTGCGGACCCGCCTCAGAGTGAGGTGCAGACACTTGCACAATTTGATGCTTTCTACTCTTGTATAGGTAAATTTGACAATCGAGGTGCACAGCTTGCAGCATCACAAATGAGCCCATGTAAGTGCTTATACTTGTACAATGAATTATTTCTATGCCATTGTATGAATGTTTTGTGGCGTTTATCGCAGACGCATGGTGGTACATGTATGGAGGATATGCAAAGGTCTTGCAAAAGTATGCAATACATATTGTATAGCAGTATGCGTCCTCAAGTGTGTGTGAGCGCAATTGGAGCATATTTGTGTTGGTTCGCACAAGAGTGAGAAATAGACTAGGTTATGACAAGCTCCATAAGTTAGTTTATGTCCATTACAACTTGAAGCTACGCCTCCAATCACAAGAAGTAGATCGCCCTGAGAAGGAGTTGGATCCTTGTGCCATTATGATGGATACCACTCTATATGACCAAGACAACCCAATTATGGATTGGTTGGTAAGATCTATGAGGGAATCCGAGCCTATTATGGATGAACCTGATGATCCTCCTACACCTTCAAGGGTTGTGCTTGAAGAGGTACGAGTTGTTCTTGAGGATCCTCCGATGCCTTCAAGGGTTGTGCTTGAAGATCCTTCGATGCCTCCAAGAGTTGTGCTTGAAAAGGAAGCGCCTTGATAGCATAAGGAAGAAAAAGGCGAAGAAAGGGAAGAAGGATAAAGATGAAGATGATGTGGGAAGTCTTGAGGACACGTCGACTCCTTCTAGAAGCCTTAGTTATTTAGACACAGATGGCAGAACTTCTGTGAGTGATGATGATGGTGATGACAATGTAGTTGGTCACATTGGAAGAGGTGAGATCACAAAGGCACAAACAAAGAAGATGAATGATCTTTCCAGCCTCTACTAGACTGTCGGTATATGTCCTCCTTTCCAACTCATGTTTCCCTTTCCTGTATACTGTTAAATTTTTGCTATGGTTTTATACATGTGATTTTACACATATGCTTTGATTTCTGATTTTACAAATACGTTTTTCAGAGTATAAGATACGATGATAGCTTCATAACCATACCTTGATTTCTTATCATCTTGAACTCGTCTGATTTTGCTGCTAAAAAAATTAGAAGTTGTTCATTTGATTGGAACTCATCTTGAACTATAAGCCTATAATTGCAAATGCATTTTGTTTGTTGGAATGGATATGAACCATATTGATCAATCTAAGATGATTCAATATGTCAATATATTTTTCAGGTTTTTGTTTGGAATGCAAACCTAACTTTCAACCTGTAATATGAAGTCTCTATGGGTGATGTTCAACTGGTTGGTGGGGTCCTGTGTGACATGGACCCATCAGAAGTTTATGGGGAGTCTCTAAGCTATGTTTCTAATGATGATTATGTGTAACATTGTAACCGTAGCTGCTTTCTAATGGGTTGGCCTGTATCTAGCTATGTTAGTTCTTGGGCTGGTCCTATTCTTCTTTCGGTTGTCATTTTGTTGTTAGTGGTTGCCTTGTTAATGAGTATTATGGTCTTGTTATTTTACCATGTTAATTCCTTCATTGTTCTTTTTTCATGTATCCTGGTCAATACCCTTGAATGGTTTATTTTCTTCACTTCTTGTTATGGATTTATCTCTGAAATTTGTCTTAACCTGCTGGACTTACTGGGTGGCCTAGAGTGCCTAGTTTTCATGTCACTACACTGGTTCTGAATGGATTTAAATTGAAATTGGAATGTTCTTTCTTGGAATCTGAGAGGTTTAAATGCTAGGGATAAGTAGAATGGTATTAGAAATAAAGTTATGTTTTTTTCCTGTAAACCTGTTATCTGCAAACCTGAACAAATTCTGTGATCACCAATTTTCAACTGAAATCTGGCCGATTTTTTTTCAAAATTTAAATTTTGGATGAAAATTTCAACCGAAACTTGCCAAAAAAAAAAAAAACCAAAAACCAGCCAAATCGGATTTATCGGTCCCCTGATTAAAAAAAATGAATGCCTGTAACTGAAACCCTGGTCAGTATACCAAATGGTATGACATATGATATATTAGCTGTGTAACGCTCCAAGATCCCAATTGACTTAGACATACCCGCATATATAACATGTAAGAAATAATCCAAGATACAACATATATCCAAATTTATTTTTTAGCTATGCTAGTCGAGCTATAAGTTTTCAATGATCAACAACAAAAGTCAGCATGCATCTATATAACAAGACAACAAACTAAGGTAATGGACATTAATTAATAGGACCTACTCATGTTGCCTTTAATTTTGTATAGAGATTCTTCTAATCATTCTTCTATGAATAAAGATTACATACAAAATAGTATTATTATTCAGTTTACCTCTTGTTACATGCTTGCCATAAAAAATGAATTCCATCTCATCATACAAATGAATATGAACCTTGATAAATTTGGACATTTTATCTTTCGCCTACGCATGTTAAGAAAAGAAAGATAACATTAGTACTCCCTCTGTTCAATAATATATGATGTTTTGGACATCGACACGGTCTTCAATATGCAATTTTGATCATTACTTTTTATATAAATATGTTCACAAAATAATATAAAATTATTATATTATGAAAATATTTTTCATGACTAATCTAATGATATCATTGTCACATGAACAATACAAATAATTTTTTTATATAGTAGTGGTCAAAATAAAGGAAGTTTGACTGCACGCTTTCAAAATCCTCGTATATTTCTGAAAGGAGCTAGTATGATTTACTACAATATGTTGCTTATGGAAAACAGTTAAGTCAATTTCGACATGACACTCATATTGGTCACCCATACAATACAACCTCAGTTTCATCATAAATGATTCTTTTTACAACATCAAAGTTGACCCTTTTACCTCCCATACAATGCTCTATTGAGCTTTTAGCTAGTGAAATTTGTGGCAAACCTTTCTCTTAGTGAAGTTTATGTGAGATCTAGTGTTGATTTGTTGTGCACACTCCTCATGGTGCACCTTTATAAAAAAAACAATTTTCATTCTTCAACTTGTACCTTATTTTTATAGTAGCTTAGCATTTACTACAAGGAAAATATACAAGTCAAAGGAAATCACTTGATTTTTAAAGAGGTGCACGAAGTGTGTACAAGAAATCTGAAAAGCAACTTTTGTAAAGGGCTACACGACTGAGCTGAAAAGATTTGGTATTTGGCTATATGGCTTCTAGGTTGACTAGTTGGAGCTTCTGAGTTAGGAAATATCTGAAATGCCATTGAGATAAATGATGGCTTGTTTGATGACGTTTAACGATAATTGACGACATTTTATGTCAACTACTACAATTAACGACAATTAACGCAATGGACGATAACTACCGCAATTAACGGCAATTAACGCAATTGACCGCAATTAATGATAATTAATGCAATATATTGCAATTAATGATAATTAATGCAGCAATTAATGATAATTATTACATAAATATTTATTATAATAAATATTTATTACAAAAAAATAATTACATAAATAATTATTACAAAAAACAATTATAACATATAGAATTAATTTACAATAGAAAAAAGAAAGAAAATAAAGGAAATAAAAAAGGTGGCGTTGGTTTTGGGCTAACGGCGGCTAGGGTTTAGGCCGCCGTCACCGCCGACGTCGGGGAAGGAGCTCGGCGGCGGTGGCGACTCGGGGGGAGGAGGCGACGGCGGTAGAGGAAGGGTCGCGTCGAGGTAGGAGGCCAGCGTCAGGGGTTGACTCGGGGTCGAGGGAGGAGGCCGACGGTGACTCGGGTCGAGGGAGGAGCGGCGGTGTCGAGGCGTGCAGATCCGGTCGGCCGGAGGCGGGCAGGTAGCAGTAGCTTGGGGTCAGGGGAGGAGCGACGACGGCCAGGGCGGGCACTTGGGGGTGCACAGATCCGGTCGGTGGTGCGGTGACATGGGAGGAGGAAAGGTGGACGAAGCGGAACGCCGACACCGGAGGAGCAGGAGGAGGGAGAACAGGGGCGGGCGGGACAGGAGCTAGGGTTAGGGTTTGGGCGGGGGAGGGGTTTTGTTTGATGGCAAAAAATGGTAATTAATCCCCCAATTTTAGGAGCAAAGTCGGAATGAGGGCTACGAGAAGCTGTGGGCGGCTTTCGGCTTTTGGCTTTCGCACATTGTAATGGTTTTCAGCTTTAGGAAAAAGCGGGGGAACAGCTTCTGGTTTTCAGCTTTAGGAAAAAGCGGGGAACAGCTTCTGGCTTTTCGATCAGCAGCTGACAGACAGCTCCAAACCGAATCCCAGAATCCAACAAGGAAAAAGCCATCACAGTGACACACGCAGGTCGCAGGCTGCGGCAGAGAAGACGTTGCTTCTGCAGGTCGCCCAAATCTTTTGCCCAGCTCGCCCTGGACATCTTTTGCAGACAATTACTATTCGCTGCCAAACGATCTGTGCAGATTACTATGAAGTGGAGTACAGGTTTCGAGCGAAAAGCCGAAGCAGTTCAAAACAGACCAAATTTCACTCAAAGACAAGCTTACCACAAATTCCATAAGCTGGAAGCCCATTGAAGATTATTTTGGAGGCAAATAATCGGAGTGGTCTAACTGATGTTGAAAAGGAATCCTTTATGATGGTTTTATGAATGAACAACGTGAGTGACGTGTCCAAATTGGCTATATTGTTTTCACTAAGCAACATATTGTAGTCTAAATTGTGCTAACGTCATATTTGTTTTCTTAACATGTCTAGGCCAAAGATAAAAGGGCCAAATTTATCAATGCCCTTATTCATTGGTATCATGAGACGGAATTCATTTTGAAGGTAAGCACTTGACAGGAGATTTGTCATGTTTCAAATTCTGTATGATCATCCATCCACTCAAAGATGGCCTGATTAGTAACAAAAATTAAACTCAAACAGGAGTTGACCCAGCACTAAATTATTGTTAGGATCCTCTCCATAAACCTGAGAATAATATGGCAACTAGATCATCCTCCAAGCATCCTACAAGAAGCGAAAGTGGTATAGGCAAAGAAGGCAATGTTTGGTGACGATGTTTAAGAGACATAATGCTATGCACAATACATCTGAGACGATGCGTTTCAAACATATGACCCACCCCGGAAAGAGAGCTTATACAAAAATAATTGATGACATGGAAGAGTACCCTATCTTTGTTCGGCTTTGAGTTGCAAACATTCCTAGCTACTAATGAGAAGATAGCAGTCATGTTGAAGGGAAGGCCCATTGCAGCCATCAAGTTGCTTGTGGGATCACTAGATTGCACAAAACTATCCACCTCATATGTCATTTAATTCTTACTGGAAATTAATACCAGGATAGTTTTCGTCTCAAATAAGTATCTTGCTTTTAAAGATTCTGAATAATGAGCTTGTAGCTTCAGTCTAGCAACTCTTTCTCAAAAATTGCTTGCAACTGAATAATAATGAGCTTGTTTTCAACACTTGTTTTGAACTGAATAATGAGCTTCTTGGTCCTGTTTACTTTCTATTGCTTTCCAGCAAACGGCTAAAATAGGCTAGTTTGCCCAGCTGGACCACAGCTCATCTCAGCAAAACTAAAAAAAGCACCTTATATTTGCATATGTGATAAACACTTTCTCACAAATTATACCAAGCATAACCAATGGAATGGCATCTCATCCTACTATAACCAAAACCCAGCTGTAACCCATTATGTTAATTGAGTAGAAGATCAATGCAAAGAAACATTAGTTTATATAACTTGCGTGTTGCATTGATAGTGCTTGCAAAGAAAAGCAACTAGGGGACAAAAGGTTCCCTTTTGTTGTTGCTTTGCACATTGTACTGACAGAGTGATGGCAAAGGCAAACCAGCCACCGAAACAAAATTAAGCTTTTATCAGAGCCAGCGGTTTGTATTTCTCCAATCAGTTCTTACTAACGAGCACGCATTAAGTGCCACAACAACACATTGAATGAATGCAGATTTATGATCTGTAGTTGACTTCAAATTGGACTTTCAGGGGGCAAAAACGCTGCACACACTTCCAATATAATTAGAACAGCAACGGAGTAATTGTAAATAGATCACAGGGAAAAGAAAAGAGGTGAATACACTGGTAATTAATCCAGCATTCCAGATAATCGACGTGTTTATGAGCGTATCTCACGATTCTAGTGCCCAAATCAGAAACCAGCCGGTAAAATCGTTCGCGCAATATTAACACATTGAACACATCAGTAGATCGCGGCTTCTTATTAACAGTCGGCATTCAGTACGCGGATCCACCTAGGTAGTCCACGCACAAACCGATCGACGCCACCAACATTGCAAATCATCCAGATATGGGGCACCGTAAAAAGAACTGCAAATATATATAAACACACGACTAGCGCCGCCGTGCGCCGAGGGTTAAGGAATGGAAATGCTTCCCGTACGACGCCCCGGCCACTCGCCAGCGCCTCCGTCCGCGCCGGCCGCCACCTCCTCCTCCCAAGCCGCCTGCGCCTCCTCCGACCGCCGACTCCGACCGGCCGCCCGCGCCTCCGCCCGACTGCGGCCCTACGCACGGCGCCTGCCTAGCCACCCCAAGCGCCCGGCCGGCCGCCACGTACGATGCACACGTGCCACGATAAAAATCGTCGTGTGTATATAGTATTCCTCGGTAAGGAATGGGGTTTTTACTTTTACCTCGTAAGGGCTCTTGCCCTCGCCGCCGCGGCCGCCGCCGCCGCGGCAAACCCGAGCCGTCCTCCTGGGGGCTGCGGGTGCGACACTGGCGAGCGCTGGAATTTCCCCCCTTTCTGTTGGTTTGGACGTGGGAGCCCGCAGCGGCCCGGCCTAATCTCTGAGATGACCGTTGGGAACTTGAGCCGGCTCGACGTCACCGGCTCGACGAGTAGGCCGTGCGGACTGTGGAGGCGTCGCTGCGCTGGACGACACGACTACACGAGATGGCCCAGGGGCCAGGTACATCTTTTTCTTGTGCGCGCCGCCCGAAAAGGTTGCTCATGGAGGGCCCACCTCTTCGCGAGAGCCGCACGCAGTAGAGGGTGACGGAGGGCTTTATGCGGGCACTCGCACAGGCGGCGGCGGTTACCGGCACGACACGCAGGATCCTCTTCATCGACGGGCTGGCACCGGAGTCCTCTCATCGAAAATAATCCTTTTGTTTTTTTTGTTCAAAAAGTGCAGTTGGTTAACCTGGCCATCCTTGAAACTCAGCAGCTGAGAATATTTAAAATGCAGTTAATGGGGGCTTAAACCATATCGTAGTACTGGGACGGAGCTTGGTTAAGGCCAAATTGGGTCGTGGCTCCCTAGCAATTTGAAATTCCTTGAGAGCAACACTGAGTAAATAGTAGCATCCGGCTAATATATTTCTCAGTCCATTAGATGGTCCTCTTAAATTTGGCTCAAGCTCCATTATTTTTAAAACTTGACAACTGAGAACAGCTAAAGTGTATCAATGGGACTCGAATCGTGGCTATTAGCCAGAAGACACAGGTGGCATATCGTTGGATTAGCCCTTAGCCACCAGCTGGCTATTGGCATAATTCCTACGTCAACGAAGGAGTATTATAATTTACTATGTACAACGATTGTGCATATTTATTTCTACAACAATACTCTGGGTCGAACGTCCAATCCGAGAGACACGTTCGGACGGCCCATCTACCCATCAAAAGCCATCGGGCTAGCTCCCATCGTTCCTATTGCCCATTCCTTTCCACACTCTGTTAAACTCAGAAATCTATCAATCTCTCGCCCCTATCTCAAACTCAAAAATCTATCAATCTCTCGCCCCTATCTCCTCCTGCTACTCTCTTTCTCAAGCACTGAACTGTGAGCTCCAACAAGTACGCCTCCATGGATGGTAAGATCCACTCATGCTTTTATCCTCGGCATCTGAAGCTCTACCGTTGGCCCTTGGTTTGACATCGCATCACTCACGCTCAAGGAGGCCGTCTGCGGCGACTAGAGCTTGTGTGGAGGTCTTTCATTCCAAGGAGTCTGTCCAAGCTTGCCGGATCTATCACCGCCACGGTTGGAACTCGCAGGATTTGGCGGGAGCAAGGCCGGAGGAGATGGGGCAGTGGAGGGCCGGTGACAAGGTGGTGCTGTGGGGGATGAGGGGAAAAGTGTCGGGCCAGCCGCCACCTCCTCCAACAACCTCGGCCTTTGCCGCTCACCTTGTTATCATCTTCCTCAAGTAGGCTTGTTGCAATATTTCTTTGAATTGCTTGCAGCCCTTTTCCACAATTGTTGCATGAAGTGCGTAATTTTGTTACGACGTGTCTTCTCAAAATTTTGCCACAATAGTAATTTGTGTTTTTCATTTGCTGCACCAAAATTTACTTTTGTTGTTGAGGTAGGGATATTAATATGTTGCGTCATTTTTATTGCAACCGGTTGTTGCACCGGGGTATTTATTTGTTGCGTGCTTAGTGCATTATTGTTTCACCGCGCCTTGATTCGTTGCGTCTTCGTTAGTTGCGCTAGAGAGGGTATTTGCTGCACACTCACTGTTTCGCTGTTGCGCTAGATCGAACTGTTGAAACGTCAGTCGTCCCTTATTTCTAAGCCGCTCTCCGGGCCGGCGCAGCGGCGGCGGGGCATCCGCGTCCGCTTTTCGATCTGTTGCCTTGGCAGGGAAAAGCTGTTTGCAATTTTGACACTGGCTTTATTTTTTCGAGTATAGCTGTTAATTGCATGCATGCGCTTCTTGTCTTGTCATAGGTGTCTAGGTGATGATAGGGTCCGAACAGTTTTTCCATTGTTCCTCGTCAGCGTCTTTTCGCCCTCATTTTTTTCCTTTGGTTTTGCGGCTTTGATACTAGTAATTTGAGATGGTGTAGATACTACTGGTCTACTTATTGTAGGTGGGTTGGACTCGTGGGAAGTAGATGCGGATAATTTAAAATCTCTACTATTTAAAATAGAAATATTGATATGCGTTGAGCGTCCCATGTAAACCGTCCGTTCGGACGGTTTATTTCTCTTCGTCAGCGCACTACTTGTGGGTGGAAACACAAAATGACACAAGCAAATCCACAAGACCTAAGCATTTTGCTCGAACTCCATCGCACTTACTCGTTCGTCTCATCCTTACACCTCACTTCCGCACCCCGTCCTCAACTCCGCCGCCCAGGGGTGGATTTACCATCCCTCCAACCTGGGCAGCTGCTCAGGCTTACTAGCGACACGTCATGGGTAGCCCCGTTGAAGTTCCACAGTTACCATGACCAAAAATGATGTCCTTCCCAGGCAAAACAAGGCGGTCAATGCCTCCTTACGCTCTGCCCAGGCTTTGGAAAATTCCTGGCTTCGCCACTACCTTCGCCTGCCGCACCCAACCTCCTCCATCGCGCCCAGATGCACCCGCCGCCCCGCTCCATGGCCTCCCCATGCCCGGCCGCCTCAACCATGCCCTTGCCGCCCCGCACGCCCAGACTCCCAGCTCCCCGACCACCTCCGCCGCCCGCCTCCACCACGCTCGCGACCTGGCCTCCCCGCGCTCGACTGCCTCTGCTGCATCCTTGCTACCCTGTTCCCCTGACGCCCCACGCCCAGCCTCCCACGCCTTTGCCTCCTTGAGCCCGTCTGCCTCTGCCGCGCGCCCCGCTGCTCCGTGCCCCGACCTCCTCATGCCCAGCTTCCTCCACCACCCCTGTGTCATGCATTCTCTCAATTTGTTGCAGCGCTTCTGCCCAATTGTTGGGACAAGTGTTTGTATTTGTTGCACGGTACTTTTGAAATGTAGAAATGTTTTTATTTGTTGCAAGGATTCTCTAATTTTGTTGCAACTCATTTGCTCAATAGTTGTGCAGCGGTTTCAAGGGATATTCATACTTATTTGTGTCTGGGTGGGTTTTTGTAGCGGCAATAGTTTATTTTTGTTGAGCCTAGCATATGGTCATGTTGTTCTTATGAAATCAAAATGTTTCATAGGTAAGTTTTAAATGTTGTAAATTTCTTGATGTTGATCATGTTACATTGCATCTTTTTCGGCAAATCTTGATTTCATTTTGCTTCTCCTGGCAGATCGACTCGACTCTTTTCCCTGCCCCCCCCCCCGACCTCTCACTTTGTTTCATTCTTCCTCTGTACTCTCGCTTGAATGAAGACACCCGATGTTGCACGTATAGATTATTTTTGTTGCAAGCGTTGTGTCCAGATGTTGCATTAGAGCGTATGAAAGTATCTAGGTGATGCGGTTCCATGTACTACAACCAATAAAGGAACCATGTACTACAACCAATAAAGGAAGGGGATGACAGCAAGCTGGCAACACAAGGTTGCGGCAGCAAGAGCTTAGAAAGGAGGGTGAGGGAGAAGCATGCAGTAGTACAAAAGTGTGACGCCCCGTGTCATTACCCCAGGGGTAATCACACTTAGGCACACGGATTACTATTCGTCTGCTCGGTAGAACACCGCTCCGACGAATAGCAAGCCATTATCAGAGTACGCAGCAGAACAATAAGGTGGAAACTGTTCTTTATTATGACAGTTAACCACGCAAGACTAAGGTTATTTACAAGCAGTAAATTACAAAACTGCCAAAAGAATTGGGACCAAGTCCCTTATCTTGCCTTCCTTGCACCCTCCAACTTCTAGTTGTCCCAACTGCTGGATAAAAAAATGCCCCTCTCACCCTGTTCCTCGCAGCCAGCGCTATAGCCCCCTGCGGCGTATTTGGTACCTGCATGTCCTTCGTCCACTCGGGATACTTCCCGACCGGACTAAGATCTACAAAGGAGAATACTAACAAGGTTGAGTACAGAAGTACTCAGCAAGCATTAAATAGCAACATATGCACTGTATGACTCATCTCTGTCTGTTATCACATTTTCTATCTCATCTCATTTCTGAAAATAAATCATTAAAACATTAGGTGACAAATTTTATCTCGAAAACACTCTTGGTCACTCTGAGAGAAGATAGATCCTCAGTGGTTCCGTAGACTCCAATCCAGGAGACTGGCATGAATTCATGATTTGTATAGCACTGCGCAGGCTTGTACCACTTTACCCATAGTTATTCTGAACCCTAAAAGGAACCAGGCCCCCAGCATTTCCTTAGATGCGGGTCCAGGCTCAGAATACAGAACGTTTTCCAGGTTACGTGATTAATTTCTCCACCCATTACTTTCCGTCGGTGCCGACCTCGTCATCACACCGAGTTCTGGTAATGTTGGTTGAGGCAGCTCCTGTCCTACACTCAACACTCCACCTTAGCGCTATAGCGCCTTGGATCCCCCACTTCCGGACTTCTCCTACCGGTCCTGGGTTCCTCCATATCACACTCACACCTATTACTTACCCATTGTGGAAAGCATAATCACGTAACAAGGTAGCATTTTCTGCCCGCCGAAACGGGAAAATGGTTGGCACTTGATTACGGCATCTGACCGAGTAAGAGTTTTGTTGGTCCTTATATTTTACCCATATGTAAAGGGGTCCCACTTCTTACCTCATCATCATCATCTGTTTCTCTTTTTCTTCCCTTGCCCTGGGCCCCCTTTACCAGCCATATCATAATATTATCACATTTTCCTTTCATCTTTCTCATCTCTTTCATAATCATCTCAATCAGTTGATTTAAGTTTTGGGAAATAAATTTGTGATGCAATACATATTCTCTGACAATATACGGTTTACATTTAAAATAGCTATATTGATGTTCAAGAGGATCGCTTGCCTTGAGTGCGAGAAAATATCGTCGTCGATTTAAATCTATACCAACTACACTGCAGTGTCTACTCATCTCTTTGCAATTATACGACGGCGAGAATAATAAATGATTAGGCAAATACTTAGTGGTTTTATGTGATATTATGCAAATAAACTGCTAATGCAACTCCTATTGGTTAGCGAATTTAATTTTACAAATATTTTCAAAACCCGACTCAGTTAGCAGTTCCCACTAAAATCCTATTTTTAATCACCCTATTAACCCTAATCTATTCCAAACCCTAATTAACCTACAAAAACCCTAATTAACCTAACTAATTACCAAAACCCTAACCCTAACCTACCAAAATTACCTAACTACCCCTCCCTTTATTCCCTATCTCCCCCAACCGACCGTTCCCTCCCCATTCTCTCGGCCGCTCCTTCCCGTCTCTTCTTCTCCCTCTCTCTCTCTCTCGGCTCCTCCGCGCGCGCTCCGCCGCCGCCTCTCACTGCCGTTGCTCCCCGCGGCTCCACCGGTTCGGTCCAACACCCCCCCGCTCCCTCTCTCTCTCAACTCCGCCCGACTCATTTGTTACCTCCGTCCGCCTCGGTTCCGGCGCACCCGGCGCCAACCTCCACCTCTCAGTCGCCTCGGCTTCCCGCGGCCGAGGCTGGCGCCGCCGCGCTCTGACCGAATCTCCCCCTCCACTCAACCGGTGCGGTGTACTCGGCTCGGCCGGCCGGCCTCACGGCCGCCGCCGCCCTGGCTCAGACGCGCCTTACCTCCTGGTCGCGCCACCTCCCGGCTCGGCCTCGTCTCACACGCATGGCTCTACTCCTGTGCCACGAGCCCGCAGCTCGCCTACTACAGATTGGTCTCCGCTTTATTGATTTTGCTAAGGTTGATTTTCTTAGCTGATTTGGTTGATGCTAATGTCCAAATTAATTGATGTATGCTCAAAGGGATAGATCGGGTGAATCGGCCATGGCTGGGGGTGATGGTGGTGGTTCAACCGTGGGGAGGTAATACCCACCTCCTTCTCTACTCCCTGATCCCATGCTTTGTGATGAAAATGGATTGCTGCCTTGTGATGCTAATGAGACTGGGGGTACAAATGATTGATGTGCAAAATGGGCAGTGCACCCTAATGGGGGTTGAGTTCACCTTTTTGCTGAACTCTGGGTTGGGATGGAGAAGGATGGCGATCTTAGCTTGTCGGTGCTCTCCTCGGCTCTGGCTTCTGGCTACTGGTGGTGGCCTCTTGCTCCTTTGTTCTTGCTCCTTCACTGGAAGAAGCTGGGAGGAGGGGAAGGCACTGGAAGGGGCCTTGGGTGTTGGCTTGGAATGGGGAATGGCTTCAGGGGGAATGAACTTGGGGCTGGTTTTGCTGATGTTGCTGCTCTTGTTTTGTGCTGGGTGCAATGGCTGGGGGTGTAGGGTTGCTGTGCTGGGCAGAGGGTTCGGCCAGGGGGATTGCATTTGGCTGGGAAGGGCACTCGGCTGTTCTTATCTCGTGGCTGTGCAAAATGTTTTTACCATGCTCCTGTTCATTTCTACTTTTACCATGGTCTTATCCACGCCTCTGTGCCTTTGTGGAGCTCAACTGGGAAAGTGTATGGCTTCCTCGATTCCATGGATGCGTTCTTTGGCACAGTGGTTCTCCCTCCTGGTGCCAACTTGGACACCCTTGGCCTTGTGGTATTGCCATCTTGTCCTCCTCCTCCTTCGGCTGGATGGATGGGGCTCTGGAGTTGTGTTTGGCTGTGAGTTTGCTTGAGCTTTTGGCAGTGTGGGTGTGGCCTTGTGTTCTGGCTTTGAAGGGGGAATGCACTTGGCTGCCTTATCCAGAGGCATGCACCACTGCTGGCATATCTCCTGACTGTGCCATGTCTTTTACCAGGCTCTTATTCATCTTCGTTTTTACCATGATTCTATTGGTGCACTCTGTGAATTGATGAGCTTAAATGGGGGAGGTGCATTCGGCTGGGGTTGGCTTGCTAATGACCACCATGCCCTTGTGCTAACTGAATGGCTCCCTCAAGATATTTGGGCTATGGGCAATTGGGTCAATTGACGGGCAAATCACTATGTGAGGGATTTTCTGCAGTCGAGGCAATCTGATATTCGTAGGTGTTGGGTTCGAAAATGCCGAATGATGAAACCTACGGAAATAAGACGGCGCCGATTACTTAGGTTGGTCTAGGTATCGCGGGTATCCAGGTGCCGACTAGTGCAGGTTAGCCTAGGTGACTTGAGAACCAAGATGCCGGCTAACCTAGGTTGGTTTGGGTAGTCTCGATACTCAAGGTGCCGGCTAATCTAGGTCGATCTGGGAACCGCGATGATTCCTACTGTACTCTGACGGCAAACTACTTTATTCTAACTCTATTCTATAGTTTTTGAACTGCTAATGGTCTTGTGGTTGATTGGCGGACAATGGAGCTGGGAATGGCATTTCGGATTGAGTCGAGGAAGACGGTTTGACTGGACGGCGATGGACGAACCATGCTTCAAGGAAGACTTCAGCGATATGCAATGCAATGCAAGATTTTAATTTAATCTTTTTGTAATGTACTCAAAGTTGTAAAACATGATATGTTCTGATGTAATAAATTCTTGTATTACTTGAGTTCAGAAAATTTTTATTTACTGCTAACCAGCTATTAATGTTAATTAGATTAGTCTGATTTTCCGGGTTCTCACATCCTTCCCCCCTTAGAAAAATTTCGTCCTCGAAATTTGGATCTCACTCAAACCGGTTGGGGTAGGCTTCACGTAGTCTTTCCTCGTTTCCCCACATGGTTTTGCTGACGGGATGACTTCTCCATTTGACCTTGCAAGAATGAATCATTTGATTCCGCAGCTTCCGGTCTTCTGTCGCTAGAATGTTCACGCGATGCTTGTCATACGTGAGATCACTTCACAATGGTATATCAAGATTGGTCACATGTTGAGAGGGGTCCCTCCAGCATTTTCTGAGTTGAGGTGCAAGAAATATGTCGTGGATTTGTGATAACTAGTTCGATAATTCCAGTCGATATACTAAGGTGCCTTTACACTTTACTATCCGAACTGGTTTCTCATTTAATCCGTGTCGTCAAGACCACGCATAGGTGATAACTTTAAATACTCCTGATTCCAGACTTAAAGCTGTAGGTCTTTCCCATGTTGGTTGCGTAGCTCCTTTGCCTACATTAAGTGTTCTTGGGGTGCCTTCAAGTTAGTTGTATTCTCGTCGTTTTCCTATATCAGATCAAGGCCTAGTAACGGTCTTTCTCCGACCATAAATCCATAGCTGGGTCATCTGTACTTTCTTGCGTAGAGGCCTCGTATGGTGTTATTTGAGTACTATACTGGTAGTTGTTCCCGAAATTTAGTTGATAACCAATTCTATCTCCCGATTTGGGGGCATACCAGGTAATTTCTTAGGGAGTATATCTGAGAAGGCTATCACTACTGGTATGTCCTTTATCTCCTTTGGTCACGTACTGGTCACTGTAGGATGAGATTGTTTTGGTGGACTTCTGATTCCGATATATTGTATAGCAGCATAAAATTTTAACAAATTGCCTTCTGCTTTAGGGTGCCTTCACATGGTGTACTACGCTATCTTTGAACAATATACTAAATCTTAGAAGCAGGATCCAGCTCAATTGCCGATCTCTAATGGAATTAGGCGATCTCCAATATAATCTCGATCATAGCAATAGATTGATCATGTGCATCAGTTTGCACCATCCTCATAAATTCATCTCGCCCAACTGCCCAAGTCTACACCAATTTCTATTTGTCTTCCAAGCGAAATCATTTGCTAAAATTTTCTGTGGCAAAATCAAATATCATATCCTCATTTTAAATTGCAATGGAACCTTTGGCTAAAATTCCCCAATTTCTATCATGTTATCATTTCTAAGATCAGTACGTCAAGCATTCATATTAAAATCACACTCTCCCCAATCAATCTATTACCTCTATTGATCCACCATACCATTCTTCACATTAATCCACCAACGACTGTAGATTAACCAATCACTACTATTCAATTAGCTCTACCAATTTTATCCATTCATTATAATTCAACCAATACACCGGCATTCCAATCATAACTCCCGATAGTTATCCAACTCCATTCCTTATTCATCACCTATCAAGATCCGATTGCTCGTATTAGATTTCCAACAATAACTACTAATATATCTGGATCCAAATTCATTGTGCAATCATATCCCAAAAATTCAATATGACCTAATCGTCTAATTAGTTTAACAGGGTTTACCCATATATCATAATTCAACCGATTCACCGAAAATTAACATCATGCACTGTTATGAACATCCAACATTTTCGTATTTCAATCATCACCTTTACGGGATCAATTCTCAATACTAATTTACCAACAATGAGTAAAATCTACTTGAATCCACTAAGATGTATTCTACAATCCAACCAAGATTTATCTCTATATACCAACAAAGATATACTTCTTTGATCCAACCATAACACATTCCAATATTGAACAAATGCATTTCTATCATCCACAATAATATATTTTTACTAATCCGAACACGATGTAATCTTATGATCCAACAATGAGGAAATCCAATAATCCAATTCCGCAATTATATAATCCCACAATCCAATCTTCAATAGTAATTTATTTCTATAATTCCATATCCCTAACTTCCATAATCCAACAAATGTGTTCCTATAATCCAGTAGCCAACATTTAGTTCTACATCCAACAATAATCCAATATTCACTAATCAAGCATTTCTAATAATCGTACATTCCTCAATTCAATATCGACAACAATTTATTTCTAGAATTCGACATTCATTCATCCAATACTCAATAATCCAATAATAATATATAGCTATGATCCAATCATCCAGTATCCAACAATTATCTAATTCTATGATCCCATATCCAACAATTCATTATTCCAGTATCCAACCAATAATTTAATTGTAAAATCTAATATCCCCAAACAATGTGTTTCTAGCAATCCAATATCCAATAATTTTGTAATCCCTTAATCCGATATTCAACAATCGTGCTATCTTCCGTCAGGTGGCGTCCTATACACTTCGCACTTCTATGGCTATGGCAACAAGCTGCTACTGGGATATGAGTCTCTCAAAGGATGGGTTGAAGATTCTCGGCCCAGGTAGTCCATATCGGGGTGGTGGTTGTTGTGGCATGCTTGGACCAGGTTCATGGGTAGGTGGAGGATGGTATGTGGTGGTCCTTAAGACTTGGCCTGATGTAATGGCAGATGTGGTTCCTGAGTACTGGGGTGTTTCAATTATTTGCCCCGGTGGCTCTCGGTATAATGGTAGTTCTGGATTGGTCAGGGGTTGGTCCGATGAGATCTATTTCTGGGTTTCTTGTTGCTTCATCCTATGGCAATAGATCCCATCTTAGTCCCAATCCTTGTTCCTCATTTCCTTGATCTTTCATCCTTATTCGCCCCTGAAATCTCCGGAAAGCATTACCACTGTTATTCCTGCTGCTCGATCTATGACCATTGCTAGGAAAGAGGATTAAATACCTTACACTGATTGCTGGGGACAAAAGGAGGAATCATTCCCTTTGCTGATGTTTATCTTGATTTTAGTAGCTTTGCTGCAGGGAAAGGAATTTGTTTTCTCAAAAGGGTGGGAGTATTTTGCGAACTGCATGACTTGACTTGGGTTGAATAGATACAACCGTACATTGGATGTACTGCCTACAATTGGAACACGTCCACGAGTTGAGCCACTTTCTATGGTGTTTTTACCATAGTGCTCCTATAGGCCGAATGTAAAATTTTCTTAGGAAGCAAATGTCTCTCTTGGAAAGAAGGGGGAGTAGTTGTACCAACAAAATCTGCACATACTTATTTGGAAGAAGTCGATGGTTGCACTCCCAGAATACCACTGGTTGATGCCAATTTATCCTCTAGTATTGCCTTACTCTCAACAGGAAAATGGAGTTGAAAATTGTGTCTATCCAGATGGGTTGTTACAAACATCACAATATCCTAGTTGCTAGGTAGATCTTGGGAGAATTGACCTGGTGTAAGGCGTGCGAAGAGGAAGTTGGAGGTAAGATCCTTCTTTTATTTCTTTGTGGTGTAAGATAGTTGGAATAATCTCGGACAACCGACCTTAGCCAGTATACCGGAGAAGTTGGGGCTACTGTTGAAAATAAGATTTGACGGTAAACTCTCATCCTCCACTTCATGGCTCGAAGCTCTGAATTCTCTCCTTTGAGAATCATGTACATATACTGAGATATGTGCTTCCATATATAAACTTCTACGAGTTCAGTTGGTGGAGAACCTGTATCACGCACATTTGACGGTGCAAGGATATCAGTTTCCCCAAGACTGCTCTTCATCATCTGGATTTGCGGGTGTTGACAATTTGTCAGAAGGTGTTGAGGCTTCAAAACCCCTTTTTTTTGCAAAAGACCATGGAGCGCTCTGCTCTTTACCACAAAGACCATGAATCCTCGAAGGTATGATCTCTATTAGGCGTTCCGCTTCATCTCTATGAAATTGATTCTGTGTGATGATCTTCTCAATGTCAGCAAGTCCACTGCCATCACTTCGATTTCTGCAAACACTTTCCGTTCTGCGGGGGAGGTGTTAAGCAATTGGTTGTGTTAGATGTTGCACTCATAACATTTTAATTAACGAGTTCTTCTGTTGGTTGTACGAATTTCTTACTTTTTCAGCAATGATTTGTGGTAGGGAAAAGGGTATCATATTTATCTGGCAGAGGCTAACCCGAGGGTGAGTTGTTATGCCATACATAATAAGCAAATAACACCAAGAAACAAAGAGATGCAAAAAGATCCAAATCCTATACTACCTGAGTCTATCGTGCTCAGTCACGCTCGAGATCCCGTTCTCGAGACCGCCCAAATCCACAGGTTTGGGACTGCTCAGAGCTTGCCTCTGAGTGCGACCCTACATCTATCCTGGATCCACGCGCCCAGGCACGCTCGAGATCTGGCTCGAGTCCACCCAAATCACATATTTGGGATCGCTCGTGGTTCATTCACGAGTACGCCCGTGACTTCGCTCTGAGTGCGCCAGCTACTGCGCCGAGTGCCACGGACCACTCGTCCGGAAAGGCGATATCGTAAATGAGAAAAGTCACATTTTCTTACATCATCGGCCTTTATATGCTCTCTTTAAGTATAATTACTTTCTTTTGGAAGGCTAGCAGTTCATTTGGTGATACAGAGGAATAGATAAGGTGGTCTATGGGTATGGTCTACACTTATCCAAAACTGGAGAGTGAGCCCATGCCAGAATTCTACTCCATGCCTCTAGTCCAGGCACTATGATCTAAATCTTATATTGATACACCCACACTAACATTTCGAATGACCTATCCTATGTTGAATGGCTAGCCTGACTGATCATTAACAAGAAATAACAGCATGGATCCTACAACGAGGCACACGATTCTCGGACAAAAGACTGGACCTAAACCTCCTGCAAAGAAATGGTTCTACGTTAGCAGGCTGTCACTTTAAGAAAAAGGTAAGCTTTTTAACGTAATAATTTTGAAAGAGATTGGAAATAGAAATTGATGTGGAGGCACGGGTTACTAGAGTACTTATTGCCATATAGCAAGCGAGAAGGTATACTTATGTCCTGCGACAGTTTCTATTTTATTAGCGTGGCCCGAACCTATTGCTCTGATACCATCTGTGACGCCCCGTGTCATTACCCCTGGGGTAATCACACTTAGGCACACGGATTACTATTAAATGCGCTTTCGGTAGAACACCGCTCCGACGAATAGCAAGCCATTATCAGTCTGTGACAGCAGAACAATAAGGTGGAAGCTGTTCTTTATTATGACGATTAACCACGCAAGACTAAGGTTATTTACAAGCGATGAAATTATAAAGCGCCAAAAGAATTGGGACCAAGTCCCTTATCTTGCCTTCCTTGCACCCTCCAACTTCTAGTTGTCCCAACTGCTGGATAAAAAAATGCCCCTCTCACCCTGTTCCTCGCAGCCATTAGCTATAGCCCTGCGGCGTATTTGGTACTGCATGTCCTTCGTCCACTCGGGATACTTCCGACCGGACTAAGATCTACAAAGGAGAATACTAACAAGGTTGAGTCTGAAGTACTCAAGAAGCATTAAATAGCAACATATGCAACGTATGACTCATCTCATGCATTATCACATTTTCTATCTCATCTCATTTCTGAAAATAAATCATTAAAACATTAGGTGACAAATTTTATTACTGAAAACACTACTGGTCACTCGGAGAGAAGATAGACCCCTGGTGGTTCCCGTAGACTCCAATCCAGGAGACTGGCATGAATTCATGATTTGTATAGCATCTTGTGAGTTTGTACCACTTTACCCATAGTTATTACGAACCTAAAGGAACCAGCCCCAAAGATTTCCTTAGATGCGGGTCGGGCTCGTAATCTGAGCGTTTTCCGAGTTACGTGATTAATTTCTCCACCCATTACTTTCCGTCGGTGCCGACCTCGTCATCACACCGAGTTCTGGTAATGTTGGTTGAGGCAGCTCCTGTCCTGCACTCAACACTCCACCTTAGCGCTATAGCGCCTTGGATCCCCCACTTCCGACTTCTCCTACGGTCTGGGTTCCTCCATATCACACTCACACCTATTACTTACCCATTGTGGAAAGCATAATCACGTAACAAGGTAGCATTTTACGCACAAAGCGGAAAATGGTTGGCACTTGATTACGGTATCTGACCGAGTAAGAGTTTTGTTGGTCCTTATATTTTACCCATATGTAAAGGGGTCCCACTTCTTACCTCATCATCATCATCTGTTTCTCTTTTTCTTCCCTTGCCCTGGGCCCCCTTTACCAGCCATATCATAATATTATCACATTTTCCTTTCATCTTTCTCATCTCTTTCATAATCATCTCAATCAGTTGATTTAAGTTTTGGGAAATAAATTTGTGATGCAATACATATTCTACAGCAATATACGGTTTACATTTAAAATAGCTATATTGATGTTCAAGAGGATCGCTTGCCTTGAGTGCGAAAAATATAAATGCGTCGATTTAAATCTATACCAACTACACTGCGGTGTCGGCTCATCTCTTTGCAATTATCGGACAGCGAGAATAATAAATGATTAGGCAAATACTTAGTGGTTTTATGTGATATTATGCAAATAAGCGCTAATGCAACTCCTATTGGTTAGCGAATTTAATTTTACAAATATTTTCAAAACCCGACTCAGTTAGCAGTTCCCACTAAAATCCTATTTTTAATCACCCTATTAACCCTAATCTATTCCAAACCCTAATTAACCTACAAAAACCCTAATTAACCTAACTAATTACCAAAACCCTAACCCTAACCTACCAAAATTACCTAACTACCCCTCCCTTTATTCCCTATCTCCCCCACCGACCGTTCCTCCCCATTCTCTCGTGCTCCTTCCGTGTCTTCTTCTCCTCTCTCTCTCTCTCGCTCCTCCACGCTGCTCATGCGCCGCCTCTCCTTCTGCTTTGCTCCCATGGCTCCACCGTTCGGTCCAACACCCCCGCTCCTCTCTCTCTCTCAACTCCGCCCGACTCCGTCTGTTACCTCCGGTCGCCCTCGGTTCCCGGCGCACCGGCGCCAACCTCCACCTCTGAGTCGCCTCGGCTTCCCGCCTGGCGGCCGGAGGCTGGCGCCGCCAGCTCTCGACCGAATCTCCCCCTCCACTCAACCGGTCCGGTGTACTCCGCTCGGCCGGCCCGCCTCACGGCCGGCCGCCACAGGCTCAGATCGCCGCCTTACCTCCTGGCTGCGCCCTGCCCTCCGGCTCCGGCCCTGGTCTCACACGCATGGCTCTACTCCTGGTGCCCTGAGCCCGCCCCTGGCTCGGCCTACTACCAGATTGGTCTCCGCTTTATTGATTTTGCTAAGGTTGATTTTCTTAGCTGATTTGGTTGATGCTAATGTCCAAATTAATTGATGTATGCTCAAAGGGATAGATCGGGTGAATCGGCCATGGCTGGGGGTGATGGTGGTGGTTCAACCGTGGGGAGGTAATACCCACCTCCTTCTCTACTCCCTGATCCCATGCTTTGTGATGAAAATGGATTGCTGCCTTGTGATGCTAATGAGACTGGGGGTACAAATGATTGATGTGCAAAATGGGCAGTGCACCCTAATGGGGGTTGAGTTCACCTTTTTGCTGAACTCTGGGTTGGGATGGAGAAGGATGGCAGTGCCGGCTTGCTGGTGCTCTCCTCAGCTCCTGGCTTCCTGGCTACCTGGTGGTGGCCTCTTGCTCCTTTGTTCTTGCTCCTTCTGCTGGGAAGAACTGGGAGGAGGGGAAGGCACTGGAAGGGGCCTTGGGTGTTGGCTTGGAATGGGGAATGGCTTCAGGGGGAATGAACTTGGGGCTGGTTTTGCTGATGTTGCTGCTCTTGTTTTGTGCTGGGTGCAATGGCTGGGGGTGTAGGGTTCTTTGTCTTTGCGAGAGGTTGGCCGAGGGGATTGCATTTGGCTGGGAAGGGCACTCGGCTGTTCTTATCTCGTGGCTGTGCAAAATGTTTTTACCATGCTCCTGTTCATTTCTACTTTTACCATGGTCTTATCCACGCCTCATTGCCTTTGTGGAGCTCAAGCTGGGAAAGTGTATGGCTTCCCTGATTCCATGGATGCGGTTGCTGGCCTGGTGGTTCTCCCTCCTGGTGCCAACTTGGACACCCTTGGCCTTGTGGTATTGCCATCTTGTCCTCCTCCTCCTTGGTTTGGATGGATGGGGCTCTGAGTTGTGTTTGGTGTGAGTTTGCTTGAGCTTTTGGCGGTGTGGGTGTGGCCTTGTGTTACGGCTTTGAAGGGAATGCACTTGGTGCCTTATCCAAAGGTGCATGCACCATCTTGGCATATCTCTGATCGTGCCATGTCTTTTACGGTGCTCTTATTCATCTTCGTTTTACCATGATTCTATTGGTGCACTCGTGAATTGATGAGCTTAAATGGGGAGGTGCATTGGTGGGGTTGGCTTGCTAATGACCACCATGCCCTTGTGCTAACCGAATGGCTCCCTCAAGATATTTGGGCTATGGGCAATTGGGTCAATTGACGGGCAAATCACTATGTGAGGATTTTACGCAATCGAGGCAATCGATATTCGTAGGTGTTGGGTTGAAAATGCCGAATGATGAAACCTACGGAAATAAGGCGGCGCGATTACTTAGGTTGGTCTAGGTATCGCGGGTATCCGGTGCCGACTAGTGCAGGTTAGCCTAGGTGACTTGAGAACCAAGATGCTTGGCTAACCTAGGTTGGTTTAGGTAGTCTCGATACTCAAGGTCTTGGCTAATCTAGGTCGATCCGGGAACCGCGATGATTCCTCTTGTACTCGACGGCAAACTACTTTATTCTAACTCTATTCTATAGTTTTGAGCGCTAATGGTCTTGTGGTTGATTGGCGGACAATGGGTAGGAATGGCATTTGGATTGAGTCGAGGAAGGCGGTTTGATCGACGGCGATGGACGAACCATGCTTCAAGGAAGACTTCAGCGATATGCAATGCAATGCAAGATTTTAATTTAATCTTTTTGTAATGTACTCAAAGTTGTAAAACATGATATGTTCTGATGTAATAAATTCTTGTATTACTTGAGTTCAGAAAATTTTTATTTACTGCTAACCAGCTATTAATGTTAATTAGATTAGTCTGATTTTCCGGGTTCTCACAGAAAGCGACGATCGGCAGTGCTAGAGCGGCAGTGGATAGAGAAGTGGTGGTGGTGTTGTGATTTGGGGGCTTACACCGTGTGGTGTTGAGGTGTGGCTCTGGTGAGCGATTGAAGCAGTGGGGAGAGGAGCCGAACAGTGGCGGGTGAGGTGGGTGACCGCCGGTGAGGTCTAGCCGGGCCCTCACTTGTGCCCTAGTGTGAAGAGGAGGGATATGGCAGTGGTTAACAGAGGTAAGGGGACGAGGAAGGAGAAGTTAGCTCTAATTTCTAGATTTGATCTGGAATCTTGCAAATTCCCCTCTGTGTTTATATGTTGCGAATTAACTCATTGGTTGGCTGAAATCTTCTGTTCGAACCCCTAGGAGCTTTGTTCTGCTCACGGTCAGGTCCTATGTGATCATCTGGGAGCATGCTTGTGTCTGGACTGTCCCTAGCGTCCAATTTGATGTGATGCAAATCTTCAACCGAAGTCTGAGTCACATCTACATGTGAGAGAAAATATAAATACAAAAAATGGCCCGATTGACATATTACAAATAATAGCCATAAATTTTAAAAAAAATTGCATGGAGATTTTAATAAAATGTCTAAAAATGGAATGGATGACATGGGTGCTAGAGGGGAGAAGAGGCATGGCACAGAGCCTTGGTTGGATTTCATATCTACATATACTTGAGTGTAATAAAGAACAATGTTAGTTTACATAGTATCTGACCAATTTTTGATAATATGCTAATCCAATCCAAGTTAATCACATTCAGCTATTATGGTTCACTGAGCCCTTACATTAGCATCTGTGCTACCAACGATGGGCCATAGTGGATCGACATGGGAAGCAGAATAGATAGGTCCAGTATGGTGGCGGAGCCGATAGCGTGATGCCCCGACTGGGCGTAGTGTGGCGCAAGCAAAGTCGGCGATGGTAGCTTGTAACAGCCCAAAATTTCAATTTCAGTTAAAAATAAGACTTTATAAATTTTTGTGGATTTTCTGGAATTTTTAAAAGCTTTTCACTAAAGTATATTAAGGCTAAAAGAATTTATGTGCAAAATCTATTACCAACTAAAAGTTGGAATTATTTTATTTAAGTCCAGAATGCCTCATAGAATTTATGTGAATTTTCTCAAAATTTTTGGACTTCATTTACTATTTTCTAAAGCTTATTTGAATTTACGAATTAAATCAATTGAAAAAGGTTTAAAATCTTTTGCAGCGATCTTGGGCATGACCAAAGATCGCTTCCGCACCGCCCGCCTCCTCGCACCGCCATGGCCGCGTCGCTCATCGCCGCCTCATCCTTCCGCATCCACCGTCGCGCCGCACTCATCACCTCGGCCTCTCGATCTCCATCCAGCGGTTGATCTCCGCCGCCCGCGCCCTCTCTCCTCGCTCTGTTTCACCGCAGGTGGGACCGCCCGAGCCACGTCACCGTCTTCAATCTCCCGTTCTTCCTCGCGCGAACACCGCACGCAGCTCGCCATTCTGCTTCGCCTCGGGCTCGTCACTCCGCGATTCCTCCCTCTCTTCACTCGCCATCACGCGCATTAACTCCCCTCACTCCGCGCGTTCATTCCGCCATTACCCCCTCTTAACCCCGTGCGCCCGCGCCCGTTGCCACCGCCATTACCGCCGCTTTGATCTCCATCTCCGGCCTCCCCTCGCTATAAAAGCGCCCCATTGCGCATTCTCTCCACATTCCATTCCACCAACTCTCGTAACCGCTCCTCTCTCTCGCCGTCAATTGGAGTTTTTCTCTCGGCGGCGAAGCTTCGTCTTCCCGATTCGGCGGCAAGCCTTCCCCGGCCACCCGTCGCACCATCGGCTTGATTGCCTCGCGCGATCGGTGCACCCTCCTCGTCCCCGAAGATCGCGGAGCTCTACTTCCGCCGTAGACCGAACCTTCGCCGCCACTCGCCGACGCCGGCGACCTTCCGGCCACTCTCGCCGCCACCGGTGGCGCCCTAGAACCGGCGTTCTCCCCTCTGTCTCATTGCGCACCTCACCGGAGCTCGCCCGCGCCGCGTTCGCTGCGCCATGGTTCCGGCGCCTCCTCTCCGTGCCGGCGTGGTCACCACCTCGGCGCCACATCAGCGCCACCTCACCCCTACGCGTGCGTGGCGTACGTGGGCGCTTGTGCCGGCCAAAGCCAACCTTGCTCCTTCACCGCTTGTCTTGTGGCCGAGTCCACCGTGAACTCGGAAAACGCCGTGGACTCAGTCCATGACTGTTTGGGCCCACATGTCAGTCTCTGTGAACAGTGCCGCTGACGCATGCTTGCGCAATAAATGGAATTTCCTTTAGAAAATTAATTCGGGAAATTCAGAAATTCTGATTTTTGAATTAAATTTAGATTTAAAACTTCCAGGAGCTCGTATTTCTTCATACAAACTCCGATTTAGGTGATTCAAATTCCTAAATTTGTATAAAATCAAGATCTAGCTAACTAAACCAAAATTATTTAATTTGGAGTTAATTTGAATTTTCATTTGAATTTATTTATGTTCATTTGAATTCTGTTTGAATTTGGAATATTCTCGCGTATAGATTTTGACGACTCCGGAGAGCTTGACCCTATTGAAGAAGTAGAATACCAGGAATTTGAACAAGGCAAGTTACACCATTGACCATTTTGCCCCCAATATTTAAAATTATTTAATTTCTGTTTTAAATTATTATTGCATGCATAATTGTATTTAATTATTTTAAATTCCTGTTTTAAATATTTAATTATTCTAATTCCTTTGTATAGCCAAATTTGATTGTTGTATTATCAATTCCTTGTAACCTTAGTCAAATGAATTTAAAAATAAATGTATGCTTAGCAAATGCTTAGACCATGAAATATTTGACTTTGGGAGAATTTAGCCAAAATTTCATAAATTGATAAAAAAGCCTATGACATTGCTTTGTCATGGTGGACTTTTGCAAATGTCTTTGAAAATTAAAAATAAAAGAAAATGGTTTATACTTGGGCAAACATGGACCGTTGGTGGGTGCAAGTTTATGCAGGGCTGTCTTATTAGGGTGAGACCAGGGTTTTTATTGAAAGTTGCCCAAGTAGATTAAGGACCAGGCCTTTGAGCCGCATCTTGCAAAAGCTCCACCGTACTACCACATGTTACGTATGGGCGAACCGGGCTTAATAATTTGTATTACCTCGGTATTGTTTATGCCATTTTTGTTGTGTGGGTGTCGGTTAGACTTTATTCCCACTTGGCGCAAGAGGGGTTTCAGTGGTGGTTAGCCTAATGGAAGTGAAACCTTAGCGGGCATATTGGTATTGAGGTAATGCATTGGAAGCATTGTGATAATTGCCTAGTCACACACCTAAGGAAGTGTGTATTGGCCGACATAACAGACAAATTATCTCGTGTGGGTAAAGTTGTACCACCTCTGCAGTATAAATCTATTGAATAGCCGTGTCCACGGTCATGGACATCTTGAGCAAAGCCACTCTAAGTTAGATTTGTTTTGGTTTTAAAATAACTTTGGACATGATTTGAGGATGGTTAATCCTTGTGGTAAATTTGGGCGGGTAGCCTTGTGATAGGAGGGTATCCTTCACCATGTTTCATATGGAGGTTATCCACTATAAAATGATCAATTTAAAATCGATTTTAGTTATATAATAAAAATGTGCCTTGAAACTTAGTATAACTATTTAAACCAAAAGGTGATTTATGCAAATAAACCCTACAACCTTCCTTTGAATAACTTGCATGCATTCTAAATTACGTATTGGGTGTAATTTGCGAGCACGGTTGTAGTGCTCACTCTTCTTGAATATTATTATTCGGGAGAAAACTGCGATCGAAGGTGAGGAAGCGGGGCGTTTAGGCGCGATCTCCGGGCGATTACTGTGGCGTATCGTGTGGCTTACCATTATTATTTGCTTCCGCAATGTTTTATTTGGCCTCCGCCCGGTTGTAATAAACTCTATGATTATTAAATATACACTGGGATATGTTTGTGATAACATTTTTGTATTGTGTACCTTTGGAAATCTGGACTAGTGTATGAACACGAGAATGCGGGATCCCGTTCCGGGTTCGACATAGCTTGGCGTGTCGAGCCAATATGATTTTCTTAATCCATAGCAACACATGGGTGGGCTTGACTAGTGTTATAAGCGTCTTGGTTTTAGCCTTTTAAGCGCAACATGTGCAAGAAAATCGCATCTTGCGATTATGCAGAAGCAATTTTATTCAAAATATTGAACAATGGACATGTGTTTTTGCACTTTACAATATGTATTTTGTTTTTACGACCTTCTACACCTATTTTTGAGGAAAAGAGATATTTAAATGATTACAAAGAATCCTTCTATATAAAAAAATTTGGAAGGGCGCGGTAGGGTGGCCACGTCACCCTTTCCTCCTTGATCATCAATTTTGCTTTCTTTGTCCCGATGTCCGATCTACTTGGTGTTGACTTCACATGTCGTGCCTCGAGTTGGTCACCTGTGCATGCTTCGTCCACAGGTTGTGTGTCTCGTTGCTCCATGTGGAAGGTTTCTCGTTTCCCGTGCATGTGATCGGCTTCTTCTACCCACCACGCCCCCTCGGTTTCTTTCTCCTTGGTTGTGTCACTCCTGTTCAGTCTTCCTAGAGGTGATGGAGACTAGAGGTATCAAGGATACAAGTATCAAGGATACAAGTATAAAGTGGGAAATCAGGAACGATGGAGACTAGAGGTGATCCTTTACTCCAATCTATCACCGAACACAGACTTCCACGTCTTCGATGCCCCAATGCGACGAGACACCTTCGCCAAGGCATCGAGGATCTGACGGGAAGCAACCCGAGACTTCGCTACATCTCGATCATCGTCTCAGCGGCCTTTGGGTTCCACTATTACCCAATGCACATCCCAACCCGGCATGACAGTGCTTTCCGCTCAACTAGAGATGAAGACTGTCCCGATCTCACTCATCAGGTGGATCTAGCCAGAGCTATGGATTATGCCTACGGGAATACACTAGATGAGCTGTCTCTCCTGCAAGTGAAATTACAAGATGCAGAAGAAAAGTTGAAGATTGCAGATCAAGAACTGGCCTCCTACAAGGAAGGCGAGGCTAGTTCTAGTGAGCCAGATTATACCCCAATAACACCATAGATTTGACCTTAAATTTTTCCTTTAGTTGCGAATTATGAGCTACCAAACCTTTGTAGTAGCCATAATGAATTAATAAAATAAAAATAAATTATTTTGTCGAAATGTTCTTGTCTTGTGTTTGTTGAATTTGAGCTATTTTAGATCTATACTCTTATAATTCCTATCTCTCTTGTCTAATCTGTGAAGAGTTCATCAGATGGTGACCACCCGCTTAGGAAGTGTCGGTGCTAGAGGGCAAGAAATGAGAATGCGAATATCAAGAAAACCAGTTCAACGACCACCACCTCCTCCAGCTGAAGCTCTGTTGGCGCCAAATGATGGCCAATCAGACTCATCTGATTGAGTTGCTAGCCCAGTCCCTTCACAGCAATCAGAATACCCAAGCTTCAGCAGCCTATCATGCTCCTCCACCTCCCGCAAGAGTAACTTTGTCAGAGTTCATGAGGATGCGTCCGCCAGCGTTTTCTAGTAGCACGGAACCGATGGGCCTTGAGATGATTGGCTCGGGGCCATTGGAAAGAAAGCTGGATATTGCTCGATTACGGATCGTGAGAGAGTTTTGTTTGCCTCTCATCAATTGATTGGTCCCGCATCGAAATGGTGGGATAATTTCAAATGTCCCATGCTAATGCCCAGAAATCACTTGGGATGAGTTCATGCAAGCTTTCGCCGATCTCACATTCCTTCGGCATGATTACTTTGAAAAGAAGGAGTTTCGCTTCGCTTCGCCAAGAAACCGTTCGGTTGGTGAGTATACGCATAAGTTTAACCAACTTGCTCGCTATGCCCCGAGGATGTAGCGAGAGATGAAGGCAGCAAGAGCGATTTACGGAAGGGTTAAGCAGCGAACTCTCTGTTCGTTTGATTTCTCGAGATTTTACCGACTTTGGCAGTTGGTAAATAAGGCCATCGCCGGGAAGGCAAACATCGAGAAATGGAGAATCATAGCGGAGGATGGCGGCTCGAAGTTTAACTCGGGAGGACTACCCAAGCCTCGTTTCTCTCGGTCTCGACCACCTCGGCGTGGGAGATTCGGACTACTACGCCAAGAGTTCGGCTCAATTCGCGCCCAAATACTTGGATTCGTAGTAGTTCATCGGAGGTCGGTTTCAGTGAAGCCGGCTATTTCCACGGCGAGAATCACTTGCTTTCACCGCAGCGAGTTGGGTCACTATGCCAATAAGTGTCCCAAGAAGCGTGATATCACCCCGTCAAGCCAACTCCGGAGTTTGGTCTCGGCGGTCCCTCAAGACCACCGGTCGATTCATGAAGGGCGTGTGAATCACGTCACCGCGAGGAAGCCTATCGGCACGGATGTTGTTCTTAGTACGTTCCTTGTCAACTCGAGTACGGCATCGGTTTTATTTGATTAGGAGCTTCGCATTCTTTTGTGTCAAATAAGTTTGTGGAAAAATATGGGTTATCTACCTCCCCTTAGTTAAGCCCATGTTAATCCATTCCCGGGCTCGAAATGAGAGCTAGTTTATTACATCCAAATCTTACCTTTGAAATCTCGGAGTAACTTTCTCGGCCAACTTAATAGTCTTGCGATCGCAAGGATTGGGCGTAATTCTTGGAATGGGTGGCTTGCCAAAAATCGAGGCGAGGATAGATTGTGCTAGTAGATCTATCAACCTCACCAATGAACAAGGGATTTGATAGAGTTCCAACCCAAGACTTCTACGGAAAGAAGTCCTATCTTGACCGATTTAAAGGAAGTGAAACTAGAAGATATACCGTGGTACAAGAATATCGGATGTTTTTCGGAGGACTTACAGTATGCCACGGACCAGGGACATAATGTTCTTAATTGACTTAGTCGAGGGGATCTCCAATTTGAGCGACCCTACGAGAATCTTAGGCAAATGATCTAGCGAGTTGAAGAAGCGGTCGAAGAACTACGAGTAAAGGTTACATTCAGCAGAGTTCATCGCCTTGGGAGCTCGGTACTATTTGTCAAAAGAAAGACAATAGTATGAGAATGTGTGTGGACTATAGATCACTCAGCGAGGTAACAATCAAAAACAAGTACCGTTACCTAGAATAGATGATCTGTTTGATCAACTTAAAGGAGCGATGTTTTCTCAAGATTGATTTGAGATCGGGCTACCATCGATTAAAAATCGAGACGGAAGATATTAGAAGCGACCTTCACCACGGATATGGACTATACGAGTTCACGGTGATGTCATTTGGACTAACAAATGCCCTGCTTATTTCATGAATATGATGAACAAAGTGTTCATGGAATTCTTGGATAAGTTTGTGGTGGTATTCATAGATGATATTCTCATCTATTCAAAAGATATGGAAGAGCATGAAAAACATCTCGGAATTATTTTGGGCAAACTTGAGAACACCAACTTTATGCCAAACTCGGCAAAAGTGAATTTTGGCTCGGTCAAGTGGCATTTCTTGGACACATTGTGTCGTGAGGAGGAGTTGCGATAGACCCTCAAAGGTTGAAGGCAGAATGGATTGGAAGCAACCCAAGTCATCACGAAGTGAGAAGTTTTCTAGGATTAGTGGGTACTACATGATTCATTGAAAGTTTCTCCAAGATCGCCAAACCCATGACTCAACCGAAGAAGGAAAAGAAATTTGAATGGACAAATGCTTGTGAACAAAGTTTTCAAGAGTTGAAGAAAAGACTAGTCTCTGCACGGTGCTAGTTTTACGGATATCGTAAGGATTTTGAAGTTTTACGTGGCGCATCCTTGAGAACTAGGATGTGTCTTGATGCGAGAAGGAAAGGTTGTGGCTTATGCATCTCGTCGATTAAGGCCACATGAAGGAAATTATCAACTCATGATTTAGAGTTAGCGACAATTGTGCATGCTTTGAAAATCTGGCGGCATTATCTCATTGGTAACATTGTGAGATTTTCACAGATCATAAAGTCTGAAATATATCTTCACCCGATCGGATCTTAATCTCGGGCAAAGAAGATGGTTAGAGGCGATAAAGGATTATGACCTTGGAATTCATTATCACCGGTAAAGCCAGCGTGGTAGCGGATGCTTTGAGTAGGAAAGCATCTTGCAACACGGTGTTAGTTCAAGAAAATCAACGAGTTGTATGAAGAACTAAAGCATCCGAATCTGGAAATTGTCGGTCAAGGTTTGTATCAACACGGTGGAAGTCAACCAACCATGCAAAGTCGGATCGAGAAAAACGGCTAGAAGACGAAGACATCAAAGAAATCATGAAAAACATGAGAAGAGGCAAAGCCCGAGATTTTACGAAGGCGAAGCGAGCCGCGGTATGGTTTGGCAACGCATCGTGTACCTAAACATCATGAAACCGGACAAGCGATTACGAAAGAAGCTCATGAATCACCTTACTCTATCCATCCGGGAGTACCAAGATGTACGAGATCTGAAGGAAAAGTATTGGTGGGTCGGTATGAAGCGAGAGATCGTTGAGTTTGTTGCGTTGTGATGTATGTCGTGTTAAGGCGAACATCGAGAGACCTGCGGATTATTACAACCATTACCAATTCCGAGTGGAAATGGGAGGAGATTGGTATGGATTTTATTACCGGACTACCTAGGACCCAATCGGGTTGTGATTCCATTTGGGTAATAATTGACCGATTAACAAAAGTGGCTCATTTATTCGATCAAGACCACTTACGGAAGCAATAAGTTAGCGAAATTGTATATGGCGGGATCGATGCATGCATGGTATACCCAAGAAAATTGTGTACGATCGAGGTTCGCGATTCACTTCAAAATTTTGGCGAGTCTACATGAAGCTTTGGGAACCGGACTCAACTTGACCTGACATATCATCCCCAAGCAGATGGCGGTGAGCGTGTAAATCGGGTCCTAGAAGACATGCTTGAGCTTGTGCTATAGATTATGGAAGAAGTGGGATAAGAATTTGCCCTATCGAAATTTTCCTACAACAACGACTTTCAAGCTAGCCTACGAGATGTCGCCATTTGAAGCATTGTATGGTAGAAAGTGTAGAACCCCTCTTCTTTGGGATCAAGTAGGAGAACACCAATTCTTGGACGAAATTGATAAAAGAAAGTGAAAGTAAGGTAAAAGCAATAAGAGAACGTTTGAAAGTAGCTCAAACCCGACAAAGAGTTATCTGATAATCGTCGGAGAGAACTATCCTTGAGATGGGAGATTTTGTCTATCTCGAGGGTAACTCCACTCAGGAGTGAAGAGATTTCAGACTAAAGGAAAACTACTTTTGATTTGTCGGACCTATAAGATTTTGGCAAAAGAGGTGAAGTTGCTTATCGATTGGAACTACCAACATCTCATCATTTATTCACAATGTCTTCCATGTATCGATTAAAGAAATGTCTCAGTACCAGCGGAAGAAACAGCTCTCGAGAGCATCGATCTTGGGAAGATCTCACCTATGTGGAACAACCAATCAAGATTCTCGATGTGGCGAGCAGCGTCACGAAGCAAAGTCATTCGTTCTTGTAAGGTTCGATGGAGCAATCATTGAAAGAAGAAGCTACAGGGAGCGAGAAGAAGTTTTGAGAGCCGAGTATCCCTACCTTTTTTTGACCAAGTCCGAATCTAAAATCGAGATTCCCTTTAAAGAAGTAGGTTTGTAACACCCAAAATTTCAATTTCATTAAAAATAAGACTTTATAAATTTTTGTGGATTTTCTGGAATTTTTAAAAGCTTTTCACTAAAGTATATTAAGGCTAAAAGAATTTATGTGCAAAATCTATTACCAACTAAAAGTTGGAATTATTTTATTTAAGTCCAGAATGCCTCATAGAATTTATGTGAATTTTCTCAAAATTTTTGGACTTCATTTACTATTTTCTAAAGCTTATTTGAATTTCTGGAATTAAATCAATTGAAAAAGGTTTAAAAATCTTTTGCAGCGATCTTGGGCGCAGACCGAAGATCTTTTCCGACCGCCCGCCTCCCTCGCACCCGCCCATGGCCACGCGTCGCTCATCGCCGCCTCATCCTTCGCATCCAGCCGTCGCCGCCCACTCATCACCTCAGCCTCTCGATCTCCATCCAACGGTTGATCTCCGCCGCCCCCGCGCCCTCTCTCCCTCGCTCTGTTTCACCGCGGTGGACCGCCCGAGCCACGTCACCGTCTTCAATCTCCGTTCTTCCTCGCGCGAACACCGCGCGCTCGCCGCCATTACCGCTCGCCTCGGGCTCGTCACTCCGCGATTCCTCCTCTCTTCACTCGCCATCACGCGCGTTAACTCCCCTCACTCCGCGCGTTCATTCCCGCCATTACCCCCTCTTAACCCCGTGCGCCCGCGCCCGTTGCCACCGCCATTACCGCCGCACGATCTCCATCTCCGGCCTCCCCGCTTATAAAAGCGCCCCATTGCGCATTCTCTCCACATTCCATTCCACCAACTCTCGTAACCGCTCCTCTCTCTCGCCGTCAATTGGAGTTTTTCTCGGCGGCGAAGCTCGTCTTCCCGATTCGGCGGCGGCAAGCCTTCCCGGCCACCCGTCGCACCATCGGCCCGATTGCCTCGCCGCGATCCGGTGCACCTCCTCGTCCCCGAAGATCGCGGAGCTCTACTTCCGCCGTGAGCCGAACCTTCGCGCGCCACTCGCCGGCGCGAAGCGACCTTCCGGCCACTCTCGCCGCCACGGTGGCGCCCTAGAACGGCGTTCTCCCTCTCTATCTGTTGCGCACCTCACGGGCTCGCGCGCCGTGCCGTTCGCTGCGCCATCGGTTCCGCGCCCTCCTCTCGGCGCCGGCGTGGTCACCACCTCGGCGCCACATCAGCGCCACCTCACCCCTACGCGTGCGTGGCGACCACGTGGGCGCCCGGCGCGTACAAGGCCCGAGACAACTGCTCCTTCACCTTTGTCTTTGCTGAGCCGAGTCCACCGTGAACTTCGGAAACGCCGTGGACTCGATCCATATTGTTTGGGCCCACATGTCGATCTCTCGTGAGCGATCTTGCTGGCGCATGCTTGCGCAATAAATGGAATTTCCTTTAGAAAATTAATTGGAAATTCGAAATTCGATTTTGAATTAAATTTAGATTTAAACTTCCGAGAGCTCGTATTTCTTCATACAAACTCCGATTTAGGTGATTCAAATTTCTAAATTTGTATAAAATCAAGATCTAGCTAACTAAACCAAAATTATTTAATTTGGAGTTAATTTGAATTTTCATTTGAATTTATTTATGTTCATTTGAATTCTGTTTGAATTTGGAATATTCTCGCGTATAGATTTTGTCGACTCCGGAGAGCTTGACCCTATTGAAGAAGTAGAATACCAGGAATTTGAACAAGGCAAGTTACACCATTGACCATTTGCCCCAATATTTAAAATTATTTAATTTCCTGTTTTAAATTATTATTGCATGCATAATTGTATTTAATTATTTTAAATTCCTGTTTTAAATATTTAATTATTCCAATTCCTTTGTATAGCCAAATTTGATTGTTGTATTATCAATTCCTTGTAACCTTAGTCAAATGAATTTAAAAATAAATATATGCATAACAAATGCTTAGACCATGAAATATGTGACTTTGGGAGAATTTAGCCAAAATTTCATAAATTGATAAAAAGCCTATGACATTGCTTTGTCATGGTGGACTTTTGCAAATGTCTTTGAAAATTAAAAATAAAAGAAAATGGTTTATACTTGGGCAAACATGGACCGTTGGTGGGTGCAAGTTTATGCAGGCTGTCTTGTTAGGGTGAGACCAGGGTTTTTATTGAAAGTTGCCCAAGTAGATTAAGGACCGGCCTTTGAGCGCATCTTGCAAAAGCTCCACCGTACTACCACATGTTACGTATGGGCGAGAACCGGGCTTAATAATTTGTATTACCTCGGTATTGTTTATGCCATTTTTGTTGTGTGGGTGTCGGTTAGACTTTATTCCCACTTGGCGCAAGAGGGTTTCAGGTGGTGGTTAGCCTAATGGAAGTGAAACCTTAGCGGGCATATTGGTATTGAGGTAATGCATTGGAAGCGCCTTGTGATAATTGCCTAGTCACACACCTAAGGAAGTGTGTATTGGCCGACATAGCAGACAAATTATCTCGTGTGGGTAAAGTTGTACCACCTCTGCAGAGTGTAAATCTATTGAATAGCCGTGTCCACGGTCATGGACATCTTGAGCAAAGCCACTCTAAGTTAGATTTGTTTTGGTTTTAAAATAACTTTGGACATGATTTGAGGATGGTTAATCCTTGTGGTAAATTTAGGCGGGTAGCCTTGTGATAGGAGGGTATCCTTCACCATGTTTCATATGGAGGTTATCCACTATAAAATGATCAATTTAAAATCTGATTTTAGTTATGTAATAAAAATGTGCCTTGAAACTTAGTATAACTATTTAAACCAAAAGGTGATTTATGCAAATAAACCCTACAACCTTCCTTTGAATAACTTGCATGCATTCTAAATTACATATTGGGTGTAATTTGCGAGCACGGTTGTAGTGCTCACTCTTCTTGAATATTATTATTCGGGAGAAGGCTGCTATCGAGAAGGTGAGGAGCGGGGCGATTAGGCGCGATCTCGAGACGATTACTGTGGCGTATCGTGTGGCTTACCATTATTATTTGCTTCCGCAATGTTTTATTTGGCCTCGGCCCGGTTGTAATAAACTCTATGATTATTAAATATACACGCTGGATATGTTTGTGATAACATTTTGTGTTTGTACACTTGGAAATCTGGACTAGTGTATGAACACAGAGAATTGGGATCCTTCGTTCCGGGTTCGACAAAAGTGGTATCGAGCCATATCGTTGTAGGTCGTGACCTAGAAGAAATCAAACCCTTAAGTATTTATTTTGAAAATTAAAAATAACTTGGTCTTACAGAGTCATTCCTCAACTTTTCTCTTGAAAAATTATTTACTAACTCATCTCCTTTTCAAAAATTGTAGATGGTGAAGTTAGAATGCCATTTCCCATGGAGTCTTCTTTGGTCATTGGGCGCCATTCTACGGAAGATGATGCGACACTTGGACTTTGAAGAAAGACCGGCGTATCAAGGATACAAGTATAAAGTGGGAAATCGAGAGCGATGGAGAGTAGAGGTGATCCTTTACTCCAATCTATCGCCGAACACGGACTTCCACGTCTTGATGCCCCAATGCGACGAGACACCTTCGCGAAGGCATCGAGATCTGACCGGAAGCAACCCGCAGACTTCGCTACATCTCGATCATCGCCTCAGCGGCCTTTGGGTTCCACTATTACCCAATGCACATCCCAACCGGCATGGCGGTGCTTTCGCTCAACTAGAGATGAAGGCTGTCCGATCTCACTCATCAGTGGATCTGGCGAGCTATGGATTATGCCTACGGGAATACACTAGATGAGTGTCTCTCACGCAAGTGAAATTACAAGATCGAGAAGAAAAGTTGAAGATTGCGAGATCAAGAACGGCCTCCTACAAGGAAGGCGAGGCTAGTTCTAGTGAGCAGATTATACCCCAATAACACCATAGATTTGACCTTAAATTTTTCCTTTAGTTGCGAATTATGAGCTACCAAACCTTTGTAGTAGCCATAATGAATTAATAAAATAAAAATAAATTATTTTGTCGAAATGTTCTTGTCTTGTGTTTGTTGAATTTGGGCTATTTTAGATCTATACTCTTATAATTCCTATCTCTCTTGTCTAATCTGTGAAGAGTTCATCGATGGTGACCACCCTTAGGAAGTGTCGGTGCTAGAGGGCAAGGAAATGAGAATGCGAATATCAAGAAAACCAGTTCAACGACCACCACCTCCTCCAAGCTGAAGCTCTGTGGCGCCAAATGATGGCCAATCGGACTCATCGATTGAGTTGCTAGCCGATCCCTTCACGTGAATCGAGAATACCCAAGCGTCAGTGACCTATCATGCTCCTCCACCTCCATAAAGTAACTTTGTCGAGTTCATGAGGATCGTCCGCCAGCGTTTTCTAGTAGCACGGAACCCATGGGCCTTGAGATGATTGGCTCGAGGCCATTGGAAAAAACTGGATATTGCTCGATTACGGATCGTGAGAGAGTTTTGTTTGCCTCTCATCAATTGATTGGTCCCGCATCGAGAATGGTGGGATAATTTGACATGTCCCATGCTAATGCCCAAGAAATCACTTGGGATGAGTTCATGCAAGCTTTCGCGATCTCACATTCCATCGGCATGATTACTTTGAAAAGAAGGAGTTTCGCTTCGCTCGCCAAGAAACCGTTCGGTTGGTGAGTATCGCATAAGTTTAACCAACTTGCTCGCTATGCCCACGAGGATGTAGCGAGAGATGAAGGCGAGCAAGAGCGATTTACGGAAGGGTTAAGCAGCGAACTCTCTGTTCGTTTGATTTCTCGAGATTTTACCGACTTTCGCGGCTTGGTAAATAAGGCCATCGCCGGAAGGCAAACATCGAAATGGAGAATCGCAAGCGGAGGATGGCGGCTCGAAGTTTAACTCGGAGGACTACCCAAGCCTCGTTTCTCTCGATCTCGACCACCTCGGCGTGGGAGATTCGGACTACTACGCCAAGAGTTCGGCTCGATTCGCGCCCAAATACTTCCGGATTCGTAGTAGTTCATCGGAGGTCGATTTCAGTGAAGCCATATTTCCACAGCGAGAATCACTTGCTTTCAACGCAGCGAGTTGGGTCACTATGCCAATAAGTGTCCCAAGAAGCGTGATGCCACCCCGTCAAGCCAACTCCGGAGTTTGGTCTCGGCGGTCCCTCAAGACCGGTGGTCGATTCATGAAGGGCGTGTGAATCACGTCACCGCAGAGGAAGCCTATCGGCACGGATGTTGTTCTTGGTACGTTCCTTGTCAACTCAGTACCAGCATCAGTTTTATTTGATTCCGGAGCTTCGCATTCTTTTGTGTCAAATAAGTTTGTGGAAAAATATGGGTTATCTACCTCCCCCTTAGTTAAGCCCATGTTAATCCATTCCCCGGGCTCAGAAATGAGAGCTAGTTTATTCTGTCCAAATCTTACCTTTGAAATCTCTGGAGTAACTTTCTCGGCCAACTTAATAGTCTTGCGTTCGCAAGGATTGGACGTAATTCTTGGAATGGGTGGCTTGCCAAAAATCAGGGCAGGATAGATTGTGCTAGTAGATCTATCAACCTCACCAATGAACAAGGGATTTCAGTAGAGTTCCAACCCAAGACTTCTACGGAAAGAAGTCCTATCTTGACCAGTTTAAAGGAAGTGAAACTGGAAGATATACCCGTGGTACAAGAATATCGGATGTTTTTAGGAGGACTTACAGTATGCCACCGACCGGGACATAATGTTCTTAATTGACTTAGTCGAGGGTGCTCCAATTTGAAGCGACCCTACGAGAATCTTGGCAAATGATCTAGCGAGTTGAAGAAGCGGTCGAAGAACTACTGAGTAAAGGTTACATTCAGCAGAGTTCATCGCCTTGGGAGCTCGGTACTATTTGTCAAAAGAAAGACAATAGTATGAGAATGTGTGTGGACTATAGATCACTCAACGAGGTAACAATCAAAAACAAGTACCGTTACCTAGGATAGATGATCTGTTTGATCAACTTAAAGGAGCGATGTTTTCTCCAAGATTGATTTGAGATCGAGGCTACCATCGATTAAAAATCGGACGGAAGATATTAGAAGGCGACCTTCACCACGGATATGGACTATGCGAGTTCACGGTGATGTCATTTGGACTAACAAATGCCCCCGCTTATTTCATGAATATGATGAACAAAGTGTTCATGGAATTCTTGGATAAGTTTGTGGTGGTATTCATAGATGATATTCTCATCTATTCAAGAGATATGGAAGAGCATGAAAAACATCTCGAATTATTTTGGGCAAACTTGAGAACACCAACTTTATGCCAAACTCGGCAAAAGTGAATTTTGGCTCGGTCAAGTGGCATTTCTTGGACACATTGTGTCGGCGGGAGGAGTTGCGATAGACCCCAAAGGTTGAAGGCTGTAATGGATTGGAAGCAACCCAAGTCATCACGAAGTGAGAAGTTTTCTCGGATTAGTTGGGTACTACATGATTCATTGAAAGTTTCTCCAAGATCGCCAAACCCATGACTCAACTTCGAAGAAGGAAAAGAAATTTGAATGGACAAATGCTTGTGAACAAAGTTTTCAAGAGTGAAGAAAAGACTAGTCTACTGCACGATGCTAGTTTTACGGATATCGTAAGGATTTTGAAGTTTTACGTGGCGCATCCCGCGAGGGCTAGGATGTCTTGATCACGAGAAGGAAAGGTTGTGGCTTATGCATCTCGTCGATTAAGGCCACATGAAGGAAATTATCAACTCATGATTTAGAGTTAGCGACAATTGTGCATGCTTTGAAAATCTGGCGGCATTATCTCATTGGTAACATTGTGAGATTTTCACGAGATCATAAGAGTTTGAAATATATCTTCACCCGATCGGATCTTAATCTCGAGGCAAAGAAGATGGTTAGAGTGATAAAGGATTATGACCTTGGAATTCATTATCACCGGTAAAGCCAGCGTGGTAGCGGATGCTCACGAGTAGGAAAGCATCTTTGCAACACGGTGTTAGTTCAAGAAAATCAACGAGTTGTATGAAGAACTAAAGCATCGAATCGGAAATTGTCGATCAAGGTGTATCAACACGGTGGAAGTCCAACCAACCATACAAAGTCGGATCGAGAAAAACGGCTAGAAGGCGAAGACATCAAAGAAATCATGAAAAACATGAGAAGAGGCAAAGCCCGAGTTTTTACGAAGGCGAGCGAGGGCACAGTATGGTTTGGCAACGCATCGTGTACCTAAACATCATGAAACCGACAAGCGATTACGAAAGAAGCTCATGAATCACCTTACTCTATCCATCCGGGAGTACCAAGATGTACGGGATCTGAAGGAAAAGTATTGGTGGGTTAGTATGAGCGAGAGATCGTTGAGTTTGTTGCGTTGTGATGTATGTCGGCGTGTTAAGCGCGAACATCGAGACTGCTGCGGATTATTACAACCATTACCAATTCCCGAGTGGAAATGGGAGGAGATTGGTATGGATTTTATCACGGACTACCTAGGACCCAATCGGGTTGTGATTCCATTTGGGTAATAATTGACCGATTAACAAAAGTGGCTCATTTTATTCGATCAAGACCACTTACGGAAGCAATAAGTTAGCGAAATTGTATATGGCGAGGATCGTGCATGCATGGTATACCCAAGAAAATTGTGTCGATCGAGGTTCATGATTCACTTCAAAATTTTGGCGAGTCTACATGAAGCTTTGGGAACCGGACTCAACTTGGACTGACATATCATCCCCAAGCAGATGGCGGTGAGCGTGTAAATCAGGTCCTAGAAGACATGCTTGAGCTTGTGCTATAGATTATGGAAGAAGGTGGGATAAGAATTTGCCCTATCGAATTTTCCTACAACAACGACTTTCAAGCTAGCCTCGGATGTCGCCATTTGAAGCATTGTATGGTAGAAAGTGTAGAACCCTCTTCTTTGGGATCAAGTAGGAGAACACCAATTCTTGGACGGAATTGATAAAAGAAGTGAAAGTAAGGTAAAAGCAATAAGAGAACGTTTGAAAGTAGCTCAAACCCGACAAAAGAGTTATGCCGATAATCGTCGGAGAGAACTATCCTTGAGATGGGAGATTTTGTCTATCTCGGGGTAACTCCACTCAGGAGTGAAGAGATTTGAGACTAAAGGAAAACTTCGCACCTGATTTGTCGGACCCTATAAGATTTTGGCAAAAAGAGGTGAAGTTGCTTATCGATTGGAACTACCAACATCTCATCATTTATTCACAATGTCTTCCATGTATCGATTAAAGAAATGTCTCAGAGTACCAACGGAAGAAACAGCTCGAGAGCATCGATCTTGGGAAGATCTCACCTATGTGGAACAACCAATCAAGATTCTCGATGTGGCGAGCGCGTCACGAAGCAAAGTCATTCGTTCTTGTAAGGTTCGATGGAGCAATCATTGAGAAGAAGAAGCTACACAGGAGGCGAGAAGAAGTTTTGAGAGCCGAGTATCCCTACCTTTTCTTGACCAAGTCCGAATCTAAAGTCGAGATTCCCTTTAAGAAGTAGGTTTGTAACACCCAAAATTTCAATTTCATTTAAAAATAAGACTTTATAAATTTTTGTGGATTTTGGAATTTTAAAAGCTTTTCACTAAAGTATATTAAGGCTAAAAGAATTTATGTGCAAAATCTATTACAAACTAAAAGTTGGAATTATTTTATTTAAGTCGAGAATGCCTCATAGAATTTATGTGAATTTTCTCAAAATTTTTGGACTTCATTTACTATTTTCTAAAGCTTATTTGAATTTACGAATTAAATCAATTGAAAAAGGTTTAAAATCTTTTACTGATCTTGGGCATGACCCGGCCTTTCCGCACACCGCCCGCCTCCTCGCACCCGCCCATGGCCACGCGTCGCTCATCGCGCCTCATCCTTCGCATCCGGTAGTCGCGCCCGCTCATCACCTCGGCCTCTCGATCTCCATCCAACGGTTGATCTCGCGCCCGCGCCCTCTCTCCTCGCTCTGTTTCACCGCGCGGTGGGACCGCCCGAGCCACGTCACCGTCTTCAATCTCCCGTTCTTCCTCGCGCGAACACCGCCGCAGCTCGCCATTCTGCTTCGCCTCGGGCTCGTCACTCCGCGATTCCTCCTCTCTTCACTCGCCATCACGGCGCATTAACTCCCCTCACTCCGCGCGTTCATTCCGCCATTACCCCCTCTTAACCCCGTGCGCCCGCGCCGTTGCCACCGCCATTACCGCCGCACGATCTCCATCTCGGCCTCCCCTCGCCTATAAAAGCGCCCCGGTTGCGCATTCTCTCCCACATTCCATTCCACCAACTCGTAACCGCTCACTCTCTCGCCGTCAATTGGAGTTTTTCTCTCGGCGGCGAAGCTTCGTCTTCCCGATTCGGCGCGGCAAGCCTTCCCGGCCACCCGTCGCACCATCGGCCGATTGCCTCGCCGCGATCCGGTGCACCTCCTCGTCCCTCAAGATCGCCGGAGCTCTACTTCCGCCAGACCGAACCTTCGCCGCCACTCGCCGGCCGACGACCTTCCGGCCACTCTCCGCGCCACGGTGGCGCCCTAGAACCAGCGTTCTCCCCTCTATCTGCTGCGCACCTCACCGGGCTCGCCGCGCGCTGTTCGCTGCGCCATCGGTTCCGGCGCCTCCCTCTCCGGCGCCGGCGTGGTCGACCACCTCGGCGCCACATCAGCGCCACCTCACCCCTACCGCGTGCGTGGCGTACGTGGGCGCCAACGGCAATGTAGCGCCACAAGCTGCTCCTTCACATTTGTCTTTGTGGCCGAGTCCACCGTGAACTTCGAAAGCGCCGTGGACTCGATCCATGATTGTTTGGGCCCACATGTCGGTCTCGTGAGCGATCGGCGCGATGCTTGCGCAATAAATGGAATTTCCTTTAGAAAATTAATTGGAAATTGAAATTCGATTTTGAATTAAATTTAGATTTAAAACTTCCAGAGCTCGTATTTCTTCATACAAACTCCGATTTAGGTGATTCAAATTCTAAATTTGTATAAAATCAAGATCTAGCTAACTAAACCAAAATTATTTAATTTGGAGTTAATTTGAATTTTCATTTGAATTTATTTATGTTCATTTGAATTACATTTGAATTTGGAATATTCTCGCGTATAGATTTTGGCGACTCGGAGAGCTTGACCCTATTGAAGAAGTAGAATACCAGGAATTTGAACAAGGCAAGTTACACCATTGACCATTTTGCCCCCAATATTTAAAATTATTTAATTTATGTTTTAAATTATTACTGCATGCATAATTGTATTTAATTATTTTAAATTCCTGTTTTAAATATTTAATTATTCCAATTCCTTTGTATAGCCAAATTTGATTGTTGTATTATCAATTCCTTGTAACCTTAGTCAAATGAATTTAAAAATAAATGTATGCTTAGCAAATGCTTAGACCATGAAATATTTGACTTTGGGAGAATTTAGCCAAAATTTCATAAATTGATAAAAAGCCTATGACATTGCTTTGTCATGGTGGACTTTTGCAAATGTCTTTGAAAATTAAAAATAAAAGAAAATGGTTTATACTTGGGCAAACATGGACCGTTGGTGGGTGCAAGTTTATGCACGGGCCTGTCTTGTTAGGACTGAGACCCAGGGTTTTTATTGAAAGTTGCCCAAGTAGATTAAGGACCGGCCTTTGAGCCGCATCTTGCAAAAGCTCCACCGTACTACGACATGTTCAGTATGGGCGTAACCGGGCTTAATAATTTGTATTACCTCGGTATTGTTTATGCCATTTTTGTTGTGTGGGTGTCGGTTAGACTTTATTCCCACTTGGCGCAAGAGGGGTTTCAGTGGTGGTTAGCCTAATGGAAGTGAAACCTTAGCGGGCATATTGGTATTGAGGTAATGCATTGGAAACGCCTTGTGATAATTGCCTAGTCACACACCTAAGGAAGTGTGTATTGGCCGACATAACGGGCAAATTATCTCGTGTGGGTAAAGTTGTACCACCTCTGCAGTATAAATCTATTGAATAGCCGTGTCCACGGTCATGGACATCTTGAGCAAAGCCACTCTAAGTTAGATTTGTTTTGGTTTTAAAATAACTTTGGACATGATTTGAGGATGGTTAATCCTTGTGGTAAATTTAGGCGGGTAGCCTTGTGATAGGAGGTATCTTTCACCATGTTTCATATGGAGGTTATCCACTATAAAATGATCAATTTAAAATCGATTTTAGTTATATAATAAAAATGTGCCTTGAAACTTAGTATAACTATTTAAACCAAAAGGTGATTTATGCAAATAAACCCTACAACCTTCCTTTGAATAACTTGCATGCATTCTAAATTACAGATTGGGTGTAATTTGCGAGCACGGTTGTAGTGCTCACTCTTCTTGAATATTATTATTCGGAGAAGGCTGCGATCCGAAGGTGAGGAGCGGGGCGTTTAGGCGCGATCTCAGACGATTACTGTGGCGTATCGTGTGGCTTACCATTATTATTTGCTTAAGCTTAATGTTTTATTTGGCCTCGGCCCGGTTGTAATAAACTCTATGATTATTAAATATACACGCTGGATATATTTGTGATAACATTTTTGTGACTGTGTACACTGGAAATCCTGGACTAGTGTATGAACACAGAGAATGCGGGATCCTTCGTTCCCGGGTTCGACATAGCTTGACGTGTCGAGCCAATATGATTTTCTTAATCCATAGCAACACATGGGTGGGCTTCAGCTAGTGTTATAAACGTCTTGGTTTTAGCCTTTTAAACGCAACATGTGCAAGGAAAACTGCATCTTGCGGTGTCTGGAAACAGATTTTATTCAAAATATTGAACAATGGACATGTGTTTTTTTGCACTTTACAATATGTATTTTGTTTTTACGACCTTCTACACCTATTTTTGAGGAAAAAGTGATATTTAAATGATTACAAAGAATCCTTCTATATAAAAAAAAGGCTGGAAGGGGCGCAGGTAGGGTGGCCACGTCACCCTTTCCTCCTTGATCATCCAATTTTGCTTTCTTTGTCCCCGATGTCCGATCTACTTCGGTGTTGACTTCACATGTCGTGCCTCGAGTTGGTCACCTGTGCATGCTTCGTCCACCTGGTTGTGTGTCTACGTTGCTCCATGTGGAAGGTTTCTCGTTTCCCGTGCATGTGATCGGCTTCTTCTACCCACCACGCCCCCTCGGTTTCTTTCTCCTTGGTTGTGTCACTCCTGTTCAGTCTTCCTAGCTTCCGTCGCCCATTCATCCACTTTGTCTGATCTGGGTTGCCGCTGCTTGTCCTTTGCCTTCCTCCATCCTACGATTTTCACCTCCTTTGTTTCACTTCTTCTTGCTGCTAGTTTTTACTCGGGCTACGACTGCTTCGTCTGTGGTTTTGTTTGGGGGTAGAAATTATTTTTGCCGCCGGTTGTCCTTTGCTTTGCTCCTTCCTACGATTTTCACTGCCTTCGTTTCACTTCTTGCAGGTTTCGCCTTCTTCGTTCAACTTCTTCTTGTCGTTGGGTTTCGCCTTCTTTGTTCACCTTCTTCTTGTTGTTGGTTCTTAGTCGGGCTATCATTTCTTCGTATGTGGTTTTGTTTGGGGGAAGAGAGTGTTCTTCCTCTCTCGATCATTGTCGGTTTGGTTGCGCATGGTCCTTTGTCCTTTGCAGATGGTTTGCACTCAGTTCTTCGTTGGCTCGCCTGTTGTTTTTGGGTTGCCGAAGAGGATGTTCTTGCTCCGTCGATCTACGACGATTTGGCTGGATGCGTTCCTTTATCCTCCTGTTTGTGTTGTTCGTTAGTGTTGTACTTTCTTTCATTGTTTTCAATTCGCTTCCTTTCTGTTCGTCGGTTTCCGTCTGTGCTTGCCTCGCATTGCCGTTGCTTACCTTTTCCCGTACCAAGGAGAAAGAAACCAAGATCTCATGTTGCTTGATTCGATCTGCGGGTTTACTTTGCCTGATGTGTTTGGATGGTGGTGGTTTGGTAGCAGCCGGAGGGGGTTTTGGCACTCAAGGTGCAGCTCAAGATCTATGTGATGCGGGAGCGGGATGTGGATCCCGACATGCAGAAGCTCATGCTCAAGAGCATGAGGTATTTTTCACTTTCTGAAATGCGGATCCCACGCGTGCAGAGGCTCACGCCCGAGAGCATAGGGTATTTTTCACTTTCTAAAACCAACCGATTCAGTTATAGGATTGTGTTGCATTCCCAATTTTGTCGTCCATATAAGAAGGAACCCAACAAAAAAGAAGAGAGAGAGGTCGACTAAAAAAACAACGACCACGATGGGACTCGAACCCACAATCTCCCTCGTCGCCGGCCCGCTCCGGTGCACCCCGCCTCCCCGTATGTGTGTTTGTTTGTTTGCAATATTTCCTTCTCCTTTGCATTTTTTTGTGCAATTTCATATATTTTATTTACTACGTATCATATATTTAGGTTCAATGGGTAACTTCTATTTGATTATGTAATCATTGCATACGTAACTTATATAGATGGCAGAGGCACCGTCTTCGCCGCCGTCAGCGATGTCGCCAAATGCGTCTGGATCTCCGATCAAGGTGGTACGCAGGCGAGAAGGCAGAGGAATCTCCAAATTGTCCTCGGGCCGCATGACGATCACAGAGGTCGATGGCGTCGGGATCGTGAGTCCCAAGAAAGTAGGCTGCGAGATTTGGACCGTCTGCGGATACTTGCAAGGCGGGTCCCATCACCACCCCAACACGGAAGTCTCGGCGGATGTACATAGAGACCAGTTGTGGACTGAACTTTCTGCCTCGTTCACTTTCCCTGAAGCAGACCAGGCACGTGTGCGATGGCACGCGCTGCTCGCGATGTCCCACGCGTGGAGGACTTTCAAGAGCCTACTTGTCTCGCAGTACGTGAACACGGGTCGGACGCCCTTCACGATGTATCAATTTTGGTCGCGGGATACATGGGACGCATTCGTGCAGATGAAGACGACGGCCGAATTTCAGGAGCAAAGTGCGGCGCACAGAGCTATTCAGGCACAAAACACTCACCCCACGGACTTCGGCCTTGCCCAGAGTGCGCGGGTAAAGCCACGCAATGGGCGACGGAGGACGAGACCGCTGCCCAACCATTTGCTGAGATCTCAGACGAGCGCGCTCGAGCCTGGTTAAGAGCTAGGGCATCAGCCATGTCTTCGGGCATCATCTCTTTCACAAACCCGGCAGACGAGGCAGTATCTCAACGCCTGGTAAATTTGTCGAACCACTTAATTGTTACAATAACATGATGTCCTCTTGCAGGAAGCATTGACTTTCGCATCTTCCCAAGGTTCCTTCGAAGTAGACAGGGAGAAGGATGTACCGCATCTCGACCTGGAAATAAGGAGCACCCGGGTCGCACACGAGGCGTTAGGGTTTACGTACCTTGGAGGGATGGATTCCCACAAAACTTCGACACATATAGGAGTAGGAAGAGATCCAAGGACCAGCACGACGCTCGGTTGGAACATGTGATTATTGAAAAATTTCAAGAACAAATAACAAACTTGCGTAACCAAGTAAATCAACTCATGCAGCGCAAGCCGCCTGATTAATTTGGGAGCAAGTCACGCTTTCGACATCGGAGTAGCGTCGCGTCCACACATAATTCTGGACATGACAACGTGTAATTACCGATCGACGACATTGAGGTAATGTACATCTCTGGAATGCTCCAAAGATAGACATATAAGACGCCTTAGCCAATTGTGTACCGTTTTGTAGGGGCCGACGCCCTGCAAGCTCCAAGTCAGGATGGTTGGGTCGATTCCTATTGAGGCTGGGCGGGGTATGGTGTATCCATACCGGAAGAAGCGATCTGACCGCGGTGCCCGGTGGCGTGAGGGTTACGCCAGTGCAGTGGACATGGTACATGAAAATTTCATGGCCATCCCGCTGGAGATTCCTCCGAACGAAGAAATCAGAACACTAGGGGATGCCACACACACTTTTATCCCGTGGCCCAAGAAGGACATCGCACTAGACCCTTCAGTGACGCGATATCGACAGGACCCTGCCTCTCCAATAGGACCCTCGATGAGTCCGCCTCAACCGAAGCTTCAGAAGGCCGCCACATCGCTTCCCGTTGAGAAGACGGCGAAGGGACAAGAAAATCGTGTCACCATATCGGTCCCTGAGGCGTCTCACGGGAAGACGTCCCTCAGCCGCCTCGTTAAGGAGAAATTGAAATCAAAGAACATTAAGGCACCTTCCAAACCCGTGAAATACTCCCTCGGAAGTCCGTTGGTCTCCGGCGCAGAAATAAAGAGCTCAGGACTAGCTTGTCAAGCTTTGCATGATTGATACTTACGCAAGAGCCAAGAGGGGGGGCATACTGGAATCACCGTCAGATACGGGAGGGAGCATTTTCTCCACGAGCCTGGCCACTTCGTCGTGGGCTTCGAAGACTTATTTGACCTATACAACCTAACTGCTCTCGACGCCTCACTTCTACGATCTTTGGACAACGTAAGTGTGTACAATCAAATTCTACACTCACGTGATACCGATAAATATCATAACTCATTGCTTATGTACAGATACATTATGAAATATGCCCATCGAATCAAGGAACCGGTGGGTTTCCTCGACCCACACGTGGTCTCTGAGCAAACAATCAACCAAGACGCATCCTACGTCGAGAATTACATAAAAATGGGATTGCTTGCTTTGGATGACAATGACTACATAATGGTGCCCCTACAACCAGAAGTAAGTGCTTCAATATTTGCTATACAAATTACGTTTCAATATAGGTTTATGACTATAGCGACATACATGAGTAGGTTCCACTGGATTCTTCTGATTCTTGTGCCAAAGAGGAACATTGTATTGTACCTTGATTCTCTACTCAACAAAAATCACGACTTCACCCTTCTTAAAGGAATACTCGACAGGTATGTTCATTTCCTCCGCACATAACTCTATTGTAGTCTTCCTTCATTTGAAATGGACAAGGATAACTTTTTTGAATCATGTAGGGCGTTCATCGACTATGTTGCTGAGGGAGGTTTATACAAGGGAGCAGCGCCACATTGACTCACGGGATGCGATTTTGATGCAGCGCTACAACACAATAATCATATATCATACTCGTAATATTGCGTCTCGAATTGATACATATATATGTAATTGCTTTTGCAGTCACAAAGAAAAAAGCGAGATCACCTATCGCATTCTACGTATGCCATCATATGCGACTATTGATTGCTTCTAGGGCGACGATCCCGTGTTTGTCAATCTCGTAATAATTATTTTCTAATTATAAATTTAAATATATATGCTTACTACTTTACTCGCTAGCGGCAGGCTTGAACATAGAGTTAAATGCACTCGAGATGGACCGAGTCACACACGCGTTAGAGGAAGCTCTACGACTTCATCAAGGCGGACATAGTTAACACCACCGGAGAGTTTCACGCCGTCGACACCGATGAGCGACCTCGAAACAATTGATTCAATATTGTAATTCACTTTGGTAGTTGTAATTCAATTTGTAACTCTAGCGACAATATATACTTGAAACATTCTTTTGTAATTGATTTTGAGTTAAATGATCACTTTGAGTTGTCAATAATTATCGTAATATATTTACGCTTGCTAGTTTTGAGAGGGCATGGCTAGCAATTCACGAGGCTAGCTGAAAATACGATAAAAATTAATTAGGTCTAAAGACTTATCACGAGCGGTTCCAACCACGAACCGTGCGTGATACTCTGTAATCACGCAGGCGGTTCGTGGTTGGAACCGTGCGTGATAAGAGTTATCACAAATGGTTTTTCAACCGTGCGTGATAAGCTTTCACTACTACGTAAAAGCTCATCACGAGCGGTTCTAAACTATCATCACAGACGGTTTTGAACCGCGAATTTTTAATGTCTGTGATGACACGAGGTCATCATGAGCGGTTTTTTAACCGCTGCGAAAAATGATATCCTGAGCGGTTCTATTCACGAACCGTGCGCGATAGCACACATCATAGACGGTTCGAGAATAGAACCGCAAATGCAGCGATATCTGTTTTCACGAGCGGTTCTATTCACGAACCGCTCTGCAGCGGCGATATCGCTGAGCGGTTCTATTCTCGAACCGTCTGTGATAATCTATTTTCGCAGCACGGTTCGTGAATAGAACCGTCGTGATATTCTATTTTCACGAGCGGTTCTTGTTTAGAACCGTGCGTGATAGTTTTTTCTAGGGCAAAAAAACGAAAACGGATTTTCACTTCGTATGGAGCCTCACGAATGAATCGATATTGATTTTCGATTTCGCTAGCTTTCCCACAATAGCTAGAGCAATAGCATCAACTCAATCCATTCACGAGCACTAAAAACAACACGACATGCATCACCCACATCACCCACATCACAAGAGCATCAACTCAAACAATTCACAGTACTAACACATCACAAGAGTAATCTACATCCACGAGCAAAGGGGGAGTAGAGAGAGTGAGGTCGTGGGAGGTGGGGTGACGAGGTCATGGGAGGCCACGGCGATGAGGCCGGGCAAGGTGGAGGAGGCCGCGGCAGACTCGAGGAGGACGGGCCGACGGCGTAGAGGAGGCCTGAGGCGGCGAGGTCGTGGAGGCCCGTGGCGGCAGGTGAGGCGAGGTAGAGGAGGTGGAGGAGGCCGGGAGGAGGCGGAGGAGAAATGACAGAGGGGGAGAAATGGCAAAGGAAGAGATGGAGATGGCAAAGGGGAGATGAATGACTCTGTTAATATAGAGATATTTTGAGAGCCCACCATTATGTGCAAATTTTCATTTTCCGCCTAAAACCAAAGTATCACGACGGTTTTATACAAAAACCGTCAGTGATGACTATATCACTGAGCGGTTCGTGATACGAACCGCCTGTGATAATAAATTCATCATGAGCGGTTCTAATTACGAGCGTGCAGCGATGAGGTTTTACCATGGTTTGAATTTTTCCTTACTCTTGAATTCAAACCATGGTAAAACCTCATCACTGACGGTTCGTAATTAGAACCGCTCGTGATATTCTCGATATCACGCAGGCGGTTCATGGTTAGAACCGCTCAGCGATGCTTCACGACAGTTCTAACCACGAACCGCTGCAGGATTTTAGGTTTTACCATGGTTTAGGAAAGGAAAACCTAAACCATGGTAAAACCCTAAAATCACGAGGCGGTTCTAACCACGAGCCGTGCGTGATGAGATACTCATCATAGGCGGCTCGTGGTTAGAACCGCGTGATATTCTCGATATCACGAGCGGTTCATTGTTAGAACCGTGCATGATCTTCGCTGCGACGGTTCTAATCACGAACCGTCTGTTGATATCGACGGTTCGTCTTGGAACCGTCTGTGATTACTTTATCACAGACGGTTTCCAAGAACCGTCTGTGATGAGGCGTCTTCTATAGCCTGTTTTGTAGTAGTGTTTTCTGTAGTAGTGCAGGCTTCTTTTGCTGTTAGTGCACGATTATGTTACCGACTTAAGGAACGTACAGTGTGATCGACCTGAATGTAATATCCTATTTACAACACTGCTTGCTCTAAAACCTTATGTAATCCCTGGCTTCGCCGGTGATAGCACCACACATAGTGTCCTTTTGTCAATGCTAACCAATCTCATCTACGCTTGCCTTTGTTGGTCATGCAGCGTAGTTGCCACTGCAGTTCCCTTCATACCTTTTGTGTACATGAGAACTACGGCCATAGTTCAACCTACAATGTGGTCGATATGGTGCCAATACTGAATAGGTTAATAGTACGTTCAATCTTTATGGGTTCTTACCGATTCTTCGCACTCATCCTTGTACTATTTGCATTAGCATCCATATATACAACGTCAACACCAAACCCTTTGTCTTCCGCCGCGCGCCAAGGCACGCGCAGGCCACTAGTATATATTACAGTCATCAGAAGCTACGCTCGAAATAAGTAGAGAATCCTGACAGAGCCACGTAGAAGAACTCGCCACTGTCTTATATGGCCATATGAGTTAAGCCATAAGCTACCTTGTAGTAATTTGTCCTAATATTTTGTGATATCGACCATCGCCACCTTCAGATACTTAATAGGGATTGTCTACACAACATTTGACAATTTTTCTTTTGCAAAATAGTCAGATTTTTTAGCAGTCAGATGGAGATCCAACACCTCGTATCATCTCCCCAAATACTATACTAACTCTTCCCATCCCCAACCAAGGCTCATTCCCCGTCCCCTCCACACGTTGCCGTCGCCCCCAAACCTTCTGCGCGCCGCCTCCCACTGCCCAGTCTGTGCCGCCTCCGGCCACCGGCCCACCACTACCACCTTCTCTTTCTCCACCCGTACCGCCCGCCTCCTGCGCCACGCTACTACTTAATCTTCCTCCGCTGGTGCCACCCACCTCCCACGTCTCCGGCGGCTACTGCCTCCAGATCCACCATCGCCACCCCTCCCCCCGCCTCCTAATTTCTAATCAATTCCCATCACCCCGCCCACCGCCCTCCTCCAACCCGCCGCCTACAGTCGTGCCTCTGCCACCCCTCCATCCCTCTCTCTGTAGCTGGGCTCCGGTGAACCATAGCTCTAATCCGGCGAAGCCTCACCCTAACTCGTCGCCACCGACACCTGAGAAGACGACGTCGTCGGTCAAAGCATGAATCTCCAAACAAAATCGTAAGGTAAAAAATTCGAATGTGTTCTCTAAAAAAATATGTGACAGTTTTTTAGCAATTGGGTATTTAATATCAGGAACAAGGAGGGAAAACTTAAAGCAACCCAGATGCTTCGACGAGAACCACACCAAGAAGGTACAATCTATTATCGAGCAAATTGGTTTATCGATCCATGGTTGCGTAATAAAAATTTCCCGTTATGGAATGTAGGCTGACGCCCGCTAGCTTTGCCTCAACAACACCTCAACAACTTTCCCTTTTCATCTCTTGCCATATCTTTTATTTACAACAAATTGCAAGCAGAGGAAAACGTGCATGCAGTCGTACTCCCCAACTTCATCCTCGTTGGCATATGAAAATAGGAAAATTTGCTCAGTAATATTACAATAGGAGTATGAAAAATAACATCTAATGTGATGATGACAAGTGGGCCATGGGGCCACATATTAGTGTCATATCGATGTTATTTTTTAACTCGTGGTATATGTATAGTATTACTAAGCAAATTGCCCACATGAAAATCGATATATATGCTTTCCGTCAAAGATACTTCTATAATATCTAGTTTTATAAGAAGTTTTTTTTTTCTTTCAAAAACCCACTTACAAGTGCGAGAGTTTATCAAAATCTGTATCTTAAAGTTCGTCAAAAACCCACGTATAAGTTCTGTGTGGTTTCAAATCCACCTCAAGGACAAATTTACTTGTTGAAGCTCTTACATGGCACTTGTGTGGCAATCCTAGTAGACCAATCTTGTGGATTATGAGCAGAGAAGATATGTCAGCGTAGGTAGGGCGCACGGGCCAAGCGTGGGAGAATAAAGCACGATGCAATAGAGAGAGAATAGAAGGAAAAGAAGAAGGACGCGGGAGGATTCTTGTGGTCTGGATGGATTTAGATGTGATTCCCGATTAGTTGTTCTTGATTTCTAGAAGATTGAGTAAGTAAATTAGCCATTTGGGGGTGGGAGGGGGGATTTGCAGGTACATGGAATTTATAGGCGGGTTTTTGACAAACTTTGATCTGCATATGGATTTTTGTCAAACTACTCACAGGTGAGTTTTTATAAAAACCCCTATAAAATATTAACATATTATTATATAAACTATTGGTCAAATGTTGTACCTAACAGACCATACAATATCTACAACAACATATATTTTAGCCATCTCTCCAAAGAAAACTTCAAAGACACTGCTTGGAAAAAAATATCTTGTGACAAATTTGCAAGAACAATATAGCGTGGATACAGTATATGACTACAGACAACATTGTGAGAGCAGCATAATGATAATGATAAGTACTATGTACTTCCGTGTCAAAACACACAGCATCGAGTCTCTCTCTCTCTCTCTCTCTCTCTCTGAAAGAAGAAGAAAACGATTAGAAAAAACACTAGGCGGCAATCCAACGGTGGGGACCCCCACCCGCATAGAAAAGTCGAGGCGGGGCCCCGGGAGGGGCACCCCCGTAATTTCCTGCGCCACCAGCGGCCTCTTTATCTCTCCCCCCGTCCGCACATGTCGCCCCCATTTCGAAGCCCACCGAATTCGCTGCGATTCCTCTCCCCTCGTCTCCTCGTCCTCTAGGGTTAGTACCGCCTCGCTCCCGGATTCAATCGCGGATTGCTCTCGAGCCCGCTCGATCTCCTGCCCTGGGGCTTCGGCTCGGCCACGCGCGGTCGATCCGGGCCGTTTTTTCGGATTTTTTTTTGGCTGATTTTGTCTTTCTTTCTTTTTTCTGGGTTGCTGTGCAGGGATCGCTGGAGAGGAATCGCGACGAGGGTCGTCTCCTTTAAGGTTCGAGGCTAGGTGATTCTCTATTCTGGATGATGATTCTTGTGCTTTTTTAGTATGTTTTCGTGGTAGTTTGTGTTTTTTCACGGTCAAAAGCTGTGTTTTTTTGGGTGGTGATGTCCGGGCTGGTGTAGAACTAATCTGGCCGTTTTTTCAGATTTTTTTGCTGATTTTGTGCTCTGTTGTAAAGGCGTCGTCTCCTTTACACGTATTCGGTGTGGTTGTCGCAGCTAGTTGATGACTTCTTTAGGTGCTTTGGGCAAAGTTAGTGAACCAGATATGGTTGCTACTTTATAGATTTGTTGCTCTGTTGCGTAAAGGGGCGTAAAGTTGAGGGCTTTTTTTAGAATTAATTTCCCCTGTTCTGATGCCGTTAGGTAATCAGGCTATTGGCTCAATGATAGGGCAGGTTGCGTTGCTAAGGGTTTGGTATTTGACCAAGCTGCCATTACCTTTTTGTAAGATGCTTCTTAGAGATAATTTAGGGTTTGGTTCATAGCCATTAGTTAGATTTGACCAAGTTAGGCAAACGTTTGGTTGGGAGCCACACCTATGGCAAGATTCTTTTTCTGCCACTTGGGTCCTACGCGTCAATGACTAAAAAAAGCGTGTCAGTATTCCCTTTTGCTAGCCAATGTGTTGCTTCAATTTTGATGACCTAAGCTTAGTCAAGTTTGGCAAAAATTGTGTCAAACTTTGGCAATCTTAGTATATAAACCAAACAGGCCTTTACTCGGTTGGGTTTGGATTCATTAGGCCACAACATGATAGACCATGGGCCACAACATGTTTTACACAATCAATATTATAGTTTGAAGATTGTCTGATGATATTTACCTCGAAATGGAACACTGTGTTGCAACTTATTAAGTGTGCAGTGATTATTCTAAATAAAATTGTGTTTGCCTTGATTACTGTTGTAGACTTGTAATATTGACTGTGTTTTGTGTGTGATTTCTAGTTAACCACGCCATGGAGCACAAGGAGACCGGTTGCCAGCCTCGGGAGGGCCCAATCCTTTGCATCAATAACTGTGGCTTCTTTGGCAGCGCGGCTACCATGAACATGTGCTCCAAGTGCCATAAGGAGATGATTATGAAACAGGAGCAGGCGAAGCTGGCCGCAGCCTCTATTGATAGCATCGTCAATGGTGGTGATGCCGGGAAGGAACCTGTTGTTGCCGGTAAAATAGAGGTAGCTGTTGCTGAAGTTGAGGTCAAGACGCTTATTGCACAGCCTGCTGATGTTGCTTGTCCCGGCGAGGGGGTGATGGCGAACCCCAAGGGGAAGGAAGTCCCAAATCGATGCACCAGTTGTAGGAAGAGGGTCGGGCTTACCGGATTCAACTGCCGATGTGGGAACTTGTACTGCGTGCTGCACCGCTATTCCGACAAGCATGACTGCAAGTTCGACTATCGGACTGCAGCTAGGGATGCCATTGCTAAGGCCAATCCAGTGGTGAAGGCAGAGAAGCTTGACAAGATCTAGGGGTTCGAATGGTTGGTGAAAGAAAAGTTGCAATCTGCGGTACTTCATCATGCATCTTTGCTGCACTATCCATGCCTTTTCCTTTCATGTTGGCTGCTACAAGCTAGTTGTTCGGCATTGTGATGCATGGCACACCTCGGCAGCTTCAAGAACCCTCCTCACTGGTCAGTCCGAATGGTTTGCATGTCGGCCATGTTGTGTAAGCTTTATTTACGGTCGTCTTGCGCGGACGGTATTGTGGCTTCGCATTTAGCTAGCTCTGTAATGCACTATTGTCTCTCGCGTGTTACATTGCAACCAGTAATAGTAATCAGCGATCGTCCGTTATATGGTACTGATGGCCGTTTGCATGCACAATACTTTTCGACCTTTTAACTTTCCGATCTTCTAGCCGGTTAGGGAAATGGCACATGACATATCTTTGTTACCTACTGCAAAGACCTTTTCATTGTCATGGCTGAGGTGAGATGTTTGGTAGAATGTTGTTATGTGGTTGGTCTGTATGTTTCCCTTTTCCATGGTATATGATATATGGAGAATTTTGGCATGTTGTGCTCGTCTATGCGAAAACTTAGGCTGGTTGTACTGAATATGCTATCAAAAGGAAATACAATTGTTTGGGTCATGCTTTGCATTTAGCTTAACATTGCTATATATGTATATCGGTATATGTGAGCTAAGAACAAGTGTGTTACTGGAGTTCTCTTGGTTTGATACCTGGGAGGCTGGGAGGTAGAGCTAGTGGCATACATTTATCCTATCGATTGTGCAGTATTTAGTCTTGTAGAGTGTATAGGACCCGCTTAACATAGTTATCTGCAAGCAGGACATATTATGGGTGTGCTATTGTATTTTTAGAGACAGTTTGGCATCGCAGTTTGTTCGATTCACATGTTTTTTATGCAGCCATTTATTAACTGTTTACTTGGCAAAGGCAGCATCCTATTAAATATGGCAAGTTTTCTCCATGAAAACTTTACGGTACTCAGTACGCCTATCACTCTGCAATTCTAAACCGAGCCGTAGTCCACAACTCCACATGACTTCAGAGGAAGGTATCTCAAGGTGCGGCTATAACACATGGTTGATTTGTTGGCTGCTCAATTGGAGGTTATGCGCATTACATATTTGCGCGTAGATGTTTCTAACATAGTATCAGAGCTTAGCGTGCTTTCTTCTAACTTTCGGGGTCATGTTTGAGCATAGATCAAAGCTAGAAATACTATATCACTGTGACATGAAACACAAGAATGTTCAGTCACTCGCTTGGTGAGACTTAATTCCTTCGTTGCTAGCGCAATCTGAATCAGCTGATGGGATGTCGACGTTGTCGTACGCACCTTGAGCAGCTGGAGCGGGTTGTGTGAGCTTGTGCAGTTGTGCTGAAAAGTTGCATACGTTTCTCCGGCACTACGATCGTATCTTCATTGGCTACACCTTTATTTTTTTTTTAAAAATGTCTGTTTATCATTTTCTGTTCTCCGTCGGCACGTCTCCTGGATCTGTCATTGAATGTCGCGATGGACTCCTCGCTGTCACCAGTACCACTTCAGATCTTGGATCTCGTGTTCTCAGTGTGCTAGAATTCCAACCTTGATGGCACTAGCTGACATAGATTAGACGCAGGGCTTGGCGATCGGCATTTTGCAAATGATTAGGTTTATTTGTGTATTTTCGGGTCCTTTTTGCTTCTGATCTAATGTCTATTTTAAGTTCACACAATACAGTTGATTCGAGTACTAATGGGGCGGTTAAGAGTTCGTATTATCCTATTTTAAGGCGAGTTCTCGCTTGATACGCTCCAACGACCTAAAGTGGTATAACAAAGAACAACTGTAGTTTTTTTTTTTTGGCAATATGCTCTTCCTTTCAAAAGACAAGTGTCAACAAGTTATGGCCTTTTGTCTTCATTCTGTACCATTCAGCCAATGAGGCGCCCCTTGCCAGCAAACGGCAGACATCAGAGATTCAGTGCATAGCCTCAGTTCGTTGTTTGGTAGTACCAATTAGATGGATCGTATGCACAGTAGACAGCACCACATATTTGTAAGCAAGACAGAAGAGGATGCTGTAATCATGTCCCCGAGATAATGTATTGTACGCCATGATATAATGCGTTTGACATGCCGCACCGGATAACGAAAACAACTTGCTTGCTCAACCACCTCGAATCATCTCAACTCCAAGTCAAAATATCATATTATTCAGATCACTTCATTGATCACTTGAATAGAATACAAAGAGCAGTAGGCTGCAGTGTCTGAAACTGCACCTGCTCGTGTTTTAAGCCACAGAAGAAGAAAAATTTGCATGTCAAGAACAATCTTGATCCTTATTCCTTCATCTGCAAATTTTTTTGTTCACAGCATCAGAAGATCCTTATCCGTTCAGACTTCAGACAAAAGAATGACAGAAATAATGAGAGGTGAAATGTGGGCAAAACGAAGCGGGGCCAGATTTCTTGCGAGGCTATTTGCCTAGTCCCCTCCCCCGCCCCCCGCTGTGTTCTTAGCCCGTTGTGTTAGTGATGTGCCCAAGAGGTAATTATAAACAATTCGGTTTTATAGGCTAAGAGAGATGTTGATTCATATGGGACTATGGCTCTATTGGGTCTACAACGTGGAAGCCCATTAGCATGCTCTATAAATATATGGAGGCGGGGCTGCAGGTATTAGTGAACGAAACCCTGGCCGCCACATCCCCTTAACCGTATCCTGAAACCCTAGCCGGGCACGCGGTGCTAGCACACCAGCGCACGGCGTTCCATCCCGAACGTGTGGACTCGTGGAGCGCGCGCTGCTTTATTCTTCTTTGTCTTGATTGGCGAAAAGCGCAGGGCTATTGCGTAGGACTCGAGGAGGAGACATTCAGTTCGTGAAACGATCGACTGTTCCTTCTTCATCAACACGTATCTACGTTGGACCGGGCTGCTCCAACTCTTCTTCCGCTGCGCAGCGCATCTAGTGATAACTATCCATGACTCCCTTACACGTATATTTTCTGATTGAACACGGTAGAAAATCAATTGTTGTAGCTAGCGTAGCCTACCTGTTTACCATTCACGTTGTAACTCCTAGTAGTTCTTCTGGTAGCTTTTCTTTTCTTTTTCCTTTTGGTTGTTCTGGTATTCTCGGGCTAGCCCGCCAGGGCTTGTTTGTCTATTTTCGCCTATCTTAATAAATATGACGCACAAGTTCAGGTTCGTTCCTGAAAAAAATTAGTGCAAGCAAAGCTATTTGGGCATTGAGAGAGATCAAAGAATTCACCCACTTTATCTTTCACCTCCAAAGATTTATTGGAGAGAAGACTGAATTTGCTCTTGGAGAAAGACTGGATTGACTTTCCCTGTCATTTGTCAGGCTCCAAGGTTGAAGTAGATGGTGTAGAATTCATCCCTCAAGGTGAACAATGGCTCCAGGAGGAAGTTCCTCCTCACCCCCTTGGCGGCGAAGCTGATCGGATGGTACCGCTGCAACGACTCGTCCTGGGCAAAGCTCGCCGCCTGATGAAACTCCGCGCCGCTGTGCTTCAGAGCTCTCCTGCAACCGACCTGAACCTTTGCATCGGCGGAGCGATCCATGCCGGTCACCAAGAAGCACCCCGGCTGTCAGACTCGGATTTTCTAATCCCGGATCCTCTGTGAACATTACTGTGCTACTCCCTGGATCAGTAGGTAGCACTCACAGACTCATTGCTGAATCATATCATACAAGACACGAATTAAGATATTTAATTAAACAAACATCAGAGTGACATAGACCACGTCGGGTCAAGTTTTACATAAGGGCCACCAGGCCAAATTGATTACAATAAGCAAAAGCACAAAGCTGCAGCGGAAACAAACGGGAGGATGGAGCTCATCTCTCCACAGGCAAGCGACTGGGGTGACCGACGTACGACCGATATTATCCAAGGCATGGGCAATATAGGTTGTACGCAAGTACCAAAGAGTCCACGAGACTGGGGCGAGACCTACACTACAGAATCTACGCTACTCTTCAGGGTTCCCGTGGCCATCGTCCTCGGGCTCCTCGTAGTACTCGTAGTCTCCTTGCTCCGCATCATCTGGAGGGTTTGGGGGAGGAGCGAGAGTGAGCACAACTACCGTGCTCGCGAGCCAACACACAGTATGCAATAGTATACATGCAAGGCTTAACAAGGATGGCTCAGGTTCTTTTATTTGCTAAAGCATTAACTTAAATTATCATAATTACAAAGTCCTATGACTTAGCATTTTAAACAAATTGCATTTTTATTAAAGAGAGTAAGTGCAATATTAAATAACAGCGAAGGTTACCTCCACCTTATGCTTAAATTTTGATAACGGTTACGTCCACCGATTATCAACACTGGGTATGGAAACCCAGGAAAATCCAAAACAAGGGCTAGATGAGCCCAACACATTTCCATTCCACCCACAAGGATTTTTGAAATAGAACTAACTCAGGTTAAGATCCCATGTCTGCCTTTGACCGTAGGCGCGGCTGTTTAAACAGTTTAGACTCTGCAGAGGTGACACCTGTACTCCACAAGAGATAATCATACTCGTTACTCCACATGATTCCTTAGTCATGTAGTTGAGCGATCGTCACAGTAACGTTTCAAACTACCTTGCCCCTTCCGTCATCTCACCCCTATGGCCAATTCCATAAGTGTGCGGAATGTATACCACAACGACTAGCGCAGCTGGCAACTTCACCCTCCCCGGTGTCCCTTTCAAGCTGGCATACGTCCTGCCGCTTGCACACTTCTAAACACCAGTTGTGGGATGACATTCATGGTTCAATAATTTTACTAAGCCAAGTTACACTTTGCAGACTTGCGGTTGTACTTGTTTTACACAGGAGGTCATGACAAGATTAAGTCCTTAATTCATCTGGACGGTTCATACCGCATACCCACCATTCTCGTGCTACGTCTGCACCCACCACTCTTTCCATCCGTCCAGATGTGGTACTAGTAAGTTGTTTAGGGTTTTGGGAAAGAAAACCAATTAACGCAACACATCAGTCATCTACATCCAATGACTGCCCAAAACTATTTTTCATGTTTAAAGGATGATGATCGGGACATTTATTGTCCCTTGATTTAACAAGACTAGCATGTCGCTTAAGTACAACCTATACTAGTATTACCATATAATTACTAGGGTGACAAGGAATACGGGATTCAATTATCAAAGGATGGCTTAATAAGTAATTAATCAACAAATGGGTATTTAACTACCTTAAGCTTTAACATATCATTGTTTATAAAATTAAAGCATGCAACTTTGCTATTTTAAATAAACATAGTTTGCATAAAATGTAGGTTTGAAATGATCAAAGTATTGACTCGCCTTGGTTGAAGGCAGAGGGGTCCTGGTAATCTTGAGCTTGGTCGAAGTGGAGGTCTCCGGCGTCGTCGAATTCTAATCGGTCGAAGGTACCGGAAAAAGACACAACGGCAAAGAGAGCAAATAAATACCAACTCAATAAATAATGAACTCCAAAATGAACAAGACCAGTACCATTAGTAAGATCTTGATTTTAGAAAATTTTAGAAATTGGTTTCACAATTTTTGGAGTTATACAGAAAAAGATATGAATTTTTAAAGTTTTTCAAAGAAATTTTAATTGAAATCAAAAATCAGAAAACCGGAAAAAATCTCGCACTGACACGTGGCACACCCTGTGCACGGGTCCATGGCACTGTAGCGTGGAATGAGTCCACACATGCCGGTCCACGGGTACTGTTGCGTGGACCGAAGGCCGGTTGAACTGCGCGGGTTTACGGGTCCACGAGTCCATGGCATAGTGTCACGGGCCCACCTGTCAGAGACACAACACGGGGCGGGGCCCACTTGTCAGCACGGCGACGTTAAGCAGCGACGGCATCGCGCTCTGCGACGCCTCACGCCTCCGTTTTGCGAGAGAGAGAGAGAGGAGAGGGAGGAGGGAGGCGGGCGGGGCGCCACAGGCCGGAGGTGGAGGAGGAGGCCGAGGCGAGGAAGAAGGCGGCGGCGGACGGAGGCGAGGCAAGGCGGCCGGGGCCGAGCGCCGGAGCTGAAGACGAGGGAGGAGGCGACGGGGACCGAGGTGGCGACGGCTTCGAGGAGATGCAGCGACGGCACTGGAGGAGGTGAAGGGTGGAGGGGGAAGAAGGAGGAGGCGGCCCGGCTTTTATAGCCGACGGAGGCGAGGAGAGGGGCTCGGTGCTCGCGCAGAGGGGATTGGCGCGGGCGGGCGGTGAGAGGACGGGGCAGATAGAAGGCGCGCTGCACCGAGCGGAGGAGGTGACAGGAGCGGCGGACGCAGAGGAGGTGGATTGGGGGAAGGCACGGTGACGGAGACAGGACGGGGAAGTGGGCGCTGCGGCTGCCGGCGGCGAAGGCGGAGAGGGCAAGCGCAGCGATAGGGGGAGAGGGGCGGCGGCACGCAAACCAAAGTAACACTCCAGTGCCTTAGCTTTTTGCCAGAACCGATGATTTTGAAAAACCAAAATTTTTGATTTGAAAACCCTAATGCGAAAACAGAATGTTACACCGGCTTGGTCCCGATTTCGAGGGAGACCGAGTTGGGCTTCCCGTCGAGCCCGGGGACGATGTTGAAGAGAGAATCTGAACTTTTTTCTGCAGATACTGTCAGGCTGTTGGTGATCACCATCCCCGGCAGGTCAAACGGCTCGATCATGGCGGAAGTGAACCTCGTGATAGTGCCATTGATGGCATGGCGTTTGGTCGAGCCCTGGGGGAGCACTCTGAATGTAGCGTGGACGGCGGCGCCGCCTTCGGGCCGCTCCTGCATCGTCAGGGAGGTGTTTACGGTTGAGAGGACGAAGGTGTTGCCGCCGGATTCTTGCGTGTCACCAGCTGGGAGTTGTGTGACGACGGGACAGGGGTGATCCAGTCTGAAATCACGGCGGCGTTGCCGGTTTTCGCGTCCCAATCTCCGGTGGTGAGGCCGGCGAGGAGGAATGGTCCGAATAGGACTGCTTGTAGAGATGCAAACTCCGGCCGATTATCTGAAGATACCACTTGCAATTAGTCTGGTACGAAGATTCTGACTCAATTTATCATGCTAGATATTGATTCAGAATACTAATTTGTTTTAGTAGACTATGTTAGTGTAGTAGTATATCAACATGGTAAACTATGGATTGCCATTATAAATTGTTCTGTGGGCTTCATAATTACTGGTGGATAAACTAGTAATTTACTTCTATCAAGCTGAAGTATGTTGATGCATAGTAAAAAAGAACTCGAAAAACCGGACCTTTTATTGCTTCTGTCCTTAGGTTAATAGGTATCTGGAGTTACAAGTCATCACCACTATCCCACTGCTTGGTGATTGCGAGGAAAGTCCCTGATAAAAGAGCATGATTGAGCTGTAATTCATCAAACATTTAGAAGATGGAAAATTTTCTTGCATGCCTATGAGCATACCGGGAGATGCTAATTGCAAATCTTTGTCATTCAAATTTGCTTTTGCCCCATTCACAGATGTCCATGATGGTATTCTCACATTCAGTGTTGCAAATTGACCGTTTGTCTGCATAACAGAAAGCAAACTGACTAAACACTGATCCTTTGCAAAGAATTATCATCGAAAAACTTTCCTGTCAAATAGCATGATGATCTCATGTAGATTTACCTTTGCAGAGATGGAGAGTGAAACTTGAAGATACTGATCAGATGAGCTGAGGGGCTTCAGTTGTTGAGTAACAGCAAGACCTGCAATTTTATCCCTTTCTCCTCATGTATAGAGCCGACTTGTCTCCTTTCTCCTCAAAGTAGATAGAATCCCCAAACTTGGAAAATGATTCTATCCCTGCAAATACAAATCAGACCATTGAGAACCTTAAATTTCTATTGCCAGTTGCGAAACTAAGAACTGTTTACTTACCAGTCCCATAACAACACCAAAATTAATCATATTGTGTTCCCCAACCATGGTAGCTCACTGCTTTCGATCTTCCAGGGCCCTGGGGTAGCATGTAGATCATCACACCAGGATCCCTTCCTCTTTGAATACTTAGGACACCATTTATCAGCGCTCGCTCATAGTAGTCTGCATATGCGATTTTCTTTGTCCATCTGAATAGGTTTCGAGAAACCTGCACACTTTATTTAGCATATTGTATCTCTTGAGATGGAAATTTTGACTAGGACGTCAATTTGATGGTCATGAACAAGTAAATCACCTTAAGCATGTTGTAGGTAGTGCAAGACTCCTCATTCTCAGTGGTCAGAGTCTCAGGTAAACGCTTTGGATTGGACCTGACAAAACCATTTTCCACCATGATGTCTGACAAAGACTGAGAGAGTGGAATATTTAGGGTAATTACACACACTGTATGTATTGATAAGCTAAAGGTTACATATATAGACCAAAGGTACAGTGTAGATCAGGAACCAAAGAGCTTAACACTAAGTGTGGACCAAGAATCGAAGAGTCAGAAACCAAAGAGTCTAACAGGAACGGAAGAGTCTAACCCTCCCCCGCAGCTTGGGCGTCGGCGAACGGACGCTCAAATCGACCGTAACTCGGTGAAGATGCAGTAGGTAACCCTTTGGTGAAGATGTCGGTGTACTGAGATATCGTCGGAACGTGAAGAACGCGGACATCGCCAAGACCAACTAGTTCCTGGACGAAGTGAAAGTCAATCTCGACATGTTTAGTGCGCTGATGTTGCACCGGATTTGTTGCGAGATAGACCGCGCTGACATTGTCGCAGTAGACGAGGGTAGCTCGGCGTGGAGTACTGTGAAGCTCCTGAAGAAATTGGCGCAGCCAACACGCCTCAGCAACAACATTAGCCACATCCCGGTACTCAACCTCCGCACTCGAACGAGAGACAGTGTGTTACCGCTTCGAGGACCAGAAGACGAGATTATCACCTAGGAACACAACATAGCCTGAAGTGGACTTGCGCTTGTCGGGACAACCAGCCCAGTCGGCATCAGAGTAGACAACCAGATCTATAGAGGTGACTCGGTGAAGAAAAAAGCTGTGGTCGATGGTGCCGTGAAGATACTGAAGAATGTGCTTCACGGCGGCAAGGTGCGGCTCGCGAGGATCATGCATATGGAGGCAAACTTGTTGTACGACATAGGCAATATCCGGGTGAGTGAAAGTGAGGTACTGCAAAGCACCTGCAAGACTTCGGTAGAATGTCAGATCAACCACAGAAGTGCCAGCAGCAGAGGAGACCTTGGAGTGAGTGTCGACAGGGGTGCTGCAAGGCTTGCAAGTGGTCATGCCAGCGCGGTCCAGGATGTCTAGAGTATACTGCCACTGAGAGAGGAACTGCTGCCATCACGACGACTGACAGAAACACCGAGAAAATGATGAGCTGGACCGAGATCCTTCGTAGGAAAAGGCTGTTGGAGGGAGGCAACCGCCTGGCGGAGCACACGGTCCAAAGATGTAGTCAGCACAATGTCGTCCACATAGAGTAGCAGGTAAACAGTGTCACCACCTCGATGTGATACAAAGAGGGAGGTGTTGGACTTTGCCTCCAGGAAACCGAGGGACAGCGAGAAGGCCGCAAAACAGATGTACCAGGCCCGGCCTGTTTGAGATTGTAGAAAGACTTGTTTACGCGGCAAACATAATCTGGGCGAGATGAATCCACAAATCCAGCCGACTGCGAACAGAATACAGTCTCCGAGAGTGTGCTATGAAGAAACACATGCTTAACATCCAGCTGGTGGATAGGCCAATCCCAGGATAGGGCCAGAGAGAGAACTATGCGAATAGTGGCCGGCTTGACGACTGGACTGAAAGTCTCATCAAAATCAACACCAGGACACTGTGTGAAACCACGAAGAACCCATCGAGCCTTATAGCGGGCAAGAGTGCCATCCGAATTGAGCTTATGCCAAAAATATGCATCCCATTGACCACATTGGCATTGGATGACCGTGGAACAAGATCCCATATGTTGTTGGTCTGAAGAGCAACGTATTCTTCCTCCATGGCGCTTCACCAATTAGGGTCGGCGAGAGTAGCCCGGTATGTGCTCGGAATAGGAGACAGTGTGGCGGCATGAAGGTTCATGCGGGTGAGCATCTGTAAAAAATCGTGCTTGCCACGAGTCACCATGGCATGGGAGTTGTCGACCGGCTGGAGTGGCACAACACCTGAGAGAAGCTATGGGAGAACGACCCCGCTGGGAGTTGGCGGGCCAACTGGTAGACCGGCAGGAGTACCGTGTGCTTTGACTGCCACAGGAAGAGCCACGGCTGGAGCACTGGGTGCTACCACAGCCGCAGGGCTAGGAGGAACGCTGTCGGTCGGTGTTACATGCGCGCTGGGAATGCGCACAACATCGGGTGCTGCAGGCGCACTGGGGCCGTGCACAACCGACGCAGGAGAGGCAGCACCGTCGGGCGCCACGGCCGGTAGGAGTACGGGCATGTGCACCACACTAGGAGGGGTACCAGGACCTGCAAGATGCTGAGACCCAATAGGCATCGGCGTGTGATCAAGCTCCAATAAAAAATCGAAGTCAGTGGGAGAGGGCAGAGCGGCGAGGTCGGCAAAGGGAAAGGAGTACTCGTCAAACGTAACATGACTTGAGATGATGACCCGATTTGAGGAGAGATCAAGGCATCGGTATCCCTTGTGTTCGAACGGGTTGCCGAGAAACACACACATAGTGGAGCGAGGAGAAAACTTGTGAAGAGCGATGGCAGAAAGGTTCGGGTAACACTTGCAGCCAAAACACACGAAGGTGAGAGTAGGAGGGGGAACACCAAAGAGGGCAGGTATGAAAAAATAGAGAGTTTTGGTGGGTTGGCGATTGAGAAGGTAGGTAGTGGCGTGAAGAGCCTCAACCCAGTAAGAGGAAGGAAGGTTTGCCTGAAACATAAGAGACCAAACAATGTTATTAGTGGAACGAATAATACGTTCGGCCTTGCCATTCTACTGAGAGGTGTATGGACATGACATGCAGAGTGTAACGCCATGGGTAAGGAAAAAAGTACGAGCGGTGGAGTTGTCAAACTCACGACCATTATCACACTGAATACTCTTGATCTTAGCACTGAACTGAGTAGCAATGTAAGAAAAAAAAAAGTCAGAGATAGTAGCAAAAGTATCATATTTCAGACACAAAGAAAACGTCCAAAGATAATGCGAGCAATCATCAAGAATAACCAAGTAGTATTTGTAACCGGACACACTAACGACGGGCGAGGTCCAAAGATCACAATGAACTACATCAAAATTCTTGAGAGTACGAGACTGTGAAGTAGCAAAAGGTAGACGCACATGGCGACCAAGTTGACACGCATGACAGATAGTGTCGGCGGGTCCATTATCACAAGCAATGGCGGACACACTAGTAAGGCGAGACAGGGAGTCAAGGCCAAGGTGCCCGAGATGACGATGCCAAAGGAGGCGGAGGCACCGGCGATGAGTGCGCACGAAGGGGAGGTAGACACCGGCAGACGCAAGGGGTAGAGAGGTCCGGTGCTATTGCACCTGGTGATCATGTTCCTGAAACGAAGATCCTTGACAGAAAACCCAACAGGGTCAAACTCAACGGAACAGTTGTCAATAGTGAATTGACGAACGAAAACAAGATTCTTGATAAGGTGCGAGTGACAAGAACATTAGTAAGATGAAGAGAATCAAGACTGGTGGAACCAGTGGAGGTGACGGATAGCAGTGACCCGTCACCGACAACGATGGTGGAAGGAGTGAAGGAGTGAGGAGGGTGGGAACGGGAGAGGTTACCGGCGTTCGACGTCATGTGCGAGGTCGCAGCTGAGTCCATGTACCAGTCGATGGTCGGCGGGGACGAAGTTGCGAAACTCCGCGTCCAGATACACAACACACGTCTCTTGGTTGCCGATGAATTGTTGCTCGAGGCCCACCCATATGAGCCGCACTGTGGAGGTAGGAGTCATCACGATCTCAAGAAGTTCGGTGAAGATGGTGTCGTAGAGCCACGAGAGAACGAGATAATCCATTCGGACCCGGTCTGTGACGTCGGGGTGGGCGTCGTCGGAGAGGGCATACTTGCCGAGGGTGACGAGGAAGAGGCCGTGTCATTTGTTGTAATTCGGAGAGGCGAGGTCGAGGACGACAGGGACGAAGATCTTGATGTTGAGGACGTCGTATGACTGAGTATGGAGGGAAGCAATGGCGGTAGCCTCAGAGAGGACCAGTGCCTGCCCGGCCTCCTGCTCGTGGCGCGCGCGGCGGTAGCCTCCTGCTCGCGTTGTGCGGCAGTGGCGACCTGCTGCTCGCGGTGTGCGGCGGCGGCGGTGTCGTCTTCGCCGGCCATGGCGGCGGGATTAGCAGAAGGGTGCAGTCGCAGGTGCGATCCGCTCTAATACCATGAGAGAGTGGAATATTTTGGACAATTACACACACTATATGTATTGATAAGCCAAAGGTTACATATATAGACCAAAGGTTACAGTGTGGATTAGGAACCAAAGAGTCCAACACTAAGTGTGGACCACGAACTGAAGAGTTGGAAACTAAAGAGTCTAATAGGAATCGAAGAGTCAAGAACCAAAAAGTCTAACATGAACCAAATAGTCTAACAAAAGCAACTGCAAACTTCTGCCATCTAAAATTCATTACCAGCACCCTTCGAAAGATAAAAAATCATTACCAGAACTCACTGACAGATGTGCCACCAGTTGCATAGCTATGAGACGAATTCACTATGTCCATAAAGAATGTTGCAATTTCCTGTTTCATGAATTAGGTTTATGGTCAGCTTCACTCAGATTCACTCAAGTTAAACAAGAGAACAGCTATTGACAAGAAGAAGAAACACATTGTAACAGTGAGATAGTAAGGTACTACAGTAGTTTCTCCACAGATCTATAAGAATTGACTCAAAGAATTGGAAAAGGAGATAGTAGATGAAGCTAATGAAACCATAAAGTGGTCCAAAATAATAGCCGAATTGACAAATCACAAATTTGACATCCATTCAGTATCTAATAACAATCGAAGGTTATGCACGCTGGAATTCCAACAAGTGTTAGCTCTTGTGCTGGTCCAAATGAAATGAGCAATCATGGCCGGAAAGAGAGAGAAACAATGATCAACTGAAACTGGTCTATCCTCATCCACTGATCTAACCATAGCTATTCTGAAATTCAAATTCGTTTCTTTGTGCATCTCAAGAAATTTTTTTTCTGCTATGAGGAAACTGTCCAAATTGATTGGGGAAACTGGTAGGTTCGTATTCATTCCACCCACAAGATTCTTCTTTATCTACGAAGATGGTATTCTTAAAACTCTAGAAATCAAATTTGTCTAGAAACTTCTACCTTGTAAAGAAGATCACAAGTTACTTCATATTATTAAGAAACTCTCGGCCGGCCCAAATGTAACATCCTAAATTTCTGAGCTCTAAAAATCTTTTGAATAATTACTTGTTGGAAAATACAATATTTGATTTTCTATTAATTTTTAGTATTTTTATTTAAAAGCTTAATATAGACCTTCATGACAAAATGATTTAATGTGTTTAATCCCAACATCAATAATTGTCAAAACTATTTTATTTGGATTCTATGAGCTTAGATATATTTTGTAGAATTTTCTGGAATTTTTCAAGTTTATTTGCTATTTTATAATTGCTATTTGGACTTTCTGTATTTTCTAAAATAGAAAATATATTTAAAATCCTTCGGAATAGTAACGGGCAGAAACCCAAACCTATTCCTACACGGCCCAGCACTGTGCAGCCCAATCGCCCGCCCCCGCGCCCCTCCCTCCGCTGGATCTCCGACGCGTGGCCCTTTTGCGTCGATCTCGCCCGCCTGCTCACCCACTCTCCCTCTGCCGCTGTCAGGTGGGGCCACCGAGTGGTCGTCGTCCTCGACGAGCTTCCTCCTCGCGCCCGACCAATTTTCCTCCTCGCGCCGACTGGTCGTGCCGCCATTGCCAGAGCTCGGCTCGACCACGACAATGGCGATTTCCAACCGAAGACTCCGAGTTTTCCGCACCAAATCTCTAGCCCTTATCTTCCCGCACCCGAATCCGGCCGAATCAAATCTCAAATCGGTTTCAATCTCTGGGATTTTCGAAATTGGTTTCGCATTCAAAACGGACTCAAATCGGGATTCCTTATCCCGACTCTCCCAAGCTCTATAAAAGCCACCCCTAGGATCACCCGGTCCTCCGCAACCCAGAGCCGCCACCCTCGTCGCCCCGATCATTCTAGCGCCGCCACAATTCGAGGTTTAGGGTTTTTTGGCCGAGCTTCTTCTCCGACGAATTGCGCCGCCGTTGTCGCCTTACCCCACCGACTGCACCATCGTGATCAGCATTGCTTAGGTTACCCCATGCGCCCCTCCCCGCTGCCGGAGCCTCCGTTCGACATTAGCCGAGGCCGCTCCGCCGCTCTGATCTCGCCGTCGGCTGCCACTGTCGACCTCAGCCGTCTGCAAGTTCACCATTAGGTGCGCAATAGCGCCAGCAATCGTTTGGTACCATCCACCGTCGGCGAAACGCCGCCGTTCGCCGGTGACCAAGGGTCCCGAGCGCCGCCGTCGATCTGATGTGGCGAGTCTGCTTCAGCTTCCACATCAGCACCCGAGTCGACATGTTGCGCACGTGGCTTCTTCGTTAGTGCGTGCATGGCACGGTCCACTGCTTCTAAATTCCCGTGGCTCGGTAGACTCTGTCCACCGTTAGCCATCTCACTGACAAGTGGGTCCCATATGTCAGAATTTTTTTTAATGATTTGTTTTTGGAAATTCCTTCGCTGACGCAAGCTTTGCGCAATAATCCATTTATCCTTTATAAAAATTAGGGTTTTTAATTTATTTTCAAACTTCCAAAGCCCACAACTTTTGCATCCGAACTCCGATTGAGCTTATTCAAATTTGTAAATTCATATAAAATCAAAATCTATTTAATGGTGAATTTTATTTGATTTTTTGAGTTTGTTTTGCCTCTGTTATTTATTTGTTTTTGTTTCTTTTACCTCGTTTGCGAGTAGACGTCGATACTTCGGGAAATTTTGGAGAAAAAAGAGCACCTCAAGATCAAGACCTAGACCTATTCCAAGGCAAGTTATACCTTTGATCATGTTGCACCCAGCTTTCAAATTACTTTGATTCAAATTATTGCATTTTAAATTTAAGTATGTATTTAAATGATTTTGGGTCTAGTTAATGATCCAATTTGTTATATCCACCTTGTCAATTGTATGTCGTATTCTTTTGTCACCCTAGATTGGTTCCTGACTAGTTGGTAATATCATAGCACCAACGTGGGTTGGTTAGATACGATTAGACTGCTTAGCCAAGCCACGAGTCTTCATTTCATGTGAGTCGCAAATATAAATGTGACTAATGGAATATGGAACTGTGTGATAAAAACTGTATGTGCTATGTGCTATTACTCATTGGTGGCATGTGTTGCACTTAACCAACAGGGTGGGAAAAGATTTAGACTGAGGCAAGTGGTGAATTTTGTGTGATTGGTGGAGCTTTGTGCTGGGAATAATAAAACTGTGTGATTTAGTTACAATTGGAAGTCTTGCCTTGGTCAGTTAAGGACTTCACTTTGTGCACCATTGAACTGGGCCTTACTGTACAACCACATGCCTAGTATGGGTTGGGCCTAACTTAGTAAGTTATGGAATCTTGACGTTGACAACTCAGGTTGTAATTGAAGCTGCGTGATGGGCTGGAGGTGTGATAGGTCACATCGCGGGACGGTTTACCGCATCCCTGTCCAACGGTGTGTGTCGTAATCAAATGCTGTGTGTATTGGTTGGACGGCAGTAAAGCACATCGGGAGTGCCAATGCTTGAGACGAAGTTTCCGGAAGGTTTTGTTATGACCAGTGTGGGCCGCACTGATTGTATCGTGTAGGTAAAGTGTACAACCTCTGTAGAGAGTTAAATCAATCTATTCGAATAGCCGCGTCCGCGGTCATGGACATACTCGGGGATTTCACACGAGGGGTGGATTTTCATAAAACCTTTGGGAAGGGAGCTGTGTGATCTAAGTCATATGGCAGTGTGAATAACTTGTTTAGACTGTGTGTCTTTGTGAAATCAAATGATAAATTATTATTGTTTACTTGTTTTGAATTATGTTTTCAATCTATTATTCCTATTCAATTGCAAATGTTGCATTTCTGTAAAATAACCACAGAACCCATTCCTTTGGAATAAGCCATCATCTATAAATTGCATTATGTGGTATGACTTGCGAGTACGGTTGTGTACTCATAATTGCTATAATCAATCAACAGAAGTGGAGGAGTCATCGCCTTCTTTTGAAGAGGAGTTCTGCGAAGGTTGATCGTTATGGTGAATTGATGGGATTTCGCTGGAGTTTACTTTGTTTCCGCTACAGTTTATTTCTTTATTGTCAGTCATGCATGGCTTAATAAATGTAAAACTCGACCTTAAGGTCACAATAGTTCTTTGCTATTTAAATTACTTATTTATTTATTATTTCGTTGCATGGAGGTGATATTTCATCAATGTTGACACTGTGTGCACTAGCGTGATCCTGGACTAGTGCAGCATACACAGAGGGTCTAGATTTGCATATTTGGGTCCCGACACCATAAGCCGGCCCATATATGGGCACCCTACCGGAAACCCTAACAAGGTCAGGAGGCTATATATAGGGGGGACCTCCTACCATTGTAACACGATTTTTGAGAAGCAACAAAGCGAAGCATGAAGTCCCCTCATATCTTTGTGTTCAATCTACTGTTGTATTCTTGTGTACTTGATTCGTTCTTACGATTCTGAATATTGTTTACGAGGTAATCGCTCGGACTGGACTCGCCAACGATGATTTCTCAACACGTTGTCAGCACGATCGACTCTCCTTGCATCGAAAGGTAACCATCGAAGAACGACACTCGTAAATTAAATTGTATTTTCTAGATTGCTTTCAATTCAACAAATTTAGCTTTCTAGATTGGTTTTCTACACGCAAATCTGCCCTAATCTACCGCGAGCTGACGTGCAGTCGCCGGCCAAGCCGATCGGTGGGCGCATGAACAGTACCCGCTTGAACAATACATCTTGTATGAACAGTAAATAAATCGGCACGACAAGGAAGTCGTGCGCCGCCGACTTGTCGTCGGCCTCCACCGGCCAGCAGTCGCCGCCGACCTCCACAGGTCGGCGCCGCCCCTGCATGGGCAAACCACGCCGCACGGACGGCCGCACTTCAAGACGGTTCCATCTGCCGCTGCACGGCCTCCCGCAGCGCCACCATCCGCCGCCTCACGGCTAGCCGCCGCGACGGCGCCGCCCGGCGGCCGGCAAGAACTACGCGCCCGCGACGGCTCCACATCGCCAATGCGAGGCCTCCCACAAGCGCCGCCCTCACGGCAAGCACCGCACGCCGCCCGGCCGGCGCCAACTCCGCACCCGCATGGGCTCCACGCCGCCGAGCCAACGGCCGGAGAGGCGTTGCGTGGCCCGCTGGCGCCGGCGATTCGCATACGGGCGCCGACGCCGAGTCACCGCCACGCCTCCGCCGCCGTGCCACCTCCTCACGACGCCGCCGCCGCCGCCCGCCGCTCCATCGCTGACCGCGGCGGCTCCCATCGAAGGGGCCGCCGTGGCTCCAATGGACGGAGCCGCCGTCACGCGCGGCACCGGGGGTAGGGAAACCCTACCCCCGGAACCCCCTTTTTCAGCGGTAGCAAAACGAGCCGGTCCATGAAGGCCAGCCCAATCCACGGCCAAAGGAAAAAAAAGAAAAGAAAAATAATATTCAGTTTTGCAAAAAAGACCCTCGAATTCTAAAAATTATGAGAAATTTTATAGGAATAAGAAATTTTACGGAAAACCCCTTGGATTTTCTGAAAATTACTTGTAAATTTTCTAAGGACTGAAATTTCATGTTTTAACCCCTGAAAATTGCAGAATTCACTAAAAGTTCTTTTCAAGCAAAAAAAGGCTTCGGGAATTCAAATTTTGTTATTGCTATTTCTATGCAATTTATGTACTGTATTTACTATTTTTGATTATTTGTGATTATTTATATTGCTTTTAATCAGTAAAAAATAGCAGTAAATTATGAAAAAATGCATAGAAAATACGGGGACATTATGAGAATTTTTGCAAATTACCAGCACTAATCTTATGCACTTTTTGCATAACTATGTAGATGACTAGCATTACGAATCGGGAGTTCGAAAAGCTGGCCCAGCATGGCCACAATTATCTGACTTGGGCATCAAATGTCGAAATTGTACTTGGAGCCAAGAAGCTTCATGCTGTTATTGGACTTAGCACCTCGAAGGATGCTACTTCAACTGCCGAGGAGAATGATCAAGCACTTCATTTTCTCATACACCATCTCTGCCTAACGCTCAAGAATGAGTATATGGCAGAAAAGAACGGACTAGCTTTATGGACTGCACTAAAGAAGCGGTTCGAGAAGTTGAAGTACACAATCCTTCCTCTGGCAATGTAGGATTGGAACTGATTACATTTTGCTGACTACAAGACCGTGGGGGAGTACAACTCTGCATTGCACAAAATTTGTACAAGTCTTCAACTCTGTTGTAAGGTAACCACAGATGAGCAGAAGATAGAAAAAACTCTCTACCTTCCACTCAAACGCGGTGCAATCCGCACGCAATTATCGTCAGGATGGCTGCAAAGAGTATGCCGAACTGATTGAATCATGCAAGTTGCGGAATCTTAAGATGATGTTTTCTGAAAGAACTACATCTCACAGCCGCCTTGTAGGAAAGTTGGCCATGAAGTCAACGCAAGCAACTACAAGGTAAGAAAGCCTCAATAGAAAGAGGCAGGAAGGGTAAGGTCATGGGTAGCAAAACCAAGCAGAATGCCCAAGCCAAGAAGGGAAAACAAAAGAAGCGCGATGAGAAGCCTTATGGTCAGCAGAACCAAAGTTGCTACAAATGCGGCACTTGGAGACATTGGTCACGTGTTTGTCGTGAGCTGCAACACGTGATCGATGCCTTCAAGGCTAAGAAAAAGAGCAAAGGACAACATGAGGCACACTCGCCATTACAGGCATAGAGGATCCACAGTCATGGGATGCACCCATGGATGTGGACAGCCAAGTAGAAACCTCCATCACACCTACTTTGTACATCGCAGTGGCAGCAGCTGTAGTTGCCGAAGAAGAGAAGATGGACATGGCACAGATTCAGGAAGAAGTTTCTTCATACTTTGCTGGTTCGATCTAGTGCACGCATTGCACTTAGATTTTATAGTCATTTGCAGTTTATGGTTGTGATAGAACATTGATTTTGAATAATGGTTGTAAGCTCTAGGAGAGCAAAGCAATAAATTCTTATTGTGAGTCCCGCACGATTTTTTACCGTATTAACAACAAATTGTGTTCTATTTTGGAGTATTTTACTTATGTGTGTGGATTTCTTCCTACCCATATTAATAAAGACTTATATATATATATATATATATATATATATATATATATATATATATATATATATGAACGCAAGTGGCACCCTATGGAAGAAGTGTGCTTAGTAGAGTGGCACAACGAAAACCATATTAAGATAGACAAAAAATTTCCAGTCGATCAGCAAGAATGCTGGTAGTCTTACAACGATCGCAGGCAGCGACACTTGTGTAATAGGCTTAGGAAGAGCCACAATTATACTCCCGATGGGCACAATATTAGTTATTGAAGAAGCCTTGTTGTACTCAGAATCGACTCGGACTCTCTTAAGCTTTAAAGATATGCACGCTAACGGTCTCCACGTAGAGACTGAAGAAGAGTATGGTAAGGAATACCTACTCATTACAAAACACGAGGAAAATAGAAAAAGGGTATTAGAAAGACTTCCTTCGTATGAATCTGGGCTATACTACACTCACATTAAGGCACCTGCAGTCTATACTGTCCCGAAAATAACTTTTAGAAGCTCTGAACTTTTCTGTCTCTGGCATGACATATTAGGCCACCTCGGTCTTAGAATGGTGAGAAATATAATTACTAATTCTCAGGGTCATAATTTCAATGTAAAGAATTTCCCGAATCCATAAGATTTTGTGTGCCCTGCATGTGCCACTGGTAAAATAATTACTAGATCCTCTACTATGAAAGTAAATGATGAAATCCCTGCATTCCTGGACCGTATCCAGGGAGACATTTGCGGTCCTATACAGCCCCTGTCAGGGCCGTTTAGGTACTTTATGGTGCTCATCGATGCTTCCTCCAAATGGTCGCATATATGCTTATTGTCTACGAGAAATCACGCTTTTGCAAAGCTGATCTCGCAGATAATTAAGATTAAGTATAATTTCCCTGATCATCATGTGAAGTCCATCAGGATGGACAACGTTGGATAATTTACTTCGAAGGTATTTGATGATTATTGTATGGCAATATGAATTACTGTTGAGCATTCCGTACAACATATCTACACCCAAAATAGACTAGCAGAGGCATTAATTAAAAGAATTAAATTTATTATCAGACCGCTCTTGCAGAATTGTAATTTACCAACCACATATTGGGGACACGCGGTCCTGCACGCAGCAACTCTTATCAATTTTCAACCATCAGCATAGAACATTCATTCACCTATGCTACTAGTGCAAGGGTCAGCACCGAAAATCTCTCATCTTCGAAGGTTTGGTTGCAAGGTTTATGTACCTATACCACCACCGCAGCGAACTGAAATGAGCCCTCTCTGAAAGTCTAGGATATACGTTGGTTATGAGACATCATCCATTATCATGTATCAGGACCCTATGAGTGGAGATTTGCATACAGCCTGGTTCGCAGACATCATATTTGATGGGGATAGTTTCCCGTCTTAAGGGAAGAAATCAACCCCTTGATGAAAAATATTGGGAACTGACATGGTAAACCACAGGAATCCATGCACATGACCCGCGCACTAGTGAAACAAATAGAGAAGTCCAGAAGATAATAATTGATTTGCAAGCATTAGCGAATCAACTGCCTGACCACTTTAGTGATTTGAAAAGCGTGACCAAGTCGCATGTGCTTGCACGCAATGCACCGGAGAGGGTTGAAATACTAAAGAAAATTGAAGGTATCCCTAATCCCGTCCAAAGGCCTCAGAATAAAAGGACGAGAACTCCGGCCCCTCGAATCCCAAGTAACCGGGGACGCCTGGCGAAAAAGGACAAGAAGAACTTGCCACAGCCGATCACTTAAGCTCCCTACAACGGAAGGGGAACCAGTTGAGACCTGACACCAGTATGGAACCTTCAGTAAAAGGCATACCGAATTTGAATATTCCCACAGAGGGAGACATCAGCATGGATGTGTGCGCACACATCGGAGCTGAAAGACTAAAGGGATATACCCCACAATTGAAAGCAGCAGTACGCAAGTAGAAGCACTAGAAGTATCACCCTATGAAGAAATAGCTATAAATTATGTGACAACGGGAGAATGTATGAATAAAACAACAGCCAATGTCGACATTTATTTTGCAAAGAAAATTGAGACAATCATTGATCTTGATCCAGAGCCTGCATCGTTCGCTGAATGTAAGAAAAGATCAGATTGGAAAGATTGGAAGAAGGCAATAAAAGTAGAATTATTATCTCTGAATAAAAGAGAGATATTTAGGCATGTAAGCCGCACGCCTCCCCATGTGCACCCCGTATGGCATAAGTGGGTATTTGTTCGAAAGAGAAATGAAAATAATGAAGTTGTAAGACATAAAGTAAGGCTCGTTACACAAGGTTTCGCTCAACGACCAGGAGTCGATTATGAAGAAACTTATCCTCCCGGTCATGGGTGGAACTACCTTTAGATATTTAATCTCAATAGTAGTAAACTTGAATTTGAAAATGAAATTGATGGATGTGGTAACTGCATACCTTTATGGGAACTTGGATTCAGACATTTATATGAAGGTACTTGAAGGTATCCCTGTCCCGAACCAAGACAGAGCAAACAGAAATCTGTACAGTGTGCAACTCAGAAAGTCACTGTTTGGATTGAAGTAATCAGGCAGAATGTGGTATAACTGCTTGAGCGACTTTCTCTGCAAGAAAGGCTACACAAACAATGAGGATTGTCCCTGTGTTTTTATACGGCGATCCCAGGATTGATTCGGTATAATATCAGTATATGTAGATGATCTGAATATCATCGGGACCATGAAAAATATTAAGAAAGCAAGCCCTTACCTGTAGTCAGAATTCGAAATGAAAGACTTGGATTTAACCAAATACTGCCTAGGCTTGCAGGTTGAGCATACCCCTGAAGTGATCTTAGTACATCAGTCAACCTACACTTAGAAAGTGTTAGAACGGTTCGCTTTGAAAAGGCATATCATTCGAAAGTACCGATGGTCGAGAGATCCCTGCAGCAAGATAAGGACCCGTATAGACTTAAAGAAGAGGGGGAGGAAGTCCTAGGACCGGAATTCCCGTACTTGAGTGCAATAGGAGCACTCATGTATTTGGCAAACTGTATTAGACTGGACGGTGCATTTGCAGTGAACCTGCTAGCAAAGTACAGTGCAGAACCTACCAAAAAGCATTGGCAGGGAATAAATGACATTTTTCGATACCTTCAAGGAAGCAAAGATCTTGGTCTATTCTACAGAAAGAACCAAGACCTAACTATGACTGGCTACGCAGATGTTGAGTACCTATCAGACCCGCATACAGCTAAGTCGCAAACATACTATGTATTCCTATATGGTGGAACTGCAATTTCATAGAAATCGTATAAGCAAAGTTTTGTATCTACTTCGATGAATCACTCGAAAATATTAGCACTATACGAAGCCTCACGGGAATGTTCTTCGCTTCAGCGGATGATTCACCACATCCAGTAATCATATGAATTGAATACCGTGCAAACCCCCACTATTATCTGTGAATATAACGCGGTTTGTGTTGCACAAGTGCAAATGGGTTATGCGAAGAGTCCTCTAACTAAGCATATCAATCCCAAGTTCTTCTATGCTCACAAATTGCTAAAGATGGACGAAATTAAAGTACTGCATACTAAGTCATGTGAAAATCTTGTAGATTTATTCACTAAGTCACTACCAGCGTCTAGCTTTGAAAGATGCATACATGGAATTGGAATGATGAGACTTAGAGAAGTGCAGAATTCAGGGGGGAATCTTCACGTACTCTTTATTGAAACTTGATCACGAAGATCGAGTACCCAAAGAATAAATCCTAGAGATTAAATGAAATTGGGTGGATTGTACTCTTTTTCCCTTGATGGGTTTTCTCCAAGTTTCTGAAGGTTTTTAATAATGTTTTTGCAATGATTTTTTCCACTGTATTTTTATGGAGTTTTAACAGGCATGCACATGTGAGAATGCATATCATGTACTCTTCTCGCCTACCGAAACCCTAAATTTTTCATGATTTTGAGAAGCAATAAAGCGAAGCTCAAGAATTTTTATGGAGTTTTAACGAGGCATGCACATATGAACAAAATTTTATGCACCACTGAACAAAATCACATTTTCTGACACGGTTGCTGAAATAGTCGGCAATGCCGACCACCATATCGAGGGCCTTGGGGTTCCCGACCACCGTACACTGATCAAGTAGGCCCTGCATGATCTGTAAGAGAAAACGCAGAAGATTTCAGTGATGCAAAGCTACAGAGTTGCTGGGTACTGATCAAGAAGCGTGAGCATATGCAGCAAAAATGCAGAGCCAGGTGACTCAGGTGACGGTTTTGGACGAGGAGAGTGGCTGCTACCTCGTGGATGGTGTAGTAGGGAGCCCAGGTGGTCTTCGCCATCGGATCTGACCATCCCGACCCCTAGGTGCCTCCGGATCCGGACATCCTAACCCTCGGCGTCAATCAGCATCATTGTCCACCTTGCTGTCGTCAACATCGATGGGGAGTACACCACCATTGGGATCATCCTCCTTCGATCCGACAATGAATACACATGTGCTCCACCACCATGGTCTTCACCGTCGCCGATGCCATGTACTCTTCCGAGGTGCTCTAGCACCGATGGTTCACTTCCGCCTCAACATGTATTGTGTCAGACTCATCGCCCATCTTCTTCCTCACACGGCGTCTCCAAGGTGCTCCACGTCGGTACACCTCGTTGTTGAGGTGCTCCGCCTCAGCGTCTACCGTGTTGGACCCCCCCCGCCATCTTATTCCTCATCGGCATCTCCAAGATGCTTCGCTTCGACGTGTACCGTTTCATACCTACCACCCATCTTCTTCTTCGCCGACGTCTCCAAGGTGCTCCCCGCCGGTATAGCACAACGCCAATGTGCTCCCCCTCGATACCTGATTGTGTGTACGGTGGGGGGGGGTGATAAGATGTATTCACTATATATCTTCAAAATTGAAAGTGTTGTATAACATTTGAGTTGTATGTCTGAAAATATTAATTCTATATAATACATGCCAAGTTGTACAAATACTTGACTATAGCAAGATTCATATTGGTGTACTGTGGTTGGCTCAATCAAAATTTGAAGTTAGGAGAGAGATATGAGATGGTGATGTGACAATTAAATGGCCCGATGGGACAATATTGATTTCTAATTCCAACCAAATTCTATTGGCACAAATCTCGAGGTAGCAACAGAGGGGAGAGATTGTGAGTGTAGGTGGACGCGAGTGTAAATCGGCGTTTCCGGTAATGGCCCTGCCTAAAATTGAAGTGGCGTTTATAGGATAAAACTAATATGAGACAAGAAACATGCATCATCAGCATGATTTTTTTTAAATTGAAGCGCGACGCAACGTACCGACGAAGTGCCCGCGGAGTTCGACGTCGGGGCCCTCCCAGCCGCCGCAGGGCGCGGCCGGCGCCGGCAGCTCGGCCTGCATCCGGAAGCTCCATACGAGCCTATCCACGTCCAGTAGCAGCAGGTACTCGAGGTTCGTCTACTGTGCACGCCCGTACACTGGGTCGTCGCCGTCCAGACGCACGTCATGCAGCGACACCAGCTCCAAGCACGCTCCACCGCCGCTAGCCGCGCCGAGCCATCGGCACCGGAGCCGACGCCCTTGAGCGCCCGGTACAGCATCACCTAGTCGAACTCCTCCTTGGCGACGCCGCCGCCGTCTGCGGTGCCGAGGGGGAGGAGGCCGCGCGGGGGCATGAGGTCCATCCACGCGGCCTCGTCGTTGGGGTTGAGGTGGTCGTGGAACAGCTCGCGCCACTCCTGTTGGAGTTAATCTCGTTTTAGTGGTTTTTTTAGCTTTCAGTTTCCAGAGTTATTAGTGTTGGAAATTAATCTAGACTTGCCAAGTATAGGGTGATCCTGATACAATCAGTATCGGATCAATTTAGTTTATTTCCTTTGTTATGCTTTTCATATTTAGTTTTGGTTTCTAATGTGAGCCCGAATAGGTTTCCTACTCGGAAACCGAGTTGGATCAAAGAATCCAAATGCTCAGCCTATATAAGGGCACATATGGTCTTGTAACTTGAACAACAAGAGCAATAGAGTAAGAGAAAATCAGAAAAGCTGCTGTTGTTCCGGCGGCACAAAATTTTTGTTGTGTTCTTGTGTTCGCATTCGAGGGTTCAATTGCGTTCGCGTGTGTTCGTCTTCGGTTTGGACCAACAATTGGTATCAGAGCTCTAGGTTCGAAACCCTAGCTGCTACCCCGGGAGGGGTGATCTCGACTCCCGGGGTGGCATATACGGCGTGGCGGTGGGTGCGGCGGCGTCCCAGGGCGTGTGGCGGCTGGCTGTATCATAGCAGATGCATAGCGCTCAGCGGCGGAGCGCATGGCAAGGCACAAGGAGGCGAGGTGCGAGGAGAAGCTGTGCGGCGCGGACGGGCAACGCGTGGCTCGGTCGGACGACGACGGCTCTCGGCGGTCGCGGCACTACGCCTCGGGCGCACGAGGTGTAGCGCGTCATGTTGCAGCAGATGCCGTCCACGCAGAAGTTCGTAGACAGTGACGACACCTCGGACACGGCGGCATCCAAGGCACCAGCGAAGGTGCGTTCGGTAACCTTCCAATACCTAATGCTCACTGAGACCAACTATGACTCTTGGCGGTGAAGATGAAGGTGTTCATGCGCATTAGAGTTGGTGAACAAATACAACTAGATTTTTTAATATAATATGGGAGCATCTATGCTTTAAGTGACTGAAATTTCTTTATCCATAAGTCATGTTTCTTAATAGTAGAATTTTGATCCATTGGATACCACTAGTTTCTATGTTGAGACAAAAAAAATTCTAAACTAGATAAAAGTAAATGTAGGTGAATCCTACAAATACAAAAAAAATCTAAACTAGACAAAAGTAAATCTAAGTGAACCCGACAAATACAAAAATATAATTAAAAATTACAGTAGAGCTGTGCTAAAATTTCATATCACTTGATGATGCAATTTTAGGCTTAGTATTGTGCAATTGTAAGTGACTAATGGATAAGAAAATTTTAGGCAACTAAAAATTAGCAAAACCGATATAACATATGTATTGTAGCATCTAACCATGCAATTGCGTGGAAAATTCGGCTAGTTTTACAACAATTTCATTCATGATCTGTTCTTTATTCTGTTTACAGTTACTTCAGTACATGCAATAGGAACAGTGGCGCTTCTGCGCTGCTTAATTTAGAACATGCAGCAAACTAAAGCTCTACTTACCTGTTATCGGATCAGTCAGAGATTTCAGGGCATTGAGATTCGAGAATTGGTATTTGTGAGTTTTACTAGAATCGGTGAAAATGCAAATCTTGTTTTGGTTTTAATAGTGCTACCAGTAGCAAAAGGCTGGCAATGCGCTACGCTTCGGTTTGTCTCGAGTCATCTTGTGTTCTGATGAAAATCATTTGAAGAATGTACCTTTTGCAGGTAGATTTGCTTCTCAGACCTGTCCTTTGCATTTGTCGTGAGGGCTGTTGGGTTCATTACCCATACCAACCCTACCAATGTGTACCAAAGTTTAGTAGTACCAAAATTTGGTCATGGAATTTTTGGCCCAAGTTTTGTTCAAATTTTGGCAACAAAATAAACTAAACTTGCAATGAAGAAAGAATCTCACCAAAGTTTGGTAACAAATCAAATGAGTGTCAAATTTGGTCAAAGTCACCGAACTTTGGTAACCCAAATTTTAGCATGCATTGACATAGAACCAAACAGCCAGTTCCAGATCGATCCTTATCCTTTGCAGGACAGTTTTAATTTAGATCGGCTAAGAATAGGATGTGTGAAGGCCCAATTTTTGTCTGGTTGATGCATCTTCCGTTCCATCCTCCGCTTTGCATTTGTACGTGCCTACGGTCTTTGGTCCCTCTCATCCCGTACACCCACGTGCTTATATCAGTTTTTTTTTCCCTATCCCGGTTTCCTCTTACATACTTCTTACCCAATCAAGGGCCTCTGTGGAACAAAGAAAAAATGAAGGAATTTTGTAGGATTGAAATTCTATGAAAAAAAAATTATATGAGACTATTTGGGTCAAAAGAATGAGCCCCTAAAACTCCTATTTAATGGTTCAATCTATAGAAATTTAGGAGGAAATATAACAAGAGGCAACCTCCTGGAATTTTTCCTCCGTCTCTCCCTATCTCTCTTCAAAATCTTGTACTATATTCCTATGAAGCATTCAAACGCCACAATTGAACGATTACTACATTATAAATTTCAAAGGATTCAACCGGATATGACACCCAATTCATACATTTTTCCTATTCCTATATTTTTGGATTCGTCCGTCCAAAAAAACCTTAGAAATGTTTACTCTTGTGTTTCCGAAAGAAAGAAAAAACATGTTCACTTCATTACTCTCAACTATCACAACTCAAAAGTTTAGTTTTCACCCTCATCTATGAAACCATTTCAATAACGCTCTAAACCTATAGCTCTAAACCTATAAAACTGGATCAATTTAAACCTCAACAGTGGTTTTGGCAGTGTGGCGTTGACATGAAGATTTTTGAGGGAGGGAAAGATGGCGGGCAGGGCAGCACCAGCGTGGATGCGAACCGGTGGGGAAGAGTTTCGAGAATCTCCACGTCGGTGGTACCATGGTAAAACCGTGGAAACCACAATTGGTTTTAGGCTCTGTTTGGCCGAGCTCTGTCTCGAGATTCTCGGCTCTAGGATAAAGCTAGCTTCAGTAAAATCTAGGAGCCGGTAAAACTGCCAAATAAACAAATACACATCCAGTGAGAGAGAAAATGGTAGAGCCTGGACGACGCCGTCCACTCGTGTCAGAGCTAACGTAGTCTAAGAGCATCCATAGTGTATAAGTGTATAGACTCTTTCAAAAGTTTTAAGATGACACATGTGAGTGGATCTTTAATGCGTAAAAATATCATAATATGTTGTACCTTTTCTTCTATTGGTGGACCTACACCCAAATAAAATCTCTCTTTCAATCCTCTCCTCTCTCCTCCTATAGAACCGGTCCCTACCTAAACCTCTATTCCTATTCTCTCTCCGCTAAGTCCCTCTTATCACAATATGTAGTATCCCCTTTCTCCTCTTCTCTAAGACTCCCTTCTAAAGCCACACTGTACCAACTTCTAAATCAGATCCCTCAAAAAAAGAAATGACGCCTAGGCCACCCTGGAATTGTTGACTTACTCCAACAAGAAGAAAAATGAAATGAGCCGGTTACTTTGCCGTTATTTGTGGCATGCAGTCAAGAAGGTACAGGCCACAAGATCTTGTTCACCAAACAATGATGCTCATATAACCTTAAAGATTAGGCCATTATAGTCAGAAGACATACACCAAGAATACATCAGCAAGAAACCAGAGTATCGCTCGCCCATCTCCACAAGATAGCAGCAGGGAAGCTGGTATCCATCCCCTTCAGCTCCACAACACCAACAGTGTCTATCTATATCTAAATGTACATTCACCTCAAAATGCTGCCGTTACAACGAGTCCCAACACTGCACCTGACGTCGCCGTCGACAGCCATAGCCGTCGTCCACAGCACATGTTCAGCTTGCTCCCCTGACATTCCGCCGCCGTCGTCGCCCACAGCTCATGTTTAGCTCGCTCTCTTGGCTTGCTGCTATCTACCACTGTCGCTCACAGCTCCGTCTTTAGCTTGCTTGTATGGGGTTGCTGCGCTCCTGTAGAAAGACATGAAGGGGATCCATGTTACTGGTAGGGTTCGAGTTTTTCGATATTACCCACCTAGAGGGACGGACAGTAACTAGTACACCAAATAACAAGCTGGTAATCAGTCAAATTTCTCAATTTTGAACAATTTAACTGGTAACTGATAAGACTTTTTGGACCATAGTTAGCCAAACCCCAAAAAGCAGGAAAGTCAACAAGGCCCGTTTATTTTGTTGTCTCGTGGCTTTTAGAATAAATGCAGAGTGAATTGATCAAATTACAACGAATAGTTACACCAAATTAGGGCCATTCAATATGAAGCCCCATGAGAGATCTGCCCAGAGCTGCAAGGGCAGGACGCGTGATAAAGGTGAATGGCTGGACTGGACAGAGCTTGCTGTATGCCCACCCAGCTTTGAGCAGACACCAGTACATGAAGAAGCTGCAATAATTTTCTGGCAAAAACAGATTCTGCCAGCCGTAATGCAGTACAGATATCATGTAGTCAGGAGGGGCCCTAAGGGTGTTAATGATTCTTGAACGCTTTGCATGATTGGGCCTGTACCTCCAATAGCAATTGTGTCTCAAAAATGCGCTCTGCTTGGATCCTGAGCCGGAGCTCCAATGCCCAGATCCAAACGGCAGATCGCTAAGGCTGCTAACGCCTTTTCTCTAAACAACGAAGCTGACTCGCTTGGCTTCCATGATATCAACTACACTCTGTTTTACAAGCTATAGAATTGACCTCTACACTGGCCCTATGTGCTCCAATAAAGGAGTTTATTCCACCACAACATGTCAGTATCCAGTGATACAGTTACATCTTTAACTAGAAGGACAGTTACATGGCAATACAAAATGTAACTTTAGCCTATTTGAATTGACAGAAATTTTGTCCAGGTAGAAGGTGGCTTATCAGCTAGATGTCAAAATCTAACCAATAGGTCAGTTTATAAATTTGCTTAATTTGATGTTTACACTTTGCTACTGTCTTAAGTCTTTCCTTTAAAACATTAGACGTTTATAATAGAAGCAACCACAGCCCTATGCTACAGACAGTTGCACTGGGATTAAAGTGGTTGTAGCTGGGCTACCTCCATTACATGAAAGGGGATCCCTATAAAGGTAGTGGACAAGTTACAGGATAGTGGGTCCTTCACAGTTGTATGAGTGATCAGAAGGGCCAAAGGGACCAGATCTGCATCTACAGGCCTTATGCAGCCAAGCCCAAACGGAAATACGGGAGGGATATGGTTTCTAGACATGCATTTATTGATTCGGGCCCAGCTACAGCAACCGGTTGGGTCCGCTGGTGCTAGAGAGAACAGATCCACCGGACGAACACATCTATGGCCCCTTACCACCCGAAATAGTAGAGATGACGACAATAATGATTGAATGAACAAATGAAAGAAGCAAGATCCAAGAAATGCATTCTGCAATCTTTCAATCAAAGTTATAAGCTCCTGCATTTTTTTAGTTGAATGTTTATTAGCTATGGCCTTGAGGATCCATCTCCTCTTAGCAGGTCTTTTTCAACAACTTTTCCCCCAAAAGGTGGGCACCCAATCAAGTTAGCCATCTTAATTACTTTCAAATCCACAAGTAAACACTAAGTGTTTCTGTTTTACTATATAACTGTACAATCATATTTGCCAAAATGAGGTTATGTGAGAGCAACACTAGCATATCCTAGATCTGATCATGAATGTAAATAGGCTACGGTATATCTCATCCTTATCTTTTCTAAAGCTTTAGTTATTTTCCCTAGTAGAAACTATTCTTCGCAGATTTTGAGCTACACCACACATTTCACATTTACCTATCTACTCCATCCGTTCAGAAATATACCACGTTTTAGGAAGCGTGTAGTCAAACTTCCTTAACTTTGACCACTAATATATTTAAAAAATATTTGAATTGGTCATATGAAAATGGTATTATCAAAATATTTTCATAATATAATAATTTTATATTATTTTATGAATATATTTATATAAAAATTAATGGTCAAAGTTGCATGTTAGAGACTGTCGGTGTTCAAAACGTCATATATCTTTGAACAGATGGAGTATTTATTTACTAAACACTCAGAACAAGAGACAAAAGTCCTGGTCCAAGCAAGACTGAGAAACTTTAAGTAATGACAAACAACTAAATTCAGCTAGATATAGGCTATAGGTTTGCTTTGCCAGTTTTACCAGAGCTTGCTAGATCATAGCCGAAGAGAGAGGAACTGGAATTGCTAAAGACAGGAGGATGGGCATCCCCGCTTTTCCCACTGTGACGCCGTTTGGTGTGGATGTGCTAAATCACCATGCCAGAACTGCTGTTGTAGTTGCATCAGATGCCTTGCTCCATGGACGCCCATTTCTGGCCAGGTGACCTGCTCCAAGTCCATTCCATTCTTACAGTTCAGGCCTGTTATCCTTCCACACTATAAACGCAGTAGTAAGCATACTAACAACAGAGTCGGGAATAAAGAGGAACAAGTGCTGAGTTTCCCCAATAGCATAAAACACTGTAAAATCGATCATAGATCAACTTTAGCCAGGTGGACTTATCATTTACTTTAATCAAATTTACTCTTTCTCAGAGATGCTTAAAAATAAGCACACATGCATATTTCAACTTTTACAAGCTATTTTGGAAATGCAACATTCCTGCAGGAAATATGTGATCCAGCTGCACTGCTCTAATCATGCATATTTATTCAAGAGCAATACCTTTTATTATTGTCGATACAATTTTATCAAATGCTATGTGCTTCAGCATAAAGTATTTAGTTAAGGGCATTCTCAATCTTTTAAAAAAATGACGACTGTTTCAAGTTTCAACCATCTAGTTACTACTTACAGTACTAGTAGCGTCCTTTTTCTTTCTACATGCAAAACTACAGTATGGAGTACTGGTAACTGAGGCTGTCCAGGTAGACTCACAAGTATGGCACGATAACTCTCTCTCTCTCTCACACACACACACACACACGCGCTGCATGTTCTTCCTTGTAAATCGGTAATATTCAATTTGAAACTGTAATACCCCGGCATGCTCGTAGTGCGGTCTATGTGACCCATAAGGAGTTGTATGGTGGGATTAGTCCCACATTACTTATTTAAAGTGAGTTGTAGTAGTATATAATGTCTGTTGGATCCAAACGTAGTACCTCCGGATCAACCCTTATACACAAAACGAGGATGAAAGTGTAAGTGAGGTGCTATGTGTGCGCGGATCCGTCCCACGGTGGGTTGGGCATTGAGCAGATTTTAGGCTAGATGTTACAGATGGTATTAGAGCATCAACCATCGCTGCACAGGCGCGTTCGGGACAGGGGCACGGGCATATGGCACATGGCGCATGTGGGCCCGAGTGGACACACAGCATAGTATATGTGTCAGTACTGGACGCACGAACATGTACCGATGGGTGGTTCTGGACATTTGCCACGTATGCGGTATGCTGCCGAGGACATCATCCCTTAGGGGGGGTGTTGAATGTAATACCCCGGTCTGCTCGTAGTGTGGCTCATGAGGAGTTGTGTGGTAGGATTAGTCTCACATTACTTGTCTAAAGTGGGTTGTAGTAATATATAATGTCTATTGGATCCAAACGTAGCACCTCCGAGTTAACTCTTTTACACAAAGAGATGACGAAAATGTAAGTACGGTACTACGTGTGCGCGGATCCGCCTCACGGTGGGCTAGGCCGTTAGACAGGATGGTGCCTCGGCTTCCTACATGCATGCCGTCTTCTCTTCCGAGGGATCACGCGTTCACATGATAGTTGTAATATATATATGTGTAACCCATGTACTATGTTTTCAACAATCAAAGATAGTGTCACTTTCCTCGCTTACATGGTACCAGAGCAGTGCCGCTCCTGAGCCGCCCTCCACAGCTTCCACCGCCCTGCCCTTGGGAGATGATCTCATCTCCATGATCTCTCCCGGGGGCTACAATCCATAGTTTAAGTCGTATCACCGATCATCCGATCGGCTACCAATTAGAGTTTTCCCCGATCATCTTCAAATCGGGTTTTCTATTTTTTCCAATCATAGATCGATTTGTCACCCTGCCGACCTGTCGACGTTCCTCGCTCCGAACTTTACCGCCTCGGCTTTGACCTCTCCGGCGCCTCCTCTCTTCCGATGACGTCGTGGTATGATGCGGCACGCTCGTCGACACGGCCCTCCCTCCACGGCCTTCCGAGCACCCCGTCTACCGTCGTCATCACACCGGATCATCATCGCCGGACCGTTGTCCGCGAGACTTCCGTCTTCACCGAATTTAGGTCCAGTCTGAATGTTCGTATTGACAACGTTCCGACTACGGGAGCGTGATAGACAGATGGTGCCTCGGCTTTCTACATGCATAACGCCTTCTCTTCGAGGAATCACGCGTTCACATGATAGTTGTACGCGTGATCCCTCGGAAGAGAAGGTGTCATGCATGTAGGAAGCCGAGACACCATCCAGTGTACGCGTTCACATGATAGCTATAATCTATATATGTGTAACTCATGTACTCTATTTTCAACAATAAAAGATAGCGTCACTTTCCTCGCTTACATAGGTATTGAGCAGATTTTAGGCTAGGTGTTAAAAACCATGAAGCTCAGGAAACACTGGCAAGTGGCAAACCATATTGATTGGCAAATGTCACTTTTCCCATTTATTGCATGTGGTATGACCATTGGTTGGAGTGCGATATCTGGCATGTACACGTACCAGTGGTAATGTTACATACAATGGCCAGGTTCAGTGTAAAATATTCCTTCTTAACCAGACTAGGACAACAGTATATTTCAATATCGGTGTGTGGATGAGGTAGGATCCTGTCCTGTTGATTCAAAAGAAAATAGTGAAAATGAAGCAGCTAAATGCAGGAAAGAGGTTCTAGCATTCTGCACGTGCCAAGCTATTCAGATAGGAAAGACTCTAAAAGTGATCTTTGGGCTAAAGAAATCAACATTTATAGTTTACATTGATCAACTATGGTAATCTGTCAAAAAAAAATTCTCTTGTCGAAAAAAAATGCTTTTGTAAATCCATGCAGACCCAACTTGTGGAGAGCTTCATGGAAGAAAAGGGATGACCATAAGGGTACCTCTGTAGTCAAAAAGTTGTCTAGCCCACCAAAGTCGACCCTCGGGTTTACAGCTGCGAGCCTCATTGAGAGATACTGGACCAACCACAATTACCCAACGACAATGAAATTAGGAAACATCTTATTCTCTTTCATGCCTCAATGGAAAAGGAACTGGATGTTAAGTTGGTTAAAAGGAAATGGGTATTTAGGATTTACAAGTCTTACAAGGGAAGACGACAGTTACCTCAACTTGCCTTTGAAGAGATTGAACATGATTGATGATCTCATCCAGCACCAGTGCTGTTCCTGATACCTGATACAACCCACAGATCAAAAAATATTCGTTGATTAAGTAAATTACTTTCCCTGAGCTATTCCAAAGCTAACAAAAAATTGCACGATAAAAAGGGAGCAAAATAATATGACAAACTATTTAAAGTTTGACCTCAGTTTTGGATATTAAAGATTGGAACTACCACTATTACACAAAAAATTCAAGAGAAAAATAGTAGAACCAGTGTAGCAACATCGAAAAAGGATGCCATTTATAAATTAAGCAGTAACAAATTTGATTTCAGAATTCTTTTACGGAAGTTGGTGCTTAGTTGTACTTTTGATGAGCCAATTTGAAATATGATCATGTCAATCAATTAATTTAAATTGTGTGCTCTCTAGAACATGGTCCAACTAAAATTAGGCCTCTTTTGCAACTTTTGAGAAGATTATTTGGAAGAAGTTTTAAGCATACGCAAACAAAGAGGCCTATAATGGCAGTCATGCAATTTGTTCTCAAGACAATAAGAGAATCGTCCTCATATAAATCTCACAGTGAATTGACCTATACCAATCTTTCACAGTGATTGACACCTCTAGCCCAAACGATGCTGCTGCCCTTTTACAGTGAAACTAATAGTCAAACCACCGCACCAGTGCTAAACGCCAACCACTTTCCATAAATCAACACATTAATGCAGACCAACCATCCTCCCCAATGGTATAACCTATCCTGGCACCTCACACTCACAACAGGCTTGCTTCCACGCATCCCCGCACCCAAAGATGCCGGACCCATAATCACATTATTGCGTGTGCATAGGGATAGCAACATTCCAAAGGGAGAGGAGTGATGGAAGGAGCCATGGCACCACAGCGACCAAACAAGACCCTTCCATTACGCTGTGGCCTCCTCCGGCGCCTTGTAAAAGGGCTGCCACATTCTGCCCAGACAACCACAGCCAAGTTAGGTACACCGGATCAAGCTGTTTCCCCCCATCGTCCACAAGGGAACCAAGGCAACATTATCTATCCCATTTCACACCCTCCGTCGTGCAACGTGCAACACACCCATATGGACGTGTCGCGCGCGCAATGCAGCAGGAATAATTGGGCACTGCCACGTTTAAGAGTGTGTGTTGCACTCAAGCTCTTTCAGCGAACCATGCTACGCTTTTGCAACAAGTGAGCCAAACAGATGGACCATAGTTCATACCGCACCACAGACTCTGGACTGGTGGTGCCTTGCATGGAATCGAACAGCTAGCTAGCAGACCAGTTCACTACTATGGCCGGCATCAAAAGCAGTAAAAAGACCACCGAAAGCAGAAAACGGAGTGTACTTTGCACATAGGCACCAAAGTTTGCACAAAACTCCGTGGTGTTTTTATCTTTCCAAAGGCCAAGTTTGAACTGTGAAAATGAAAATGGAAGGATAAATTTGTAAAAAAAAAAAGTGTTAAGAAACTGCTGACCTTACTGCATCCGGGGACCAGCTCCTTGAGCAGCTCCATCCTAGCATTGATCTTTTCGCGTCTCGCCTGTTTTAAAAAAAAATCGCAAAGAAAAGCCAAAACGAAACGAATAATTATTTAATTAAAGACGAAAGCAACCCTGAAAAGGCACTAACAGCGACGTCAGCACGTCCTAATCGCCCAATCATTGCCATAATCCAGCTCGTTAAACCCCCAAACCCCAGCGGCGAGACTGGCTTAAGCTTAATTAGCGGCGAGGACGGCGAACTCACCCGCTCGGCAAGGCTATGGCTGTCCGTCGCCTGCCCTCTCCTGGCCCTCACGTGCACGTACGCCGGCTTCTCCTCCTCCTCGCCGTCGCCGCCCCCGGCCTTCTCCAGGCCGCCGGCCGCCGTCTTCCACTTCTTCGCCGCCTTCCCCTGCAGCCACCCAGCGAACAATCAAGCGAAACGACGCAAGTTAGCCCCGGTTGTGCCGAGAGAGGGTGGAGCACAAAATGCGGAAGCGTGATATATACCTTGGACGCGCGGTCGGCCTTGCGCTTGGCGGAAGGAGGAGGGGCGGTGTGGGGACGGGGAGGACGGGGAGGGGGAGGCGAAGGCGGAGAAGCGGGCAGCGCAGTCGACGAGGTGCGGGTCGGAGGGAAGGTGGGCGCCGGCACCGGCGCCGCGGGGGCAGCAGGAGCTCCATGGCCTGGGAGGTCGGGAGCCCCAGGAGCGCCGTGAAGGAGCCGCCGCCGCCGGTGGAGGAGGACCCCGCGGCGGAGGCGGAAGCGGAGGGGAGCTCCGGCGACGGTGAGGGGCGGCGCATTGGCGCGGCGAGGGGGCGGAGGCGGCGGCGGCGGCGGCTCGGAACGAGAAATGTGGGAAGGGAGGGGAGGCGGAGGCGGAGGCGGAGGCGGGGCAGAATAGTGGCGGTATTTATAGGGGTCGGCGTCGAGGCGTGCGGTGTCAGTGTGCGTTTGCGTTTGCTCTCTTCGCTCGTGCTTGGTTTGGGTCAAGGAAAGGAAGGAGAAGGGCAGGACCAGGAGGCGGTGACTGGTGGTGAGAGAGGAGGGTTGGTTGGGTTTTTACTTTTTACTGTACTCTGTCTTTTTACCGAGTAGGGCTCGTAGGTCCGCGAAGTTGTGTAGGCGAGGGACGATGGAAAATCTCACGTGTAAAGTTTTCTTGACGTTGACTTTTACCGTTTTTGGCAGTGGGCGCGGACTGTGGACCCACACGGTGAAGCAGCTTTGAAAAGTTATAAACAGATGGACACAAGGTAAAAAGTTCCAAGTTTCCGCAGGGACCACACATAGTTACTCCTCACCAAAAAAGAATTTAGTTGCTCAAAATTTACCAATGTACTGGTGTAACCAATGGGTTAGTGTTATCCATGTAGGCCCCGTGCTAGGTTCATTTGGATGGTAATATCCACTTTTAGACAAGGAGAAGTCCATAATACCCCTGAATTTATTGCTCAAGTTAGAAAAATACTCTAACCATTCATTTTGTACACTGTTATTAAAATTAGAGCAAATCACTCCCTCACCCTAAACCACCTCGGTATTAGATGACATGGTGTCCACCTATACAGACTCTACTGACGTAGCATTCATATGGATATATAGGTATCATTGAGTCAACAAAGCTCAATTAGAAAGAAAAAAGCTTGCTTGGCCCCACCTATCGTACTAAGGTCCTGTTTATTTCAGCTTCAGCTTCCGGCTTTCGTCCGAAAAAGCCAAAAGCTGAACTAAACGGTAGGCTTTTCGAAGCGACTTTCTCGGAAGCCGCTTTCCACGTACACGTTAGAAAGCCAAAAACCGCCACAGGCCAACTTTCGCAGCTTCCCACCACCCCCCTTTTGCATTTGCCCCTCGACTTCATGAATTATTACCCGTCGAATGCCATTTCATAAAAACCCCTCCCCGACCCGTCCGCCCACTCACTCGGCTCCCTCCTCCCCCCTCTTCCCCCGTGCCCTCTTCCCCCCTCCTCCCCTCCCCCTCCCCTCCCCCCTCCTCCCTCCTGTGCCCCTGTGCCCCTCCTCCTCCTCGCCGGCGTCGCCCCTCCTCCTCGCCGGCTCCCTCCTCCCCAGCACCCCTCCTCTTCCTAGATCCAGATTTGGATCTAAATCAGCCCTGACGCACTCCTCCTCCCCCGAGTGGCGCCGCCCCGCTCCCCTTCTTCTCCTCCTCCCCGGCGCCTTCCTCCCTGGTGGCTTCCTCCCCGGCCACCTTCTCCTCGGCGCCCTCCTCCTCGGCGCCCTTCACCTCGGCACCCTCCTCCCCGACTCGCCTCCTCCCCCGACTCCATCCTCCCTCGATGCGGTGCCTCCTTCCCCGACTATGTCCTTCTCCTCCTCCCCCGAGTGGCGCTCCCCCGCTCCCCTTCTCCTCCTCCTCCCCGGAGCCTTCCTCCTCGGCGGCCTCCTCCCCGGCGCCCTCCTCGGTGGCCTCCTCCCCGACCAATTTTGGTGCCGCCGTTGGCGTGGTGCTCATCACCGCAACAACTCCGGCCGTGAGATGGCTTGGCATGTGATGGCTGTACAATCTCCCTTTGCAAGCTTGTTTGTGTGTTGTCCATTGTGAAGTCATGGATTAATCCAGTAAGCATGCATGCTTGTTGTTATAGAGAATTTATCCTTGTTATAAAATTTTCATATACCTAGTGTTGATTGAGCATCCTAAATTGGCAAGATTAGAGATGCATGGTATGAACTCTGGCTAGACTTGTGTTATGTTATTGCCAATTATGATCATGGTATTGAAAATGATGAATTGCTTGGATGACCTGATACTTAATGAATCATGTATGAATTGCATATTGTCCATTGACAGTACGAATTAGTATTGTCCATTGCACTGAATATTGTAATTTACATGTTTGCTGCAATTTACAATTGCAATGAATTTAGTCTAACATGATGAGGACCTTAATATCATCCATAGAATTGATCTCCAAGAGGCATAATTGAGTTGTAGTTTCATTTAAGATTTGCATGAACATTAGAGGAGAAACTAATGTTATAGTGATTCCTTGATGAGCTTACTTGTAGTATGCATATCACAATTAATCAGAGATCATTCACTGCATGATTGGTGCATACTTGATTGATATGAGATCAGTAGTTTGTCAGCATGCATGTGGGTATTGTTGTACTTTTAATGGTGCATAGTTACATGGACCTTGATGCCCTTATCATAATTTTGAACTCTTTTGTATCAAATTGAGATATATGAATGTGATGAGCACTAGTGCTGAACTGCTGATCATCTTAATGTAGCATTCCTTTCGATATCAATTTGTTGCTTGGTTTACTTTCAGTATTTAGTTTGATATTGTTTAGCAGATGTACCATTTTTTGTGAACTTCACTAGTTAGTATGCACTCATGTAAATAAGAATAAATTCATCCTCAGTAGTTTGTCAACATGCTGATGTGAGTTTGCAAGTTCTTATTTCTGTATTATGGAATTTGGCTATATTAATCTTTCCATTTTTGGGGATACGTGTGAGTGTGGGGTGCCTAACACTGCCGATGCCGGTCCCAAGCCCGGAAAAAAGTGGAGGGGCATGAATTATTTGTAATAACTATTTGTTGTAATAATTATTTGTTGTAATAAATATTTATTGTAATAATTGTCGTTAAATACGCTAATCCTTGATTCACATGGTGGAGAAATTCGTGCAACATGCTTAAATTGATACAAATTGTCCATAATTGCAAATCACTAATTGTTATTGCTGCTACTCATGTATGCCATGGAATTGCCGACTGATTGAGCATTATCAAATTTTAAATTCTGCTGGTATGGATTTATTTTTAATAATTATTTATAGTAATTATTTGTTGTAATAAATGTTTACTATAATACTTGTTGTTTAATACGTTAATTGTGGTTTATTACGTTGTTTACTGTATATTGTCGTTAATCGCTGTCAATATCGGTAGTTATCGTCAATTGCGGTAGTTCTCATCAATTGTGTTAGTCGTCGTTAATAGTTGTCAATTGTCGTTAAATGTTGTAAAATGTTGTTAAATATTGTCAATTGTCATTAAATGTTGTTAAATATCGTTAAATATTGTTAAATGTTGTTAAATGTTGTTAAATATCGTTAAATATTGTTAATACGACATCAAACAAGTTATTACTGTGCTCAGGGGCATTTCAGACATTTCACATATCGAAAGTCGCAAAATTTACCTAAAAGCCGCATACCAAACAACAAATCGTAAAAGCCCAAATTGCTCACCGTGAGCGCCGTAAAAGCCCTACAAGATGCAGTAAGCCGCTTTAAAAGCACGGCTGAAACAAACATGGCCTAAGGTGCTTCCTCCTCCTATGTTTTCTCCTATCTCCCTTCCTCCTACCTCCTCGAGTTCAACCGACCTCAACTTCCTCTCCATCTCCCATGATCTCTCTCTTCTCTCTAAGCCTACCCCCGCCATCCGGCCTCAACTTCCTCTCCATCTCCCATGATCTCTCTCTTTTCTCTAAGCCTATCCCCACCATCGGACCCCATCGACGCCGCTTAGTCCCTCCTGACTCCACTTGCTCCCAATCCGTTGACGTTTGTCTCTGCTAGATCCACCTTCTCTAATGCCACCGCGGCCCTTGGCCATGGTGATCTACGTGGAACCCCCTCTCTCTATTCTGACCTAACGCCTCCATCGAACCGACGTCGCTCGGCCAACGCTTGTCTTCACCATATCCGTCGTAGCCATCGCCCTTGGCCATGGTGACCTCCATGGCTCCCTCCTCTCTCTGCTCTGACCGGTTGGCACACTTGGAGAAGAAGGTGGTGGAGCAAGCTCATTCTGGCTCGGAGAGGAAGGGAGAGAGAGGGGCAGGGATGGTGAAGTGGCTGCTTATGTGGACAACTTTTTTACTTTTATTTACTAACTAATTATTTGATATTGATTGTGATGCCACATCAACACAAAATCAAGGCACATGACCAAAACCACTAATGAAATCAGCTCTAGGGGGTAATTTGCACTGGTTTTGATAGCTTTGGGGTGAAAAATGAACGGTTTTGTAGTTGAGTGTATTTTCCAACTCAGCTCATAAGTTCTAGGGGAGGGTGTAAAGTGGACTTCTTCCATTCACATATCACTAGGGGCGACCCCACTATCAGTGCTGGTATATGCTTGAGCACGGGCTCCCCCGGCTGAACAGTTGGGAACTTGGGATCCCTTAGTCCCCCTTACCACCTGCTTGGCCATGGGCCGACATCTCGGAGGCCCATTCGGATTCAGTGTCTAGGGAAGGCCGGAAGTGGAAGACCCCAACTCCACCAGTCGCCGGACACCCAAACCAGAGACCCTAAGCCGACAAGCGCCAGGCCGCTGCCACCGGTCCACGGCCAAGCCAAACCTTAGATGCTATTTCTTTAACTAGCGGCGAACAACGGTGTGGGCGGCCGGCAGCGATGAGGCGTGGGTGCAGAGGGTGTGGCCGGAGCCATAGCCCGCACGGGAGGTCGGGAGGGCGCACGGGCGCGATGGTGGGTTGGAGAGCGGAGGACCGACAGGCGGCGCCGCATCCCGCAGGGAGGCCGGAGGATGTGTGGGCGCATGGGTGTGGTGGCGGTGGCTTGGAGAGCAGAGGACCGAGGCCGCAGGGGAGGCCGGGAGGGCGCCGGTGGCAGGCGGCAGCCCACAGGGGAGCCTAGGGCAGGGGCAGTGGGCTAGCGGCTTGCAGACTTGGAGCCAAAAGCAGTCTAAGGCTCTGAGCAGAGGACCAGTAACTTGGAGACTTGGAGTAGAGGCAATGTGGCAATTGCAATAGCAGGTCACTTCTAAGTTCTCACTGATTTTTTTTTTTGTTAGTTGTGAATGTGTCAATTGTCAAATAGAGTGTAGACTTATAGACAGTATCAATTTTGGAGAAACGAACTTTGCGCAAATATTTCTCAAATATTTGCTGATATCACTTTGTTTTCATTCTATGTATGTATGCATTTGGATAACAAAAGGTCGGTAGATCCATTTTTGTTATACTTGTCTTATCGTTAGATTCGACACATAAGCACTAGCTCTATTTTTATCCCGGGCTTCGCCACTACATTGTTTGTCCTGCACATGTAGGAAACAACACAAAATGACAGAACTCGCAGGTCGCAGGCAAAGTCCTTTCCACATAGTCCACGCGACCGTTTTGAAGAACAATGGCACAAGCAGGCATATATCAGAGCTCCTCCAACGGCTTGGGAGCAGAAGCAAAGCTAGGCCTTGAGTCAGGATCAAAGACTATGTTAATTTTTTTGAAAAATCAAAAAAAAAATTTAGACCTGAAATCAGTTGGACTCACCCGAAACATGGGCCATAAACAGCTACACCCCTGCTTGGGAGTGTTGGTATGCAGTAAAAAATCTCGAGACAAGCACGTGGGGAGTATAGCTCAACAAACTCTATGACCAACAAGACCATGTGGTGTTGTTGCTCGTTGTTTCTGGGCGCGCCTCAACGTGTGGAGAAGAAAAGCCGGCAATGGCAGCACACGGCCACGGCCGCCTTTTTTAACGGGGAGACGAGGCGAGGCGAGCGCTGCTAGCACATCACGGGTCAACAACGAAAGCAACGCGTGCGTTTGGAAGCCCCCTCCGATGCAGACGACGACCCGCCGCGCGCACGCTTGCAGGCTGCTGCTGCTTCTTTTTGGAGGCTGCCGCCCGTCACTCACGGCGAAGGCAAGCCCGGCAACACCACAAGGGAGGACCCGCCCGGTTTGCCTGTGAACAACCAACCGCAGCGCACGTTTGGGAAGCAACGGTTTGGATTCTCGCGTTTCGGCCTCCTCGCCTGCTCCCATGTTAGGCTTAGCTCCCATGTTGGGCCTCCAGCCTGGTTCTTCCTCCCCGCACGGACCCTCCAGACATATATGGCCCATATGCCACCTACCCCGTTTCAATCTACTCGATTGTCGATTCTTTCTCCGAAGTTCGTCGGATCCAGAGTTTCAGATCGCATGTTGCTCTGGAACTCTCAAGCAGATCAACACGGCTGTTGTGTGTTAAATACAATAAAATTCAAAATATACGTAATATATAAAAAATTCATACATATCATTTTCAAAGAACATCACCGTGAACAGACGCATTAACATCATCTCAAGGAAACATCATCGTGAACATCATCTCAGAAAAAGCTTAGAATCAAAACAAAGCATCTGAAAAAACGCATTGAAAAATCTTGAAGCATCGTCGTGAACAGTATACAATATTTTTTTTTTTCTACAAATGCAATATTTTTTTCAATGAGGTACAATATCTTAAAGAACAGTATGTAACATTCTTTTCAACAGGTCAAAATATTTTTTCAGCGGGCCGCAATATCACAATAATTCACCATTTTGCAACAAAAAATCAGAAGAAAAGGAAGGGGAAATGAGACCATGAGGCCGTAGGCGAAGACATCTCGATGATCAGAATGTACACCACCACTACCGCAAGCGACCAATGCGCCAAAGAACCACATCTCCAAATACCACCGCGCCATACAATCGTAGTGCCTCCAACTCAGAGCGACCCAAAATTTTTAAGTTGGATTAGCTAAGTATCCGCTGTGCATTTGTGATTTTTGGATCTTTTTAAAACCTTTTGTTGCAAAGCAAATAAGTTACAACCTAGTTTTTCAAAACATAGAAATGAAATTTCAAAAATAAATAAAGGTTTGTCAAGATTTCGAAAACTTAGTTCAGAGTGAAGTATAAACCCTATGCTAAAAAGCTTTGTTTTCGAATACTAGAATTTAAACCTAGTAATCCAATACTCCTTCTCCAATTCAAAAGCTCAAATTGAACTTGGGGTAAAACTAAAAAGGTTTCAAATATGAGAATATTTTTCTTGGGATTCAAATTATCAATATTAAAACCTCATATGCTCTTAGAATACTTGAGGTACTTTCAAAAGAATTCTCAAAATTCAATTTGTAAATATACTTTCTTTATCTTAGAAATACAAACTATCTTTTATTTTGAAAATATAGTAATACCCATAGGTGTAAAGATTGTATTTGGATTTTATATACCCTGTTGCATGTTTGGAATTTTTTTTAGAATTTTTTTAAGGTTATATGGTTTCCATTTGATTTGCATGCTCAAATTTGAATTTGAATTTTTTTTAATACAAATAGATAACTTGAACATTGTTTAAAAATATTTTTACTAGGTTCTGGAACATCTATTTGACTTACCTGAAATTTTTTATAATTTTTATAATTATTTTGCTATTTTAAAATAGCCAGTCAAACCAGTTAGTTCTTGGTCAAACACATAAACCAGAGACTTAAAATATTTATACAGAACAATTTATTTATCCAAAGACCCTGCAAAAATTACACTAGAATCTTCTTTATGTCTTAAGATTTCTCAAAATTTTTTCATGATTTGAGGAGCTCGAAAACTCTGTCTAAAATTCACAACTCTCTTAGCCTTTTGAAATCAACTCGGTCAAACCAATCGAGTGGACTCGACTCGATTTCGACCACCAGCTCGATTTCGACCACCTGCTCGATTTTGACCAGCCTCTCGGTTTCAACTAGAACCACTCGATTCGACCACCCACTTGGTCCGACCAGACACTCAACCAGGTCCAACCGGACCCACCTGTCAGCGACCTCCTTGCTTGGTCACCGTCTTCCTCGCCGCGCCCATACCGCCAGCGCTCGCATGCGTTACCACCGCTGCAAAGTCATCCCCTGGCACGAATCCCACCTTTTCCCCTCCGGACGTGTGCACATTAAATGTCATCATCTCCGCCACACCTGTTCCCCCACTTGTCTCCTCCCCACCTGCCCCTGTCACGCCGGAGTGCACGGATGTCCAGAGCCACCCATGCCGCGCCGCCGTGAATTCCGCTGCACCATCTTGTCACCCGATCCTCCTCCTTCCTCTATAAATGGAGCACCAGGGAGCCCTCTCCCTCTCTTGTGCCCTCCGTCCTGACCTGTATAAAGTCCCCCTGGAGCTCCCTTTCCCGCCATTTGCTTCCATGAACCACTCTCCCTCCTCTCTTTTCCATTCTCATTGAGAGAAACCTCAAAGAAGCGAGCTCCAAGTTTCTGGCCACCGTGCCTCATCATCGTTCCGACCGCCACCATGAAGCTCCTTCCTATATACCTGTGTCATTTCGTGTTCCTCGACACGAGGAACTTATTCCCTAATCAGATTTTATTTTGGTTCTTAGGAGCTTTCGAATTTGAGCTTCGTTTTCATCTCCGACCAAAGGGGCATTACACTACCACATCGCCTCTGGCTACCTCCTTCGCGTTGAAGCACCGCCGTCGCCCATTAACGACGTCAGGCTTCTTCTGACCTTCTTCGACCACCTTGGCCACTCCCCACCGTCAACAAGAGCACGACGAGTTTCCGGGAGGTCCCTTAAATGTTTTCCATCATTTCTTTTTGAGCTCATCGCCTTACAACATGCTGTCCTCGTTCATGTTGCGCAGCCGCCGCGTTTGGACCTCCCCATTGCTGAAGAAGAAGACCCTCGGTCCTCGCGCCGACCACCTCGCGTCACATGAAACCCAGGAGGTCCGATCCGGTGCTAGCTTCACCCGGGAAGGTCTCTACGTCAAGTGCTAGTGGCACCAGTGCACGCCTTCTTTGCCTCCGGCCCTCTCCGGTGAGCCTCCGACCAACCCATAGCAGGCGAGACCAACACCGAAAGGTAGCCCTTGACCTCTTCGTCCCATTTTGCTACTCCCCGAGCTCCTTCCGACCACCTGTAGTCGAAATCTCTTTCCAACTAGGTAGTCAAAACCTCGTTCCGACCACCTGTAGTCGAAACCTCCTTCCGACCAGGTAGTCAAAACCTCGTTCTTAGTAGTCGAAGCCTCCTTCTTACCAGGTAGTCGAAGCTCCTTCCGACCATCTGTAGTCGAATCCTCCTTTCAACCACATGTAGTCGAAACCTTCTTCCGATCACGTGTAGTCAAACCTCCTTCCGACCATGTGTAGTCGAACCGGTGAGTAATAACCGAAATCTAATTGTTGGATTTACTCTTTCAGCAGAAATAGTTTAGGCTATAACTTTTGCATACAAACTCCAAATTGATTCATTTATGTTTCTAAATTCATATTAACTCATAATATACCTTCTGTATTAATTTCATAATTTTTGGATTTTTGGTATTTATTTTGGTGTTTTCGCTTTGTTGGTACTTATAACTAGATGACGATGATTCGGGAGTGCAACGGAGGTGATCATGAGAATATCTAGAGTACCAGTAAACAAAGGCAAGCACTCATTCCATTGATACATGTTGATCCTATTATATTCAAAAACTATTATCGTGTTTTGCAACTGTATGTATGCATGCTTTATTTGTCAAATTATATTTACGATTAGAGGTAGTTAATCCTATTATATGAATTTCCTAAAATTGTTCATCCCCTACCACTAGCCTAAGTTAATAATTACGCTTGCGATTAGAGCCCGGTGGATGTTATATGGTCTATTATGTTTATTCGGTATCATGCTCAGCAATGCTTAGCTTCCGGTAGATTGGGTGATCGTCGACTTTGTCGATGACTTTGATCACATAAATTATTTTTATTATGCTATGTCCAACACTCTGTGCTATTATATTTGAAAAACAAAAATAAAAATAAAACAATTTGGACTTAGACAAATGGTATGTATAGTGTGATTGTCGGGTGTGAATGGTTTGTGCCCAAGTCAACAAAGACAAAATTACTTCATCACTGATCCAAGCACTTTTGCGTACATCCACATGAGGGCATATGAGAACCCTGTTGACTTAGTACTTTGGCGTGTGTTAGCTCCAAGTCATAGGAGGTTGTGTGTGTTATGTTAAGAATATTCTATGTGTGTTGGGTGTGCGGGAGTGGGTTCCTTTCTAGGTTCTCTACACCGAGGAGCATCGGCAGTTGCTGACGCTGGGCTGATGTCTCCGACACAACGTATGGGTTTTCATCTATACGGGCGACCGTAGTTAATGCATTATATTCGTAAACGTATCGTAGAACTTAGCTCTGCCAGCATATCTAAGGAAGTGTGCTAAATAGCTTGGCATAACGAGGTCTTATATGTGGATAAATTTGTACATTCTTGCAGGGTTTAATCTACTCGAGTAGTTACGTTCTTGGTTATAATAATGCTAGGTTAGGTCGTGCAAGAATTAGACTCAACCTTTTTGAATTTAAACTTAAAACTTGATCAATGATATTGAGAATGGTTTCATGTGCTATGATTGTGTGCTGAAGGGTAGCCACCTGTAGATGTTCTGTTGATATCTAATGTTAGTTACTTGGTGTTATTTGAAGTATTAAAAATGTTCATGAACTTGCAATTTGAATCTACTACTTGTATTCTATTGAAATATTACTTTTGTGCTGAAAATGAACCTTAGAGCATTCTCCTTTTAGTAGAGCTTGCATGTAGCTATATATTGGCTTGGTAAAGTCTTGCAGAGTACATTCGTGTACTCACTATTTGCTTTCATTTACTAATCTGGACAGCAGGTATCCAGATTGAATCGGGTAAGAAAGATTACGCAGAAACGTCGATTTGCCATGGTTTGAACCCAGTCAGTTTCCCTGCGGGTTATGGCAAGCCTTTGGGACTTTATTTATGATTAATTCATATTTTTATTTCAGTTTACTCACTGCTTTCCGCTGCGTACTTGTTATTTCATCTTGTTATTTGGTAGTCGGCCCTTTTGTATGGAAATGAACCTTGTAGGTTCAATATGTTGTAAATTATGAGGTTTCAATATTGTAAGAATTTGTGTATGGATTGATATTGATGTTTGTGATGGTGTATGTGTACCATTCCTAGGAGGTACATAATGCACCGAGAACAAAAAATTTAATTTATGATGCTAGAACCAATTGGAGGGTTAAGCATTACAAGTTAAATCGCTTGTGTTCTCACACAGTCGGCCGTCGACGGCACCATGGTCGCCCTGACCCATTCCATCGTATTTATTTTGGAAAGAGGATGTGTAGGTAGAGAGAGAGAGAGCTGTATTTATTTTATTGACTAATGTTGCAGCTTGTGGGATGAAGTGGGTTAGGGAGTGGGTTGGAGAAGGAGTTGATGTGGGGAAGAGAAGGGGGAGGGCTTGCCTCAAGCAGATCGTGCATCTGGGAAAAGGGAGTAATGAGTGGCTAGGAGTGAAGGAGGAATGCGTGGCTAGGAGTGAAGTGAGCAGCGTCTGATATTTTCCTCTCTCCGGACGTATCAACAATATCGTTTGTTTCAAACCAGGAATGAAGGATCCCTGATTCTCTGTGTTTCATACACTAGTTCAGGAATAGCTAGTATACACAGTCAAACAAAAGTGACATCAAAATAATATCACACATTAATTCATTGATAATCAAAGTTTATTACAAAAGTAGGCACAAGGCCAAACATAAAAGAACATCGGAAGCAAAGTAAATAGGTAGGTCATACGATTCGCCAAAGGCAATCGTCTGGGGGAGCAGCCTAATTGTCTTGATAATAAACTTCACCTGAATAAATTTTATTCAACAAGAGTAAGCACAACTTCCGTGTTTGCAAGTTACACCCATCTAACAAAATATAATGCATGCTAGATAAGGTTAAAGGAAAAGGGATATATGGTTATTTTGCATAAAGCTGCATTTTCATGTTTGAATACCACTACTAAGTTTAGGGCAATTCTTTAATCCATAACTAAAATCAGATTTTTTTTAATTTGGAATTCTATAGTGAATAACCTCCAGTCAAGAATGGTGAAGGATACCCTCCTATCACATGACCAACTACCCAGTTTTACCACAAGGATTAACCATCCTGAAATCATTTGCCAAGTCATTTTAAAAATAAAACCAAATTCTAACGTGGAGTGGCTTTGCTTAGCATGTCCATGACCGTGGACATGGCTATTCGAATAGTTTTACACTTTGTAGAGGTTGTACAACTTTACCCACACAACACGACCTCTCTAGTTTGTTTGGCATCCGTCGATACTACTGCTCACTACCTTAGGTAAGCAATCTAGAGCACTGTCAAGGCCTTTACAATGTGCCATCACACCGTAGTCCCTCCTCGCTAAGGTTTCGCTTCTTTTGGATTGAGCCATCCGCGGATTTAAGCCCCCTCTTGCGCCAGGTGGAAATACATAAAAGTAGGTCATACAGACACCCACATAACCGGATGGCACAACCACGGTGAAATATTGCAAATTAGTTAATCAAGTCCTGCCCACATAGGACATGTAGTAGTACGATGGGGCTTAGCAAGATGCAGCTCGAATACCGATCCTTAACTGACTTGGGCGACTTCCAAAATAACCCTTAGGCCTCAACCATTCCCGAATTGAGTCCATGCATAAACTTGCACCCACCAACTATCCAATTTGCCCAAGTACAAACCAATTTATTTTATTTTACAAGTAAAATTATTTTCTAAAACTTCTATGGTAAGACAATACCATATACTCATTTTGAATCAAATTTAAATAATTATGGCTAAACTCCCCAAATTTAAGATTTTAGTCTAAGCATTTTCTAAGCATATCATTTTTAAATTTTATTTTAACTTTGGTGATAAGGGATACACTGTTCAAACAACAACATTGGCCCTACAAAGAAAATAGATTAACTATGAATTTAAAATAATTGTATAGAAATATGCATGCAATAATACCTTAAAGTAGAATTAAATAATTTAAAATATCAAGGTCAACATGGTCAAAGGTATAACTTGCCTTGCTCGAAGGACTTTTCTTCTTCTAATTCAACTTCCCCGGAGTCGTCATAATCTATAAGCGAAAATACAACAAGAATAAATAAATACAAATAAACTCAAATAAAAATACGAATAAACTCTAAATTAAAATAAGTTTTGTTCTGGAAGGTAGATATTGATTTTTATTGATTTAGGAACAAGAATCAATGGATTTAGAGTTCGTATGAAGGAGAACGAACATCCGAAAGTTTGAATATCACAAGAAGCGATAGAATCTGAATACTGTTCACTTCAAGCACTATTCATCTCCTAGGTACCAGTTATCTTTGAGTACTGTTCATCGTTGAGTACTATTTATCATCGAGTAATGTTCACCTTACGAGTACGCTGGTCGAAGGGGATTATGACAACATTGGTCGAAAGAAATATTTCGACTACACTGGTCGAAAGAGATTTCGACAGCACTGGTCGAAAGAAAACTATAACTATCTATTCAACGGAATCTACGACTATCTAGTCGAAGGAAGTTACAACTACATGATCCACAGAAACTACGACTATCTAGTCGAAGGAAGCTACGACTATCTATTCGACAGAAACTACAACTATCTAGTCGAAGGAAGCTATGACTACCTAGTCGAAAGGAGCTACGACTACCTAGTTGAAGGGGCTACGACTACTTAGGCAAAAGGTTTCAACTACACAGGGCGAAAGCGGCGGCGCTCAGCTACAAGCTCATCGGCGCTACATGCCACAACGAGCTATGCGAAGGTGCACAAAACGAAGAGGGGAAGACACTAAACCTTATGGGGTACGTTACGACGGCTGAGCACAATGGAGTGGTTGGCGGCGAGGTGGTTTGGCGGCGGCAGAGTACGGGTTCTAGTGGCGATAGTGTTCCAATGATCCTTCGGAGAAGAAGAAGTACGCTTGAGATAGAACACGATGATGCAAAACTCACGGTGTGGACGATGACACTAGAGACCAACGGACGGCGGCACAATCAACGGCGCTAGGGCTGGTGGCGGAAAAGCTTCGGCCTATTCCGACGAAAAGAAATGAGCAGCGTGGTCGTGGGTGCGGGGACTGGTGTCAAGGGAGAAATGTGAAGGTAATGCCTCTTTTATAGGGCAAGGAGTAGCTGGATTGTCGGGGTCGTGCGGACGATAATGGCTGATGCGGCGGTGACGAATAAAGCGAGTTAAGAAGGAGAAATGGTCGATTGAGTGCGGCGTTACTGGGCACGATCTTGAGTGGAAACAGATGAATCAAAGTGGTTTAAATGACCGGATCGATGGCGCTCTGTTTCGGCCAAAGGAAGATGAAGAGCGATGACGGGGATGACATGTGGGGTCGGACGGATGAGACATAGAGAAGAAAGGCTGATCGAGGCGGGTCGACACTGGAGAAAAAGGCCGTGGGCTGGGGAAGTAATTCAGCCCGACCACTATTTCAGATTTTCGTGTGCTTTATTAATTTAAATAATCTAGATAATTCAAATAGGCTTTAGAAAATAACAAATAAAGTCCAACAAACATGAAAAAATTCACAGAAATTCTCTGAGTCATTTTGAACTTAAATAAAATATTTTCACTCGTAATTGGTAATTAATTTTTGCACATAAACTATTTTGTCTTTAAAATAATTAGAGATTTTTTAAAAAAATCAGAAAATTTGAGAAAACAATTAAATTTTATTTTCAAGTAGAAAAAGAAATTTGGGTTGTTGCGAGTCTGCCATAAATTAATGAAACTACATGAGTTACAATGCATGCGAAAGTCTGGTTGGTTTTATTTCATGACTCCGGCGACTAATAATGGCCCATTCATAACGTACGACGCGGAGCTCTCACGGTAGCGGCAAGGGGTGGAGACGCGACGCGACGGTGCAGACGAGCGGGTGCTTCCGCAGCAGCGTCGGCTTGGGCCCCTCCTCCATGTCCACGGGCGCACCGCCCATGGGCCGTCACTCGAAGCACTGCACCATGGCGGCCAGCGCCGCCTGCACCACCAGCATCGCCAGTGACGCGCCGGGGCAGATCCGCGGCCAGACCCGAACGGTAGCAGGTGGAAGTGCTGCCCAAGCACGTCCGTCCCGCCATTCGCCTCCCCGTCGAGGAACCGCTCCGGCCAGAACTCCAGTGGGTCCGGCCAGCACGATGGGTCGTGCCCGATGGCCCACACGTTCACGAACACCGTCGCGCCGACCGGCACGCCGTTCCCGGCCACCGTGCATGGCTCCACGGAGGGCCGCACGACGAGAGGGCCCGTTGGGTGCAAACGCAGGGTCTCCTTGGCCACGGTCTGTAGGTTGTTGGCCTGCTCCCGGAGAAAACTCACTCATCTTCTTCTTTCTCTTGTGCTTGACACACACACACACACTTACCAGTGGCGGACCTAGGATTTTACCACATGGTATGCCAAAAAAAAATTTCTTATACCATTCGGTAAAATCATATTCTAATTCGATAAAACCAAATACATTAAAGAACATGATAAGCCTTAAATTCAAAAATTAAGCTAGAAACGACGACAAATCTTGATATAAATTGTTCAAATGAAATACAAATAATTCGAAATATAGCCATAGAAAAGACTTACAATATTACTTGTTTATCCGCCGCTTTCTGAATGACATGAATGTCTCAATTATATCATCTTCATCAACTTGGAAGAAAATATCCCGCTCAATGAATGCAAGTTTTCACTATAACCAATGAATGCTGGCCAGGAGAAGATGGGCTGATCCCAGAGGAGAGCAGGAAATGGCCCAACTGACAGAAGCTCCAAAACCGAAAAGAAGGCAAGGAACTCGAATTTGAAAACTTGCAAGCGCAAGAAGATTTGAAACACAAGCCCAAGCTAGAAGGCAACTTGAAAACTTTTTTAAAATACTGCAAATGGAAGATACGAACGAAAACAGAAGCTAAATAATAAATACTATTCACCATTCGAAAACGGGAGTGTTACAGCTCGAGCTTGACTTCCTCTGGATCCTCATCGGAAGCGGTAGCTACATAAGCGGGCATCGTAGCCGGGGAAGGTGGTGACGCGGGAGCAGCGATGTAGACCGCCTCTCCATGTTGGCTTGGCTGTGCTTGTGGGCCGAATTGTTTGCTGGGTTGGAAACAGGGGTGGAAATTGAGCCTAACGGGCAACTCGTGAACTGGCTCGGACCCGGCCTATTAAACAAACGAACATAAATGATCGTTTATAACACGAGTTCGAGCATAGTGGAGCTAATCTCTTAACGAGCCGAGTCGGCTTGTGAGCTTTGAGGTTTTTTTTTTCCACCCCTACTCACTGCTACCGATCGGCCAGCATGGCCTTTCTTTTTCTTTTTTTGATTATAGGGAGGTTTTCACATGCACTTACCACCACGCTAAGGTCTTTCATGCTCCCATATGGCCATATGTATCATAATAGTTTCACATTTAAACATTTGCCATTCCAATTAGCTAGCTCACGAATTACAGTATCTGTGACATATACATAATTTGGATTAACAGGCCGGCCGGCACAGATCAGTACGTGCAGGCCAGCAGCGCGAGGAGGCTAGCTAGCTAGGGCTGGGAGGCCGGGATCTGAACAATTTCAGAGGAGTGCAGTGGCAGCGTATACTATTAAGTACTACTGGCAGCCGGGCGGGAACACGAGCGATCGAGGTGAGAGAGCGCCAGGCGGAAGCAAACAGCGAGGAAAACGGCGACGGGAGCAAGACAAGTGAATGCAGCCGCGCGACGACTGACTTATACAACACACACCCAGGGTATGACTGCTGGACCCAGGGTATGCCGTGGCCCACCCGGCATACCCTGTGGGTCCGCCCCTGACACTCACACGGTGGAAGACGAACACACGAACAGAGAGACGACAACGCTGCAACTGCTCAACGCCTGTTTTTCTTTTCTTCTATTTTTTCTCTTATCCGACTGAATGTAAGCAAGTATAGGAGATAAAACACACACACGTCGAGCAACAACTCGATCCACAACTGACGCTACTATCCGCATGAAGCGGCCCATTCATGGGACTAACTCAAGTGCAATGAGCTCAGGCCACATGTGCAACTCCCAGAGGAGACCAGCTGCTGCTGCGGTGCACTCTAAAGCCTCAGCTTGCTTTTCTAACTAACACACTTATCATGCTACAAATTATAATGCAACAAGATTAACTCAACACACCACCCCTTAATTTTGTTGCATCTTCTTTACAACTTGAAAGCTGATCTTCTGACACATGTCCAAGAAGTTATGTCCTCCTCTTACTGACCACGCCGCATAGTTATTGCCCATCAACAGAGGGTACTGGAGGGACACACTCCCTTCTCTTCCTCACTTCACAGTTGTCTCTTCGTTGCGGTGACACGGCTCGCAGGCGACTCTGGCCTCAACAACTTCGGCATGATCTTGGGCATTCAACGTGGTTCTTCTTACGACAATGGCCTCCACGCCATCACCACCACCTCTTCGCCACTGGTAACGCATCTCGATAGTATCGGAGACTCGCACCAAACCTTACACACATGAGCGCTTGGACACACACTTACAAGAACCCACACATCGTACTCTTGGACTGTAACATCCCAATTTTTCTAAAGTTTAAAAATATTTTTGAGTAGTTTAGTTATGTAGGAAAAGTCACCAAAGTTTTATTTGAATTAAAATAAAGCTTAATATGTTCTTTCAAAAGCAAAACAATTTAATATGATTAATTCCTACATCAACTATTATCAAAAAAAAATTATTTGGGTTCTAGGTGCTTGGATATATTTTCTAGATTTTTCTAGAAATTTTACGAGTTCATTTGCTATTTTCTTATTGCTATCTAAATTTCCTGGTATTTATAAAATAGAAAAGCTATTACTAAATCTTAGAAAACCATCAGTCCTAATCTCTTAACTCTGGCCCAATCCCATTCCTGTGCGGCCCAGCCCGCGTGGCTTTCCTCCCGCGTCGGCTCGAGGCGCACGTACCAGCGCGCGAGCTGCCCTGCTATTTCTCTGACCGATGGCCGCTTCTGCTGTGCATCTTCCTCCCCAGTCATGATTCTCCTGTGTCTGTGTTCATCAGGAGACCGTGCCTGTGCTCCTCTTGGATTCTCCCTCCTCCGACACTATATAAGCCCGACCCCTACATCAAAATCTTTGCTCGTTCCTCCTCTTCCAAAACCCTAAATCCTCTGCTCCGGTTTCGTTCTCATTGCACCGCAATCGACCGAAGAATCGTCGCCGCTGAAGTTCCTTCGCCGCTGGATTTCATCGCCGTCAGTGCATCTCCGGCCGTGCTTCCACCGCCCTTGGATTCGCCTCAACGCAAGCTTTGTGGTGCTCTCTCCATCTTTTCCCGAGGATCGCCGCACTGCCATTTTCGGTTTCATCATCTGAGAGACCATGTGAGAGGTCCTCCACTCTGAGTGATGAGTATTTGACAAGTGTGTTGATTAGATTGAGAGTTGAGGTTTTCAGTTTGGACTGCTTCGGTCAGGTCAGGAAATCGGAACTACCGTGTATGGAGCGGAAGTTCGATTAATCGAACTACCGGTGTTGGAAAAGGAACTTCCGATTTACAGGTTTTGGTTTCGGTGAAGAGAATCGAACTTCCGCACATGGGTAGCGGAGTGTCCGATATCTTGGTATTGAGATTCCTCTGAGACGAAAATCGGAATAGAATTTTTGGACGTGCGGATGTTCCGAAGATCGGAAGTTCCGCAGTGGTAAGCACGGAACTTCCGATAATTCTGACAAGTGCGGATGTTCCGGAAATCGGAACTTCACGTGGTAAGTCTTGAACTTCCGATTGTGTCGAATCGTGCGAGAAGGTTAAATTGTGATTTTGATTTTGTATGAGTTTGAGTCTTATACAAATATTGATGCTATGATATTGTGCAATGCTATGTGATGTGTTTTTGTGCGTGTTGATGCAGGCATCAAGATGGAGTCGTGGCGAGACACGTGGACTGACTAGGCGCCGAGGCGTTGAGGTCGAACGGTCGGGTTGTGTCGAAGATGGCATGAATCTTGAAGCGGTTGCGAGTCATGCACAACAAGGTGTCGGAGGCTTCGGAAGGTGCGCAAGGGGCGAAGGGTCTTTTCGCAAGCGGCAAAAGTGGAGGCGGTTCCGTTCGGTGTAGCGGGCTTAATGGGTTGTAGGCCCATTAGCCAAGGCTATAAATAGGGGAGAATCCTGGAGTTAGGGTTAGACCTTGAGAGTGAGAAAATTAGGGTTAGCTCCACCAAAAGGGTGTGTTTTGCTTTTTGAGTTGTGGAGTTGATGAACTGAAACCTATTGTAATCATTCCTCTTTGTGTTACCTCTGTAATCCATGTTTCAATTCAATGAAATCTGAGGTTTCGATTACTTGATTTTGCAACTCTCTCTTTCTCTCTGTTCATGTTGAATATCTAGGGTTTTGGTATATCTTTTGTTTCGTTTTATGAAATAGCATGAAACTTCATATCTAGAATCGTTTTGGTATTGCTATTACTTCCTCAAAGTTTCATGCTCTAAGAATCTGAGAATCTCGCTTATCATTGGTTTTTGGTCTTTCTTGCCCCTTCTTCAAGAAATCCGTTTTTGGTTCGATTATTGAATCTTTGGTTGCGATTCTTCTCCATAAGGTCAAGATGGTGTTTAGGATGATGTCCTGTAAAACTTGACCTGAGAAGAGCATTCAAGATTAAGTAGTTTGGATTTTTGAGCAAAAACCGAGCGCTCGTTCTTAGCTCGGATAATCGGAACTTCCGATTTTAGGCGTGAAATATCATAGCGGAACTTCGAGCTATACATCATGGAACTACATAGCGGACTACTACATGATGTACTTCCCGGAACTTCCGATTTCCAGAAGAACAGCCTGAAACTAGGTTTTGTTATTTGATCTTGCTTCATTTACTTTCTTTAGATCTTCAGAGATCTTTGTAGGCTGGTTTTAAATACAGTAAAGGGGAGTATTAATTTTAGGCACCATTCACCCCCCCTCTGTTGCCATTTCGGTCCTTCATCATCAAAACCCGCCCACCGTCTTCGTTCTGATCTACATCTCCGGTGAGCTCCTTTGTTTTCCGTGCGCGTTAAGGTGTGCTCCACACTATTTTTGTATAATCCCCACCTCTAATTTGGATTCTTCGCTACTGAGCTACCATCACCGGACATCTCCTCCGTCTCCAGTCATCTTTGAGTTGTCGTTGCTCCGATCAACTTCTGGTCGTCCTGTGCCTACCACTATGATCCTCTCGTCATCGCCATCCTGATGCTCATCTTGCTTTGCTGCGGGCGCTGCTGAATCACCAAAGCTGTCACACCTGTGGAGTTTGCCGCCGACGAACCACCGCCGCCCTTACGTCGCCGCCTCCTGGAGCTTCACCGTGTTCCCAGGATCCCGTTTTGCCACTTTTCTGGAGCCGCCTCGCCGCCGTTCGCCGTCGACGCTACCGTCTTGCCGCCGGCCGGAGCTGTGCTTTGCTTTCTATGTTTTTCTCTCTCTTGCCAACGTGGCAGCCAGCTCATCCTCCACATCAGCGCCACCTCATCATCTTTGCTTGTGTGGCGTCCCCGTCAGCACACGTGTGGCACTTCCATCTCAACCCAGATCTAGAGTCTTGGTGGACTTGGTCCACGGTGAACCATCTCGCTGACGAGTGGGACCCACCTGTCAGATTGAATTTCTTTTGACTGAAAATCCATGCTGATGTCAGCTGACATCATAATTCCCTTTTCCTTCAGAAAAATAATTAAGTAAATCCATAAATTTTGATTTTCATGATTTTATGAGATTTCAATCTTCCAGAGCCCATATCATTTGCATATGAACTCCAATTGAGTCCATTTAAATTTCTAAATTCATCTAAATTTAAGCTCTATTTATTTGAGATTTGTATTTAATTTTTTGGAGTGGATTTTTATCTTATTTTTGTATTTATTTAATTTATTTGCTTTGTTTGCGAATAGACATTGCTACTTGGGCAATTTTGAGCAAGTAGGAGTGCATCAAGATTAAGACTAGTACCAGGGTCTATTCCAAGGAAAACTATAGTCCTTTGATCATATTGAACCTATGATTTCAAAAGTATATTGCTTTATACAATTGCACACTATCTTTATATCAACTGTTTTGGCAATAGCTATCGCCTACTTGTCATTATGCCTCCATTGGATATTTGAATGCCATGAATCATTTGTCACCCTAGCATGGTTAACTTTAGTTGAACATATTTGTATCACCAACATGGGTATTGTATTAATGCTTAGTCAAGCTTAGTTACGATGGGTTCATTATCACATGTGTCATAATGATTAATCTTGACTTAATGATATATGGAATTGTAGTGGTTAGCCACTGTTGTTAAAATTTGAGTACCATGACAGGGAATGTCATTGGCTAAACAAAATGATTTTCGCTCAGGCGAGTGGATGGTAGATTGAGGGTGTGGTTAGCACGTTGTGGGTTGTGGTAAGATCGCTAGAGTAACTTGTCAAGGACTTAATCTTGTGCGTCATTGAACTGGGCCTTAACCGTACAACCATATGTCCTGTATGGGCGGGACCTAGCTGATTAATTAGCAAGATCTAAATTTCGGTTGTCTTGGAAGTGTGAGTTACGGGGGATGTACTCACAATGGCGCAAGAGGGGGGCCCTGTCTGGTCGGTTAGACATTCAGTGTTAAAACCTTAGCAGGCAGAACTGGATTAAGAAGGAGCTTTGTAAAGGCTTTGTCATGTGCGTTAGACTGCTTACCTATGGTAGTGAGCAGTGGTATCGACGGATACCAAACAAACTAGAGAAGTTGTGTCTTGTGGGTCAAGCTGTACAACCTCTGCAGAGTGTAAAATTATTCGAATAGCCGTATCCGCGGTTATGGACGTTCTCGGGGATTTCACACGAGAGATAGAGTTTCTTTATAAAATGTGTTGGAGTGTGAATGAGAAGTTCTCTTGATGAATATAATGTTCGTTCAGTGAATGGGTAATTCACTTGGCGTTTGTGTCGATTGGTGAATTGGGGATTCACTTATCGTTCGTTTGGTTGGGAAGTGAATGGGAAGTTCACTAGTTATTTCAAAGCATTTGTTTACTTATTTATTATATTTTTCAAATACGTATTTCAATTTATTTATGGTATTTATCGTAAATGTTGCTTTCTGCAAAGGAACCATACAACTAACCTTTGACAAACCTTGCATGAATATTATTTGCGTACATTTCCCTATGGCTTGCTGAGTGCTTTATGTACTCAAGGCTTATACCTTTGTTGATTAGTTAAAAAATACCAAGCTGCCCAAGAGTTCTTTCAGAAGGAGGACTATCAAGGTTTTGCGGATTAGGATGTATTCTCCACTCGATTGCCTTGGGCATGTTGATTGGCCTTTCCAAGTTTCCCGTTCCGCTGTAAGAGTTTATTTGTTTCTTTAGCCCTACGTGGCATATTAAGTAAACATTGACCATAAGGTCCAATTATTATTATTATTTGTTATTTTTTAGATTTTTGTAGTTAAATCGAATAAATGGATGGTATTTCATCACTGTTTTCTGTGTGAGCTAGCTACTGATTTGGAACTAGTTCAGAATACACAGAGGGTTCCTGAGATGCATCTTCAGGTTCGAACAGAGGTGGTATCAGAGCCAGGTTCGACTGTAGAACACAACCTTAGTTAGCATGGTCGTTTTAGTTAAAAGTTTCAAAATTTTATTTTCTAAATCAAATCAACTTAATTTGACTTAAATTGTAGTTCTTTTCTCATCTCAGTCTATTCTATCTTATCCTAGTCTATTATTTTCTCATCTTGTTCTAGAAATCTTGTTTCTTATCTTTGTTGAATTTTGTGTTATAATCTTACATTGACTTTCTCACCTAATCAATTTCTCTAGTTCGGAAGAAAGAAGTCAAGTCTCCAGAAATCGTTAAGAGTATCATCGTCGCTTCATTCCAGTTGTTTCTGAAGAGATCTTTGTTCTCTTGTCCAGAGTAGTAACCATCATATTAGAGTCTTTAGTAACATTTTTAGATCATAGTTGAATAGGTGCAGCGACGCTAGGAGGTGGAGGTGGCCCAGGATGGGCAGGCCGAAAGGGCTTGGAGGGAGGCGTAGCCCTCTGCTCCGGCGTCGGCTCACGACGTAGAGGATAACGGTGAGGTCGGCGACGAACAAGAGGGGCGGTAGGGTGGGGATGAAGAGGGCTCGTTCTGCCACTTCCGTTTGCAACGATCAATGGCACATAATTGATTATGCAGCTTAGCTTGGTCATGAATGATTAAATCCATCGGAGGACCCGAGCGGCGGCTTCTTCTCCAACTCCGGACAACACTGCCTCCACCGTCGTCACTTCTTCCCCGGGGACCCCCTTTTAAATTCCTCCCCATGGGAGTATCCTTGGACCTCTCTCCACCTAACCCTACTGCTCACTCCCTCTCTCTTCCCGTAGGTCATCGCCGCCGTCGGCCTACCCGCGCCACCCCGGGTCGCTGTGGCCAGCTCGCTCCGGTCTCCCTCCGCCTCCGCCGACCGGCTAGGTGAGTTCCCCACACCCCGCGGTACTCATGCTTCCCTTATTTCTCACCCTCTCCCTCTCTGACGCTGTTGCCCTATCATCCCTTCCACGGCCGACCACCGCTTGCCGTCCCTGGGACCGCTCTCATCCACTCATGGTCGCGCCTCCATCGCCCACGGGACCGCCTCGGCATCCCGGTTTTGTTTTTGTCCTCTGTAGCCACCACCGTCCCCTCTATTGCCGGCGAAGCCGCCATGCCCGAGCCGTCGTGGAAGTTCCAGCTTCTGTTCTCTGTGAACTCCCTGTGCATTGCTTCTTCTTCCTTTGGTTGTGTCTCTTACATGTGGGCCCTCAAGGTCATACTCACAATTCTTCTCCATCTAAACCCCTGTCTCTAACTAGCAAGTGGGCCCCACTGTCATTCTCTTTAATCCCTTCTCTCTCTGCCTCTCTTTTTCTCTAGCATGTGGGACCAAGTTGTTATACACACATGGCTTTGCATGTGAAAAATCAGAAAGCATCTGCCACACTATATTCCTTCTATTTTTATATTTTTATCATTTCATGTGAAAATCAAACTTTTGGGTGTTCGTTCTACTTCATATGAACTCCGATCCCATCAATTCTTGTCCCTAAATTCATCTAAAGGCGGTATGTTCCTTTTGGTTCTATTTTTTATTTTTTTATTTGAATTTGGCTTGTTTTCAGGTATAGATTGCATCAACTTCGGAAAGCAGGATTGAGACGTCATTTGAGAACAACAACTAAATAAGCAAGGCAAGTTACATCTTTGATCATATTTGAATATCAATATTTTAAATTATTTAAATTTTGTTTTAAATTATTATTGCATGCATAATTAAATTATAGTATTTTAAATCGTTGTTTTAACTTCATAGTTATTCCCAGCTTCATTGTATAGCCGTATTGTCATTCCAAGTGTGATATATTTTGGAGTTAGAAATTGAAAAGATTGGATTATAGGATTACATGAATGATGAATATTAGATAAGTGTTGGAGAATGGATTATCGGATTGCCATTTCAGGATGTTGATTTTGGGTGGAATAGGTTGAATCAAGAAGTATGGAATTAATTGAGTACTTTGGTCGTATTGGATTTATCAGACATGATTAAATAGAGAAGTTGGAATTAGAAATAAATCTTGGGTGGATTATAGAAATAAATCTTGGGTGGAGTATAGAAATATATCTTATTTGATTATAGAGATAGATTGTTGTTGATATCGGATTGTTGGAGTTGGATTATATAAATAGATAATTATCAGATATTGAATTATAGAAATAGATTGTTGTTGATATTGAATTGTTGGAGTTGTATTATATAAATAGATAATTATTGGAGATTAGATTATAGGAGTAGATTATTGTTGATGATGAATTATAGGCATATATTATTGTTGGAGATTGAATTGATGGATAATGGATTATGGATATATAATTGTTAGAGATTGGATTGACGGATATCGGATTATAGGATTACATAATTGTTGGAGATTGGATTGATGGATATCGGATTATAAATATATAATTGTTGGAGATTGGATTATAGGATTAGATTGTTATTGATAATGGATTATTGGAGATTGGATTACACGATTAGATTATTGTTGATATTGGATTATTGGAGATTGAATTATAGAAGTAAATTAGTGTTGATGTTGGATTCTAGACCTAGATTATTGTTAGATATCGGATGGTTAGATGTTGGATTCTAGAAATAGATTATTGATGGATATTGGATTAGAGAAATTGATTATTGATGGATATTACATTATTGGATGATCTTGGAATTGACAATTCTTGGACATTGAACCTCTCACCTGATGTGTACTCGCTAGGGGTGGCCCGATCTTCACGGTGTAGGTTGAAAAAACAAAGCGAATTTTGCTGTGGACAGCAGTGATAACTAGTTGTGAGCATCGGAAAAGGGTAACTAGCTTTAACCTGCCAAGGTTGGATGCGACCAAGCATTGGGTAGAGATGATCCGAAGCCTTCTGGACTCCGACCCGCTATCTGAACAATCACAGAACCACAATCTGGAACTAATCCACACAAAACACCCAGAAGCGTAGAGCACGAATTAGGGGATCGCGGAGGAATATTCTTGCAAATCCAAGAGTACTCACAAGAGCAAAAGAGCAAGGCACTCAGCAGTCTTGCTGTAATTTTTATATATCGGTTTGTCGAAAACTCAAAGGTACCTCCACGTATGGGGGTAGAGGCGTGTATATACTAGGAACAACCCTCCTAGCTGGGTATGAACATAAGTCACCACGTTGGAAGGTGGAAGGCCAACTGGTTGAAGCATTTAAGGAGTCTTCTCGAATTCTCGCGCGTTTGCTCAACTTCTGCGCAGTCTTCAGTAAAATAGCAATAACTTTCTCCTCGGAAGTCCAAATGAAGAGCCGTTTGTTGGAGGTGAAAATATACTTAATTATCTTTCCATCCATATAGATTATGCGTAGTGAAAACGTGATAGGTTGGTGCTCCTTTCCCTTGGAAAGTGACACATCTGTCATAAGGTAGTGAACTCCTTTGTTTTTACGTAAGCCATACTGGTAGCTCATAGTCCTTATCGTTCCACACCGTGGCACCTAAGTCCAATAAAAGAAGAAAAGGTGGAGGGCACGGCCAAGTCACAAGAATCCGAAATGTAGCTTAGGTTAGCATTCACCTGATCATATATTTGCTTAGCACATCTTCTCGTGATTGGTCCTTGATATTTTTTGTCCTTGAGAATATCTTGGTCGTGGAGATGATCATCTTCAGCGTGGCCATTGAAGGTTGGGATGTCATCATCATCACCCCTTGTCCCTCTAGATGAAACTCTGGTTAAAACAATAGTACTGACAAGTTGCTTTGTTTAAAAACTTGATGCTTAGACAAGCTTAGACCAAAATTGTTTAAATTAGAAAACTTTAGTCAAATGTTCAACTATGGTTTAACTTGATGCTATAGTATTGCTTTTACCATAGAAATTTTGGAAAATGATTTAACTTGGAAAATAAATAAAAATTTGTTGGGACTTGGGCGAAATGGATGTTTGAATGGTGTACGTTGATGCATAGGATCAAGTCATTTCTATGATGGAGGCCCACAAGTTTTATAGAAAATCGTCCAAGTCAGTTAAGGACCGGTCTTCAAGTCGCATCTTGACAAGCCTTATCGCACTACCACATGTCCTGTGTGGGCAGGACTAGGCTAAATAATTTACAACATTTCATCGGGTCATGCTATCCGGTTGCGTGGGTGTCTTTATGACCTACTTTTATGTATTCTAACATGGCGCAAGAGGGGACTTAAATCTGGTGGATGGTTCAATGCATAGGAAGATAAACCTTAGCGAGGTGGGACTATAATGGGATGACACATTGCAAAGGCCTTGTGATAATGACTTAGTCGCACACCTTCGGTAGTGTGTCAGACGAACATTATAAGTCAGTTGTCTCTTGTGGTAAAGTTGTACAACCTCTGCAGAGTGTAAAACTATTCGAATAACCGTACCCGCGGTCAAGAACATGTTGAAGCAAAGCCAATGCAAAGTTAGATTTTTAGTTTTGATTTCAAATGATTCTGGATAGCTTATCCAATCGGGAAATTGGGCAGGTAGCAATGTGATAGGAGGGTATCCTTCACCACTCTTATGTGGTGGTTATTCTACTATAAAACTTGAGAATTTTCAAAAATAAATTTTAGTTATAGAATAATTGCTTTGGAACTTAGTACAAGTATTGGAAAAGAAAACCTTGCTTTATGCAAAATCAACCCTATAAGCCATCCTTTGGTATACCTCTGCATGCGTTATAATTATGTTATTGGGTGTAACTTGTGGAGCACAGTTGTTTGTGATCACTCTTGCTTAATAAAATGTTGTTCAGAGAAGAAGGACTTCGCGCTATTGAAGATCTCGATGACTAGGCCGCTACCCCAATCGATTGCCTGTGGTAGATTAGCTAGGCTCTACTACTGTTCATTCGTCTTCCACTGTGTTCCTATTTGTTGGCTTGTAAGCTTTTCTGGTAATTAAACTCCGAATATTATTAAAGTTTTACGAATTATGGATGTTACCATATTTGTTTACTATGTGAGCTAGCCACTAATCATGGGACTAGTTCAGTAATACACAGAAGATTTGGGAGTATTAATCCCGGGGCCTGGCTGATATCTAAGAGCTTCATTGGCAGCAAGCAGGTCAGGCCACGCTCCTCTGGTAGCGAGACGGCTTCTCAAGACAACCTCGGCGGCCTCTCCTTGCAGTGACAAAGTGTTTCAACCCACCTCTGAGTTTGTTCATAAGCAGAACCAAAGGCCGGTGTTTCAATTGTCTTGCAAGAGATCAATGGGCAAGCTCTTGCTGCGACCCAATCAAATGCTTGCTCTGCCTGCTAAGTGGTCATCATGCCAGAGATTGTCGCTCTCATCAGCTTAGGCCACCCCCAGCTGAAGCTCCGCATACTCCACCACCTAGTCGGCCCGATGACCACGACGCCCATAGACGACATCTCCACTTCAGAGGACACAGACGATGGTGGCAACGACGACTGTGGCCAGAGAGCTCAAGTCCATACACAACCGACACATCACAACCTCGCCATGCTACCAGATCAGGTAGTTGTAACATCCCAATTTTCTGAGTTTCAAAACCTTTTGAGTAGTTTAGTCCCTTAGAAAAAAAAATCACCAAATTTTATTTGATTTAATCAAGCTTAAATGGACTTTCAAATATCAAAACAATTTAATGTTATTAATCTAAACATCAACTAATTCCAAAACTATTTTATTTGAGTTCTTTGTGCTTGGAAATATTTTCCATATTTTTTTGGATTTTTTTCGAGTTTGTTTGCTATTTTTATTTTGCCTTTTGGATTTACTGGTATTTCTAAAATACAAAACTTATTTTAAATATCAGAATTTCCTTGGGCCCAAACTTCCTGACCCAACCCTATTTTGGCCTTTCCTTCTCGCGCACGGCCCACCTTCGTGGCTCATCCGCACGCTCAGCCCAACCCGCTCTTTCCACTCCTCTATCTCTCTGTCGTGTGGGCCCCACTGGTCAGTCCTTCCTCTCTTTCTTCATCCTCTCACCAGAACTCGCTCTGCCATTGTGTCATCCGAGCTTCTTCCGAAACTGTGCGAAACAACTCAATTATCCCATGCTATCGTCGCCATTCTTATCCTTATCTCTACCGCAACCGACCTGGTTCTTACCCCCTTTCATATCGCCGATGGACTCCGTTTTCACCACGTTTCCAAAACGAACTTCTCGCACCGTATGCCATCTCGGGGTTGCTCTCCCCCTATAAAAGGCATCCCCGGCCTTGCCATCCGTAACACCCCAATTTTCAGGGTTTTTTTGAAAAATTTCAAAAATAAAAATAACCATTCGATTTTTGTTGAAGAGGCTAAAGCTTAACTTGGACTTTTAGGCAATAAAAACAATTTAATATGAATTAATCAAACTTCAATTAATTAAAATTTTGTTTATTTAGAGTTTATTGGAGTCCTCTGGTAGTTACAGTCCCATTTATCTGTCTGTTCCGAATCACCACCTTTCGGTTTCGACCACCTCTTTCGGTTTTGACCACCCCTTCGGTTTCGACCACCCTTTCGGTTTGGACCACCCTATCGGTTTGAACCAACCTCTCGGTTTGGACCACACCCTCCGACCAAACGCTCCCACCAGGTCTCTCTCTTTTCTCTCGCCAACAGGTGGGGCCCGCCTGTCAGCCCCTCTAGTTTCTTCTCAATAGCGTCGCCCCCGCTCATTGTTGTGCTATCACCACCTTGCCTCCCCACATCACCACACGTGCGCCGCCCCACCGCTTCCGCTCCCGGCGCGCCCGGAATGCCTCGCTACCCGAGTGCACCGCTCACCCCCCCTTTTATAAAATCCATACGTCGAACCTCCTTTGCCCTTTTCTCTGCCTCGTTCCCCTCTCCTTCACCTCTCTCCGCGCCACCCGCATCACCTTGACCACCTCCGCACTCCTCTTGCATTCCCCTCAACTCTTCCTCTCTCTCTTGCCCTCGTTTCGTTGTGCTTCGAGTTTCACCGCCGCCATGGAAGCCTCTGCGGTGATGTGCTCATCGCCATCGGCTTCACAATCCCATTGCGCACCTCGTGCTCCCATCTCCCTTTCTCAGCTAAAGGAGGTCAGCAGCTCCTTCCTCCCCCTTCCTCTCTCCTCTTCCTCCATTTCTTTTCCCAAGCGAAGCTCCATCCAAAGCACAACAGCCAGTAGGCTCCATTTCTTCTTTAGTGCAGTTTGGCAGTGATCGGTTTCTCATGCCAACAGTGTCATGGCGAGCCCCTTGGCTTCCTCCTCCACCCCTCTGAATTCGCCCCTCTCTCTAGCTTTCTTTTCTCCGCAATCCTGATTCTCCTGACGACAGCCAAACCACCCTCCTCGCATTCCGCCGCCGTCATTGATTCCCCCGGCGACATAGTCCACTCCGTTGAGTTTGCCTCGCGATGTTTTACGCCGCATGTAGTCGAACCTCCTTCCGACCACCTGTAGTCCAACCTCCTTCCAACCAGGTAGTCGAACCTCCTTCTGACCATCTGTAGTCGAACCTCATTCCGACCAGGTATTCGAATCTCCTTCCGACCACCTATAGTCATATCTCCTTCTGAGAGCTCGTTCTCATTCATTCAAGCTCTGATCCGAGTGATTCAAATTTCTAACTTCATCTAAATTTAGTACCTTTCTTTTGGTTCTAGTTTGGTAATCTTTGGATTTTGTTTGGAATTATTTTATTTATTTGGCTCTTTTCACTCGTATAGATTCCAGCATTTCCGAAGAATTCTTGGACCCGACAACGAAAACCAGTCTAGACTTCAATGAAGACCAGTCGTAGACTTCAACGAAGGCAAGTCATAGACCTTTGATTATGTCGTACCCAATTTATAATATTATATTGATTTATATTAACATGCATGGCTAGTTGTATAAAAATAGTTTTGGAAATAGTTAAACACCTACTTGACAATATGCCTCCTTGATTAATTGTGAACGACATGTTGACATGTACCCTTGAACACAATAGGTTGGGTAATCATAGTTGGGCACTATTGTACTACCAACATAGGTGCGTATTATGCTTAGTCATGCTTTAGTTATGCGATGGTATCTCGATCACATAATTCAATGATAAATTTGACTAAAAAAACTATGGAATTATGGCGCGGTCACTGTTTATAAAAGCTGTTGTGCCATGGAAAGGGTTGTCATTTGGTCGGGTTGAACCAAAAATAGTTTCATACTCAGGCGAATGATCGTGCAGTAAAGGGGGTACAAGAAGCACATTGGTATGAAGGATTTAACTTTGTGCACCATTGATCTGAGCTATACCGTACAATCTCATGTCCAGGATGGGATGGACCTGGTCAACTAATTAGTGATGTTTTGATTCGGTTCTGTTAAGGGTTGATAAGCAACGCAAGAGAGGGTCCAGAATGGTGAAACCATAGCGAGCAGCACCGAGTCAAAACAGAGTTTTATAAAGGCCTTGTGCTAATCTCTTATTCGCACGCCTTCAGAAGTGTGAAATGTCCGATATTATAAGATGACTATCTCTTGTGAGTCAAGCTGTACAACCTCTGCAGAGTGTAAAACTATTCGAATAGTCGTGTCCCCGATTATGGACAATGCCTGATGATTTCACACGAAGGGTAGATTTTTTTCAAAAATATTGGAATGGTCGTTGGTTGGGAAGTGAACGGGTTGTTCACTGGTTGTTGGTTGGGAAGTGAACGGGTTGTTCACTGGTCGTTGGTTGGGAAGTGAATAGGGAGTTCACGAGTTATTTCAAAGAACTTGATTACTTATGTATTAACGTTTTAAATCGGGTTTTACAATCTACCCACTGTATTTACTATATTGTTTTCTACAAAATAACCATAAAGCTATCATTTTGAGCCTTGTGTAAATATTATTTGCATACTGTTCCCAACGACTTGCTGAGTACTTTGTGTACTTACGGCTTTGCATCATTTGTTGATTAGTCGCCGAAGAAGACCCAGGGAGCACCGAGTTCTATGAGGAGGATTACTCTGAAGACTATGCGAACTAGGTCGTGTCCTCCACTCGATTGCTTGTGGGCATATCGAATGGCCTCTACGAGTTGTTCATTTCCGCTGCAAGTGTATCTTTTGTCTTTAGCCCTGCGTGGCAAACTCTGTAAAACCTTAACTACAAGGACATTTTGCTACTAAGTAATATTAATTTGTCTACTTTTTTAGCTGTGTTGTTGTATGGTTACGAGTACACCAATGCTGCAACTGTGTGAGCTAATTACTGATCTGGGACTAGTTGAGAATACACAGAGGGTCCTAGAGTTGCATATCCGGGGTCCCGACACCTTCTCATCCCCAACCCGTTTCCGAGAGCCGCATCGCCCCTAAAGCCCTAGCGCCACATGATTTAAATCTTGAAGCTCGTCGGCCGCAAGCTTTCACCTCACCGATTTTGCCGCCGTCGATGATACCTCACAGTCATCGTCTGCACCATCAGCATCACCGTCTCGTGTTCTACACGGTGCTCCCCTCGACGTCGCCAGAGGACCGCCGGAACACCATCGTCGTCGTCAACCCGATCTCGCTGCCGCCGTTTCCCTCGCCCCGGCCAACCCTACGTGCTCTTCCACCACAATCTAGTGCATCAGGTTCGCTGCATCTTCCTCTTTCTATTGCTGCCCTCACCAGACCTCGTCGTAGGTCCTACCATCAGTGACCAAAATTCATGTATGCCACTGCTGTCAAAACTGATGTAGCTGCCCACGTGGCGACCAGGTGTCAACCATGTCAGCGCCACCTCATTCTGTCAGCCCATGTCAGCACCCATGTGGCACATTGTGCCAGCACATGCGTGGATCTACTCTGTTCCGTGAACCAAGTTCACCATGCACCTTTGTCTTTTCATGGACCAGGTCTATAGACCTCGGGCCCGTATGTTAGTGAGATAAAATATTTTTTCGTAGAAAAATAAATCGACCGAAAAAGAAATTCGGAAGTGATGTCATAAAAGGATTTCTTTTCAATAAAATAATTCAGGAATCCAGAAATTCGAATGTAGTTAATTTCTTTAGAGTTTAATCTCCCGAGAGCTCGTTCTTCCTCATACGAACTCCTATTCAAGATCTACCTTCCTGATATTTTTATTTAATTTTTGGAGTTTATTTATTTCTCTATTTTGTATTTATTTTATTTTTGCTTTAGTTTGCGAGTAGACGTTGATACTTCAGGAGCTTTCGAAGGAGTTGATCAAGCTCAAGACCAGTGCTAAGACTTGTTCCAAGGTAAGTTATACATTTGACCATGTTGAACCCAGTTTTTCAAAATTACCTTGATTCAAATTATTGTATTTTACTTTAAGTATTTATTTAAATATTTTGGAGTTAGTTATACACCAATTTGATTATATCTACTTTGTCTATTGTATAATCATGATCTTTTGTCACCCTAGCTTAGTTAAGAATTAGTTGGTATTATCGTAGCACCAACGTGGGTTGGTTAGACACGAATAGTGTGCTTAGCCATACAACGAGTTATTGATATCATTTGAGTTGCAAATATAAACTTGACTAAGTGATTATGGAACTTGTATAAAATTGTGTATAATCTGTTGTTACTCGTTGATGGCATATGTTGCACTTAACCAACAGGGGGAGATTTAGATTGAGGCGAGTGGATGGAGCTGTGTGATATGGTGGAACTATGGACTACAAAATATAAAATCTTGGTAATATAGTTAGAAATTGGCAGTCTCGCCTTGGTCAATTAAGTACTTAACTTTGTGTGCTATTGAACTGAGCCATAATTGTACGACCACATATCTAGTATGAGACATGCCTAACCTAGTAAGCTATGGAGTCTTGATATTGATTACTCAGGCAGATAGTTTAAGGTGTGTGCCAGGGAGGAGGTGTGTTTCTGTCTGTGTGGTCATTCACATTTATGAGCGGTTCACCGCCTTCAAGTCTAATGGTGTGTGATGGGCTAACCACCTGTGTGGGGGTTGGCACCGACAGTAAGCACAACGGGAGTGTCAACTGTTGAGATGAAGTATTGGAAAAGTTTTGTTACAATTGGTGCTAGCTACAACAGTTATATCGTGTGGGTAAAGTATACTACCTCTGCAGAGTGTTAATCAATCTGTTCAAATAGCCGCGTCTGCGGTCATGGACATGCTTGGGGGCTTCACACGATGGGTAGATTTTTATAAAAATAATTGGGAAGGGACATCTGTGTGGGAAAACTTATGTAGTTGTATGAAAGAAATCGATTAGGTTATGTAAGCTTTGTGAAAATAATTGTTAAATTATTGTTGTTTATTTGTTTTAAATTATGATTTCAATCTATTACTTGTATTCAATTGCAAATGTTGCTTTATTAAAAATAGCCACAAAAGCTATTTTCTTTAGAATAAGCCATCATCTATAATTGCATTAGGTGGTACAACTTGTTGAGTACTCGGAGTACTCATTCTTACTGCAATTATTAAGCCGAAGTGGAAGAATCTTCGCCTGCTTTCGAGGAGGTGCTTTACGAGGATGGAGATCATTAGGTCTTGATCCCAGTCGGTTGACTATGGCAAGTCGATGGGTTTCCGCTGGAGTTGCATTTGTTCCGTTGTTGTTTCTTTATTTAGTGTCAACCCTGCGTGGCTTAATAATTGTAAACTCTACCATAAAGTCACAACCGTTATTTACTTTTAAAAATAGTTGCCTATTCTTATATTCGTCATTTGTGGAATGATATTCATCTATTTTGGCACTGTATGCACTAGCGTGACCCTGGACTAGTGCATTATATACAAAGGGTTCAGAATTGTATTTTTGGGTCCCGGCAACAGTGATTCTCTGGCCACGACCAGCCACAAAAGATATCAAGGCTGAGACTGTTGCCACGCTTTAGGAGATGTTCAAAGCCTTCGCAATCTCTCTAGATGTTCAAAGCCTTCGCAATCTCTCTAAAAAATGACTTGTTCCACCTCGTCGACAACAAGCTCAATCAAGCAACGAGGAACCTTGACATGGCAGTTCTTTCCTTTGAGGAAGCATGCAAAGTTTGTCTCTCCAAAGCGGAAGAGTACCTGTGGCCAGTAGTCAAGCAGGCAAGCTTTCTGTCACCACTCGGAATGCTCCACAATGCTACTGCCCAAACCATCACTAGCGAGGTTGTGCATGCCCCGCCTTTGGCGGCATGTGCGTCAACCAACTCTACCATGACCCAGGCAGCCCCAGTTGCAGAAGTCGTCATCATATCAAACATCTTGGAGGTCCACACTGAGGTTTCTCTCACAGAGTCGAGTACAGATCCTCCACAGAAACAAGTTGAATATATCCGGTGTGATAGGCATGTAGAACTGTTGACTACCATCTCCGACACCGCGCAAGCCCTTTGACCACACCACCTGTGGTGGACGGGCAAGCAGGTGACGCCTGGTGAAGCTCAAGGGACCAGCTCGGCGAGCACCCCAGTTGACCATACCATGAGTGGTCCTAGTGACCTCTTCTCTGTGCCCCGCCACCCGTCTTGCTGCAACCGCCACCATTTCCACCGATTTCAGCCCTTTCAAAGCGCGCTCGCCAACCTTTTGGTGTGGCCAACATCCGTCGTAGTGCTCGCCTTGCTGGCAAGTCTTGACCAATCACGGTGGCCAGAAGGGCACAATAGAACCTATGCTGCAAGCTAGGTCTCCCGCAAGATGCTGCTAGCCCCCTTGAGTCAGCCCTTAAGGAATACATGGTCACTTTCATTGGCCTGATGCCACCCGACAAGATTGAAGCGATCAATACATTGTACAAGCTTGACGCTCAAATTAAGCTTCGTGGCCAGGGAGCGGGTGGTTTTTTTGGATGATGCTACTGCTTCGGAAGCTAAACAGATCTTTCGAGCTACTCCTCTCTAGAGTAAGCCGCGCCAAGTTTTCTTTGTTTCTGTTGGCTGCTATGCTTGCTGTTATTCCTGGCCTACGAGGGAAGACGCTGAGTAGCATGATTGTCAAGATCGTACTGTTTGGATAGTGGAAAACTCCTTGGGGGTACTGTGACTCGGATCGAACTATGGCCAAGATCAAGGATAAATCAAGGGCTTGATCCAGCCATAGAGAGGCGCCTAATGCAATCTTCCCGGACGAGTAGCTACTTTGTATCCTCAAGCATTGGGCCACCCGAGAGTTTCTTCTTTTCTTTTTAACCTTTTGTGATCCTTTAAGACCGGACTTCTATTTTCTTCGTGCTTTATCAATGTAACAGGCAACTCTACTGCCTGTTTATTTTTTTAAAAAATAATAATAACTGAACAAAAGTTAGCACTTGGATTTGGGTACAAATTCTAGGAAAAAAATAACTCAAATTTAGAATAAAAATTAAAATAAAATTAGCAACTTGGTTTCTATATGAATTCGAAAGTAAAATGCTTAAATAAATATACTTTGAAAAAAAACCAAACATAGCAATTGGATTTTTGTATGAATTTCAACAAAAACGAATTGAAATTCAGATTAAAAATAAAATAAACTTAACAATATGGCTTCTATATGATTTCAAAAGTAAAATATAAAAATAGGTGTAACCCGTAATAAAAATTAGAGAAAAATAAGCAATTGGATTTGTATATGAATTCCAAAAAAAACTAAAATTTGGAATAAAAATACCATAAATTTGGAATTTGATTTCCATACAAATTTCTAAGTAAAATTCCTAAATAAATATAATTCAGAATAAAAATTTAACAAATATTAGCAGTTGGATTTGTGTATAATTTCCAATAAAAATAATTAAATTTAGGAATAAAAATTGAAATAAAATTAGCAATTTGATTTCGAAACGAATTCCAAAGTAAAAACCCTAAATAACTAAAATTAACTATAAATTAAATAAAATTAGCAACTTAATTTTTATACAAAATCCAGTAAAATATAACTATAATTTTGAATAAAAATAAAAGTTATAACGAGGATAGCACAAAATGGCGTCGGACCACGGAGACGATGGGGGAGCCTTGGCTGAGAGGAGATTAAACTTTGCATTGAAGACGAGCTAGGGATAATATGGAGTCATCGAGTAGCTACTAGCGTGTCACCACTGGTGAGGGACACAACGTCGCTGGCGATGACGAGAAAATTCCTCATATTGTTAGACAACGACTACAGCAGACATGCCGACATAAGTGAAAATGGGAGGTCAACACGGTGACTGAGTATACCACATCAATGAGTTGGCCAACGTTGAATAAGGGGAGCGTCCAACATGGGAGAAGAGGACATCGAGAATGCATAACATCATGCATCTGTACGAATAGAAGCACACACATACAGAAGTAGATGAGCAAAGAGCTCGGAGTAGAGATGGAGTAGAGATGACACAACCGTAGAAAATTGTACAGGGGTCACCGGAGAGAGCGTGATGGTTGGTGGGGGCAGCCAACATGTGAGGGAAAATAAGTTCAAAGTAGGTCACCCATAGGGGCATCGATGTATACATGAGTAAGGTACTCTAATACCATGTAAACTAATAAGATAATTTGTTGCACACATAATCAAGTTATTGCTTGATATTAATATAGAGGTACATGTGTATGCATATATTTAAGAAAAGAGTGACTAATGGAGAAAAAAATAGGAGCATATAGTTACATGATCCATGCATGATAGAGAGTGGTTACGTTTCTAAGACCCCTAATAACTTATTACGCTCAATTATTTTCTTTTATCAAAACTAATAATTTAAGTTATATTTTCCTTCGAGCTTCTATCGTCATTTTTAATGTTTATGATGTTGTAAAAAAATAAATAGCCAGCAAGATACATTATATCATATTACGAAGTATATAAGTTATATTATTTGATACTACAGACTTTAAAATAAATTTAGTCACGTAAATACGTGGACACGTGCTAGTTTTAACGCCATTTTTAACCCTAAAAAAAGAGATCGTTCTGACTGCACAAATTCCAGCGTATCACTCTTCCGTGACCGTAGTTTATTAGCATGCATGAAAGGCTGCTACGTTCGTTGCACGGTGCATCTGATCGACATGGTACAACCTGGAGTTCGTATTTTTATTTTCTGTGGGAATCCGCGATGTCTCCGGCCGGCCGGAGCCCGGTGGAATGTTTCAATCGAAAGAGACGACGGCAAATACTGAGACACTAGTGTTACAGTGCCGAGGTTGGAAGAAAGTCGCTGTAAGCGTGTGTCCAGGGTTATTATTTGGAACGAGTAACGAAAAGACCCTGGCATCATCTTTTGATCGAGATATGCATCTCAGCCGGCCGGCCGGCAGCTGTAAAATACTCGCGTAGATCGAGCTACGTCCGCAGCGAAACCGAGAAAGTTACATTGCATTCTTGTTCCTTTCCACCGTTTGCTAGCTCCTGGCTCTGTGGTTGGAAGTACTCGCTTGTAATCAAAGGGGGCACTTGCTCGGCTTAGTCGGCCAGCTACTCGTGGACTTCCATAACTTTTTTGACATGTTGTTAATTCATATACTATTTTTATGTACTGTGCAGAGACTGGATTAAACTTCATAAGCATGTGCTATTGGAAAACATCATCTGCATTGAAATGATCAATGCAAAGGATCTACAACGCATTGGTATCAGGAGAGATGTCCACTGTCCGATTAAAAATCAAAAGTTCATATCAATTGCTGTGATATTTTTTGATATGTTGGTTTCGCTGCAGTAGCAGTAGAGCCGGTTCGATACAGATAGCATTTATTACTGCAGTAGTGTTGCTCGTTCGTCAAATATTGTTCACACGTGGATCTCTACAGTGTTGCAGGGATCCAGATCCTGTGCGATCCCGTGCACCATGCCTGCATTGACTCGATGGTTTGGCATTTAATGAGTAGCTAGTATTCCGATTACATTACCAAGTCAAGTAAAGGGGGGAAAACGTGAAGCTAGCACGAGTACCAGGACCTCCAATGCTTCGTGCCATTCGTATCTACTAAACTGTTGATGTGGGATCTCCAATGCTTCGTGTCATTCGTATCTACTAAATTGTTGCCACATCAGGCGGAGGAAAGATAATAATTTAAACGAAATTGCTATCTGTCTGAGGTCCGGAGCCACGGCTCTGCGTCGGACACCCCGCTCCAGTAAGTGCACGTCCTTTGTTCTTAAATTTTTTTTTTACAGGTTCCTCCTCTATTCTCTGGCAACGGTCTACGTGGCAAAATCGTTCAATTATCGTGTCACACATAATATATCTTGCGAAATCAACAACCATATCTACCAGGCATGTTCCATGGGCCATTTAGATCGAAGATTCATATAGCTATTAAAACTTTGCAAGGCCCTTTAGGGCGGCGAGCACTCTCTCCCCTTTGAATATAACGTAAGATACAATGTATATGAGATACCTTTTTGTACCACTGAAGCATGAATTGAACAAGGCATGCTACCAGTACCACCCACCCTGTTGGCTTGCCACCCCTTGCGGCTTCTGATACCGATGCCTCCGCCCCCGCCTCCTGCGGATGGGAAAACTTACTGTACCGTTACTATAAAAATTATTGTCAAGTCTAAAGTGAATATCAGTGTTGTCAATGTTACCATTAAGGTTAGGGAGCCTATTCAACATTGTACAGCTAACATGAACCTCGTCAACATTATTACCAAAGTTAATTTCTAGGAAATTAACGTGGTTGAAAAAACAAAACACCATCTATATGCACAAATACAAGATTAGATTGCAACAATATAAGGAGTAGTATCAGCAATTTAAGAATGACGGCAAGACGCAATCGTAATCGGGCACATATGGCTAAAGGCCTCGACGCAGTACAAATAGCCCATTGCGGTGACCAAGCGGCACATTACGAGCCCAACAACGGTGAAGCACAAAGATCAAGAGTACGCAACAATAACACAAGATAGAGATGAAAATCGTGTGCTTGAGGACTTGGACTCACAAAGAAACACGTGGTACATGACATCAAGGTTGGGATGAGAATTAAGAGAAGATATTATTTTGATTATGAGAATTAGGAGACAGTAGTAGCTATGTTTGTGCGACAACACAAGGAAAATGAAGAGAGAGAGGAAGGTGAGAAGACATGTATGGATCAATTCTGTTCTGCTTAGTTAACTCAATCAATTGCTTAGTACTAATACCAAGATTAACCAATGATAATTAAATGTTAGGCTAAAAATGGGGCCCAGTGGCGAACCTAGGATTTATCAGATGGATGTTCGGAGTTAATAAAATCTTATTCAACGAAAAAAAATTAAAGGTCTACAATAGCAAAAAAAACTAAATGCAAAATACTTCACAAAAAAATGGTGTTCAACTGAACAACCATGACCCCTTGTGGGGTAGCCCCTTAATTAGTGGGGACTGAGTAGTTGATCATTCTATTAAGGCGTCGTCGTTGGCGAGTCTAGTCCGAGCGATTACCTCATAGACAGGCATAGAATCATAAGAACAATGCAAGAACACAAATATAGAATAGTAGCTTGAACACAAAGATATGATGGGACTTCTTGCTTCTCTTTATTGCTCTTCTATCAAACTGTTGTACAATGGTTGGTGGACCCCCTTTATATAGTCTACTGGATAGATGATTAGCCCATCATGGGTAGACCTGCAAGGTCTGAGCCCTGGGTTGTTAAACACTTCCCCTTGGGCACTCATCCATCATGTTCATATCTCGTTAAAACTCTATAAAAACCTAGTGGAAATTTTTTGAAGAAAGAGTATATGATACACGTTTTGATGTGTTGCATGAATTACCTCATTAAAAACCTTAGCCGAGAAACTTCAGGAAAACTCGTCAAGGGGAAAAGAGTACAATCCACCCAATTTCATTTAATCTCCAGGATTTATTCTTTGGATACTCAATCTTTGTGATCAAGTTTCAATAATAAGTTCGTGAAGATTCCCCTGAAATCTGCACTTCTCTAAGTCACATCATTCCAATTTCACGTATGCATCTTTCAAAGCTAGACATTGAAAGTACTTAGTGAATAAATCTGCAAGATTTTCACATGACTTAATATGTAGTGCTTTAATTTCGTCCATCGTTTGCAATTCATGAGCATAGAAGAACTTGGGGTTGATATGCTTTGTGAGAGGACTCTTCACATAACTTATCTGCAGTTGTGCAACACAAGCTGCATTATCTAAATAGATAATAGTGGGGCTTTGCGCGGTATTCAATCCACATGACTGCTGGATGTGGTGAATCATCCATCGAAGCCAAGAACATTCTCGCGAGGCCTAGTACAGTGCTATGATTTCCGAGTAGTTTGTCGAAGTTGATACAAGACTTTGCTTAGACGATTTTCATGAAATTGTAAATCCACCACATAGAAATACATAGCATGTTTACGACTTAGCTGTATGCAGGATTGATAGGTACCTGACATCTGCATAGCTATTCATAGTTATATCTTGGTTCTTTCTGTAGAAAAGACCAAGGTCCTTGCTTCATTAGAGGTATCTAAAGATGTCCTTTATCCCCTGCCAATGCCTTTTGGTAGGTTCTGCACTATACCTTGCTATTAGGTTCACAACAAATGCAATGTGTTGTCTAGTACAGTTTGCTAAATACATGAGTGCTCCTACTACACTCAAGTACGGGAATTCCAGTCCCATGAATTCCATCCCTCTTCTCTAGATCTGTATAGGTCCTTGTCTTGCTGCAAGGAGCTCCCAACCATCGACACTTTCGAATGGTATGCCTTTTCAAAATCGAACATTTCTAACATCTTCTGAGTGTAGGTTGAATGATGCACTAATATCCCTTCAGGGGGTATGCTCAAGCTGCAAGTCTAGGCAATATTTGGTTTTACCCAAATCTTTCATTTCGATCTCTGACTCCAGGTAAGAGCTTGCTTTCTTAATATCTTTCAGGGTCCCGATGATATTCAGATCATCTACATACACTGAGATTATACTAAATCCATCCTGAGATCGTCGTATAAATACACATAGACAATCCTCATTGTTCGTGTAGCCTTTCTTGCATAGAAAGTCGCTTAAGCGATTATACCACATTCTGTCTGATTGTTTCAGCCTGTATAGTGAATTTCTTAGTTGCACACTATACAGATTTCTATTTGCTCTGTCTTGGTTCGGGACAGGGATATCTTCAGGTACCTTCATATAAATATATGAATCCAAATTTTCATAAAGGTATGCAATTACCACATCCATCAATTTCATTTCTAAATTCAAGTTTACTGCCATTGAGATTAAATATCTAAAGGTAGTTCCGCTCATGACTGGGGAATATGTTTCTTCATAATCATCTCCTGGACGTTGAGTGAAACCTTGTGCAACGAACCTTGCTTTATGTCTTACAACTTTATTATTTTTATTTCTCTTTTGAACAAATACCCACTTATGCCCTACGGGTTGCACATGGGGAGGCGTGCGGCTTACAAGCCCAAACACCTTTTTTTATTCAGAGATAATAATTCTGTTTCTATTGCATTCTTCCAATCTTCTCAATCTGATCTTTTCTTACATCAAGCGAACGATTCAGGCTCTCGATCAAGATTGATGATTGTGGTAATTTTTTTTGCAAAATCAATATCGGCATTGGTTGTTGTCTTATTCATATATTCTTACGTGGTCACATGGTTTATAGCTATTTTTTTCATAGGGCGATTCTTCTAATGCTTCTACTTGCTCACCGCTGCTTCCAATTATGGGGCAAGCTCCTTTAGTTTTTCAGCTCCGATGTGTGCGCACACATCCCGGCTGATATTTTCTTTTGTGGGAATATTCAAATCCAGTATGCCTTTCCTAAAGGTTCCATACTGGTGCCAGATCTCAACTGGCTCCCCTTCTAGTTCTTGGAAACTTCAGTGATCAGCTGTGTCTAATCCTTCTTATCCTTTTTCACCAGGCGTCCCCGGATACTTTAGATTCGAGGGGCCGGAGTTCCGTCCTTTTCTTAGGCCTTAGGGCCGGATTAGGGATACCTTCATCGGTATTTCAACCCTCTCTGGTGCATTACGTGCAGGCACACATGACCTGGTCATGCTCTTTAAATCACTAAAGTGGTAAGGCAGTTGATTCGCTATTTTTTGCAAATTAATTATCTTTTAGACTTAAATTGTCTTCTAGACTTTCATTATCTTATGTACTTCTCTATTTGCTTCACGAGTGCGCGGGTCATGTGCATGAATTCCCGTGGCTTGCCACATTATTTCCTGATATTTTTCATCAAGGGGTTGATTTCCTCCCCCTAATGACTAGAAACTATCCTCACAAACATACTATCAGCGAATCGAACAGTATGCAAATCTTGTGTCGTAGGATCCAAATACCTGATTATGGATGCAATCTCATAACTAACGTATATCCCATACTTGCGGAGATGGCCCATTATTGTTTGTTGTGGTGGTGTATAGGTGCATAAACCTTGCAACCAAATCTGCGAAGATGAGAAAGTTTCGGTGCTGACCCTCGCGCTAATTACATAGGAGAATGGATGTTATATGCTGACGGTCTAAAATTGATGAGAGTTGTTGCGTGCAGGACTGCTTGTCCCCAATATGTAGTTAGTAAATTACAATTCTGCAAAATCTACTAAACCATTCTGGGTGTGGACATGTAGTACAGAATGCTCAATGTTAATCACATTGTCATGCAATAATCATCAAATACCTTTGAACTAAATTCTTCGGTATTGTCCATTCTGATGGACTTCACATAATGACCAGGGAAATTATTTTTAATTTTAATTATCTGCGAGATTAGTTTTGCAAAAGTGTGGTTCCTCGTAGACAATAAACATATGTGTGACTATTTCGAGGAAGCATCGATGTGCACCATAAAATACCTAGATGGCCCTAACAGGGGCTGTATAGGACCGCAAATGTCTCTCCCTGGATACGTTCCAAGAATGTAGAGACTTCATCCTTCATTTTCAGAGCATAAGGTCCAGTAATTACTTTCCTAGTGGCACATGCGGGGCACACAAAATCTTTCTGAATCAGAAAATTCTTTACATTTGTATTATGTCCCTATGAATTGTTAATTATATTTCTCATCATTCTAAGATCTGTGTGGACTAATCTATTATGTCAGAGACATAAAAGTTCAAAGCTTCTAAATACGGTTTTCAGGGTATTACATGATGCGGGTGCCTTAATATTAGTGTAGTATAGCCCAATTTCATATGAAGGAAGTCGTTCTAATACCCTTTTTCACTTTCTTCATGCTTTGTAACAAGTAGATATTCCATATCATACTCTTCTTCAGTCTCTACGTGGAAACTGTTAGTGCAAATAGCCCTGAGACTTCTAGTCAATTCTGGGTACAATAAGGCTTCTTCAATGACTAAAGTTGTACACATCGAGAGTATAATTGTGGCCTTTCTTGAGCCTATTATACAAGTATCGCTGCTCGCGATTTGTCGTAAGACAACCAGTATTCTTGCTGATCGACTGAAAGAATTTCGTCTCTCTCAAAATGGTATTCGTTGTGTCACTACCTGCTAAGCACACTTCCTCCATAGGGCGCCACACGCATTCTAATACTTCAAATATCAGAACATAACTTGCTATTATAAATACGAGAAAAATTAAGTCTTGCAGAACTCATCATAAGAATTTAATGCTTTGCTCTCCTAGAGATTACAATAATTATTCAAATAATTCAATGTTCCATCACAACCACAAGCTGCAAGTTACTATAAAAAGATCCAAATGCAATGCGTGCACTAGATCAAATCAGCAAAGTATTCAGAAACTTCTGCCTCAATCTGCTCCATGGTGATCTTCTCCTCTTGGGCAACTATGGTTGCGGCCGCTGCAACGTCCAAAGGAGGGGTGATAGGGGCTGCTACTAGGCTGTCCACATCCATGAATGCAATTAATGGTTGTAGATCTTCAGTGCTGCAATGGCGAGGTGTGCCTCAGACTGTTATTTGCCCTTCTTCTTAAACTAGAAAGCATCAATAACTTGCGATCCACAACCTTACCCTTCTTGCCTCTCTCTCCTTTGTGAGAGGCTTTCTCACCATGTAGCTGCTAGCATTGGCTTCATGGTAGATATTGTTACTAGGTGGCTGTGAGATTTAGTTATTTCTTAGAACATCATTTTGAACATTCGCAACTTGCATGATGTCAATCAATTCGAATCAATTCGGCATACTTCTTGTAGCCGTCTTGACGATAGTTGCGTGCGGATTGCACCACATTTGGGTGAAAGGTAGAGAGAGTCTTTTCAATCTTCTGCTCATCTGTGATTACCTTAACAAAGAGTTGAAGACTGGTACAAATTATGTACAAATTTTGGCCATGCTGTGCCAGCTGTTTCGAACTTCTAGTTCGTGATGCCAGTCAACTACATATTCATGCAAAGAGTTCATAAGATTTCTGCTGGTAATTTGCATAAAATAGTTGTAAAAATTCTCATAATGTTCCCGTATTTTTCTATTCATTTTTCATGATTTACTGCTATTTTCAGTGATTAAAAGCAATACAAATAATCACATATAATCAAAATATAAAATATAAAATATAAATTTCATAGAAATAATAATAACATAGTTAAACATGCTTCAAATGTTCAAAAGGATTCAAAATTGAATTTCTAAGACACTTTTCTGCTAGAATATGAATTTTCAGTGAATTCTACAATTTTCAGGGGCTAAACCGCTAAATTTCAATTCTGGGAATTGTTTTTGCACAATTTTTCAATTTCTGAGGGGTTATTTTGCAAGAATTTCTTTTCTAAAATATTTCCTCATAATTTTTAGAACATTGAGGGTTAATTTGTAAATTTCTGGGTTTTTTTTATTTTTCTTCCCCCTTTTTTTACTTTTTTCGACCGAGCCTTTTTTTCTTTCAGAATTACCTTCGGCCGGGCCTCCCTTTTTTTCTTTTTCTGGCCCGATTTGGGGCCATGCCCTTACGGCCCATTTGGGCTTAGTTAAAAGGGGAAGGGAATTAGTGTTCCCCTTGGCCCTATTTCTCAAGAGGCGGCGACGCCTGTGTGTGTGGGAGGTGGCCGGTGGCTTCAAGCCTTGCCAGATGGCGCCACTGCGTGGAGGGCAAAGGCAGCGAGCGCGGTCACACACGCTGCGGGCAATGAGGAGCTCATGCAGGCGGGAGGGTCGGAGAGGCGCGCAGTAGCACCCGTTCGGATGCGACGCGAGGCGGCCGGTGTGGCGCGACGGGCGGTGGAAAGCGCCACGACGGCCATGCGAGCGGTGTGACACCGTGGCCATGCGAGGTCGGTGGCGCAGAGGTGCTTCATGGCGTGGGGCTCCTCGCGCGAATCGGTCGGCGGTGCGGCGATGCGAGGTCGGTCCACACCATGCGGAGCGGCGAGGGCGGTTGTAGGTCTAGCACAAAGACACCCGTGCGGCGGTGTGCCGCTCGATGATGGCGCGGCGGGCGACACGGCTCCGGGCTAGGTTGGCGCTCGGTGGCGCGGCCATGTGCAGGTGGCCATGCAAGGCCGGCGAGGGATGGTGCGACCGTGCTACGGACCAGCGGCGGCGCGGCCTTACGGGGTTGCACCGTCGTTTTTTCTTTTTTCTGTTCATGCAACAATCTATAGTTTATTGTTTATTGTTCACACATCGATCTACAGTGTAATCAACATCATCTCTTTCATACAATCTACCTATCAGCTTGGCTGGCGACTTGAAGTCGGCTCGCGGTAGATTCGAGTGGATTTGCACCATAGAAAAATAATCTAGAAAGCAACAATATTGAAATTGAAAGCGATTTAGAAAATACGATTCGATCTACGAGCGTCGTGCTACGATAGATACCTTTTGATCCAAGTAGAGTAGGCCTAGAGGTAAGCCGGAGTCGATCGTGCTGATAACGTTTTGAGGAACCGTGGTTGGCGAGTCCAGTCCGAACGATTACCTCGTAGACAAACGTAGAATCGTAAGAACAATGCAAGAACACAGTACATAATAGTAGATTGCACACAGAGATACATGAAGACTTCTTACTTCTTTATTGCTTTTTTAATAAATTATAGTACAATAGTTGAATGTCCCCTTTGTATAATCTATTAGATGGATGATTAACCCATCATAGGTTCAAGTCTGAGCTAGAGTTTCCTGACACATTCAGCAAATCCTCACGGTACGCCTGAGTCTAGCTATCACTCGTCATCAACAGCACAAACCCAAAGCCTAACCAGTGAAGCCGAGCTCTTAACTATTGCCGCCGTTAAGGGTTTCCTTAGTTTTTTAAAAAAATTCTGTAGGATGAGATTGCATCCATAGAGAGAAAAAAAAAATAGGATAAATATACTTGGATTTAAGTGAGGATCGAATGCTGAATACGAGTTTTTTTAGACGGAACCGTGAAAGTTTTGGACGTGAGGGAGTGGAAATGCACATACTGTTTCGTTGAATTGCGCTGGGCCACTCGTGTCGGCCATCCATTTTGTTGGGTCGGGGAGTTGGGCTATTAGTCTGATTTAGGTCGATTCGGCCGAACTGAGGCCTAGAAAACAGAAAGCTGCTCCAGCCCAAATTCTTTTGGATATGTTACTTTAGATGTTGGGCGCCACGTTTGGTCCCTAAATCCTCTCCATGTATTGTGAATCTACATCGAATTCCGTCTTCTTCTAAAAAATATAATTTGATTGCATTGCCATTGTCTGCAGCTCAACATGCACCATTATCCTGACGACTTATATCCAATGTATAGAAACCAGATGGGTCCTAAAGTACATTGATGTGGCTTTGTGCTATCTCCAACGTAGGGAACCTGGATGGGTACTAAGGTGGATCCTACAACTTCGTAAAAATATACCACCTTATCCCATTTTCTCTCCCTATTCCGACACCCTCTATTGCCGGCTATCGTGTTCGTGGGAGCCCTCGGACCCTCCTTGGAATGGGGAGATTTGGTGAAGTTTTTGGAGTGGTCATATTATTACCTGCAAAATTCCTCGTAAGCTCCCAAACATGCGCTTGTTGTTATTCTTGAGACAAACATAGTTACAGAGGGAGCGTTCTCAAATCTCAAGTGTCCAAGCTTAAAGGTTAACTAACACGCTTATAAAAGGGGTTTATCTACACATAATTTAACTATTTTTCTGTAAAAAAAATTATTATATTCTGAGAGTTTATTTGTAACTCTATTATACATAAATTACATTAAATTAGTTAGGTAATTTTGATGCTTGATCACTGTAATTATTTTTAAAAATCTTAATAACTCATATTTCCATTACATGATTCAAAATCTTACATGTACTTTGGGGGTTGAGCAAACACAAAGATAAAATATATATATACCAATAAAATACGGTAATGTGGTGAACCTGTTATATTCTTCACATGTATTTTGAGAGGTTGAGCAAAAACAAAGATAAAAAATAAAATTATATACAAATAAAAAAATTTACAGCACATCAACAATATGAATCTTATAGCACATATAACAAACAAAGAAATGACAGTTTTAACTTTAAAAAACAATAGGAAGTTATATAGCAATTCCACTTATGAAAACTAAATAGCATGTTTTGACTTAAAAATAGGAAAAATCTGAAGATGGCGAACACGCGAAGCCTTGTATCGATCTCATTCAGAGCATGCTGTCTGCCCGCGACGGCAGCCGCCGGAAGAAGTTGCTGGGCACGGCCGGCAGCCTGCTGCGGAACCGCGGGTGCCGGAGCAGGTATAGCCCGGCGACGAGGGCCACCACCCGGAACGGCGTGACGTAGAGCACCACGGCGGCGATGAGGCAGAAGATGACGAACAGGCACGTCGCCCTCGGGTCGCGCCAGCTGAGCAGTGACTGCAGCCTCTCCCCCTGCGTGGCCATGTCGCCGACCACCGTCTGTATCCTGCCGGCCACGCTCCGCAGCCGGTCGTACCGCATGTACACAACGTCCTGCTGCCGCGACGTCGGGAACGTGTCGAACTCCTCGTCGAGCTCGTCCGGGTGCACCGCCTCGGCCCACGACATCTTAGTGTCCATGTGCGGCGGGTGGCGCGGCCGGCGGCGGTAGTTCCACAGCCCGATCATGAACATGTAGAGGAACACCGTGGGGAGGATGAGCTCGGGGTACCAGATGAGGATGAGCAGGAGGATGTGTACCAGCGCCGTGGTCGCCACGTTCTTCCAGTGGCACACGTCGGCGAACCACCGCCCCGCGGCGGCCGCACCCGAGAAGAGCGACACGGCGCGGAAGAAGTTGGCCTTGCTCCGCCGCATGCTCCACATGTGGGACTCCACGTCGAGCATGTACTCCACCACCTCACGCCGCAGCGGCGGCTCCGCGCGCCCCAGCCGCGCCGCCACGATGCCCATCGCCTGGTACCGGAGCGCGTCCAGCTGCGTCACCGTGAACGGGTGCAGGTAGTGCATCTTGGGGAGCAGAGGCTGCGTGTAGAGGTGCACCATGTTCATCAGCGACAGGCAGGTGAACCGCACGGCGAGCCGGAGCTCGCCCATCTTCTTGACCCCCGACGGCTGCAGCACAATCAGCGGGTACGCGTGCGTGTACACGCGGTCGGTCTCCAGCGTCGAGAGGCGGATGCGGATCTTGCCGATGCGGGCGTCCCTTGCCGGCGGTCCGCCTCCGCCGTTCCCGTTGCCGTTGTTGCCGTTGCCAAGGTGGCAGTTGTCGAAGACGCCGATGGTGATGACCGTGCACGGGTCGAACACCTCCCACGTGTACTGCTCGTTCCACGTGGGGCTGAAGTTGCCGAGCATGGTGCGCGTGCGCACCCACTTCTGGCCGTACTTGGCGACGCAGTAGGCGTCGGTGGTGCCGCGGCCGTCGTGGTTCTTCATGGGCTGCAGGCCGGCGGCGCCGAGGATGCCGACCTCGAGCACTCCGACCGGCGGGTTCCAGAGCTGCCGCGCCGTGGGGCGCGTGTCGCTGATGTACATGGTGGACTCGTCCATGACGTGGTAGGCGCCCTCGAGGCAGGCGCGGACGTGGACGCGGCTGGCGAAGCGGAGCTCCCGCCGTGTCTCGCCCTCGATGGCGCCGCCGATGCCGAACTTCTCGAGGTCGAACCACCGAGACTGGACGAACGGCCGGTGGTCGAGCCGCTTCTCGAAGAGCGTGAGCGGCAGCGCGACGCGGCCGAGGAGGTCGTCCTTGCGCGGGGTGACCCGGTCCTCCACCGTGAGCACCAGCTGCTCCTCGAACGGGTCGGCGACGACGAACAACAGGTCCTCGTTCCACCGCGGGTTCAGCGTCGCCGCAGCCACGACGGAGGTCTTGAGGATCTGGTTGCCCACCTGCACCTTGACAAACACCTCTGGAGCGCGGCCGCGGGCCTGCGGCTGTACGTCCTGCGCCTCGATGACGTTGACGCGGAGGTACCACAGCTTGGGCGAGACGTACGCCTTGGAGCGGACGCTGGCCACGCCCTCGCCGCGCACGGTGGCGGCGTCGGAGTGCCAGGCCTCCGGGAACGCCTCGTCGGCCTGCGTGCCGATCCACACGGCGAGCATGAGCTCCCCGCGCACCTTTACGCCGTCCCCGCGCCGCTCCCCGAGGCGGTACCACTGCGGCGCGAGCGGGCTGTCGGGCGGCACCCGCGTGGGCACCTCGGCGAGGTCGAACACCACCTTGCCGACGTAGTCGTCGCGGCCGAGCATCTCCCTGTCCTTGAGAAACACCTCAAGGACGTTGGACTGGACGCGCGACTTGGAGAAGGCGAACACCTGGTCCCACTCCGGGTTGGCGCGGCGGTCGTAGTGCTTGGTCGTGCCCTTGTAGTTGCCAAGCTTCACCTCGACGTACGGGTCCATGGGCGCGCCGGTGATGGGGTTGGGCGGGAGGTCCTTGGCCTTGACGACGCGCACGTACAGGAAGAACGTCTGCTCCACGAGGTCGTACGTGCTCGACGGCTTCTCCATGCCTAGCCACCCGGCGATGCCGCCGCCGCCCACCGGCCGAGCCGGCCCCGCCGCGCCCTTGGGCCATTGCTCGCCGAGCAGTGGGTTCGTGTCCTTGAGCTGGAAATCCTCGTGGTGTCGGTTCTCGTGGCCGCTCATCGTCGATCGATCACCTTAAACTGATGGTGAGCTTTGCACTACGTACGTAGTATATATAATCACGTACGTACTGCTCCAAACCTATCTCCATTGCAGCAACAAAACACAAGAGCATACAACATCACACACACATATCAGGAAATTGAAACAAAAGCTGTTTGACTACTATATCACCATATATTGATGCTTCTTTTATACTTACTGCTCCAAGAAGTGCACAAAGTTCTGAAGTTGGTTTGCAACGAGTACTCTGGTCGGAACTAGTCGGTAACAATGGCGTGAGACATTTATATCTAGAAATTAGTTTCCATGGCTGGAGCTAGGCGCATGCAACAAGTACTAGTACTAGCACTAGAAAGAAGAAGACAAAGCTTGTATCTGTTGGTATGGGGATCTTTTGCCTCGTGAATGCGCGAGCCCACGCACGCACGCACGCAGAAGCTTTGTCATGCACAGGCTAGCACATAGCAGATCAAGCAACTTTTGGTCAGGCAAATGCACGTATGATCACTGAGCGCGCGACCTGGGGGGATCCGGGAAGCCTCGCCGGCAAGCAAAGCGGGGGTCACCGTCGCGTCGGCGGAGACCCCGGCCAGAAGGAAGGTACACAAGAGAGAAGGATAGAATCGACGGCCTGTGCTCTGAGCCTCTAACTAGCCAAACCTTTCGCTGTGTTGTAATGTGTACGGGGATGGTTTTCCCTTTCCCTTTGTGAGAGAGCAAGGGATATGGGGTTCAGCTAATTCAGCTCACTTCTGAACTTTTCAGAGATAAGCTGTGTGTGTACTAGTCTGCTGCTGCTGCTGCTGCCTTTCTGGGGTTCTTTTAAGTTGAGCAGCCAAGGAAAAACAGAGAGAGGGATCAGAGGAAAAGATGGCGATCTAAAGACCGATCGATCATGTGTCGAAAGGTGATTAAAAAATGAGTGAGTGGTAAATAAAGATCAGATATCCACGGGGGAATACATTCTTTGGTCTGTGGAGTGGGCTTTGTTTACACCCTTAGTTTCTTCTCATCCATCTTTAGAACGCTTTGATTCGTGGCAAGGAACCTTGCACAGTGGATCAATCGGTGACCATACATGGTACAGACGTACAGTGCGTGGCATGTATTGTATAAGCTTAACAAAGAAGCAGACGGAAGTTGCCTTTATTCCATGCCGGGGAGAGGTAGCAAGTACTGGCAACTAGCAATGCGTTTGTGTGGTGTCAAAAAGCTATCAGCGAATATATTCCCATCTCACCACCACTTGTGAGTTTGAAGCCGTGGAGAAACACGGATTCTGAACTCTGAATCACATGTAATCCGGGGCCATAGTCTGTGTAGCTCGTATTATATGCGCCTCAGGAGGACTATATAATGCTTTTGGGCAGATGCTTTCATGGTTGCATCATCCTTCTCTAATCTCTTCTCTCCCAGCATTTTGGTCGGGGGCTCGATCGGAGTCGGAGATCCTCTGCTTCAGGCAAGCAGTATAGATAGATGCAGAGCATGCGACCGTGCATCTGGCCTATAGCAGAAAAGCCCCAGTTTAGTTTCCAGCCCCAAAGCTGCAACAGTGGCAAAGCTAGCCATTTCAAACTATTCAGGCCGAGCACACGACGCTGTTTATTTGGGGTGCGACTTCAGGCCTGTGCTATTGCTGTGAATGAGCGAGCCCATTATTAGTGGCCGGCACGCGTGCAACTTATAGCGATTTTGCTCAGCTTTTGCGTGATTTCTGTGGGAACCGCCAATCGCCGGCAGCAAGCAGCGGTCAGGTTGCTTTTCCCACCGGCCACCGTGGCTACGGGTGAAAAAAAAAAAAACTCGAAACTCGCGAGTCAGCTAGGCTCGTTAAGAGAGCTCGGTTCGAACTCGGTCCCTTAACGAGTTGAGTCGAGCCGACAATTTAGCTCGTTTTCTTAACGAGCCGAGCCGAGCTGGCTCGCAAGTTGCCCGTTAACTCGTTCACTCACTGGACGTCCAGAGTTCCAGGCCATCTCGGTTGACCACCAGACAGCCCACTGGCCAGTTACTAGTCCAGTCCACTGGCCACTGGGCTCAGCGCAACCCTAACTCTCCAAATCCTCATCCCTAATGCTCGGTAGCTCGGGGCTCGTGCGCTTGGCCTTCTAATTCCTTCCTGTTTCACCTGCCCCCACAGACCACCGTCCGCCTGTCCTGTTAGTAGCTTCAGAATGAATGGTAGCTTTGCCTGTAATACAGAGTGATATATGTTTAATGGCTTCAGAATGAATTAAGCATTCTGTTAGAGGTTTCAAAATGAATCAAGTATTTTCATATGCTATAAGCGGGTTAATTGCATAATAGAGATGGTGCATGGTGATGGTAGCATGATCGTTGATTAACAGAGATGAACTGCATGAATTTTTATTAATAACGAGCCTAACGAGTTGAGTTCAAGTTTTTTAACGAGCCGAGCCGAGCCTTCTATTTTACTCGTTAACTTAACGAGCTGAACCGAGCTCGTTTTCTTAACGAGCCTTAACAAACTGAACCGAGCCAACTCGTTATCCACCCCTAATCGTGGCCTCAAAATTTCTCGTCTTGTCATGTTGCGTTGATCTATATGGATTTTAAGAGGCGAGTATTATGTATCAATCTTCATCTCAGAGTGCAGATTTTCTCGCCTCTTATCAACCGACAAGATTGACCGATTTGTACATTCATCCGGTAACACACACACACACTCTCTCTCTCTCTCTCTCTCTCTCTCTCTCTCTCTCTAGAAGGCAGTGTCGTCAACTCTGAAGGGGGAAATCGTGCATGTATAGGACGTGATTTTCATGGATGTCTTTGTGTGAATTTTCTTATGCTCCTGTTGAAGTCTTCCTACGATAAAAAGAAAAATAAGACACGCACCTTTTAAAGGTCAAGCCAAAAACCAAGGACGCTCGATACTAGTAGCTAGATATCATACAAAGAAGAAAGGATGCACACTGCATGACTGCAGTAGATTTTTCTCCTGTTCTTCGTTTTTCTTATTCTGTATCCAGCCTAGCTACAGCTTAGTTATGATCCTCGATTAATATGAGTGCACATGCTACTACTGGAGTTCTGACTTGCAAAGGACTCAAGAAAGGGATCTTAATTTCTATCCATCTGAAACTACCGCTGTACCAGCTTATATAATTGGCACTCCACTGACACCAATCACCTGAGCTCCTTTCTGCTCTTGTGCGCATGCATGTAGCGTCTTCTACTCGTATATAGCTAAACTAGCAGCTAGCTGTGTGCATGTACAGGTAGATGTAGCAGCGTTTATTTTTAACCGGCGGGGTCTCTTGCTGCCACGGCCGGCGGCCTGCTGGTGGTCCAAAGCGTGCTGAGGGCGCGGAGGCGGCCGAAGTATTCGTCGATGGCGACGAAGCAGCGGGCGGACTGCCTGACCGTTAGTATCTGCCGGAGCGCGTGCAGCGTCTGCAGCCTCAGCTCATCTGCCTGCACCATGCGTACAGATACGATTCATATTTTGCTCCACACATATGCATGCTCTCACAATTCGTATATTACTATATATTTCAGAGGAGAAATCAAGCTAGGGTGCAAGTTAGTCCTGGTTAATTACTTGTCTTAGGAAGGTCTCCAGAGAGGCCAGCTTGTCCATGGCGAGGGACACGTAGTGCCCCATGTAGCCGGCCATGTCGGCCGGGTGGTAGTGGACCATCGGCGGCGGCTGCAGCGCGTCGGAGGAGACGACCTCGGAGAGCGACCGGAGCAGCGCCTCGAGCTCGCCGTCCAGCGCGTCCTCCTCCCGCTTCGCCGACTGCTGCACGCCGCACACGCCCACCAGCTGCTGCTCCGTCAGGGGCTCGACGTGCCGGAGAACAATCTTGCAACAAATCAAACAGAAATCACGCAGTAATTAATTAGCTTGACAGTAAAATAATCCTACACACACAATTGACCTACTACAGAGTCATGGCATTAACTGACGACACATCAAGGGTACAGCGCTGTTGCTTCAGTCGTATCACAATTCACACATCGTCTGCATTATTGGGCAACGCGACGTCTCCATCCAGCATCTAATTAACACCTCTGCGGCTGCTGAATGCTGATCTCCACCTACTCCCTCCGTGCCACGCATATAGCCAAAGACTTCCGACTGTTCCATCAGCTATACTGCGACCCCTTACTTACTCGCCTAGCTAATCCATTACAGTACTTGTTTAGCTACCTAACGTATGATCAATACACAGTACTCTTTTTTTTCGAGGGACCAACATGTAGCACTTGCATAATTAACATATATATGTCCTAAAAATAATTGTTTTCCCAGAGAAAAAGTTTATATAAAACTTGTTGAATTATTTGCGTAATTACAAGGCTATATATTACGATACAACTATATTTGTTATACAAACTTTGATGCTTATGATTTAAAATGCAACTATATTTGTCATGCAACTTTAATATCTACGTATGATTAATTTGCATCGTTATAATTCACCGTGCCAAAATAAACGATGTAGATCTTTCTCTTTTTCTGCCCCCACCAAAGTAAACGATGAAGATTTTTCTCTTTTTCTCTCGATTAATGAGAGAGAATTTCTAGGATTGTTGTGGGATTTTCTTGCTTTCAAAATGAAAGTGCTTTGAATCTCACCTGTTCTTTGTACTTATATAGATTTATACCTTAGCGATATACATTTTTCAGCATTTTGGTTAACATTTATCAGCTCTTATCAGTACTAGTCCAGTGAAAGGAAAACTACTTCTATAGGTTCTGAAACAATTGTATTTTGAGTGAGCAAGACAAGTATAGTGTACCTTGATGAGCTCCGAGGGGCGGAAGCCGCCTATCCAGAGGAAGCAGCGCTCGGCGGCGCCCTTCCACAAGCCGGAGAGGAGGTGGAGCGGGTCGGCGCCGGCGAGCTTGGCCTTGTGGCCCGTCAGCACGCCGTAGTGGGAAGCGGCATCCTCGACGTAGGGCCGCAGCTCGCCCTCCGGCCGGTGGTGCTCCTCCGCGGCGGCCCGGAGCCGGCCGATCATCTTGTGGTGCGCCTCCTGCCACCGCTCGTACTCCAAGTTGAACAGTGCAGCATCTGCGTGCCATCGCACATACGCCGTGCATGTACGCAGGTACATTCAAGATCACATCCATGCATGCGTGCGTGCACAACCATTCAGTTATAATTGGGGATGAGTGTTATGGGAGCATATAGGAAGACAACTACTGAGTATTAAAAACTTAAAAACTTTGTTGCGGCTCTTTTATCAATCGTTGCAAGAAGTATGTGATTTTTTTTGCCGAGTGTCGGTTCGGCACTTGGCAACTCATTTGCCGAGTGCTCGATGAAAAGCACTCGGCAAAGAGCTTTTTGCCGTCAGAAACTATGCCGTGTGAGATATGCCGTGGGTGGCACTCGGCAAAGCCTTTGCCGAGTGTTTCTCGTACTTTGCCGAGTGCCACAGGCACTCGACAAAGCTGCTGAGCTCGGTAGTGAACGTGTAATCTAAAAAATGTTACAGCAAACTTGATTTTGTTGCAGCCCTTTTGTTAGTTGTTGCAAGGAGTGTATTACACCTTGCAACAAAATCAAACACTAGCTTCTTGCAACAATTGATAAAAGTGTTGCAACAAAGTTTTTAAGTTTTCACCCTATATGTCCCTGAGTGTTATATATAGCACGCATGCATGAGATAAATTAAATAAGATCTGATTTGTTGATGAGATAATGGTGGAGATCGAATTAACCTAGGCTTAAAGTTCCAGTACCCCAGAGTGCACCCTGTACACGAAGATACATAAAACTTGTAAGTGATTTGTTTCAGTTAAGCATAGTTTTTTTGAATTATAGACTGAAATTTCGATAGACATGCATCTCCTACATTCGAAAACGCTTCGTTCGCGAGTATAACATTTCTCCATGCAAAGCCTTTCTAATATGATTCAGTTCTCTCTCTCTCTCTCACCTGAGCTCTTGTCATTTGTATCTCGTGTTCTAGCTGAGCCAGCCTCATCCTGCCTGACTCTAGCTGCTGAATATAAGCCTGCAGTTGCACAGACAACAAATAAGGAAGAAGCCAGCACATTTCATGCAACATATATATCTTCCATGAAGAAAAATAAATGTAACTTTCAGATCTAAAGAAATCAAATGTGGAGTCTATCACACAACTTTTCTTAGGTAGTAGGTTAACTATCACAGCTTTAAAATATATGTACTCTACTCCACCATCTCTTTCTTGATCTTTCTTGCAAGACTTTTTCTTCTTATGTTTTCTGAGGGTTGACTTCTAGATTTGTTAAAAATTTATCGAGCTGTGTTCTTTTAGCGAAAATTAATTGAGATGGTTAATTAATTAGCCACCTTCTTCCTTAGCCTGCTCTTTCTTGCAGCCTCCCTGTTCTGCGCGAGCCTTCTCAGCGTCTTGGGGTCCGGCGTCTTGGGCCCCTCCAGCTCTGAACTCGACGCTGTTGCTGCAGTACTGCTGCGCCTGCCAGTACTAGTCCCTTCTCTCTGCTTGTGATCACAGCACATGCGTATGTGAGGACATGCATGTTGCTACATGTACACAAACGTGCGATGCGAGCGTGCGACCCGACCACCGGAGAGAAGATCGAGATCGAATTACCTTGAACGCTGGCTTGGAGCCCATGCCCATGGCAAGCGGCCCGCCTGCCGCCTTCGACGGCGGCGATCTCCTGGAAGAGCCTGCGGCGTGCGGTGCTGATGAAGTCATGGAACCCTGAAGTAGTCAGGGAGAAAAAGATCGTATATGCTCGCATCATCAAATCACATGCATATATTTATCCAGGCAGTCAAGGAGTAGCACACAGTCTGGTGGACATATTGTGCAGCACATCTAAGAGAAATCAAGGTGTTGTTGAGCTCGTTAGGTAGCTAGAGATGTACGTATATGCACATACCTTTGGAGATGGCTCTACATGCATTGGCTGGGAGGGGAAGATGTTCAGAGTCTCTGCACGCACACAAGAATAATTAAGAAGAAGTCCTGCAAGCATTATGACTTTGTAGACACAAGCACATTATATGTGGCATATTTCCAAGATGGCAGTGTTAATTTTTCCAAATGCGTGGGCACAAGATCTTCAAATGTGCACTTCCCTTTTTCACACGCCCGGGTAACTGGTAACTATGGAAAAAAGTGGTGTAAAAATGGGGTAGGGTGATAAATGGGAAAAGTGTAAAAATTAAGATTCTTTTGCCTTCTTCTAGCATAAGCAGGTCTTGCAGCTATATCAGCTGGTGTTTCTTACGTGTCATTCTTCTCCAATTAGCTACGTACTAGCTAGCTGGAAAAAAAAAATCTGGGAGATTAAAATGACAGATCGAAAAGTGGGGTAGTTGGGATCAATTGAGGAAAACACAATGATCCAAACGGCAAAAGAAAAGGAAAAGGAACGAGAAGATTGATCACCTTTCTTGCAAATCTAGCTATAAGCTAAAACCAGTCAAATCACAATGCACTTATATGGACAAGTTTGCCAGACATGAACTTGTAATTAAAGGAAGCTTATGCATGACATATTCCCTGTGCTTTTATTCTAAGTACTCGTTGAAAGAATGAACCTTTCACAAAATTAGGTGGTTTACGCGGTTCTTGAGTTGATAGCAGCTTATCTTGCTGGCCATCAAAGTAGAGGAGGAGGGCTTGATCCAAATCAGATGGCATGTCATATCCTTCAGCATCCCTTCTTCTGCACTTTCACAAATGTAATAGAACATCAAAACTCTCCTAATTTCTATTTAGCAGTTCTACAAGTTTAATTAGACCTTGAATTAGATAAGAAGCTTCACTTGAAAGAGAGGGGATGTAAAAAGTAAGAACCAAATTAGTGTTGGAATAAGCTTGCAGAAGTTGAACTAATCCCTTTTTGATTAGTAGATCTGTTTACCAAGAAGGGAATAAGAAAACATTCACTTCATCAATTATTCTCTCTTGAAATATCCCTCTCTTCAAGAAAAAAAAAATCCCCTCTCCAATAGGAAGAACTAAAATTTAAATGATCGGTAAAACGTGAGGGGAGAGGTAAAACGTCTTAAGTGATCGATCGGTACATCTTAGGATGCAATACCGATCGTTAATACCCTACAACATCACTCTTAATTTGACAAAATCATCACATGAGCAAATAAAGACACGGTAACGAGTAGCTAAGGGAAAACAACCGATCATAGTTAGCACATCATGCTATAAATATATGATGGCCAGCAAGATTCTCATAGGGAAATCAATTTTGGGAAACACAAACTTAGACACGGTAGGCTTCTGTTTCGATAAAATAGAGAACCAAGAAAAAGATGCATCGAGAGCTTAGTGATTGGGTTTACATGGTGCTGCCATGGAGGGAGGAAGAAGCTTGGATCACGCCGGAGGTGGAAGGATAAGCCATGCAAATGCTTTCTTACACCAAATAACTGAGCTTAGAACTTGTTTCTTGATCACTTCACACATAATTGATCCATCCTGAAATGAATTGCAACAGCCTACTAATCCAAAAGATATCTCCTGCTGCTTCCCATCTGAGCTGAGCTGCTATATATGATCGATCGATGAATGGAGATGAACAAAAAATGGTCGGTTGCTTCCTTTCTTTCTTTCTTTTCCTCCCCTTTTCTTGAGAGCCGACTTGCTCAAAATCCCTTGTGAGTTGTGGTCCTTCTTCTGACCAGAAGGTAAGGGTGACTTCTGGCTTGAGGAGTAGTAGTTGCACGAGAAATAGAATGAAGGGAGCTAGTGGCTACAGAAAATTTGGAAAAGCTAGATATCAATGGACTTTAAAAAGGATAAAGAAATGTGATCTCAAGTCTATGTGAATCAGGTCGTTCTCGAGCGGTTCTACACTTTTTTCATTTCTTTTGACATATGAATATTTCTTAGGTGGATTTGGTAGAATCAGTCCAAATCCACTCTATCTTTGGATCTACTTGAATTTCATGGGTAGAAATGTGAATTGACGAGGTAGTCCAAATTTCCAATGATATACATGATCGAGAAAAAAATGGACCTTTTTGATGCTCAATTTCTATGTATATGTTAAAAAGCCAAATTTTCCCAGTGCGTTTGTTGTACCTTAAATACCTTGGTGTGGATTTAGGTGATACATAACCGGGAAAATATTTTTCATATGTAAATTACCTAAACACTGTTAGGGTTTGTTTGGAAAATCCATTTCCAGTCAGGATCTATGTTGATAGACCGAGAATTTGAATTAAAATAACAGTTCATCCCTATGGATAAGCAAGCAGAGATTTAATCTCAACCAACAAGGCCGGGCTTCCTTTTGTTTGACCTATTATTTTTGCAGATTTAGGTTAGGTGTCGTGTCATCCTCACGCAGATAGATCCACTTCACGCTACCCATGATTCGTGCTTGTCCACGTCATTACTCTCTCTCTCTCTCTCTCTCTCTCTCTCTCTCTCTCGAGCCATTATTCATTTTTTTGTTTGACTGAACATGCAATTGATAATGGTGTAATATAGTATATTCTACGTTGTGTATCTTCTTGGCTAGTCCGGCGCTCCAAGCCAGGGAAATGGTCAGCCGCCCTCTTGTAGTCATCCCAATGTCCATTCGAACACATTTTGGCTTTGATTAGTTGTTGAATTTCTGATTAACTTCTCATTATCCATGATTGAATGAGCTAGAAACATTAATATGTGTGAGTTCACTATTATAGCTGCACGGCCGATTCTTTTTCTCCTTTATTCCCGACACATTTGAGCACAAACGCATTAATAAGTAGTTGTCTGCAGTTGTTAACCCTCCTAGAGGAGCAGCAGTAGACTAGTAGTATTAGTTCTCCGCAGAGACCATGTGATATGGTTTCATAATCTAAGTGATGAATAATTGGTATCGTGGTTGAGGAGTTTGGGGAGAAACTCTCAAGTTTGCAAATTGTTGTCCTCCTGTCAGGTGACAGGCGGTCTAACCGGCCATGAGAGCGTGGTCTGATCGACCTTGCAGTGCGGTCTGACCGCCATAGTCGAGTGGTCATGGTAGAGGTGCGGTTTTGGGAATTAGATGCCAAACACTTGTGTGAGAGTGTTTAGAGATATGTTTACACCTATGCCATTGAAAATAGAGACTAGATGAGAAAGTAGATAGAGATTAACTCAAAAGTCCAGAGATGAGTGTTTTTAAAATGGGAAGAGGTCTAACCAGTCATTGGTTGGTGGTCAGACCGAAGGCGGTCTGACCGGCGAAGGGTTGGTTGTCAGACCGGCCATGGCGAGTTCAAGCACAGTGAGTTGTGTTGAATTTTGGAAATTGGCCAAAGTCATAGAATTAGTGTGTATGTATTGCATGATGCATGATTTGACTAATGTCGGTCAAGTTGTGAAGAACTCATGCCCGGAAAAGGTTGCTTGGTCTGGTCTATTGTTGTGCAGGTTATTTGGAGTCAACTATTGTCAACAGCGAGGAGCATTGGGACTTGGTTAGGAGAACCAAGGTCCAGAATGATCATGAATGCCAGGTAAGATGATTAGACTCAAGAATGGTGCAGAATGGACAAGAACTATGGAAGGAAAAGTTTGAGCAAATACCTTTTGAGATAAAGTGATGCTTCCGGGAGCGAAGTTTTGAAGGTATGCGTTTGTGATTCATCAATTGTGTAAATTGATGATTTTGTGTACTATACGATGCTACATCATGGTTTGGTTGCAGTGATGGTTCTAGGACTCTGGAGTTACGTCATGGTGAGGCAGACGAGAATGGGACTAAGTTAGGGGAGTTGAGGACCGGAACGATCAAGGTGCCACCGAAAGATGACCGAGAATACTAGGGTGGTTACAAGCCGAGAAGACAAGGAACCAAAGAGGGAGCTACCGGTGATGGACCTGAAGGAAACGACAAGGTGGATCAGGACTAAGCTTAGGTAGGAGCTGAGGTCCATAACAATTAGGGAAGCCAGGTGCGGTCATGGTGCATGGTAAGGCATGAGGTGCGCCAAGTGACTTGAGCCTATTTGCAAGCGAGGATGGTTCGGTGGGATCTGGATGCGTGATAGGCTTGGCGGGAAGCTATTGGAGCTACATAGATGATGGCAAAGCATGGGTGATGCTTTGATGTGAAGGAATCGGGAAAGATCGGTAGAGGGGTATTTTGGTAAATTGGTCAATACCGGAAAAGTAGTGGTGTGTGAAACCACAGAGATGGCCTAAGTGGATTAGGTATGTGAATTTTTGGGGAAAGTGGAGAGGGAGGAGGCTAAGGTTTGAGAGATGTATTGAGAGATAAGTGTGCATGTGTGTGTGTGCTACTCTAGTGGATTTGTCCTCCTATGAGAATGGTTGTAAACATTTATCTCCAAATAGAAATCAAATCTTCAAATTTGTCCAAATCTTCCTCTTATATGCTCAAGTGTGATTTCTTGATTTAGCTTTGTTTTTGGTGTTTCTTCCTCCCCTCTTGATCTTGCTTTGTGCCTAGGACATGTAAGTGATGAAGTTATCTCTTGGAGATCAGATCTCATCCATCTAGATCTTTCCATTGTAAATTCTTAAGTTTGCCCAGTGTTAGTTGAAGAAATAGTGATTTTGGGAGTTTTGTTTTTGAGAGCTTTTAGCTTGATTCTTCGTGTGATTAAGGATGTTAGGATGTACGGAAACTATTCTTAGCCATCTTGGATTGATTTCTCCCACGAGCTCATCTCTATCATCATTTTCGTATTTGGACTGGTTTCCATGCAACTTGCCTTTGGATCAAAAAAGGTCAAAGCTTTGGAAAGATTTGCTTCGATCTCTTCCTGTATTAAGTCCACAATATTATAGGCAATGTGTATGCAAAGTTTCAAGTAATTTGGAGATGTGGATTGAAAGCTGGACCAATTTATGATTTTAAAATCGTGATGAAATTCATTTATGTGCAAATTTATGTTCATTCTGGTCAGACCGCTACTGTTCATCCGCTCTGACCGCACTATCCATTTGTCCTGACCACAAATGTTCATCCGCATGACCGGTCTAGTGGGAATTTTGGCTAGTCTTGATCATCTTGTTGCCCTGTTCTTGCTTGAATGATTCTCTTTGATCTTAGTAGCTCTAAATAGCTATTAGACTGAAGAGTGTTGATTTCTCCTTGAGAAAAGTTTTTGAGAAGAGACTGCGATTATGTAGGCTCCCGCTCAACCCCTTCTAGTCGCCTCCTAGGTGCAATCGTACTCTACGCTCCTACCTTCAATATTCTCAGACCAGATAGAGATGCATGCAAGCAGGGTTATAAAATTCCTCTAGTATTAGATTTTGAGTTAAAACACTTATACCTAACATTTCCTGAAGTTATGAAATACTTTTTTTACAAGAGAAATTATGCAATACTGCATTCATGTATGTATGATGCATGTATCCCAGTTGCCACTGCCAAGTTGCCACAACACAACGGGAGGAAAAGAATTGCTAAAGTACGAAGTCTGCCATAAAGTCACTCTTTTTTTAAGAGCTGTCATAAGGTCATGAACAATGGTATAGAAAATTGTTATCTATAGTACTTCTTCATATCATTTATAGACAATATTAAAGACAACTTCTGCAATGAGTTGTCTTTTTACATGTCTCTATAGACAACTCCTCCATATATAATGTGTTTTTTTCTCGTGTTATAGTCGACTAGTGCATGAGAGATAACACACTTCTCTATGCTTCATCTCTCTCATCCACATCATCCCGTATCCTATGTGACAAGACTTAATAGACAGCTCGAGAATTTTTATGAAAGTGTTTCATTTGCTTCTCTTCCATGGAAGTTTCATTTTTCCGGAATGTAACCTAATTTTTGGCCAATTCTTCTTTTGATGAACGATTCAACCTCTTATAAAAAAAAGATAAACTTTGTTCAATTTCATCTCTTCAACAAGCTCACGCTATTGTACACGCTCTAAAACCATTCATGTTCTCTCCTGTCTCCCCTGTTCTGTCTAATTACCTATGAAGAAACACCTTAATTAATTCAGACATGTTTAAAGTACAAAATATTGTTATGCTCAAACGTAGCACGCAAAAACTTGAAGCACGGCCGCTATAATAAGTATTACCGTAGTATCGAAGGATTCTCGAGGAAAAACACATTATTTCAGATTCCACGGGGATTTCACGTGAGGAAAAAAAGAAGATACAATCGGTCTGAATGGAAATTTTCCTACAAGCGAGTGCATGTGAAAATAAAAATCATTGACCTACGAGTGAAAGCCAATTTCCAATCTAGGCACCACCCATCAAGTACAATAGATCTTTTTTTAAAAAAAAAAATCATCGATTTTTCAGTAGGAGAATTTGACGTTGCAGAGGGGGCGATTGCTTGCTTCGGCCGCAAAGCAAAAGATATTGCTTACAAAGCAATGTGCTCCTATTCTTGGAACTTTCTTTGTCAATACCCACAATTCATCGGAAGAAAATTTTGCTGGAGGAAGGTCTCACGGTGAGACTTTCTTCATGCTTGTACCCAGCGAGCCGACGACGCTGCCCAGGTACGTCGGGGATGCTCACGTTGCCATCGTCCCGTGCGCTGCCCATGCTCCACGAGGCTCTGCTCATGATGTAGTTCGCGCGGGCGCGGCTTCTGCGAAGCGTCTCGCTGTCCGTGGACGGCGATGGAGCGCACGGTCCATGCCAGTATATATACCCAGCAAACTGTGAAAAGGCCTCTGGGAAAAAAACTAGGAAAAAATCCAGCTTACCCCTTTCCCATGACTTCAATTATGAACTATTGTCTATCTCGATACGAGGTCGGATAGTAAACTTGTGGCTGTTAGACATGATAGTATATCGGCTTCCTACATGCATGACGTCTTCTCTTTCGAGGATCACGTGTTCACATGATAGCTGTACGCATTCACATGATAGTTGTAATCTATATATGTGTAACTCATGTACTCTGATTTTAACGATCAAAGATAGCGTTACTTTCCTCGCTTACATGGTATCAGAGCGGTGCCGCTTCTGAGCCGCCGCGCCGCTCCTAGGAGATGATCTTATCTCCATGATCTCTCGGGCTGCGTAATCCATAGTTTAAGTCGTGTTACCGATCATCCGATCGGCTACCAATTAGAGTTTCCCCGGTCATCTTCAAATCGAGTTTTCTCTATTTTTTCTGATCATAGATCGATTTGTGTCGCCCTGCCGACCTGTCGACGTTCCTCGGCTCCGGACTTCACTGTCTCGGCTTCGACCTCTCCGACGCCTCCTCTCTTCTGTTGACGTCGTGGTGTGACGTGGCGCGTTCGTCGACACGGCCCTCCCTCCATGGCCTTCCGAGTGTCCCGTCTACCGTCGTCATCACGCCGGATCATTATCGATAGGTCCGATCCAATGTCCGCCTTGGCGACGTTCCGACTGCGGAGGTATGTTAGACAGGATGATACCTCGGCTTCCTATATGCATGACGCATTCTCTTTCGAGGGATCACGCGTTCACATGATAGCTATATATATATATATATATATACGTCTATATATATATATATATATATATATATCATATATATATATTTTAACGATCAAAGATTAAACATAGTGTTACTTTCCTTTCTTACATTGGCATCCTCGGTCAGATACGTGGGCCACCAAAGATGCAAAGGACAGACTCCGTGAAAATCACACAGGAGGTAGTATTGATGCATTGCTTAGGAGATGATCTTATCTCCATGATCTCCATCCAGACCAAGTATTTAGACGTCACCAACCTTCTTTCCACATGGACGACTGAAGTTATATTTTTGCCCTGGGGCCTTAGCTTGCGCGGAGGTGTATTTTCGTCCATCTCAGACCAAGTGGCCCTGCCCCAACCAACCTCCCAACTTGATTGGAGGTATTTGGTGATGTGTAGAACCTAAAAGTATTCACTGAGAGCTCACACTCCAAATCTAAACAGGAGCAGAGTACTAATCACTATCTGTATTGCCGATGTAGCTCGCATTGCTTTCTACAATAGGTACGCCAATGGAACTCCGTCGGGGTCTCATGTGAAGGGAGGCATACCCTCGTTAAATAATCCACCTTAACCACTGTCAGATGATAAGTTCCGAGAGGTCTTTAGTACAAAGGCATTTCCAAATCATGAATGCCGAGAAGGACGTTTGTAAATAGTGTAGAAGTGCAAAGGTTTATATCGCATCCGGATTTCGTAAATTCAAATCCTCTGTGAAAATACTGTGCTATTCCCTGAATCAGTAGATAGCACTCACAGATATATCACTGAATCATTTCATACACGATGTACATTGAACCAACCATTATATTACAAAATATCAGTGACATAGACCGCATCGGGGTGAGTTTTACAACTAATAGTCGAACATGCCAAATGGTTATATTACAAAGGTAGCAAAATTGGTAGCGGAAGCAAAAAGATAGAGCGCATCTCTCCACAATGCAAGCGACTGGGGAAACCCATGTGCATCCGATATTATCCAAAGACTAGGATAATATTGGATGCACGCAAGCACCAACAGAGTCAGCTAGACTGAGGTGAGACCCGGACTATACGAACTACACTACTCTTCATCATTTCCGGGGCCTCCAGCTTCGGGATCCTCGTAGTATACGTAGTCTCCATGAGTTTCTGCTTCTGAGAGTTTGGGGGAAAGAGCGAGGATGAGCACAACTTCGATGTTGGCAAGCGAACACACATGATGCAGTAATAATACATGCAAGGCTTAACAAGGATTACTCGGATTCTTTTATTTGCTCAAAGCAACACTTTCAACTACAATATTTAGAAATTTCTGTGACTTAGCAGTTTGACCAAATCTCATTTTTAAAAGAGATATTGTGCAATATTTATAACGGCGAATGTTACCTCCAACTATGCTTAAATTTGAGTAGAGTCACCTCCACATATTAACATCACTGGGTACGATGACCTAGGAAAAATCCAATCCTCGGGCTACGTGAGTGACACTGTAATCATCCCACCCACAAGGTTTTATAAATAGAACTAACTCAAGTTAAGTTATCATTTCCGCCTTTGACCGTAGGCATGACTGTTTAAACAATTTAGACTCTGCAGAGGTTGTACATTGTGCCCACAAGAGATAATCATATTCGTTGCCCCACATGATTCTTTAGTCAGGTAGTTGAGCGATCGTCGCAGTAACATTTCAAAATATCTCCCCCCTTCCATCATCTCACCCATATGGGCCACGCCTATAAGTTGTGCGGGATGTTCACCACAGTTGCTAACGCAGATGGACCACAACTTTCCGCAACGTCTAGCGCAGCTGGCAACATTACCATCAATGTCCCATTCAAGCTTACACTTGCACTACTTCACCTCTCCATTAATGAGATGACTTTCAGGGTCCAACAAATTTACTAAGCCAAATTGTACTTTACAGACTTGTGGTTGTACTTGTTTTTACATGGGAGGCCATGATAAGATTAAGTCATTAATCCATCTTGGCGGTTCATACCACATACCAACCACTCTCGTGCTCCGACGGTACCCACCACCATACCATCCGCCCAGATGAGATAACACCAATTTAATAGGTTTTTAGGGAACAAAATACATTACCACAACACTCCAGTCACTTACCCACAATGACTGCTTAAACCAATTTCATGATTAAAAGATATGATTGGGGCATTTAATACCCTAGTACTTAAGCAAGACTAGCATGTCGCTTAAGTACAACCTATAATTAGTAATTACCACATAATTACTAGGGTAACATAAAATAATAGATTCAATTGTCAAAGGATGATATAATAATTAATTAATCATCAAATAAGAATTTAACTACCTTAAGGTTTAACATACATTTGCTTAAAGAATTAAAGCATGCAACTGGTAATTTAAAGGAATATAGTTTGCATAAAATGTAGGTTCAAAATGATCAAAGTATTGACTCACCTGGAGTGAAGGTGAGAAAATCTTGAAACTCCTACGCTTGATCAAATTGGAGATCTCTCGCGTCTTTGAACTCTACTCGGACGAACGCACCGGAAAAGAATAAACAAGCAAGGAGAACAATTAAATACTAATGAAATAACAAATGAACTCCAAATCAAATAAAACCAGTGCCACTAACAAGGCCTTGAATTTAGACAAATTTAGAAACAAAAATCACTAGAATCGGAGTTATAACAGAGGACAATGGAGCTTCTAAAGTTTTGGCTTCGAGTACTGTTGGTTCCAAGTACTGTTTGTTTTGAGTACTGTAGGTTTCGAGTACTGTTTGTTTCAACTACTGATCATTTCGACTACCACTGGCTTCGGGTACTATTTGTGTTGAGTATGTTCATTTCGATTACTGTGGCTTCGAGTACTGTTCGTGTCGAATACAGCTGGCTTCAAGTTGACTTGGTCGGAGGGATGTTCGACTACAAGACGTATCGGAAGGAAGTATCGACTACACGACGTAGTCGGAAGGGGTTCGAATACAGGTGGTCAAAAATGGTATCGACTACCGGTGGTCGAAAATGGTATCGACTACAGGTGGTCGTAAAGGGTAGCGACTACACATGGTCGGAATGGGTATCGACTACATGTGGTCGGAAGGGGGCTCGACAACACGACTACCTGGTCGTGGTCGTAGCTGTAATCGTAGACGTAGTCGTTGACATGGTCGAAAATGAGTTTTGACTGCTCGGTGAGGTTAGAAAGATAAGAGGGAGAACCGGGCACGGAGAAAGGGGCCTTACCAAGACCGAGAGGGAGGTCGGAGGAGGTCGAATGGCGATGGGGGAGCTCGCAGTTGGCGACGAAGGAGACGACGGTTGCTGCGCCACAAAACTAAAACCGAGTGAGGGGATAGCTCCAAGGATCTCTTGGTACGAATCGATGCAGGTAGAAGAGGGCTGCACTGGTGCGGCGAGAACCGAAAGGAGGCGCGGCGGCTGCTCAAACTCGGAGCTTGGGCTTTGGGCAACCCTGTAGCACGAGCGAGAGTAGGAGAGCTCGGAGGAGAAAGAGCTGCTTGGGTTCTTCTCTTGTGGCACTTAGTAGAAGAGAAAGAGAGACGAGGGGGGGGAACAAGAGGGGCTCAGGGCTTCTTGTAGCCGAAGGGGGAAGAAGAGTCGTCGAAGACTCTGAGGCGCACGGGTTCCCGAGATGGTCGTGGCATGGTGGCCCTGGTCGGAGAGGATGGGGCAGGAATGTGCAGCGGGGAAGCGATGGGAGCGACGACTAGGGCGGACGACGCAGGTGGTGGGGCCGACACAAGCAGACACTGGTGACAAGACAAGGTGACAGATGTGCCGTAGTCAAGGGTAGGTGGAGGGGAGCAGGTGGTGGCAGGGGGCCAGAAGGCGCAGGCGCACGGCCGTGGCGCTGACGCGGTGGCGGGATAGGCGACGGGACTGGTTGATATGACTGGTGTCAGACCCGGATTTTCTAATCCGAATCCTCTGTGAAAATACTGTGCTATTCCCTGGATGAGTAGATAGCACTAACAAATACATCACTGAATCATTTTATACATGGTGTAAAACCATACCGTTCATTAATTTAACACATCAGAGTTCACATAGACCACATTAGGTCAAGTTTTAAAATAAGGGTCAAACATGCTAAATGATTACATTACAAAAGTAGCAGAAGCGGCAACGGGAGCAACAGGGGTGAGAGCACATCTCTCCACGGGCAAGCAACTGGGGAAAATATGTGTACATCCGATATTACTCGAAACTCAGATAATATAGGATGCACATAGGTTCCAGCGGAGTCAGCTGGACTGAGGCGAGACTGGAACAGCTAAGGACTAAACTATACTTCAATAACTCCTGGGCCTTCAGACTCCTGGTTCCTCTAGTAGTCGTAATCTCCAAGATTTCTTGCTTCTGAGGGTTGGGGGAAAGAGCGAGGATGAGCACAACTTCCGTGCTCGCGAGTTAACACCACAAATGCAATAATATACATGCAAGGCTGAATAAGAATGGCTCATGTTCTTTTATTTGCTAAAGCAACATTTTTAAATATCATAATTACAAATTCCTAGCACTTAGCATTTTAACCAAATTTTATTTTATTAAAGAGAGTAATTGTGCAATATTTAATGATAGCAGAGGTATCCTCCACCTTTATGCTTATTTTGACTGGGGCTACCCCCACACATTAACCACACTGGATGCGACGATCCAGGGAAAATTCAATTCTCAGGCTAGGTGAGCCAACCTGATTTTCATACCACCCACAAAGGTTTTTGAAATAGAACTAACTCTAGTAAAGTTCCCATGTCCGCCTTTGACCGTAGGCACGCTGTTTAAACAGTTTAGACTCTGCAGAGGTTATACACTTTGCCCACAAGAGATAATCGTCTTGATATGTACCCATGTTTTCGTAGACATGTGAATCAAGGGGAGATCACCACAAGACCTTTACAATGCATCCATCAGTATTAGTTACACTATCTAAGATTTCGTATGCGAAGAGTTACATATGTATCGATCCGTTAACCCTTACTCAGACCCCCTCTTGCGCCATCGAAATGACTTATGTTGTGCACCCCGAATCCCTTCGCCACGAAGGCTTCCTGGCGTCGCGGGTCATCTACCTGATGCAACTCGTACATGTGGATACAAATTATTTAGCCAGGTTGTACTTTACAAACTTTGTGGTTGCACTTGTTTTACACGGGAGGTCATGATAAGATTAAGTCATCAGAGTTACCTGGGCGGTTCATTCCGCATACCAACCACATATTATCAGCCTTGGGCTACATTAGAACCCACCATAATATCATCCATCCTACCTTCCGCCCAGATGGTAAAAGCAATTTAGGGTTTTGATGAGCAAAAATACATTAACTCAGTCAACTCAGTCATTTACTCACAATGACTGCCCAAAACCACTTTCATGTTTAAAAGATAATGATTAAGATATTTTAATGTCCCGGTACTTAAGTAAGACTAGCATGTCGCTTAAGTACAACCTATACTAATAATTATCATATAGTTACTAGGGTGACAAGGAATAATGGGTTCAATTATCAATGGATGACATATTAATTAAGTAATCATCAAATGAGTATTTAACTACCTTAAGCTTTAACATACATTTGATTAAAGAATTAAAGCATGCAATTTTGATAATTTGAATAAATATAATTTGCATAAAATATAGGCTCAAAATGATCAAAGTATTTACTCGCCTTGGTTAAAGGAAAGAGGGTCTTGGTATTCTTGTTCTTGATCAAGTTGGAGGTTTTCCGCGCCTTCGAATCCTAATCGGACAAATATATCGTAAAAAGGCACAACAGACAAAGAGAGCAAATAAATAGTAAAACAATAATAAATAAAATCCAAATTAAAAAAGACCAGTGCCATTAGCAAGATCTTGAATTTAGAAAATTTTAGAAATAAGTTTCATAATTTTTGGAGTTAGAATGGAGGAGAGCGGAACTTCTAAAGTTTGAATAGGATTTAAATCGGGAAAAAGAAAATGGTTCACAGCACAGTCCTTTGGTTCACGGCACAGTACACTGCTGGGTCTACAGGGGCGTGCACCTAGTACACGGTAGGGCGGCATTGTGCACAGGCCCACCTGTCACCGAGAGTGAGAGAGAGATAAAGGGATGGAGAGAGAGAGCCACGGGAGGAGGGGAGAGCGCAGAGGAGGCGGCGGTTGGAGGCGGCGCCGGTGCGGGGAAGGGCGAGGAGGCCGGTGGAGGTGTAGAACGGAGCGTCCAGAGGGCGGTGGCCCCTTCGGAGGCGGCGGCGCCAAGAGAGCACCAGGCGGCGGTGGCAGCGGAGCCGACGGCACGGGAGTGGGGCATGCAGCGGCCCCCGCCGCGGGAAAGGAGAGGGGAGGCGGGGACATGATCCTTGATTCTGGGGCACCTTGCGACAGGGGGTGGCGGCATCGGAGCGGCCGGACGGTGGAGAGGCGGTGCGGCCAAGGCGGGAGCTCGGGCGGCTTCAGCTCGGTGAGGAAGAGGGGGCAAAGCGTCAATGGGGAGGATGCAAGGGGTGCCGCCTTTCTTATAGCCTTGAGAGGGGGAACGAGGCGGGGGCGGCGGGGGGAGGAGGCAAGGGGGCCCGGCAGCGGAAAGCCATGCGCGGCGGTGCGGGAGGAGGAGGGATAAGGGGCCCAGGCGTCTTGGCGCTGGTCGGCGGCGGCGGGGGCGGCGCTGAAGAGGGGCGGCGCGTGGTCGACGCGCGACGCGGCAGGCGCGGCGGGCGCGGGTCGCCAGAGGGGGAGCAGGGAGGGAGGGAGACGGAGCGGGCCGGCTATGCTAGGGCGACGAGCCAGGCCGAGACGGGGAAGGACGGGCCCAATATCCAGGTGACTTTGAAGTTCAAGTTTTGAAATTGCAAAATCAAAACTCAATCTCTTCCTTGAATTTTGAGAATGTTACAACTGGGCAGCAGAAGACCAGGGGAGGGGCACTGGCCCGACTGGGCCGGAAGGGGAAAGGGAAGGATGGGCTGGGGAGACAGGAGGGGAGGTGGTTGGCCGACCCATGGGTGAGAGAGGATGGGCTGGACCCAAAGAGAGAGGGGTTTTGAATAGTGGTAGAAGTTATAGATTTCGAAAATACAACTTAAGTTGAAATAAACTTTTAAAACCAACAGATAAAAGCAAATACTATTCACAATCCAAAAATTAACTGTTGAAAGATCTAGACCCGCCATTATGAGTTAATGGAGTGTTTTGGTGATTAATGACAAATCCAAATATGAGACTAACTCTTTTATCAAGTATTATCTTTATGTAGTCTCATTTGGATATAAAGGTGAAACACAACGAGGTATGCAATCGACATCTCAATTTTATATAATGTTGCATTTCTCGGATCCAAAATATAGGATTGAACTCAACCTTAAGTTAAACTTGAATATGTGCATATGACCTTATTATACATTTGTGTATGCACACATTTAGGGGGAGTTTTATCCTATACTTTGTGGTTTCATTAGTATTGATCCATATTACATTTTCCACATATACTAAGGATCTTTACGTTGAAACAAAACCTTTGAGTATACAAAACTTGTGTAGTTCGTATATACTCATGTTATGAGTATATAGAACTTGTGTAGTTCTTGTATACTCATGTTAGAGTATATATAACTTGTGTAGTTTATATATACTCATTTGTTCTCTCATTTATCATCATTAAATTTATGAGAATTTAAGTGGTTATCATCAATTACCAAAGAGGGAAAGATTGAGGTATCTTGTCCCACCATTATGAGTTAATAGTATGGTGTGGTAATTAATGATGATCACATTGTGGAACTAACATTTTCCATGAGTTGGATATATAGGTTATGTTCCAGGATGATGAAGACTTGGGATGATCATGAGTTGATCATCAAGTCAAGAGCTTGGTGTAAATGATGCATCATGAGTTGATGCTTATCAAGAAGAGATGATCATGAGTTGATCATCAAGACAAGAGAAGACCCATCATGTGTTGATGGAGGTCAAGTGAAGGAATGCATCATGCGTTGATGCATGTGAAGAATCGGGATGGAGAAATCATCATGTGTTGATGATGTTCAAGACAAGATCCCGAAGTGAAGAAATCATCATATGTTGATGATTGTCAAAGTCAAAGACCCGGACTTGAGGTGTTGATGTGCGTCATCAAGCTTCAAGAAGATGCAAGGCAAAGGTATGACTAGCTAGGGCTAAGGATGTGTTCCTAGTCTTTTACCGGTCTTGGTGTTTGGTTGGAAGACCGGATTGCTAAGTATAGGTTGCCGTACTATTAAGAGGGGTCTTAACTAGTAGGTTGAGTTAGTCATGTGTTGATAGCTCATTATATTTGCTCTAGCTCATCTAGGCATGATGCTATTTATTTGCGAATGTGTTTTGCAAATAATTGAGGCTCATGCATAACCCTTGTAGCATGTGACTTAAGTTTGCAAATGCGTTTTGCAAATGGTGTAAGTCCATGTACCCTATTCCTTGTGATGAGTATTCTAAGGGTTAGCAAATGTGTTTTGTAACCTACTGAGAATATTATCTTTGAAACCTTGTCAAAAATTGCATTCAAATGAGCGAATGTGTTTTGCCATTTGAAGTGGAGCAATGGGAGTTGGCTCGTGTAGTGCGGTCGGACGGCGGTGGTCACCGGTCGGACCGGTGGCAAATCGTCCGACCGGTGTGCTACGGGCGGTCGACCGGTTTCACTTAATCCGATTTCTTTGTGCGGAAGTTCGCGATTGTAAAATCGGAACTTCATGCGTGAGGAAGTTCCGAGATCGAGCGAACGGTTTTCGAGCTCCTTTTTGGGACTTAGCCGATTCGCGGCGGGCGGTCGGACCGGCCAAGACGGCGGTCGGACCGATTCTACGGCGGTCCGACCGGCCGATGCATGGCGGTCGAGACGGCCAAGGCCCAACGACTATTTTTCTAGCCGTTGGCGCATGATGGGGCGATCCGACCGCCATTGGTTGGCGATCGACCGCCTGGGGCTGTTTTGATGGAATCTTCTCCCAACGGCTAGTTTTTGTGTGTGGGCTATATATAGTCACCTTGGCGGTTGGGAGAAGTTCTTTGGTGCTATTGTTAAGTGATATACTCATTCTTTGAGCTAAGAGCAAGCCTCTATTCTCTTTTGTGCATGTGTTGCACTTGGTGAGATTAGAGAGTAAACCCTAAGTGCATGTGTTGCCTTAGGTAGTGGATTGTGTATCCACGTGGCGTTGACACTTGATTAGTTCAAGTGAAAGTTGGATTTGTTACTCTTGGTGTTTGCCGACACCTAGGCGGCGTGGAGGCGTCGTCTTGCGGTGATCTTCTCAAGAAGCTTGTGAGAAGACCCGCGGTTTGTGAGTGGTGTGGTGCTCACCATCTCGGAGTGGAGGAAGAGCAACCATAGTTGAGTGAGGTGTTGGTTCGGTTTGGAACCGGTCCAAGTGTTGGACTTACCTCGGAGGTATTGGCTTAATTAGTGGAGCCGGTCCAATTTGTTTGGGCTAACCTCAACGTGGATTAGGGGAGACCGGCAAGTCTCCGAACACCACGGTAAAACATAATCGTGTCATCTTGTTTTTACTTGTGCTTTACTTTGAGCAGTTTACATTCTTGCTTTAATTGCTTATATATCTTGTATGATTGCTCATATTGTATTGTGTTCATATTGTTGGTGCACTTAGTTGAGCCTAGTTGATTTAGGTTTTAATTGAGCAAAACCAATTCGCTATTAGCTTCCGCATTTACATATTGGTTTAGTCCGATAAAGATTTTTAAAACCGCCTATTCACCCCCCTCTAGTCGGCCACCTCGATCTTACAACAGTTTACCTCTCTTAATTGTTTCTATCGACAATCTTTTGTTTATGCGTGAAAATAACATTGAGGAATAGAAGCGGGTAAATGATAAGCTTAGCTGGGAGCTAATTAATAATTTGGATAGATCATATAAGGAGTGGGTTGCATTTGAGTTTCATCTACCTCCCAATGTATTAGAAAACTTTGTTTCCTATTCATGCAAATATATGACAGTAGTAAAGTTGAGTTTATCTACAAATTGATATGATTTTAGATATATCGCCGGTCCCTTCACAAAGATAGCCCCTTGCTCTTATTCTTATTCGGTGGAATACAAGAGTTCTGAAGCTCCTTTCTTTCAAGTGAAAGTTGCCTATCTTTCTTGGTTCGGAATCCAATCCAGTTGAAAACAAACAATTGCCCGATGGAAAAGTCAGATGAAAGAATGTAGCTCGCTCTTTCAACCCGGGGCCCCCTCTGGGGAACTGTTTTTGTTTTAGCATCGACCCCATTTCCTTTTGATCGTATTACGCTTGACTCGCTGCAAAACATTTCGCTTTTAAGCTACTCCTAGAATCTATTGGCAAGCTTTCTAATATGTTGACATTGAACCTTGAGGTATCAAATATCGAGGAACTACCACGTGGAATTTTCCAAGTACGAAAACTTCTTTTGAACTAAAAACTAAAGAAACTTGGAAACCTATATGCTAGGATATTGAATTATCAATATTATCGAGATTTCCAGTTTCATATAGTTGCACATGTCCCAAAGGTCTTTAGAACCTAACAAACTTACCTTCACTATTCATCCCAGACATAGGATGACTATGTGAAGACATTTGAGGAGTTCATCGAAAAGAAAAGATTATAGATATTTAATGTGAAGGGAACCTAATGGAATCACATCGTCAATTCTCCACATCAAATACCATTTTTGTACTAGCTTAGCAATTGTTGTAGAAATTGTTGCAACCGATGAGCATGAGGTTCAGATCATAGTTAACTCTTTATTTCAATATTAACAAACTTGATACAATGCTTCTTCCTAGTGGTCATCTATCTCTACCTCTCTTGCCTTTTCATGGCAATTCCTAAGATTCCATACCACTCCCTAATACTCATAGATATGGTATCCCTATTTATAGATGTATAAGACCGTTGGATTGGTACCATGTGGCAATCATCCAAAGACTACAACTACAAAAATCTCTACTATACAATTCTCTCCTACAGTTGGATTGGAGTTTAATATCTTATGCACCTCAATATCGATGCCACACCTAGACAAAAGCTTCAGGACATGTTTTGATGTTGCTGCATTTTAAAACCACAGTTTGTGAATACCATAGTTTTTGCCTCAATCATCGAATAACATGGTTTGCGAATACCACAATATTTTGCATTATTGAGTAAAACCATGACATGTTTGGTAATTGCTATATTTATTGCAGTATTTTGTTTTCAAAATTAGTAGTTATCATCTTAACTAGCATTATTATCACCGCAAAAAAACTAGCATTATTAAGAAAATTTAAACTAATCGTGTGATCTATAATTGCCCATACATTACTCATTAGAAGCTCCAACGTAAATATAGCATGTACTCTTTCTTATCGTCAAGCTTTCATCTCTGATAACAGCTTCGGCCATTCTCATTTTACATGCTCTCCAAGTGTAGGATCGAATACCACAATCAGAGTGGGGAAGGGGGGTTGAATAATTGTAGTACTTTCTTTTTGAATTACCGAGGATGGCCTGCGTTGGATTGAACAGACGAATGAAGATAATGTACTCGTGTGTGATGCCTCCTAGTCACTGTGCTTGAATCTGCTTTGATCTGCTCTGCTCGCCGATGCTATTGTCAATGATCGGTTGAACGACATAGCACATGATCGAAGAATGTGAAGTTGACCTGGTCGAAGGAGTTTTGACCACCTAACCGAAAGGGTTCGACTATCGGATTTCTTTCATCCTGCGACTTGGGAGCGTCACACACTGCTTGGAACGACAACAAGTCGAAGACAATGGATAGATCTAATCTTTTATTTCTGAATCAAGTTCTATGACTACAAAGTGCCCTAACGGCATCTCTCAAACCCTAGCATGACAACTCCAAAGGCTTTCTCCCGAAAGCCTTCTCCCCAAAAAACTTCCCGCAACTCTTAACCTCTCCCTCCTTTATATGCTAGAGCCCTAAACTATGTCCTCATCAACACGGACACAAAATCCTATCTTCTTCTGAAAATCAAGAGACCCAAAAGTCTCCAAACACGGGTTTTTCAAAATCTCTAAACCTTTCGGTTATGAACACATTCCATAAGTCTTCACGTGTTGAAGCTTTTAGGACCGCACATCCTGTAGCTTCTCCACGCATCATGTATTCACCTTTGATCTCCACTTGTCTCAGCGTAAGCCCGACTACCTCGTGGCATCCTCGACCACCTGAGCCTTGGATTTCTCCATCCTAGTCCCGGTCCTCCTCATCATCGACCATGATCGTCTCCACGACCAACCTGCACATGCAAAGATCAAAGAATGTTTTTCGGCATAAGTTCTCCAACTTGACTAATATCAGTTCACACACTCATATCACATCCTCATCTATCAATAGACATGAACCAGATAATCCACAATCTTAATTTCCAAGCTTAAAAAAAACAATCCGAGACCACTCTAAAAAACCGGTCTGATCGCTGTGCACAAGCTGGTCAGACCACTGGCCGATCAGACACGAGTACTCGATGTACTTAAAGATTACAAGAATTGAAACACTCGAAGCCTACGACTACCTACCGTGAAGCTTACGGCAACTAATCGTAAAGTCTACGACTACCGATCGTGAAGTCTAAGATAACCGAATGTGAAGCCCACAACAACGATCACCGACCAAGCAATGTAACTTCCAACCATCGATCAGGCACTGTAGCTTCCGACCATCGACCAGGTACTGTAGCTTCCGACCATCGACCATTCACTGTAGCTTCGACCACCGACCATGCACCGTAGCTTTCGACCATTGACCATGCACTTCCAACCATCTGGTGAGTGGCATAAAGAACCTTTTCATGATCACTGCATTAGGTGATCAGAACTTTCTCTCAATGACGAAAAGCCAATCATCAACTTCCGTTGGGGAAACATGCCTGGAAAATGTTGGTGGACGAGTCCTCATGAACTAAGCTAGCTTGGATGGTCCATGGTGACCATGAGCGACTGGGGCTCCATTTGTTGTTGCTGTTTTGACTGTTCATATTCTGAATCTGATTCATCATGGTGTACATCATCTGGGTTTGAGCTGTGATGAAAGTTCCAAAATTCTGCATGTCAATTGGGGGTGCTTGAGGTGGAATTGCTCCTGCGGGGTCTGCTCATTTTCTTCTGACACAGAGGTACCAGACCCACTTGCAGCAGCTTGACGAGTCTGAACCATCTGGTAAATCTCCATAGGTTAGGTGAGGTAGTAAGCACAAGATAAGTTAGAACTAAGCAGGGGTAGGTTAAACCCAACAAATATAGCTCAAGAAAACTCAACTGAAATACTTGTATTGATTAAGATCTTAGCATGGTTGCAATAAATGCCTAAGGGCTTTTGTAGCTCATACTCGCACAAAAAAAAGAACGAACCTAAACACACAATCTACCGTCTAAAGGGAGACTCTCCTAATCTTAAAAACTGGCTAAGCCTAAAGGCTCAAGCGGACTACTCGATGAGATAGCCTCCATAGCCCTAACGGTGCTACCGTCTGCTATAGACCTGGAACTACACTGGCATCCTTGCGAATTAGTCTTGGTGCCCCGGGACTGGTGCAACAGGAACAGGCGTCCCTGGTGCAGGCATAGTTGGCTCCTCTGGCTCTGCGGCCTTTGTTGGCTCCTCAGCTTCTTCTGGGTCTTTTTCTTCACGATCCTCCTCATTTTGTTACTCCTCGTGTTCGTGCTGACCATAGAGAGTCTCTTCCAAAATAGCGATCCTTTCTTCTGCCCTCTGCAAGATCTCGTAGGCGCACTCCAGCTCTATAGCGGCCAACTCCAGTGACTCCTCCTGAGCAGCGGCGAACTGGGCAAGATGCACCACGGTGGTTTTGCTCTCTCCATCTGTAGACGGGTAATGTGCAGGAACATCCACTGCAGATGCACGAGGGTGGTAGCGAAGACAGTATCTCGAAGCTCGTGACCATAGATATTACAGACCCTTAGGATAGCGAGGCACGAAAACTCTTGAATTGTGTCGATCCAAATCATCCTTTTCGATGAGATGTCCAAGGGTCAACTTACCTTGGTGTCCTTCTGGGCATAGATAGTCAAACGACAGATCACTCCACGGTCTCGGCCGTTCACTACCCAGTTGCTACCACGGTGCATCGGGTGGTTGAATCCTCCAAGCACTTGCAACAGCTTCCAAAGCTCAACGGCAAGTCCTCCTTTGCGCTCACTATAGTTCTGAAGATAAGGCATCTGATAAGACAGACAAGTGGGTAAGAACAACTTAAAAGCAGCGAGGAGAGGAAAAATTCCAGCAATAGTTGAGTCAAGAAAGACATGAGAGGAGTTAAGTAGTTCAATTAATCTTGTAAGTTAATTTTGCTTTAAAAAATAAAAAATAGTTTGGACACTCTAAGACGGCCGATCTAACTAAGGTCACGACCTACAGTCAGTATGGCTCTGATATCAGCAACTTTGCAAAAGAGGAAACCGTGCAGAATCAAGCGGTTTTGTGAGAATATCAGCAACTTAAGAATCTGTATCAATAAAATGCAAAATAACATCTCCCTTTTCCACATGGTCTCTAAGAAAATGATACCGAATATCAATGTGTTTGGTTCTTGAATATTTCACAGGATTTTTAGCAATACTAATAGCACTAGTGTTATCACAGAAAAGTGGTACACTATCCAATTTTAAGCCAAAATCCTTAAGCGTAGCTATCATTTAAAGCAATTATGAGCAACAAGAAGCGGTAGCTACAAATTCAACCTCAGAAGTGGAAAGTGCAACAGACAACTATTTCCTAGAAACCCATGAAATAAGAGATGTACCTAAAAAGTGACTTATGCTAGAATTACTCTTCCAATCAATTCTACAACCCCAAAATCCACATCTGAATAAGCTCTAAGGGTATGGCATGATGAACAAGAATACCATAAACCAAATTCTAAAGTTGATTGAAGATACCTGAAAATTTGCTTAACTGCCTAACGATGTGAAGCACGTGGGGAAGCTTGAAAACGAGCACACATATATACAGCAAATTGAATGTTTGGCTTTGAAGTAGTGGGATACAAAAGTGAACCAATCATGCTTCTATATTCTTTTTTATCAACATGCTCTCCATTCTCGTCAGGGTCTAACACTGCAGTGGATCCCATTGGTGTGGAGACCGATTTGCTTGTCCCCATGTCGAAGCGACGAAGGAGATCCTTGATGTACTTGGTTTGATCAATAAAAATACCTAGCTTTAATTGATTGATCTGAAAGCCTAGGAAGAACGTGAGTCCTCCCATCATACTCATCTCAAATTTCCTGCACATAGTATCTGAAAACTTGAAAACAAGAGCATGAGAGGAACCATCAAAGATGATATCATCCACATAAATCTAAACGAGTAAAAGATCAAAGCCATGCTTGAGAGTAGGGATGAAAATGGATCGGAAAGTTTTCAATCGATCCGGACAAAAACGGATTCTGATTGTCTCGGATCGGATTTTTCTCACATAATTTTCGGATCGGAAACGGATTTAATTTTTTTTGTCGGAAACGGAAACGAATACGGTAGCTATGCTATCCGGCGGATACGGATACGGATATGAATTTTCAGGATAAGACCAAGTTCGGATATCCGGATTTCGGCCCAAAAGAGAAAATTAGATTTTAATTTATTTCTGAATATCAGAAAATGCAACAAATCAAATAGCCTTTTAGAAAATAGCAAATAGAGTTAAAAAAATTCTAAAAAAAATCATCAAAAATCATTGAATTATTTTGAACTTAATAAAATAATTCCAAGTTAAAGTTGGTTTTTATTTTTGCACATAAATTATTTTTAATTCCTAAAAATAGGAAAAAAAACCTTTTTAAAATTCAAAAAATTCAAGAGATTAATTTTTTTTCATTTTCACTTTAAATCCAATAAAAATTCCAGAAATATTAATAAATATTATTTTTGACATTAAAAACTAGGAAATTAAATAATTGAGTTAATTTTAATTTTTTTTTCTTTTTAACCGAGAAAACTCTTTTAAATCTCAAAAAATCTAATAAAATAATAATTTTATTAATTTTATTTTTGGTAACATACTTTGGGATGTTACAGTCATTTGTGTATAGATTAATCATCTAACCTGATCAATGTTAGTGTGAACTATGTTTTATGTATGTGATGAACTAAGTGTGAATGTGTGATGACTTGTGACTTTCTGTGTTATGACTTATTAGCTGAATATGGTAAACTAAGTGTTATGTTTGTGATGAACTAGTTAATGCAACTTGCTAGTGCCAATATTATGTGTGGTTGCTGAAAATATGAACAATTCAAGAATGTTTGCATCAAATAAATTAGTTATATGTTTTCGTTAATTTCTAGTATATAATTTAAGGAGTTTTCATGTTCCAAAAAATATCCGCGATCGTATTCGTTTTAATTCCTATTTGCTCCGTATTCGTATTCGATATTATTCGTATCCGTATTTATATCCAGAGTATTCGTATTCATATCCGGATCCGAAAAAAAATATGAAAACAAATATGGCAGAGCCATTATCCATCCGTATCCGATCTGTTTTCACCCCTACTTGAGAGTAAACAATGTTTTATTTACCTTACCCATTTGAAAGTTATTTTAAGTAAATATGATTTAAGCCTTTCATACCATGCTCTAGGTGCTTGTTTTAAACTATATAAAGCTTTGGACAGTTTGTAGACTTGACCAGAAAATTTAGGATTTTCAAAACCAAATGGTTGTCTTACATAAACTTCTTCCTCAATATAGCCATTAAAAAAAGCGCTCTTAACATCCATTTGATACAACCTGAAATCCTTTGAAAAATACAGCAAATGCTAAAAGGATTCAAATGGCTTCTAATCTAGCAATAAGTGTAAAAGTTTTGCCAAAATCAAGACCTTCTACCTAGGTAAATCTCTGAGCCACAAGTTGTCGGGACCCAAAAATATAATTCTGGACCCTCTGTGTATTCTACACTAGTCCAGAATCACGCTAGTGCACACAATATCAACATAGATGAATATCGACCCACACAAGATGATTAATAGAATAAATGACTAATTTGAAGAGAAAATAATGGTTTTGACCTTATGGTCAAGTTTACATTTATTAAGCCTCGCAGGGCTGGCAATAAGTAAAATAACAGCAGTGGAACAGAATTTAAACTCCAACGGAATCACATCGATTCACCACAGACAACCGACTGGGATCAAGACCCTAACGATCAGCACCTTCATAGAACTCCTCCTCAAATGCAGGCGAAGAGTCCCCACTTCTGTTGATTGTTTGAAGCAAGCATGAGTACACAACTGTATTCGCAAGTCATACCACAAAATATAATTTATAGATGATGGTTTATTCCAAAGGAATGGCTTTTGTGGTTATTTTGCATAAGGCAACATTTGTAATTGAATATGAATAATAGAATGAAAACAATATTTAAAACAAATAAACAATAATAATTTGACATTTGTTTTCACAAAGGACACACAGTCTAAACAAATTATTCACACAGCCATATGACATAGATCACATAGCTCCCTCCCCAAATATTTTACAAAAATCTACCCCTCGTATGAAATCCCCGAGCATGTCCATGACCGCGGACGAGGCTATCTGAATAGGTTGATTTAACACTCTGCAAAGATTGTACATTTTACCCACAAGATACAATCAGTGTAGCCAGCATTGACCATAAGAAAACCTTTCAGAAACTTCATTTCAAGCATTGATACTCCCAATGTGCTTTACCGTCGTCCAATTTGTACACACAACCTTTGAACGACACACACCGTTGGATCTGAAGACGGCGAACCGCTCATAGATGTGACCCAAACACAGCGGTACACACCTTCCACCCTAGCACACAGCCTAACCTATCTGCTTGAGTAGTCAATGTCAAGACTCCATAACTTACAAAGTTAGACCCGTTCCATACCAGACATGTGGTCGTACATTAAGGCTCAGTTCAATGGAGCACAAAGTTAAACCCTTAATTGACCAAAGCAAGACTTCTAATTTCTAACTAAGTGTCACACAGACAAATATTCCCATCACACAGTTTCCACTATATCACACAGTATCCACCACTTGCCTCAGTCTAAATCTTTTTCCACCCTGTTAGTTAAATGCAACACATGCCATCAACGAGTAATACCACACAGCACACACAATTTAATCACACAGTTCCATAATCACTTACTCAAGTTTATATTTGCAACTCACATGAGATGATGACTCGTAGCATGGCTAAGTAATCTACTAGCATCTAACCAACTCACGTAGGTGCTACAATAATACCAACTAATAATGAACCAACCTAGGGTGATAAAAGATCATGGCATGACAATAGACAAGGTGGATGTAACAAATTGGATTGATAACTAAACCCAAAAGTATTTAAATAAATACTTGAAATAGAATGCAATAATTTAAATCAAAGTATTTTAAAGACTGAGTTCAACATAATCAAAGGTATAACTTGCTTTGGAATAGGTCTAGGTACTGATCTTGATCTTGAGGCACTTCTCCTTCTTCAAAATTCTGCGAAGAATTAACGTCTACTCGCAAATGAAATAAATAAATAAATAAGTAACAAAGACAAAACAAACTCTAAAAATTAAATAAAAATCATAAATAAATAGATCTTGAATTTAGATAAATTTAAAAATTTGAATGGGCCCAATTGGAGTTCGAATGCAAAAGATATGGGCTTTGGAAATTTGAATCTAAAGAAAATACCCTAAAAAGGATTTATTGGATTTATCCGAATTATTTTCTAACTGAAAAATCCGATTATGATGCAAGCATGATGTCAGCGAAGGATTTTTGGATTTAAAATAAATCCCAGGAAATTCTGACATGTGGGACCCACATGTGAGCGGCTCGGTTCACGGTGTACCAAGTCTACCGAACTGATAGATCTAGGAATCAGTGGACCGTGCCACACACGCGCTGACGAAGCAGACAAGCACGCAACACGTTGGCACAGTGGGTGACGCTGGCGCTGACGCTACTCGCCACGTCAGATAGACGGTTGTGGTGCGTTGTACGATGGCGATCTACCGGTGGTGAGTTGTACCGATGGGTAGCTAGCGTTATTGTGAACCTGGTGAGCTAACTCCGGGTGATCGAGGGCAACGGTAATGGCGGCGTGGTCGAAGCGGCAGAGGGCTTCGCTATTGTTAGACCTACTCCTGCAGCGGGGAGGGGCGCACTGGGTAGCTCTGGCGACGGCGGACCCAATGGCGTGCTCAACGGCGATGAGGAGACGACGGTGGTGGCGCAATTGGCAAAAGAAAAGCTCGAGCAAAAACCTAATTGATGGATTACGGCGGGGGTTTTTGGGAAGCATCTTGGGAAGCGGCGGCTTGAGGGTTTGAGATGCGGGCGGGAGCGAACCTCGGGTGCCTTATATAGGGCTGGGGGTGCTGGATTTGGGAGATCCCAAATCGAGTTTGTTTTGGACTCTTGTTTGATTTCGGAGATAGCGATCAAATTGGGATTTGATTCCAACAGAAACGGTTGCGGGAGAGTTAGGGATGATATTTGACGCGTTTTCTAGAAGGAGTTTAGTTGGAGATTACGCGCTGTCGGGCGGAGCTTCAATGGTGGACGAACATGGGCGCGGCGCAGCGCGAAGGTGATGACGCGAGGAGGACGACAACGCACGCGGCCCACATGGCAGAGAGACGGAGGTGTGGGCCCACGCGTCAGCGGGCGGCAGCGTCGCGTGCGCATTGGGCCCCACAACAATGGGCGCATGGGAATAGTGTTGGGTTTCGGCCGACACTGTTCCGGAGGATTTTAAATGGTTTTTCTTTTTAGAAAACACCAGAAAATCGAGATAGCAATTAGAAAATAGCAAATAAACTCAGAAAAATTCTAGAAAATATGTCCAAGCACATGGAATCCAAATAAAATAGTTTTGATAATTGCAAGCTTTAATTAAAATTCAATAAAAATTCAAATGGTGAATTTTCTCCCTACTAACTATTCAAAGGATTTTTAAGACTCAGAAAATTGGGATGTTACACAAGTCTAGCCTTATTTCAAACAACAACACCATTCTCACTTTGTTTATTATTAAAAATCCATTTAGTTCCAATAACATTATGACCATGAGGAGGTGAAACTAAATTTCAGACTTTATTACACTTGAAATTTTCTAAACCCTCATGCATGGCATTAATCCAAGACTCATCAGATAAATTGTGACTTATATCTTGGGGTTCAAAAGAGGAAACAAAAGCAGCATGAGCATATGAGGCATAGGAGTTATACCTGTTGTGAAGAACTCTCTTATCTTACTCCCCAATCATTTGTTCAGGAGGATGACGTCGTTGAATATGCAAAGAAGCATATGGAGTCATTGGTGACATAGGTATAGCAGTAGTGGCCTCTACCTCATTGGAGGTAGGAGTAGAGCCACTAGTTATAGACTCCATTGGTGTAGACATGTGTGTCAAAGTGTGAATCAGGGTTACCCTTTCATTGTCGTCAGAGTCATGGTTATTAAGGCGGTAAGGCGAGGCGACCCACCCCCTCACACCTTTTAAGCACTAAGGCACGAGGCGAGGCGATGCCTTACATATATCATAAGGCACCAAGGCAGTAAATAAAATGAGCATTTGAATAGCACATATGTATGTTGTTGTTGCCAATTCTTGAGCCCATGTAGCACCCATCCCCCCTTTCCAATTGCGCTTCCCCGATGTAGCATCCATCCGTCTTGCAAGTTTCAACATATAGATTGTTATAAATGTAATAGATACAAATTGTGTTCCAATTAATTAAGTAAATACGGATTGAGTGATATACCTTGTTGACAACCTCTCCTCTCTTCTCTTCTCCCAAGCAACAAGCCACATGAATAATGAGCAACATAAGTCCACAATAACAATTAAGTGAATCTAAGAATTAAATATGAGCAACATAACAAATTAACAAGCACGACATAAGCAACATAAGTCCACACAAATAATATAGGTGATAAGTCCATAAGCTTAGAGTAGTCTAATGGCATAATAGTAGTCCACAACAAAAAAAAGTATCATAGTCCAACGCTCTCATCTCTCAATATCCATCGTCGAACTCATTGAGATTGCTATTAGGATCCATGTTTTCTCCACCATCTTCGGTAGCATTGGGAGCTTCGTCACAATCGCTCACATCCGTATCATCATGTGGATCTTCTTCCCCATCTTCTTCATTGCCCGAATCCGAGTCTTCCTCTTACTCACCTAATCCATCTTCTTCAACCGGCATTGTTGTAGATCTTGCACGCCTTTGGTAGGATCATAGTCTCACCATGACTATACCTATTAGCTTGCCTTGGAAGATTGTGACCTCGAAGCGAGCGTGATGCGCCAATGGCTTCATCAACATCATCCCATGTAAGGTCATGCTCACGACCACCTTGAGGTGGTTCAACCAATCTCTTGTGTAGTAATCGGTTCCCTTTCTTTGTATGGATCTACAAAAGCACAAATGCCAAGCAAAGAAAATAAAATGAATAAATAACTTGCTGAAATTAATAAGCACATATAAGCTACAAATTGAGTAGATAAAAATAAACACAAAGAAGCTACAAATTGACTCACAAATTCAAAGGTACTCCAATTTCGCTCACAACCGGATGATGAAGCACAAAGACTAACAACACGCTTAGCAAACCTTTGTAGGTTAATGGCTTGGCCAGCATATGAACACCACCAATCAACTAGAATGGCAAATACACGTATATATTAGGAATTAGGAATGAAATAAACATGCTGAAGTTAACTTGCTGAAATTAACAACACATACTAGGGCTCCTTGACTCTAAGTTTTGGATTTTCAATTTGTTTGAAAAGACATCTCCTCGTTGGTCCTCATAATGCATGGCTTGTTCATCAATCTTGCTCCGACTATTCTCCCCTTGTACCATTCTTGCAAGAACATCATTGAATTAACTCCTTACCTCCCCAACATAGGTATCATCTCCACTCTTTTGGATGGCAAAGAATTTCCCTGGGTTCAAATAGAGTGTAGCCCCATATAATGGATGATCCATTTGTTTCACCCAACGTCGCTCAATAATGTTCATGGTCTTCTTGAGCAAACGTTGCTTGTTTTGGGTAGAGAAGCTAAGCTTGATCTTCTCCTTTGCATGAGTCATTAATGCTTCAACCTCTAGAATTGCGGGCTTCTCATCACCATCAACCGCCCTAAGCACGATAAGAAGTGGGGCTGAAGCTCTAAGAAAATCTTCAATTGAATTCCAGAACTCCTTAAAGAGCACAATGTCTGTCACATGCATACCGGCCTCCGTCTTCGATAATTTGATCCTAGTCCATGATTCACTCACAAATAGACACTTCAAAGCATCCTTGTGCTTGTGCATGCTCTTCAAAGTAAGAAAGGCTATGGCAAACCAAGTGGCTGCGGGTCTCACAAAATCCATCCCACCTGTCTTCTCCCTCATTGCACTAAGAAGCCTCCCATGCCTATAAATGAATGTTGTGACACGCCTAGCACATGCAATAGGCTTCTTAAATTCCTTCAAATTTAGAATATCTTCCAACATAAGGTCCAAACAATGTGTAGCACAAGGACTCCAAAGCAGTGTAGGAATCCTCTCCATTAGAAGCTTACCCGCTGCCTTGTAGTTAGCACCATTATCGGTGACAACTTGAATAACCTTGTATTTTCCAATGGCCTCAATTCTCTCCTCTAGCTTGTTAGCTAGCATAGTTATATCATGTTGTTCACTTGATGCATCAACAGACTCCAAGAAATAAGTCCCCTCTGGGCTATTGACAAGGAAGTTGATCAAGTGGTGTCCCCTCCTATCGAACTATCCATTCGACATAAGTGTGCAAATATATTGCTTCCACGCCCGCTTGTGATCCTCCCTTAAAGTACTTGTCTCCTTGACTCAATCACGAAGCAATGGCTCCCACAGCTCATGGAAACTAGGAGGCTTATACCCGAACCGTACTGCACACTGGCCTAACAAGCAATCTCAAACTGCCTTGAGTTTGCTGCATTAAATGGTATGCCACACTCATAGAACCACAATGTAACACCCTGACCCAAAATCGGCTCAATGCCTAGCCCACCGTGGGGCGGACCCGCACACACACAGAGCACCTCACTTACACTTTCGTCCTCGCTTCGTGTAAAAGGGTTAACCCGGAGGTGCTACGTTTCGATCCATCAGGTATTATATACTACTATAACTCACTTGAGACAAGCAATATGGGACTAATCCCACCATACAACTCCTCATAGGCCACAAGGGCCACGCTATGAGCAGGTCGGGGTATTACACTCACCCCCCCCCTTAAGGGTTGATGCCCTCGGCAGCACACCGCATACGCGGCAAATGCCCAGAACCACCCCTCGGTACACGTCCGTGCGTCCAGTGCCGGCACATATACCATGCCATGTGTCCACTCCGGGCCCACATGTGCCATGCGCCATATGCCCACGCCCCTGTCCCGCACGCGCCCGTGCAGCGAAGGTTGATGCTCTGATACCATTTGTAACACCCTGACCCAAAATCGGCTCAATGCCTAGCCCACCGTGCGGCGGACCCGCAGACACATAGCACCTCACTTACACTTTCGTCCTCGCTTTATGTAAAAGGGTTAACCCGGAGGTGCTACGTTTGGATCCAATAGGTATTATATACTACTACAACTCACTTGAGACAAGCAATGTGGGACTAATTGTCGGACCCAGATTTTCTAATCCCGAATCCTCTGCGAATAAATGTGCTATTCCCTGGATCAGTAGATAGCACTCACAGATACATCACTGAATTATTTCATACATGGCTTAAAACCATACCATTCATTAATTTAACACATCAGAGTTTATATAGACCGCATCGGGTCAAATTTTACAATAAGGGCCGAACAGGCCAAATGATTACATCACAAAGTAGCGGAAGCGACAATGGAAGCAAAAAGGGTGAGGGCACATCTCTCCACAGGCAAGCGACTGGGGAAATCTGTGTACATCCGATATTACCCGAAGCTCAGATAATATGGGATGCAACTAGGTACCAGCGGAGTCAGCTAGACTGGGGCGATACTAGAACAACTAAGAACTAAACTACGCTTCAAGAACTCCTGGGTCTTCAGACATCTGGTTCCTCGTAGTAGTCGAAATCTCCAAAATTTCCTGCTTCTGAGGGTTTGGGGAAAGAGCGAGAATGAGCACAACTACCGTGCTCGCGAGCCAACACACAGTATGCAATAGTATACATGCAAAGCTTAACAAGGATGGCTCAGGTTCTTTTATTTGCTAAAGCAACATTTTCAATTATCATAATTACAAATCTCTATGACTTAGCATTTTAAAAAAATTGCATTTTCATTAAAGAGAGTAAGTGCAATATTAAATAACAGCGAAGGTTACCTCCACCTTATGCTTAATTTTGATAACGGTTACGTCCACCGATTATCAACACTGGGTAAGGCTACCCAGGAAAAATCCAAAACAAGGGCTGGATGAGCCCAACACATTTCCATTTCCACCCACAAAGATTTTTGAAATAGAACTAACTCAGGTTAAGTTCCCATGTCTGCCTTTGACCGAAGGCGCGGCTGTTTAAACAGTTTAGACTCTGCAGAGGTTTTACACTGTACCCACAAGAGATAACCATACTCGTTACTCCACATGATTCCTTAGTCATGTAGTTGAGCGATCGTCACAGTAACATTTCAAACTACCTTGCCCCTTCCGTCATCTCACCCCTATGGCCAATTCCATAAGTTGTGCGGGATGTTTACCACAACGACTAGCAAAGCTGGCCCCGGCCACAGTGACTAGCGTAGCTGATAACTTCACCGTTTTTGGTGTCCCATTCAAGCCAGCATACGTCCTGCCGCTTGCACACTTCTAAACACCAGTTGTGGGATGACTTTCAGGGTTCAATAATTTTACTAAGCCAAGTTGCACTTTGCAGACTTGCGGTTGTACTTGTTTTACACAGGAGGTCATGACAAGATTAAGTCCTTAATTCATCTGGACGGTTCATACCACATACCAACTATTCTCGTGCTACGTCCGCACCCACCATTCTTTCCATCCGTCCAGATGGGGTACTAGCAAGTTGTTTAGGGTTTTGGGAAGGAAAACCAATTAACGCAACACACCAGTCATCTACATCCAATGACTGCCCAAAACTATTTTTCATGTTTAAAGGATGATGATCGGGACATTTATTGTCCCGGTACTTAAGCAAGACTAGCATGTCGCTTAAGTACAACCTAGGCTAGTATTTACCATATATCTACTAGGGTGACAAAGAATACTGGATTCAATTTATCAAAGGATGGCTTAATAAGTAATTAATCAGCAAATGGGTATTTAACTACCTTAAGCTTTAACATATCATTGATTACAAAATTAAAGCATGCAACTTTGATATTTTAAATAAACATAGTTTGCATAAATTGTAGGCTCAGAATGATCAAAGTATTGACTCGCCTGGGTCAGATTATTGCGGCCTTGATCTTACTCAGGGCCTTCTCTGCTAGGGGTTTTGAATTCTGGGTCTGCGTCTTTATCCGAATCTTGGTCCTGCTTGAGTCGCTGCTTCTTCTGGACTTGGACTCCTAATTACACGATACAAGCAAGAACAACAAATAAATCCAAAGAACTTCCAGAAGACCAAATATAAACAAAGCACTTTGGATAAGTTTTGCGATGAACGAGCTGAAGAGACGAGATTCAGCGAGGCGGGGATGTTTGACAAGGTCAAACGATCAGCTGAGTACACGAGAGAAGGGTGGGGATACTCTGCCGAGGGAAAACAAGGGGGAGACAAAGTCGAATGAACTATTGCAGGGATACTTCACTTTGGATACCGCTGATCGGGCAAGATTAGGATACACGATAATTTTTGTTGGGCTTTAAAACGACAGTAACACATTTTAATAGAGACGACTTTTGAACGGGAATAAAAAGGAGATAAACAATATTTAGACCAATGAATACTGGATAGGATTACAAGATTAATATACCAGTTTTCAAGGTAAGCTGTCGAGATTAACAGGTTAATCCCGAATAGCCTTCTAAAATATTTTGAGAAAATGCCAGATTATTTTAAAGCATTTTACACAACGCGGAAAATTTGAATAAATATGTTTTAACAAAAATAGACACGAGTGCGGAGACGATTACGAAGGTCATTTGCATAATTTCGATTTCCCGAGATTTTGCAAATTACGCTCTTAATCGATAGCTCTCAACTAAAATCAAAATGGATAATTCTACTAGTACTTGTCAATCGACGAGTTAACCACTAACAATGGTTAATCGATTCATCGCAAGTCATAGCACAATCACGGAGATCAATTATTTTGGAAACATTTTCGCTAAAATGGAAAACTACTAGTCGCTCGAGTAATACAAAACGATACATACACAAAATCGCCATACAAACTTCAATACACCACTTTCAATACACAAAACAATCTTTCCAAAAACTCCACTACTGCTCCACGACTACCCTGCACAGCATAAACAAAATATTCGCAAGATCAACATACAAATCTCAATACACCGATCTCAAATGCCAAACTCCGCGACGATTCAAAAGCATACACAAATACTACACTGCATACATTCCAAATGCAAAACACAAAACAAAATGCTGCTGTTCCACTGATCCTGCTCTGCTACTCTGCTGAGGAGGGCCACTGACCAGAGAGAGACAGAGAGAGAGACAGAGGGATCCAGAGACAGAGGGAAGGGGGCAGGGCTGGCCGGTTCGACCGGGGAAGGAGACGGTCGGACCGGGGCGGGGAAGAGAGAAAGGGAGAGCACGGGGCGGCGGCGGCTGTTGCTGGCAGCAGGAGGCGGCCGGAGAAGCTGCGGGGAGGCGGCGGCGTGGCCGAGAGAGCACCGGAGGGGAGAGACAGGCGCGCCGGCGTCCACAAGGAGCAGGAGAAGAACCGGGAGGGGAGAGGGGGGGGAGGCGCCTGGCGACGAGAGGGAGGAGGAGGAGAGGGGAGGTGCGCACGGGCACGAGGATGGCACGGGAAGCTCACCGCTGGGTCGGCCGGGCGGAGACAGCGGCGAAGACGGCCGGCGCTGGAGCGGAGGCGGCGCAGAGGGAGGAGCTCGGGAGCGGCGAACTCGTGGCGGGAAGCCGAGCCGTCCCGGCGGAGGAACGTCGGGAGGAGGCCGGAGCTCCGGTGGCGGCGATGGGCGAGGAGACGCCGGAGGAGGGAGAAGAGTGGCGGCGCGACACCGAGAAGGGGGCGAAGAGGGAAGAAGAAGGGGGCTCGGCCTTTATGACCGGGGAGAGGGGGAGAAAGGAAAAAGCCGACGGCGGCGGATGGGGAGAAGGAGAAAAGCCGTCTGTGTGGGGAGACCGGAGCACGGGGTGTCAGCAGACGGCGGAGAGAAGGAAAGCCGTCTGGCGCGGGTGGCGCTGGATCTGGAGGAGGCGGGGCGGTCGAGGGCGACGCGGCGCGGCGCGGGCGGGGGGGGGCCGGCGGTGGAGTCGGGAGAGAGAGAAGAGAGAGGCGGCGCGTGCGTTCGGTCAAGGGGCGCCGGGAAGAAAGAAAAGGGGAGGGGGAGAGAGAGGCCGGGCCGACTGGGGGAAGAAGAAAATGGCCGGGCCGGCTTGGGCCGACTGGGCCGGAAGAAAAATGGGCCGGGATAAAACCGGCCCAAGAAGAGGGAAAAATAAATAAATAAAATGGGTTTTGAATTTGAAAAAATAGATTCAAAGCAAGTTTTTAAATCTGGAATTTGAAAGAACATTTGAAACACAAACCCGAGCTTAACGAAAACTAGGAGATTTTGGAATTTAAACCAAAATTTGAAAATTCGAGTGAAAATCAAAATCGAGGTAATTATTATTTTTCAACTGAAAAACGGGATGTTACACTAATCCCACCATACAACTCCTCATAGGCCACATGGGCCACGCTATGAGCAGGCCGGGGTATTACACACAAGACCCATTGCTTATTCACATAATGCCTATCATCCTTGGTTCTTGTCTTGGCCTCCATGGTGCTTTGAAAAGACCCAGAACGTCTTTGATCTACAACTTCTTTCGGTGTTCTTCAGAGCATACTAGCAACTGACTTGGTCTTTTTTCCCTTGGCCTTGCTTGATGGTAGAACCTTGAATGAAAAGGTAGCATGCCTTCTTTTGGCAGCTATCCCTGAACTTGGCTTCACAATGGAGTTTTGGGACTTGATGCCATGTGCTACCACCTCCACATCTTGACCTCTCCCTTCATCCTCATCATCTAGGAATATTGGTCTACTCCTCATTTTTTCAAATAATCTTGCATCTCTTTCCTGATTTCTGTGGTAGTATTGGGACACATTACCACATCTGAGTAGCCACCCGCAAGATGCTCCTTCAGCCTTTTAATCCCTCCTGAACTTGGGGTGTTACAAAGGATACACATCACCTTATTTCGGTTGCCAATTTCCGACCAATAGCCATACTTCCATCCTTGATCATTTGACTTTGCCTTTCGTTTTGGATCGGCCTTTGGATCATACATGGCATCAGAGGATGCAATACTTGCACTTGCACTTGCCATTGTTTCATGCTGCTGCATTACAGAGAAGTAAAGCAATAAATGCAATGGCTTCAATCATTTAGCTAGCAGCACAGTAGCAGAGAGAGCACAAAGGATAAAGCAATCGGCAATCGCAGTGGCGATAATCGCGAGATGGATGCACAACACAGTAGCTGAGAGACTGAGAGAGCACAAAGGATAAAGCTGAGCAACTCATAGCAGCGATAATACCGAGCAGCTCGGCCGACGTTCACATAGAAAGAGAGCGAGCGCCAGAGCCGACAGCCGCCTGACACGAAGACTCAACCCGGCGCCGGTGGTCTCGGCTTTCTCCCACATCCTGGCCTCCCCACCTCCCCCTCCCTCCCGACCTCCCTTCTATATGTCCGAGGGGGAGTCCAGGTCGCCACCGAGAGGGGGATGTGGGGACGCCGGGAGAAGGGAGAGAGGGGGAGGCCAAGAGGAGGGCAGAGGTAGAGAGCAGAGCGAAACAGAGGAGGGGTGTACCTTGCTACCTTGCTAGGCGATGGGCAACGGGGAGATGGGCGACGCCGAGACAGCAGCGGTGAGATGGAGGCGACGCCGAGACAGGGAGGATGTAATACCCCGAATACCGATCAGAGAGAATATTTTCGGGTGATGGAAATAATTGAAAACTCAAGGTTTTTTGGGGAAATTTTGGAACTTGGGCCTCCTGTAATACTCCGGAAATTAATCGGGTAATTAGGGAATCAGCCAGAAGAAGAAAAGGCAATGAAAGAAGTGGAAATTCTTGAAAAGAGAAGGAGTTTTCTGTATTTATTCGACAACCTGGGCCGCGTGCCACGGCCCAGGGGGGAGCCCACTAGTGGCCGGCCAAGGGGGGCTTCTCCACCCCAAAACCCTAGCCCCACTACTCCCTCTCCCTATTCCCCACAAGCCGCCACCCCTCCCTGCCCTTTGGCCGCCACCCCCTGCTCCCCTTGCACCTCCCCTGCGCCACCACCTCCCCAGCAGCAGCACCTCCCTCCCCGGCGAAGCTCCTTGCTGCGGTCCATTGGAGGGAAGGCGAGGAGACGACATTTGGAGGGCCGGCCAAGAGGAGTTACCAGATCGGTTTTGTCCAGCGCGTTGCTCGTCCGATTTGGGTAATATCTGTATGTTTTTTGATCTGACCATCTCTTAGAAAATTGTATCCACGACTCTTAACTTTCCATAGCCACTGAGATCACGTGATTCTGCCTTACGGTTTAGGAGATATGATTTTTTTTAGTGCGCGCTGTTCTGTCTGTCTGACGAGAAAGATCTGTCGGCTTGATCCTAGGTTTTGATTTAGTTAGAGGCATTTTCAGAACCTCCACCCAAATAAGTTTTTTTAGCCCTTTAAATTATATTTCAAATATGATAAAGATCATCTCCATTGGATCTGTAGAATGAAAGTTATGATATTTTCTTTACCACTGTTCTGAATTCTGGGCAGATAAATGTTAGTGTTTTCATCTATTGTTTAGACTACTGTAGAGGACGAATCTGGGGTTTTTCGCTTCTAGAGTTTTATTCCTGGGAACGTTAGCTTTCTTTTGGCACCAAGATCAGGAAAATCCGATCTGTAGTTTGGGAGATATGAATTTTTGAATGCGATCTGTTCAGTCTGCCTGAAAACTGGGGTCAGTAGGTTTGTCCCTCGGTTTTGTTCAAATTAGGGGCCGAATTAGAACCTTCACCCAACTAAGTTATTGTAGCTCTCAAAATTATCTTTCCACGTTGATAAGGATCATTCTCATTGGATCAGTAGGCTAAAAGTTACACCATTTTCTTTATTACTGATCTGTATTCTGGACAGACGTAGATGGGTTGTGTTTAGCTGTTAATTAGCCCTCTGTTTTGGCCGAATCAGGGGATTTCACCAACTAATGTTTTGTAGCCTGATCAATTAAGAATCAGTGAGCACTGGTTTCAGGTCTTTTAGAGTTACAGATAATTAATGGCGAATTTTCTCGTACAACTACCCGTAGATCGATAATCTGGACTTTTTGTGTAGAGGTCAAATTGAACCCTTGGGGTGTGCGGGTTGATTAGAGAGCATCGTAGAACACTTGTAGCTGTGCCATATTCTATTATCCATAATCCGTGGCAATGCTTGTGTAGGCGGTGAGATGGTGGGTGGAAGGACACCTTCGTTGTTTCCCAATACGTCACAACACGGAAGGCAAGTGCAATGTTTAATTTGTGTGAATTCGATGAATGCATGATAACTTGGTAAATTATGAATATTCATGTGATTTGAGTTTGATGTGGTAGAGTTCAATACCTTATTCGATGATACATTGAGATGAAGTTCAAGTTATGCATTTCATTCCATGCATACATAATTCGATTCTTGTCACGGGAGTGAAACTTGATTAAGTCCCATTAATTCCAATATGGGCATGTAAGACCTACCATTCCAATGTAGGCGATTTGGACATTCCGTATGAAACGTTCTTCATACGGACTTGGATCCCCGCTCTTGGTTAAGAGCGGGCTTAAGTGAACACCGACGGGTGTGTCACTAGTTATACCGGTATAAACATGTGGAAAGTCCATTCTCCTTCAATGCATTCATTCATACCATGCTTTCGTAAATTCATGGAAGTAAATGATTTACTTGGTAGATTGTTCCGATTCAGTATTCTTTGTGAATGTATATGTTGTGCTTGCTGAGTTTCGACTCACTCTTGCTTTTATTTGTTTTAGGTGAATTCCAATGAAACGGTTGCTAGCGGGAGGGTGTAGTCCAGCACGTTCCACGCACATGAATAAATCATTCATTCGTTAAAATTCTATTTACGTTTATTCGGTTTAATTATAATGTAATGGACTGTAATAATTGTCACTTGGAGGTTCATTATTCTCGCTTTGGTTAATTCTTGTTTTAATTTATTGATGAACTGTTATTAAGCTATAGGTTGTTACCTTGATTAATCGTTTCTTTAGCATTGAATGCGATGTTAATCTTAGGAATTGAATAGTAGGTTGGCCTGTTAGGTGACATCTTATCTTCCGAATAGACAGGGTGTTACAGAGGACCAGAGGATGCTTGCTTGCTGGGCGATGGGATGGGGTGGAGAGGACGCCGAGATGGGAGCGACGGCGAGATGGAGGTGCCGCCGCCACGGGTTCCAGCCTTCCAGGTGAGTCTTTCTTCTGCTCTTCGCCCTCTCCAATTCCCCCCCCCCCTTCTCTCTCTCTCTCTCTGATTTAGGGTCCCCGGCAGCTGCTTTAGTCGCGCTGCTCGCGCTCCTCCTCTACCAAGGCGCCGCCTCCATCTCGCCCAGCGCCATAGCCCGCCTTAGCGACGCCTTTAGGACACCTTAGCACAAAGGCGGAAGCCATACGTGCGCACGGCAAGGTGAGCCGACACCTTGAACGACGCCACTGCCCTACCGCCCAGGTGACGCCTTAATAACCATGGTCAGAGTCATAGAAGATGTCTTTGGGTGCGTTATTTACCTATATACCTGAATTGTCGGGTCTACTACCAGGACAAGCCTCATCAAACGTGACCGCACATGTCTCATCAATTTTGTTAGTTTCTAAGTTGAATACACGATAACCTCGAGTGTGGGCTGAATATCTAAGAAAAATATCATCTAAGGATCTAGATTCAAATTTATCAAGATTTCCATGCTTAAGAATAAAACATCGACATCCAAACACTCTCAAGTGAGAAATACTAGGATAATGACCAAAACGAAGTTCATAGAAAGACTTATGCAATTTAGCTCGTGGTAGAAATAACTTCACCCAAATACTTTCTAGGTGTAGTATGTTCATTTAACATTGTTCTAACCATCTCAACCAAAGTTCTATTTTTACGTTCAACAACACTGTTTTGTTGTGGCACACGAGCTAAAGAGAATTGATAATCTAAACCTTTTTTAGTACAAAACGAAGCAAATGATGTGTTTTGAATTCATCTCCATTATCACTTCTAATTGCCCTAAGTGTCCTTAGGAGTTCAGTGGCAAGTCTAAGGGCAATCTCTCTAAAGTTTCCCAAAACTTCATCCTTAGATTCCATGAGAAGGACCCAAGAGTATCTAGAGTAATCATCAACAATAACAAGAACATACCATTTACCTCCAACTAACTGAACTCTAGCAGGACCTACAGTGTCCATGTGCAATAATTAACCAGGTGCATCAGTCATAACAAGTGTGAGTAGAGGCTGTGATGTAGAAATAATCTTATCATGACGACAGGATGAACAAACAAAATTCATTGATTTTTTAATTTTAAGATTAGGTATTCCCCTAACAAGATTTATATTACTAATACGAGTAAGATGATCAAAACCAATATGACTTAATCTCTGTGGCAGTGAAATAAATCCTTAGAATTAGATGAAACAAGACACCTAAGATCAGATGATGATGAATATAAAAAGTCACCCTTAAATAAACGACCAACTCGAATAATTTTGCACACTAAATCGTCGATGAATCTAAAATGCAGCATGAATACTTTTTAAAGCCCACCTTAATATTATCGTCTATCAACTGTGAAATTGAAAGCAAATAATAGCACAACTTATTGACAAGAGCAACGTCTTTTAAAATGAATTTACCGTTGATGTGCACAGTACCTCTGGCAAGAACTCTTCCTTAAGCATTATCCCCAAAAGTAATCATCTCATCACCGGTGGCACGAGTGAGGGAGGAGAACCATAGTGAGCCTTCGGTCATGTGGCGAGAGCAACCGGAGCCAATGAACCATTTGTTCTCCTTCCGTTTGCGACGAGCCTACAAAGCACGAACAATCATCAGTATCTTTGTACTAGGGTTAGAGAATAAAGATTTTGGTAACCAGTACTGAGATGCGCGATGAACATGAGCAACAAGGTAGAGACAAAGAACTTTTAGATTTTGGGTACTACCTGTCAGACCGCTGTTGAAGTGCCAATCTGACCGCTGGCCGGTCTAGCCACGTGAAAGACACCAGTCTGACCGTTGCTATCTCAAAAACTCCCAAACCTGTAGAAAATTATTTAGAGGGAGCAAAACGATGATAAGGAGCATGACCAAACTCCACTCCAAAACGAGAAATCCTTCTTAACCTATCTTTCTTTTCTTTCTTCGCTTTTCAAAAGCAAAATTGAACCAAATGGTCATCTCTACCACAATGAGTGCATTGATACTTGTCTTGATGAGAAGTCTTATATATTGCCTTTACAGAACCCACTTTGGTAGATAAGTCCTTTGCAATACTAGCTGATTTAAAAATAATTTATTTTGGTTCAGATTTTACTTCAAATTTTATAGGTTCAATAAGCTTAACAACCTTAGGTGGATTATTCTTGGCATGCTCAACAAAATTAAATCCTAGACCATGTTTTTTAACACTCGCTTTTGACTTGTCTATGATCATATTTAATTTTTTCTTGCCAAAGGAAAATCTCTCTAAAGTGTCCATAAGATACTCATTTTCTTTAGTTAGACTGGGACAAATTATCCATTTACCAGATTTATTCACAAAATTCATAGAAGCACTAGATTGATCTAATTTTTCTTTTTCAGCAAAATCATTAAGTTGTCTAGTCAAAGCTTCTATTTCTATGTTTAGGATAGTTAGAGTAAGAAGATATCTCATGATAAAGCATCTGTTGAATTATTTCCTGATATGAATTAAGTCTAGCTTCTAGCAATCCACAATTAGAGTAAGTTTTAGTTTGACCATTTGAAATACTTGACTCTAAACATGTAGGAGAACTAAACTTGAGCTTTTCAATTTCATCATTTGCAAGTTTTAACTTTTCATCACAAGAGTCATGTGCCAACCTTAAATCATCAAATTTAGCATTTACATTCCTAACTTGAACCAAGTTTGATGCATTCATTGACCTAGCAGTCTCCAACTTAGAATGTAAAACTTGACAAGACTCACATGATTAATTATCACGAATAGAAGCTCTAAGTTTATTAATTTCAGAAGTTAAGCTTTCAACAAGATATTTTTTTCTTTCAGTTTCTTTTTGTCTTTTTAGGTTCAATAGCAAGTTTAATCAAACTATGTTCAAGCTTATCATATGATGGTCTTACCTCATCGGGGTCACTGTCATCGTTGTCGTCGTTGTCGTTTCTTGCCATGAAGCACATGCCCGTGAAGTCGTTGTTCTTCTTCTTACCTTTAGCATTATCTTTGCTTTGGTCGTGGTCATCGTAACTCTCATATTCCACATCACTCAGATCAAGATGCTCGATAGCCGAAAGAACCTTTTCAGCAAATTTCCGATGGAAATTTCCACCCTTGGTGTTGTTGTTCTTGGATGGTCAACGACGGTAATTCTTATCTTCCTTGATCACCTTCCCCTTGAGTTTGGGACACTCCATCTTAATGTGGCCTGGCTCGTCACACTCATAGCACTTGATCGAACTTGACACACAACCTCGCTTCCTCATCCTCATGTTGTTGAGTGTCTTGTGTGCCCGTGAGGAGATCAACACCAAATCCTGATGAGGGCATCCCTACAACACCTTCTTCTCCAACACCTAATGCTCATGTATACGCCTCAAGTTGCCGACAGTACCAATAACAAGAGCACGTGCCAAGAAACTACAATCTCAGGTGAACTTGCTCCTTAATGAATATGTCATTGATTTTAATGAGAATTTTATACTACCTAAAAATAATGTTTTGCTTGTGCTCAGGTTTGAAGATTCGGGATGGACGAAGATCAAGGATATACGACCGTCATACAAGCAAGACCATCAATTGAGGAGGTCAAGGCGCTAGCCTATGGCCCATTCGGCCAAAGAGGAGAGGGCCAACGTCCATGCGGCCAAGCGAGGGATCAAGGCCCAAACGGTCAAACACAAAGCCCATGTGGAGGAACTAGGAAGGAAGCACAAGTCCACGGTATGAACAGTGACCGGCCCATGAATAGTGGCATGCATGAACAGTAATTGTCCGTGAACAGTAACCGTGCTACAGTACCGGGTTGAGCTACAATACCCTGTGTGAACAGTAGACACACATGTGAATAGTACCATATGGAAAATTTAGTACTGAATAGTTCTTAGGCCAAGACTATATATTAAGGGGTAGACCTCCATTGTAAATCAGACCACGTTTATGCAAAATAATAGAACACAAGTTATTGCTTATTCTTTCATAACAGAGTTCATGCGAGAACTTCTAAGAGAGAATTAGGCGATCAATTGTTTGTTCTGCATTTTAAGGTCAAGTTTGCTTTTCCGCTGGGAATTGAGGGCTTGGCGATCTCCGCTCGTGGTCTAGCGGCGATCATCCAGGTGCGTGTTGGCGAATATCCATAGAGCTGCAAGTCCTTGCACTGGCGTATGGTGTACAGCTGAGCGTTATTTGTCATCAAGCGCTATTTATCCACGGTTCTTCAGAGAACTGTTTGAACTATTCCTCTGATAAAAGATAAAACAGACACAAAAAAAAGAACTCGATGAAGCAGCCTGCACGGGGTTAATCACAAGTGCTAAAGATGAAGGTTTATCAATCTTAGCTGGCAAAGCTTCCATCTCATAGGTTTTCAATCTAGAGAAAAGATCATCCATGGTTAAAGTATCTAGATCGACAGTTTAATTGATAGTTGTGACAACCATCAACCACTCAGAATCTAAAGATCTCAAAAATTTAGTTGCATTATCTTCATCAGTATGAATAATATTAACACCGCGCAAATTACTCAATATTTTTTCAAAAAGAACAAAAAGATCATCAATAGATTCATCAGGCTTCATAGCAAAATCATAATATTCTTTTTGATAAAGATCTTTACGTACTTTCTTAATTTTAGTGGTTCCTTCATGATAATCGTAAAGAGTTTTTCATATTAAGTGGCCAGAATTAATATGAGCTACACAATCAAATTCTTTGTGAGAAATCTCTTGAAACAACAAGTTACGAGCTTTAGCATTTAAATCAACATCTGTTTTATTTAGATTAGTAACAGGAACATGAATCTCATAAGGTCTAGAAACCTTATTCCAAACATCACTTCCTTGAGCCCCAATGTAAGCTTGCATACGACACCTCCAAAAAGCAAAATCAATACCATCTAGAATGGGGGGGGTGATTCACATACCTCTCTGACGTCATAGCAACCTGCTCTGATACCACTTGTAGGATCGAATACCGCAATCAGAGGTGGGTGAATGATTATAGTGCTTTATTTTTAAATTACAGAGGATGGCCTGCATTGGATTGAACTGACGACTGAAGACAATGTACTCGTGTGTGATGCCTCCTAGTCGCCGTGCTCGAATCTTCTCTGCTCACCGATGTTGTTGTCAACGATCGGGTGAACAACACAGCACGTGATCGAAGAAGGTGAAGTCGACCTGGTCGAAGGAGTTTCAACCACCTAGTCGAAAGGGTTAGACTATCGGATATTTTTGTCCTATGACTTGGGAGCGTCACGCACTGCTTAGAGCGAGAACAAGTCGAAGACGATGAATAGATCTGATCTTTTATTTCTGAATCATATTCTATGGCTACAAAGTGCCATGACGGAACCCCTCAAACCCTATCACAATAACTCCAAAGGCTTTCTCCCAAAAGTCGTCTCCGAAAAAAACCTCCCGTAACTCTTAATCTCTCCCTCCTTTTATATGCTAGAGCCCTAAATCGTGTCCTCATCAATACGGACACAAATCCTAAATTCTTCCGAAAATTAAGGGACCTGAAACCCCTCCAAACATGGGTTTTTCAAAATCTCTAAACCTTCCAGTTATGAACACCTTCCATAAGTCCTCACGCGTCAAAGTCTTCAAAGCCGCACCTCCCGTAGCTTCTCCACACATCATTCATTCACTTTTGATCTCCACGTGCCCTAGCGTAAGCCCGACCACCTCGTGACATCCTCGACCACTAAACCTTGGATTCTCCATCTTAGTCCCGATCCCCCTCGTCATCAACCATGACCGTATCCATGCCCAACCTGCCCATGCAAAGATTAAAGAATGTTTTCCCGGCACAAGTTCTCCAACTTGACCAATATGAGTTCACACACGCATATCGCACCCTCATCTATCAATAAACACAAACCAGATCATCCACAATCTTAATTTCCAAGCATTCAGAAAAAACAATCCGATATCACTTTGAAAAACCAGTCTGGCCGATGTGCACAATCCGGTCAGACCGTTGGCCGATCAGACACGAGTACTCAAGGTACTCGAATATTACAAGAATTGAAGCACTCGAAGCCTACGACTACCTACCATGAAGCTTACGACAGCCGATTGCAAAACCTACGATCACCGATCGCGAAGTCTAAGACAACCAAACGTGAAGCCTACGATAATCATCACCGACTAGGCACTGTAGCTTCCGACCATCGACCAGGCACTATAGCTTCGACCACCGACCATGCACTGTAGCTTTCGACCACCGACATAAAATGTAGCTTTCGACAATCGACCAGGCATTGTAGATTCCGACCATCGATCAGGCATTGTAGCTATTACTCGGTACTCGGAGCTACAGTACTCGGAGTCCGGTCGAAGCCTCGCGGCGAAAGGGTCGTCGAGTATCACCGTTTAGACCACCCAATACAAGGCACATTCGGACCACCCAAACTAAATATTCCAACGACGAAAACTTTCACAAACGCAAATTTTAATGTAACCCAAAAGTCAATTATTCATCATCACAATATTCACGACCTATCCACATGGTCTAACACTAAGATTAAGGAAACGCTATCTATAGATGATTTACCTCACCAATTTCTATACAAATTTAAATTCACATTTGATCGTTTTCATTAGTTCATATTGGATCCATGCGTACACTCCATTCTTTGATGATATCAACAACTCAACAGGAACCATATGGAAGTAGCACTACATGGCGCTAAATCACGAACCGTGTAGGATGAAAATAATCAACTAATCGAGAGGCTCATCAATCGTGGTCAGGGGCGGAGCTAAACCTCGGGCCTTCGGAGTATTGGTCCAAGACCTAGGGTCAAAATATAATGTAGAATTCTTTGAAAAATAGAATATTTTAATATTGGGCCAAAAGTAACTGAGCCAGCCCAAGATTTGGCCCATAGCCAGCTCCACCCCTGTTCGTGGTCACAGCATCGCAATAGAGAGAAGAAGATGGTATTGTGACGATAAGATCTCGGGAGGGAAGAAAAAAGCATGGTGTGGTGGTAGGAACTTGGGGACGACCAATGCAATGCGGCGATAGACATCAGGTTGGGGTGGATGTACTTTTTTCACCGGTGGAGAGTGGATTTTTAAAAATTCCACAAATACCATGGCATTGAGGATACTACAATTTATAAAATTACAAAATTTGTTGTTTTGAAACACTTCAAAATTTTGATATCATATTATTATTTTAGAAACGATGGTATTCCTTCAAAACTCCAAAAATACTATGTAATAATATACAAGGTAGAGTCTAGCAAATATCTATTCAAAAGTTTTTACACCGACCGTGTGGTAATCTAATAGGTGTGGCACGTGGTACATGTGGGTAAGTGTACGAATTATGATAGTTGCCATAACAAGACATAAGTTATTCCCATCTCAAGAACGAAGTCAAGAGTTCTCATGATGAAAATTCAGTTCAATGATGTTTACATATCAACTTTGCTTTTTGTTTTTCATTTCTTTTTTTTGCTCAGAACAATTCTCTTATTTATATTAATAATTTATGGGTAAAGTATATAAGTACCCTACCTTTACATTAAAGATTCTAGATGAACAATATGTTACTAGCAAATCCTTGAGTCGATGAATGCGCTGGACTTCTTTGTCTTCCTCGTCGGAGACTCCGAATCTTGCAATGACGTCATGATTGTCGATGATCACAGCAGTAGGAAGTAGATTGTCGATGATCTCCAATGATGCGTAGGACCTACACCTCGATAGCAATGTTGTTTGTCGAAACAAAATAAGAATAGATTTAATTATATCCCTCTAGTCCTAGTGTCGATCTCCGGAATACAAAAAACATCACAGATAAAGAAAATCTAGCAAAGAACTTGCTAGAGAAGAACAAAATGAACAACGTGTCTAGGAAAAAACTAAAGAAAAACATTACTTTTGGAAATCAACAAGTCCCTCACTCGCTCAACACCGATGAGAATGTCGAAGAAGAGAGGAGAGGGGCTGACAGCGTAACGACGAAGTTGTGGTTGCTCTCCCTGGCAGATAGGGTTAGGTTCTCTGTAGCATCACACACTTTGTTTTTACTTAAGAGGAATGTTTACACATCAACTTGTTAAGTAATGTGATCCATGCCAGTTTGTCCCGTGAAAACCATCCGACAGCGTGTCTAGTTGGGCTAGATTCTATTGAGTGATGAACATGACCCATCATCTCTGTTAGAAATCGACATACAAATAACAAAGTAGATCAAGTACAAGAAGATACCAATTTTACGTGGAAACCCCTTGCGGAAAAAAACCATGAGCGCACGACGACGATCTTCACTATATCAGAAAAGTGTTTACAAAATGTGGGGATTTTCATGAGTTGTCAACTCTTCCTGTGCGGCTTACAAGGGGTATATATCGTGGTATAAAACTAACTCAAGTTGAAGACGGAAACATATCCAAAAGAGTAGAAGAATCCATACCGCGGGGGCTCCGCACCCCCCGAGCTACGTCGTGGGCCTCCATATGGGCCAGGTCTATCGACGCGACGCTCCACGTCTCTAAACCTTGGCCTCTTTAGAATTCGGATCACATATCGACAATCTTCACCTTGAGATGAATTTCCTCCTTGTAGCATATGAAAAACTTCTCCAACAAATAAATAACCACCGTGCGCTAAAAGTCTTTTGGACTAAACTTTAACACCAACTAAGCTTGAGCAAAACTCAAACTTAGTAACTGGAGGTGGCTTTGTCATCATATCAGTAGGATTATCATGAGTACTTATCTTGCATACCTTAACATTACCTTGAGAAATGACATCTCGAATATAATGATATCTGGCATTAATGTGCTTTGTTCTTTCATAAAATATCTGATCCTTCGTAAGTCATATATCACTTTGACTATCGCAAAACATAGTAATGTAAGAAGTATCTCCACAAAGCTCAGTGTATAAACCTCTCAACCATATAGCTTCTTTGCATGCTTCAGAAATAACCATATGCTATGCTTCAGTGGTAGATAAAGCTACAGTGGCCTGCAAACTTGCTTTCCAACTCACAACACAACCAACAATGGTGAACACATAACCTGTAAGTGACCTACTCTTGTCCAAATCACCAGCATAATCAGAATCCACATAACCAATAAGTCCATCTCTAGATTTTTCAAACTGTAAACAAGCATTAGATGTGCCACACAAGTATCTGAAAATCTACTGAACTGCTTTCCAATGCTCTTTACCTGGATTAGCCATGAATATACTAACTACACTTAATGCATGTGATAAATCAGGACGAGAACATACCATGGCATACATAAGAGAACCAATTGCACTAGAATATAGAATGCTAGATATATACTCAACATCATCATCTGACTGTGGACATAAAGCTAAAGATAATATGAAATGTGCAGTTAATGGAGTACTCACAGGTTTAGCCTCATGCATATTAAAGCGAGGAAGGACCTTATCAATATACCCTTTCTAACTTAGGTATAATTTTCCGAGGGCCTGTCTCTAGATATCTCCATGCCAAGAATTTTCTTTGCTGCACATAAATCCTTCATCTCAAATTCACCACTCAATTGTGCATTTAACTTTGTGTAGGATTGGATACGACAATAAGAGGGGGTGAATGATTGTAGTGCTTTTTTTGAATCACCAAAGAGTATCTGCATTGAATTCAACCAACAACCGAATCCAACGTACTCATACGAGATTGTCTCCTAGTTATAGTTGTCAAAACCAGCTCTGACCTGTTCTGCCAGTCAATGCTATTATCGATAAATGGGTGAACAGCGCAGGTCGTGATCGAAGAATGTGAAGTCGATCTGGTCAAAGGAGTTGCAATCACCTAGTCGAAATGATTCAACTATCAGATTTCTTCCACCCTCCGGCTCGGGCAATTCACGCACTGCAAAAAATAAGAACAGATCGAAGACAATAGACAAGAACAAATCGAAGGCAGATCATCATATGAACTAGTCGAAGACAGGAGAACATGCAGCTAGAGATGACTAATTTTTCTTGAGTAGATTTGATCTATTATTTCTCAAACATGTTATGTGGCTACAAAGCACTCTCACGGCACCCCTCAAACCCTAGCATGAAAACACCAAAAACTCTCTGCCGAAATCCTCCACAAAAAGCCTCCGAAAGTCTCGTGTTACTCTTAACCTCTTCGGTCTTTATATGCTAGAGCCCTAAACCGTGTCCTTATCAACACGGACACATAATCCTATCTCTTTCAAAAATCAAGGGACCCGAAACACCTCAAATCGCGGGTTTTCTAATATCTCTAATGCTTCCAGCTTTAAATGCCTTCAATAACTCTTCACGCATTGAAGCCTCCAGAACTGCACCTCTCGTAGCTTCTCCACGCATCATGCATCCCCATTTATCTCCATGTGCCCCAGCGTAAGCACGACCACCTCGTGACATCCACAACCACCTAAATCTTGGATTTCCCCATCCAAGTTCCATTCTTCCTCGTCATTAAGCATGGCCGTCTCCACGCCCAACCTGCACATGCAAAGATCAAATAACGCTTTTCGGCACAAGTTCTCCAATTTGACCAATATCAGTTCACACACGCATATCACACTCTCATGTATCAATAAACACGAACCAGATCATCCACGATCTTAAATTTCAGCTTTCAGAAAACAACTTGAAACCACTCTATAAAACCTGTCTTACCGCGGTGTATACGCCGGTCATACTGCTGGCCGACTGACACTAGTACTCAAGGTACTCGAATTAAGCACTCGACCTACGACCACATATCAGAAGCCTATGACCAATGATCGTGAAGCCTACGACTACCGACCACAAAGCCCACAACTACTGATCACAAAGCCTACGACAACCGATCACAAAGCCTACGACTACCGGCCATAGATCAATCACTGTAGCTTTCTACCTTCAACCATGCATTGTAGCTTCGACTATCGACCAGTACTGTAGCTTCAACCATCGACCAACCACTGTAGCTTCGACCATCGTCCAGTCATTGTAGCTTTCAACCATCGACCAATCACTGTAGCTTCGACCACCGCCCGTTACTGTAGCTTCGACCATCGACCATGCACTGTAGCTTCGACCATCGACTCCCACTGTCCTTCATACTAGATACACACCTCGACTTACGATTGAGTACATTACTCAGTACTCAGAGCTACAGTACTCAAAACACTATCACTCAGTTCTTGGAGTTATAGTACTCGAGCTCTATCATTCGGTACTCAGAGTTACAGTACTCGGAGATCTATCACTCGGTACTCGAGAGCTCTATCACTCGGTACTCGGAGCTAAAATACTCTTAGAAACAATACTTGGAGCTATAGTACTCGAAGCTACAGTAATCTGAACTATATCACTCGGTACTCATAGCTACAGTACTCTAAGTTCAGTCGAAAGGGATCATCGAGTATCACCGTTTGGACCACCCGATACAAGGCATGATCCGACAACCCACACTGAAACTTCCAACAATCGAAACTTTCACAAACACAAATATCAATACAACCCAACAGTCAATTATTTATCATCACAAAATCTACGACTAGTCCACATGGTCTTTTACAACCAGTCCACATGGTCTAACACTTTGTTATCTTTGCTTTATCTTTTGCTGCAATCAACATGTCATCAACATATAGGAGTAAATATATAGATGAACCATTGATAAATTTTAAATAAACACAGCTATCATAATCGGGCCTCTTAAAACCTTGAGAGAGCATGAAGGTGTTAAATCTCGTATACCACTGTCTAGGAGATTATTTCAATCCATAAAGAGACTTCTTTAACTTACAAACAAGGTTCTCTTTTCCAGGAACAATAAAACCTTTAGGTTGATCCATATAGATATCTTCTTCAAACTCCCTATGTAAAAATACAGTTTTTACATCTAACTATTGAAGCTCATAATCATGCATAGCAACTATACTGAGTAAAGTGCGAATTGAGCTATGTTTAACAATAGGGAAAAACCTCATTAAAGTCAATAGCTGGAATATGGATGTAACCTTTTGTAACTAACCTTGTTTTATACCTTATCTCATCATTTGGAGAAATACCTTCTTTTCTCTTGAAAATCCATTTGCAACGGATAAGCTTCTTCTTTTTGGTAACTTTATTAATTCCTAAGTGACATTCTTTTCAAGTGACTCCATCTCATCATGCATAGCAGTTACACACTTATTGTAATCAGTGGAGTTAATAGCCTCAGAGTATGATGAAGGTTATGTATTACCTTCAATTTCTTCTACCACACTCAAAGCAAAAGTAACAATATTAGCTTCTTTAATCAACCTCTTAGGTTGATTAATCTCTCTCCTAGTCCTGTTAACTGCAATGAACTGCTATAGTGGTTGCTCAACAATAGGAGGATCCTCAACAATAGGTGCATCATGAACAACAATATTTTTCTTATCTGATGTGTCACCTGAACCAATAAGTGCTCCACCTAAACACTTGAATTCTGCTCACTCTCAACAGAAACATTAGTATGCAGTTTATCATGAAGCATAGCAGATTCATTAAAGACAACGTTTCTGCTGATCACAACCTTATTTATTTCAAGATTCCACAACTTATATCCTTTAACACCAGAAGAAAGATGTACTTAACAGCTCTAGGCTCTAATTTTTCATTATCAACATGAGCATAAGCAATACAACTAAAAAACTCTTAATTCTGAATAATTTGTTGGGGAACCAAACCATACCTCAATTGGAGTCTTCTTTTCAATTGCAATATCATATAAAAGTGTTTACAAAATGCATGAATTTTCATGAGTCGTCAACTCTTCCTGTGCAACTTATAATAAATATATATGGTGGTATAAAACTAACTCAAGTCGAAGACGAAAACAAATCAAAAAGGTAGAAGAATCCGTACCGTGGGGGGCTCCCCCCCCCCGGGCTACGTTGTGGACCTCCATATGGATCAGGTTTTTCGACACGACGCTCCTCGTCTTCAGACCTTGGTCTCTTTATAATTCGGATCACATATCAACAATCTCTATATATATATTTCTTTTGATTTTGTATCATATTTACAGTGTTACTTGACGGTGAACAATGATCGTTTGTACTTTGACGAAAGTTAGTATGAGTTTGTCGATATATGCGGCTGGGGCCAATACAAGAGGCTTGCTGCTAAGGAAAAATGCCGAAGAGGAAGCGAAGGACCACATTGCTCTGGCTGCCTCAGATCAATTAATTGTCCACTTCCGAAAGGAGCAAAAGAATTGCTCGAGTTATAGCTGTCAAGGAATTCAACAAAGATCATTTCACTATATCACATGATCATTTCACTGTTAATTTTATAACCCACATCTTCTTGTTGACATAACCTTTACATTGATGTAACTGGCTCTCTCTGGCTGTCGTGTTGTTTTGTTTATGCGGACCTTGTGCATTTATACAAGACAGGCTTCCTTCTCCAAGAGGAAGACTAGGTTGAGCATTGTTAAGCCAGAATTTCCAGAAAAACTGGTTCTGAGGAATGAATGAAAGATTGGCAGGTGTTTCTTAGGAAACCAGTTAACACTGATGAAATATTTGGTTTCCAATGGCAACAGAACTCCAACCATTCCTTCCATTAATCATATTGATTGCGGCCTTGAATCGGGCCTTTTGTGAGCATTTGATATATTCAAAAATCTTTTAAAATTCCACCACATATTGGATCTTTGAAAGGGGTCGACCAGATCACATATTGTTTCAATGCAATGGTTCTTGTTAAGTTGCATGCATGGTTCTGAGGAAAGGCAGTCAATATGGTAGGATGGCTTTTTGCATTACATCTTGAACTCAAGTCCACATCTTTTAAGTTGCAACTCACTTCTATTCCACGCGGGCCGAGTCATTACATATAAGTCCACATCTTTTGCGCGGGCCGAGTCTGCACTTTAAGGAATGGTTTTAGAATCTGATTCAATAGAAAATAAGAAAATACGCAAAATAGAAGAAACAACTATGTATGAGATGTTATATATTCTTGGGTTAGATTGACCATCTAATCCGATATATCGAATTAATTTCCTGTATATGGAATTCAATTCTATATCCAATTCTATGCATCATGTTGTTATCAATTTTATATCCTAATTTACTTCCTATTGGATTTGGATTAGGTTGATTTCAATCAGTGTTCTTCCTCAATTTCGCCTTTTATTATGGATTACTATCGTATTTATGTAAGTGTATTTTCCAATGATACATAAGCAAGTTATGTCGATAAAGAAGGCATGTCATAGAGAGATAATTATAATTCACATATATCATATAGAATTTATTTTTACGTGTCTTACCGGAGAGACAAACTCTTTACACAATAATTAACTCAATTCTATATTTCAGTGTTAACAAACTTGATACAACGCTGCTTCTTAGCGGCTACCTATATCTACTCTCTTTCTATGGCTTTCTCATGGCAATTTGGGTGACTCATGTGGGTGAGTCTTACGAGTTGCGATAGTTGCAATTGAAAGCGATTAGGAAAATACGCCTTGAAGCAATTGTATTGAGCCATCGGTATTTATAAAGTATATAAAGTACAGAGGGAGATCGGTTAGCAACCGACTCAAGATACCGAGGGAGATCGGTTAGCAACCGACTCAAGATACGGCTAACAGACGCCAGATAGTTTCCTAACTATAGAAGCTGATCTCGAAATGTCGTTTCTTGGGTCGTCGGACGTATGCACGTTGCATTAAAAAGGAGCGGGACGGACGTTCAAACTGGAGCAAAACTCCTTGAAGATTGCCGTCGGAAGACCCTTGGTAAAAATATCAGCGTGAATGGTTGGCACATGAAGAACACGAACTTCACCGAGGGCGACACGTTCCCGAACAAAGTGTAGATCGATCTCGACATGTTTTCCGCATGTTGGGCGGGATTTGTCGAGATAAACCACACCGATGTTGTCACGAAGTGGTGGCGTGCGAGTGGGCGGTGTAGTTCCGAAGAAGTTTTCAACAACGGCAATCATACACATGGGATAGTTGCAATAACCATGGGTGGATCCAAGTTGAGCTTAGGGTAGCACAAGACACCGGTCCATTTTAATTTTTCCCTTGTATGGCCCGTATATACATGGGAATGACCTTGGAATTCTAAGTCCAGGACCTCATACACATGGGATGATACACATAGTATCACTATTATTTTTGTCTTGGATCCACCACAGGCAATAACAAGACGCGAGTTATTCCGGTCTGAAGAACTTAGGCAGAGTTTTCTCATGATGTAAATTGATTTCGTAATGTTTACAATAACAAGACGCGAGTTATTCCGGTCTGAAGAACTTAGGCAGAGTTTTCTCATCATGTAAATTGATTTCGTAATGTTTACATATCAACCTTGTTTTAGAAATCATGTTTACATATCAACTTGTTAAGTAGCATGATTTCCGGCCTATCGACTCGTAGATCCCAGCTAGGAATGGACTTTCCGAACAAACCCTTAGAGATCATCACTTGGTAAGATTTAAAAAAGTTTTGTCAGAGTACAATACTAGCACTTGACCAGTACGGGAGCAAAAATTAGCATGCTATATACTGCTTACAGCTCATATGTGCTGACCACAGTAAGTAGCAGTCATCTTTTAACACAACTAGCCGCGTCTTGAAGTGGCAACATCAAATCATTTCATGCGGGACCATGAACTGCAAATGTAATGGGAGTGATACGAAGAGCACAACAGAAGCTCAGGTGAGAAGTGATAACTGAGAATAAAGTTTCTTAACGCGCCATACAAGCATATCTAGTCACACATCATGCGTTCATTTGTTACAGGAAAGGTTCAAAACCATCTGAAGACATAGCCAACCATGCAACTGGGAAACTACAAAAACAGACACAGATAACACTTGATTTTTTCGATAAGCTTTGAGATCATCGGAAGAGGTGGTTGTGCTTACAGCATGCTATCAGTTCTTGCTGGCAGCCTTCTGAAGAAGTTCAGTGGAACGGACGGCATCTTGTGGCGGAACCTCGGGTGCCTCAAGGTGTACAGGCCTGCAAGGAAGACCACAACACGGAACGGTGTAACATACAGAACGATGGCAGCAACGAAACAGAAGGTCACAAACAGCGCAGTGGCTCTCGGGTCTCTCCAGCTCAGCAAAGACTGCAGCCTTTCTCCTTGTGTTGCGAGATCGCCAACAACAGTCTGTATCCTTCCAGCAACACTCCGCAGCCGGTCATACCGCATCCTAACAATGTCAGGCGGACGAGAAGTAGGGAATGTGTCAAACTCTTCATCAAGCTCATCAGGATGGGCAGTCTCTGCATGTGAGAGACGAGTGTCCATGTGCGGTGGCTGCCTTGGCCGCCACCGGTAGTACCACACTCCAATCAGGAACAGGTAGAGAAAGATTGTAGGCAGTATAAGCTCAGGATATAAGACCAATATCACAAAGAGGACGTGGATTAGTATAGTGGTCAGCGGATTCCTCCAATGACAGATCTGATCAAACCACCTAGCCACCGCAATCAGAGGGCCCAAGACACCCATGATACGGAAAAAGTTTGCCTTGCTCTTTCGCATGCTCCACATGTGAGAGTCCACATCCAGCATGTACTCCACAATTTCTTTTCGCAGCGGCGGTTCTGCACGACTCAGCCTTGTTGAGACAATGTTGGTGGCTTGGCGCCTTAGGTTGTCTACCTGCATCACAGACAACGGGTGTACATAGTGCATCTTGGGCAGCAAGGGTTGCGAATACAGATGCATCATGTTGAGCAGTGATGAGCATGTGAACCGGACAGCAAGCTGTATCTCACCCATTTTCTTAACGCCAGCAGGTGTCAAAACAATAAGAGGGTATGAGTGGGTATATACTCGATCAGTTTCTAGTGTTGAGAGACGGATGCGGACCTTCCCAATTCTGGTATCCCGGGCACCATTGGCCTTTTCCCCAACATTCAAGTGGCAATTGTCAAATACACCAATAGTGATCACAGTGCATGGATCATACACCTCCCAAGTGTACTGTTCATTCCACCTGGGAGTGAAACTATCTATAATAGTCCTTGTCCGGACCCATTTCTGCCCATACTTAGCGACACAATAAGCATCAGTTGTGCCACGCCCATCCTTTGTCTTCATCGGCAACAGGCCCTGGGCTGTCAAGATACCCAGCTCAAGAATGCCGATGTTATGCTTCCACAGCTGTTTTGCAGTTGGCCTTAAATCACTACTGTAATGAGTCGACTCATCCAAGACATGATATCCACCTTCAAGACAAATTCTCAAGTGAATCCGGCTTGAAAATTTGGTCTCCTTCTTGTGCTCACCATCCACAATCACATGCTTCTCAAGATTATACCACTGGCTGTTCAGCAACTTGTGATCCAGCCTCCGGGCAACATGCTGCAGCGAAATGACTGTCCTTCCAATTACATCATCCTTCCCTGGAGCCACCCTGTCTTCTACACTCAAAATTAGGTGCTCCTCAAATGGCTCAGACGCGACAAACATCAAATCCTCATTCCACGTTGGATTCAGAGTCCGGCTTGGTGATACCCGGGTTCTAAGAGCTTGGTTTCCCAGCATGGCTTTGACATAAACCTCAGGGAACCTGGTCTTATCATTTGGTATAAGATCCTGTGCTTCAATGACATTGACTCGCAAATACCAAAGCTTCGAAGTAAGATAAACTTTTGATCTGATGCTTGCAAGGCCATCGCCAAGGATTGACGCTGCGTCAGAGTGCCAAGCTTCAGGGAATGCTTCATCTGCTTGAGTACCCATCCAAACAGCTAACATCAACTCTCCCTTTACCTTGTGCCCATTCCGTTCTTCCAACCGATACCACTGTGGAGCCAACGGACTGTCAGGTGGCACTCGCTTTGGGACCTCATTCAGGTCAAATAAAACCCGCCCAATGAAGTCATCCTTAGCAAAGTCCTTGTCCTTGACGATGATCTCCACCACTGATGCCTGAATACGCTCCTTCGAAAAGGCAAAGACCTGGTTCCACTCAGGATTGGTCTTCTTCTCGAAATACCGAGTTGTGCCCTTATAATTCCCAAGCTTCACCTCAACATATGGATCACAGCTTCCAGTGATGTCCTTGGTTGGAAGGTCCTTCGCTTTTACAACTCGGACATATAGGTACTGCATCTGCTCAACCAAGTCATAGGTGGTGGTGAGCTTGTCACCAGCAGCTGCACCACCAAGGTGAGGAGAAGTCTCCTTCAAGGAGTACTCCTCCGGACGGAATGGCCTCTGCATCATCTTGAATGAAAATCTTCAACCAAACAACTTTTACTCACTGATTAAAAAGGAGCCCCAGCCAGCAGGAATTGATACCCTAGAATAGCTGCAACGAAAAAAACAAAAACAAGCTTTAAATAGCTGTTACAAGGAGCAGAAATACTGAATGATATTAAATGAGAAGGAAACTGGCACCTTTGCAATTAACAAGTCAGGAAATATTGCTTTCGACAGAACATTTGTGAATTTTCTCTTCATCTTGCCCTGTGCGGAGAAGCATCTGAGAATTAACTCTACATCACCAATCATGGGAAATCATCTGCAGCAAGTATGGCAACTGGATTGAGGACATTATAACATAAATCCATAAGACTAACAATGCTGTAAAACGGAAGCACATCTCACTTAAGCTAATCCTGGCCTAAACACTGTAGATGCATTAATTCAGAAATCATTGGAACCGCAGGTTAGTTTTTGGAACATGAAGAGCAGCTAGAATAACTGAAGAAAAGGACCGCATGTTAGTTTTGGAACACGAAGAAAACGAATAACCTTTAAAGGTTTTTTAGCTATCTACCAATCCAAGAAGAACTAAACAGAGCATTTAATCCATCTAAACATTAAAGAAATTAGATCTACACAGAAACTACAAAGAGGAACCAACAGATAAAAAGAAGAAGAAATCAACCATACCGCCTGCTGTGCAAAAGGCAGAAGGAACTCAGAAAACAAGAAAGTAAAACATTAGATCTAAAACCATAAGACCTGGCATGCAGCAAAATCCCCACCATTTTCCCCAGCATTGCAAGAAGCCAGCAGCTACAATGGGCGCCAATAATTACATCACTTTATCCACACCGCTTTTCTAAACGACTTCACTTTTTCAACAAAAAAAATTGCAACTCATGGACTCATCTCAACGATAAGACACAAAAGCAGACAAATTACATGGGGGCTAGTCCTTCAAAATGCAGTCTCAGATCTCACGCCACTGCCAACCTAAAGAACTCCCTAAAGAACTCAAGAACATAACAAATCCATGGCTTAACGGCTTAACCCCATCCTCACCATCAAAGCAAGAAGACATCCTGCGACTACCGAGAAAACAAGAACAGATCAAGAAGACGCAGGGAATAGCTACCGGCATTACCCATTCCTTCACAAGAAACGGCCAAGAAAGAGAGACGCACCGATTGAAAGAACAGGGAACGGCTAGGAACAACAGAGATCTCTGAAACGCTTACCAAGGTGGGCCGATCTTTCATGGAGAAGACCGGGGGAGGACCTCGAAGCTTCGGCGGTGGAAAAGTGAGCAATTTCCGTAGGGTTTGGGCAGGAGGCGACAGAGAGAGGTCACAGAGTGGAGAAGAGGAGTGGAGTGCTCGAAGGAAACGGACTGGAGTGGGGTTTTCTAGCCGAAGCGCAAAAGCCTCTCTCTCTCTCTCTGGTAGCCTGGTTGACGCTTTTGCAATGAGAACCTCGAGTGGTGTGGAATTTACAAGGACAGGATCAGTATTGGGTGCGTTGGGGTTCGTGCCAACTCTATCTACACCAGTACACTGTCGTCTTCCTGGGGTTCATCATGAAAAAAGAAATAGAGGAAATGATTGAGCAGCAATGAAATGAATGAGCAGCAATGTTCCAAAAGCGTGACAGCTGGGTTGGATTTTGCTCTTTTGTAGCTTGGCATGGTTTGGTCGCGTACGTGTTGATAATTGACCGAGTTCACAAAAGATTGTTGGTACATGCCAAAACACTGCCTATAATATTTTAATTTGTATTTGAGTTTTTTTAATAATTAGTACTTGAGATTTTGATATTCCTTTGGTTTTTGTTCAGCTGCACTTTTTACCTGGCACTTTTTGATTTGGACCAGTCAAACTTCATAATCTTTTATAAATAATATTTTTAAAAATATTTAAACTGATGATATTAAAAATGATATTGTGTAGGACCGTAAAGGCGATTAGAGTGGGGTGAATAGTCGTTTTCTTGATTTTTCGCCTTAATCAAATTCAACACGCACTTTTCTCTTTTAGCTATGAAAGCTAAGAAGATCAGTAAATGCACAAAGAAAGCCTTGTGCTGAATCCGATTACCCCTTTAACCACAAGACTCAATAATGGAGAATTGATCTCACTGGGCCGGTCGAACCGGTGTAGAGTTGGCGGTCTGACTGCATGGCGGTGGGACCGCGATCAATTGGCGGTCTTAGGTGGGTGATTCTTGGAATGCTCTATGGGATTAAAACATATACCACTATTTTTCACACTCACTTTGGATTGGTCAAGAATCATGTTGAGTTTCTTTTTCCCACTAGAAAACCTCTCAAGAATCACTTTGAGATAATCATTCTCTTTGGCTAAATCCTCACATCTAGTGCACTTTCTTGACTTGATTGCCTCATCATGCTTACTCTTAAGAAGAGTCACTTCCACTTTCAAAGCCTCACAAGACACACAATAGGAATCATTAATCCTATTCAACTGCTCCTTAAATTTAACTCTAAAAGCCTCTTATATCTTACCAACAATTATTTCAACTTCAGCATTCAAGACACAAGAGGTAGAGTCAGTAACTTTCTTAGATGCAGTAAAAGACATGGATTTTTCAATTTTAGCTTTTTCTTCTAGAGTCTTGTTTAGAGCTTCAATCTCAATTGTGAGCTTAGGACAATTTTCACATGAAGCAGATCTAGAGTATATAACTATTTCTGTCATCTCTTGCATTTTAATCCTATTATTCTTACAATGAGAGCAAGTGTGACTAGCATCAAATTTTTACAATTCTTTCAAGGTGCTATCTAATTTTAATTCAAGCAAAGCACAGTTTGAGCAGGTTAAAGGGATAGCATCCAATGCAGTCACATCAAGAGAAATGGCATACATGCAAACAAAACTAGACTTGAGATATTCTAGTTCATCAAGAGCATCTTTTAATTGATTCACTACAAAGGAATGATCAGATTTTAAGCTTGTCAATTCTTTAAGCAAGCTAGAGCAGGAATCACAAATATCATCAGGATTAATAGATTTGAGCCTAACAACTTCTAGGTTCAAATTATCAATCATAGTGTCATGTTTCTTAATCAATTTTGCTTGCTTATACAATTTCTGTTCAGCAAGCACCAAAACCCTTTTCATATCAGCAAGCGAAGGGCATACCTCATTGGGATCGCTGAAAGGATCATCGTCATTGGAGCAGTCAGTGTCGTGGCCGTTCTTGGCCATGGAACACATGCTGGTGAAGTCATGAGCCTTCTTCTTGCCATGGGATTCACTCTCGTCGTCCTCCATCTCCGAGTCCACATCACTCATGTTCACATTCTCAAGAGCGTCAAGGTCCCAGCTGATAAACTTGCGATAGTTTGTCTTCCTAGGTTTCGCATCCCTCGCTTAAGGATGTCTTCGTGACTCCTTCTCCTCCTTGCCCTTCAGCTTGGGGCACCTGGAGCGAATGTGGTTTGGCTCACCACATTAAAATCATGTGATAGGTCCACCTCTCCTCCTGTTTCTCACCTTGTTGTAAGCTCTCGTGAATTTAGTGGATAGGAGGCCTAAATCATCTTCAAGTAGTTTCTCAAGTTGATCATCGCTCTAAGAATGCAAAGCTGATAAAGAAAAACCCGATAAGCTAACATCCAAAGAATCAGAAGAGCTACCCTTAGATTGGTCGACCACTAAAGCCATCGACTCTGTCTTAGGGAGACGCGAGATAAAATCAATCTCATGCATCTTCAACCTCGAGTATAGCTTATCCATGGTAAGCTCACTCATGACAGTGTTGTCGTTTATGGATGTGATTTTCATCCCCCGGACTTTCACATCAAGAGCACCCAAAAGCTGGCGTGCATTTTTTGACTCAGAAAAAACAAGGTCAACAACGCGGAGATCATGAAGAATCTCGGAGAACCTTCCCCACAACTCATCTAACGACTCACCAGGCCTTTGCTCGATCTTGGAGTAAATTTTCTTGAGCTGGTTCTGTCTCACTTCCTTGATCGCAGTGGAGCCCTCGTGATAATCACAGAGAGTCCGCCAGATCTCATGAGCAGACTAAGGCCTTGAATCAAAAAATTCCGAGCCTTGCTGTTGGCCTCCACATCTGGAGTGATCACATCGTCATCGGCTAGCACGACATAAGGATTTTTTACCTTAAACCAAATTGTGTGCCCTTGAGCCTCGATGTAGGCCTGCATTTGGGCATTCCAATAAGCAAAATCAACTCCATCAAAAATATGCGGGTTGGTTGAATACTTATTAGTCGCCATGGCTCCAAAGACCGGTTAAGATCTATGAGAAGAGCTAACCTGACTCTGATACCACTTGTAGGACCGTAAAAGCAACTAGAGGGGGTGAATAGGCGCTTTCTTGATTTTTCGCCTTAATCAAATTCAACACGCACTTTTCTCCTTTAGCCATGAAAGCTAAGAAGATCAGTAAATGCACAGAGGAAGCCTTGTGCTGAATCCGATTACCCCCTTTAACCACAAAACAAAATAATAGAGAATTGATCTCACTGGGCCGGTCAGACCGGTCTAGAGCTGGCGGTCGGACTGCCTGGCGGTCGGACCGGAGATCAATTGGCGGTCTGACTGTCGGGCGGTCTGACCGGCAGTGAAAAATCGATCGGACCGATTTAGTCCAGAGGCAATGCACAATGCCCAAATCCAAAACAAAAATTGGTCCAACTTTTGATTCAACCAATGAAACTTGACCAAATTTGGAGCACACCTCCCTAAGGATATCTGAGAGCTATTTCTAGCGACGATCGTCCAGATCCACTTCAAAGAATCGATCTCTTTAGGTTTTACCAAATAAGTGTTCAAAACCTAGAAATATAAAAATCTTGATACAAAATTTGCTTGTGGGGGATTGATGATCTAGATGATTCTATGAGTATTCCCACACATCATAGCAAGATAAAATCGGTCAAGAGACTAAGCATAAACACCCGGATCAAGAAAACACCAAAATCATCAAAAGAGAGAAGAAAGCATATGAGACTTCATCCTTGAACAAACCTCCATAGATTGATTCAAGATGTTGCTTACAAAGTCACTCCCTCAAGGAGGACAAGAGCTCAATCCAAGAGCACACACACAAATTTCCTCTCCTCTCCTCTCCTCTCCAAACCCTAACCCTAACTAGGGTTTTTACAAATAAAGTGCTTGTGGGTTTTTTCCATCTCCCCATTCTATTTATAGGGTGGCTAGGGTTTCTCTCATTGGCTCCCATTAAGGCCCAATACAAATGGGACCCACACACACACAAATCTGTTGAAGCAATCGCCTGCTTCACCACGTGTAGATTGATCAGCAGCTCTCATCATGTCGGCAAGTCTCTCCCGTCCGAATCCCATCGGAACCTTCAAGACACTTGCACCGAGAACCTAAGAGCAACCACTGGCTGCAGCTACATACTCGGCCTCGGCTGTGGACTGTGCAACAGAAGACTGTTTTCTGAAAGACCAAGAAACAAGGGATGTGCCTAAGAAATGATAAGTACCAGAAGTACTCTTCCTATCAACTCTACACCCCGCAAAATCAGCATCAGAAAATGCTCGAAGAGAGAGAGCAGAAGAAGAAGAATACCATAGTCCAAAGTCAAGAGTATCTTGAAGGTACCTGAAGATACGACGTACTGCTTGACGATGAGAAGCTCGAGGGGAAGCCTGAAAGCGAGCGCACAGACATACAACAAATTGTATGTCCGACCTCGACGCTGTGAGGTAGAGGAGGGAGCCAATCATGATGCGGTACTCCTTCTGGTCCACGGGCTCTCCATCCTCATCAGGGTCCAGCACGGTGGTTGTAGTAATGGGAGTAGACATTGGCCTACTGCTTCCCATATTGAAGCGCCGAAGAAGGTCCTTTGTATACTTACTCTGATGGATGAAGGTGCCTTCTTTCAGTTGTTTAACTTGAAGACCAAGGAAGAATGTCAACTCTCCCATCATGCTCATCTCGAACTCACTGCTCATAGAATCTGAAAATCTGGACACTAAAGCATGAGAAGAACCACCGAATATGATATCATCCACATAAATCTAAACCAATAAGAAATCACTGTCATGCTTGAGAGTGAACAAGGTTTTATCAATCATTCCCATTTTGAAATCATTTTCAAGCAAGAAACTCTTAAGCCTATCATACCAAGCTCGAGGAGCTTGCTTCAATCCATACAAGGCTTTGGAGAGTTTAAAAATATGGTTTGGAAATTTATGATTTTCAAAACCAGGTGGTTGCTTGACAAAGACATCTTCTTCTATGAAACCATTTAAGAAAGCACTTTTAACATCCATTTGAAAAAGATTGAAACCCTTGGATGTTGCAAATGCTAGTAAAATGTGAATAGCTTCCAATCTAGCTACAGGAGCAAAGGTCTCTTCAAAGTCTAAACCTTCTACCTGGGAATAATCTTGAGCTACAAGTCTAGCCTTATTGCGAACAACTAATCCATCCTCACTTTGCTTATTTTTAAAAATCCATTTTGTTCTAATAACATGAGAATCAGAAGGAGGCTCAACTAAGGTCCAGACTTTGTTTCTTTGAAAATTTTCAAGCTCTTCATGCATGGCATTGACCCAAGAGGCATCAGATAAAGCATGGGTGATATCTCGGGGTTCAAAAGAAGCGACAAAATCAGAATGAGCATGAGAATCAGGAGAAATAAACCTGGAGCGAGTGACTCGCTCTTGAAGATCCCCAATCATCTGCTCAGGTGGATGCAGTCGCTGAATATGAAGAGGAACTCCTCGTGCAGAAGTGGCCTTGATGAGGATCTGATAATCCTCATTTTATCTTTTATCTATAATTCTTATTATGGGTAAATATGATGTCACGTAGTCTCCAGAAGTACCCCTTATATTTATAAGGGAGATGCCTACCAAGTGATTGTAAGTTCTCCTACAATCACTCTCATAGTCGTGAGTCTTACTACGACTAGGTCATAGTCGTAAGTCCTTCTACGACCACTACCTGATCGTAAGTCCTTCTACGACCATTACCCAGTTGTAAGTCCTTCTACGACTATTGTCCAGTCGTAAGTTCTACTACGACCTGCACCTAGTCGTAAGTCCTTCTACGACTATTATCCAGTCGTAAGTTCTGCTACGACTTGTACCCAGTCGTAAGTCCTGCTACGACCAAGTCAACCACGACCACCTTATAATCAATAAAACCTACGAGCGAGTGGGTCCAATTGATTAAGGAATCCAGACGGTCCACATGCACTATTATTCTGCGCAGTAATAGTGCTTAAATACCCCATTACCTCTGAAAGATAACGGCCAAACGGCGTGAAGGAGCCATTACGCCGATAATTACTGCCATCATGTGCCCATTACTGGCTTGATTAGGCGCCTCTTCAGCAGGGGAAAATGGCTACTCCTTCACGACTATATAAAGGCATCAATCAAAAGGACAAAGGGAGGGTGAAACAGAGCCAATCGAGTACAATCAAGGAGAAAGACAAGTATTGATCTTTGTAATAGTCTTAGTTTCTGGCTTGATTGTCGAGAATACAGTCAATACCACACACACACACACACAGGAGTAGGGTTGTTATTCTCCCCGGAGAAGGCCTGAACCTGTATAAAAATCACGTGTCAATCGCTCTGCGTGATTTCATCTCTAGGAGACCCCCGAATCAAACAATCTTTACGTAAGATCGGTTCTAAAACACCGACAGACCTCTACCTCACGAGCTGTGGAGGTAGGAACATAGCCACTCAGGTCGTCGGTGAAGATAGGAGGAGGCTGCTCAGTTGAAACTGGTGGAGTAGTAGCAGGCTCTCCAACCCTCTCAGAAGTGACTGGAGGATGTATCGGGTCCTCATCCTCATAGTCATCATCGACAAAGATGTTTTCTTGAATTTCAGGAACATGTGTACCTGTAGCATCAGGTCTAGTACCAGGACTAACCTCATCAAAAGTGACTTCGCAAGTCTCAATAATTTTGTTAGTGTCAACATTAAATACACGATAGCCACGAGAATGAGCAGGATATCCAAGAAATATGCCATCAGAACATCTAGGCTCAAATTTATCAAGGTTGCCATGTTTAAGAATGAAGCACTTGCAACCAAAAATCTTGAAATGAGAGACTTTGGGTGAATGACCAAATCTAAGCTCAAAAGAAGTCTTCCCAATCACAGATCTCAAGAAAACCCTATTAGAGATATAACAAGCAGTAGAGATCGCCTCAGCCCAAAATCTCCTAGGAGTAGAATGCTCATCTAATATGGTCCGAGCTATCTCTACAAGAGTCCTGTTATTCCTCTCTACAACATCATTCTACTGGGGAACTCTAGGTGAAGAAAACTGATGCTCAATTCCCCTATCAGTGCAGAAGGTAGAAAATGAAGAATTCTTAAATTCTGTCACATTATCACTCTTTAGGGCTTGGGTTCACCTATGCCCCCGAGCTTAGAGGGTGGCCGGGGCGGTGGAATCACGGTGGTGGTGGCGGCGGTGGTGGTGCCACCTGGACCGCGGGGCGGAGGAGGTTGGTGGGGACGAAAACAACCGCAGTGGTTAGGAGGCGGTGGGAGGTGGTGGTAGATCCGGCGACGGTAGCCGTCGGAGACAAGGAAGAGGGCGGTGTGGGTTAATCATGCCGAAGAGGAGGAAGAAAGTGGCGGTGGCATGAATTTAGAGGAGGGGCGGAGAAGGAGGAAGCGGGCGGGGGAGGAGCTCACCGAGGGGCAATGCATCAGTCGAGATGGCGGCTAAGTGGGTTACGGTTAGAGGGTGGGGTGGGAATTATATAGGTGAGTGAGGGGTAAAATGTGAGCCGCAAGATCTTGATTCAACAGTTCGAAAAAGTGACTATGATTTGGTGAATTTTCAGGCGCCTCTGAAGTAGAAATTTTTTAAAAGTCGATTTTTTTTTTACAAAATAAGTACATGTCGCCATTTGACCTGGCGACAGGCTCATGTCGCCATTTCAAATGGCGGTAGGAACTTATTTACTACCAATCGCGCATTGAAATTCTTTTAATAATATTATTTTAAAATAAATTTACAAAAATAAATAGTCTAGCGACACGAGCTGTTGTCATTCCAACTGGCGGCGGGGATCCCCCCGTTTAAAATTTTTAATATCGAAATTTAGGACAATCATCATTTCAAATGGTGATAGGGTTCCCGTAAGTTCCAAAAAATAAAATATTAAAATTTAGGAAAATCGTCAATTCAAATGGCGACAGGGATCACGCAAGTTCCTAAATTTTGTAATATTAAAATTTAGAAAAAAAAAATATCATTTCAAATGGCGACAGGAATCCCGCAAGTCCCTGTCGACATTCCAAAAGGTGGTACGATCTACCCAATAAAAGACCCAAAATTCTGGCTTAACTCACTTTTATTCAAAAATAAAGAGAAAGAAGGGAAGGAAGGGAGGGGAGCAGAGAGGAGTAAAGGGGAGGAGAGAAGCTAGCGAAGCGCTGCTCGTTCGGTCGTCCACTTTTCATGTAATTTTTTTAACAAAATGGATTTCATAATTTTAGATTTACGATTATGTAGTGTAGTATGTTGTATATAATCATTTTTAGTGAGTAGTTTAGTTTTATATATGTGGTTAATCGTGGAAATCTTGTTTATGGTGCAGTACGTCAAATATATCGGACACCACCAATTTTAAAATTTACTACGGTCAGGGGATTGATTTGTGTTATTTCTAATCGGTGACCGTGGCCCTAACAAGACCAAAGCAGTGTACATGGGGCGTTGTGTGCGGTAGTTGTTCCACACATTTGATTTGGACCATATTGTATATGATCTAAGTTGAGTTGTCTTGCCAACCGAGCACCACAGGGCACATATTGGGAGTTAGTGCAGCTCAAGGTAATAAGGTCATGTCAGTCATATGTACGCATGGCGAGGGAGGAACAGTGAGATTTGGTCTTTCTGGCCTAGGCATATGCCAAGCCCACTCCTGCATCGGTGGTTGAACAAGAAGGGGGTGATGATGCCGAAGAAGAAGTTAGGGAATCTAGCCACAGTGCGGCACACACAATGGTCGAAGGTCCAAGGGTTGCTAATGCTGTCGATGAAGACCATGTGGAAGGAGCTCATTCAGTTAGGCAAGCTAATGGGCTTACTGACGAGGGTGAGGAACTGGAAGCCCTACTCCAAATGATGGATCTTAAAGACCAGGACTACATGACATTTGTCAGAAGATGAAGGATCTGATGACGAGAATGCTGTGGAACAGCAGGCGGTTCCATCCGAGTGGAACATATACCAGTTCGACAACCTCGTCATTAATGAAGGCTCTCGTGTGTCGTGGGAGTGCAACCAGAGCGAGGTCAGGCAAGGAGCTATGTACAAATGCAAGGAGGTCGTGCAGGAGGCGATCAAATTTTAGACCTTGTCGGTTCAGCATACATTCACAGTCGTCAAGTCTAACCCAAGATGCTACGATATGAAGTGCAACATAGAGGGATGCCCTTAGCGAGTGCATGTATTTCAACCTAAGTGGGACACCTACTAGAGATGCTCTATAGTGGTCCCTCACACGTGTCGTCACTGGGTCAGTGCAGTCCTACAAGAACCAACCATTAGGCTTCATCGCGAACATCATGTACGGTGAGATAATGGATAATATAGATTTTGAGTGACGATCCATCATTCAGGAGATTGAGGTAAGGTTCCAATACACAATTAGCTATGCCAAGAAGTGGAGGGCAAAACAAAAGGCATTAGAATTGAGGTTTGGTCGTTCGAGGACTCCTACCACAACCTACCCGACCAACTCCAAGTCATACAGGACAGAAATCCCGGTACTCATGTCGTCATTGAAGATTTCAGGCCTCCAAAGTGGGGCGGGCGATAAGAGGGTACTGAAGCGAGTATTCTTCTAGTTTGGTTCATGCATCAATGCATTCGGGCACTGCCGTCCAATCTTGTGCGTGGATAACACATTCCTAACTGAAAAGTATAAGAGCCAGATACTAGCTGCAATAGCGACAAACAGGAACAATCAAGTTCTTCCCGTGGCATTCGCATTCGTTGAAAGCGATAACACAGACAGATAGTGTAGTTCCTGAGGAATTCGATGATATATGATGTACAAGGGCATCCTAACGTATGTGCCATACATGATCGGCATGCGGACCTGCTGAGTGTAATAATTCAGCTACAACAAGGAAAGAACGAATCACTTCTATGGGTGGATCTATAGAGTAATTGGTGCATGAGGTATTTGGGTGCAAACTTCTATAAGCAGATCTGCAACAAGGACTTGACGAACCTGTTCAAGCGGCTGTGCAACCAGAACCAGTAGCAAAAGTTTGACGCACTCTGAAAGATTCTGGATGAGCGGACCAGAACGTAAAAAGAAAGACAGTGAAAAAGAACACTACAAACGTTGACCAGGCCCCCAAAGCATTGCCACAGCTACCCATAGATGTCCTAGTGTGGCGAGGAAGACGGAGGCACATGTGAAATACTTCTCGAACTGGATTAACCACGAGCCTAAGGAGAAGTGGTTGCTGCTACATGACAAGTGTGGTATTCAATATGTTATCATGGCAACCAATATGGTCGATGTGTACAATTGGGTCATGTGCAGCGCTAGGTGCCTCCCTTTGGTTGGTATTGTGGATGCAATTCTCTGTGGTATCATAAATTACTTTGTTAACAAAAGCAATAATGTGTCGCTCGCCATGGCAAATGACAAAGTACTGTACTCGGTCGTGATCACCAAGTACATGGAGGAGGAGAGCAAGAAGGGTGAGATGCACTGGACATTCAAGATAGGCAAAAGGGAGCTTCACTTCGAGATACTATACAGGGATAAAGGACGCCGTGGGACGAACCACGAGATAATCACCCACAAGTGCACGCTACATCGCGCTAGATGTGTATGCACTTGCAACAAGCCTCTTCTTCTGCATAGGCACTGGTCGCATGTTATGGCCGCATGTTCAACGGTGACACAACATCATGGGCACTAACTCTCTGATTATTTCAACTAGGAGGTGATACAAAGCTAGAGTGTAGAGTTGTATGGTTACAACATGGTTGGTTATTTCACTGGCCATCCGACCTGGAAGCAACTTATTTGGGCCGCGGACATTGATAGGCTAAAGGGATAGGTTGGTGACGACAGATACGATGTATCAGGAACAACCACTACTACACAAAACCTCATCACATATGGTTTTTTGAACCGTCTGAATTTATCTGTCTGTGATAACAGACGGTTTTCAAACCGTCTATGAAAAAAGGTATCACAGACGGTTCTTGTTCAGAACCATCTACGATAGTTTTTTCTATTGCAAAAAAAAAAATCAGATTTTGCATGTTTCATAGTTTGTACCATCATATTTTATATGATCATTCCATCTTCAGAGACTCTTGAAAATACATAAAAAAGGCATCCCTCCCATACAAAAACCTTCATAATCTTCCCCTTACGGCCGATGTTGCCCATCTTGACCATAACGTCGGCGAAGAGGGTGCTGAGGAGGCCCGAGTATGAGTCAACGATGTCGACGGTGGAGGTGTCGTTATAGAGCACGGTGTCGAAGGCGATGACGGCGAAGCCATTGCGAATGTGAGCCACTACACCTATTTACCATTTTACATACGTGCACCCATATGTTAGCTACCATGATCGATCAAGTCATCGAGGAAGAAGAAGATTGTTTGCTTACAGCTGAGGAGAACGAGGTCCTTGTCGTGGAGGTCTGCGGCGGTGAACTTGGACCAAAGCACATCGACAGAGACGAAGTCCAGCAGCACGTCGGTGTCTCGTAGGTTTGACACCCACCCCAGCACATCCCGCCTCGACTCGGCTATTATTTATAAGGACAGCGCCAAAATATTTTGCCTCCCGCGCACGCGTTCAAAAATTTTCAAACTCCCGCGCTGCGATCACAGATGGTTTCATACAAAAACCGTCTGCGATGACATATCACAGATGGTTCGTATCATGAACTGTTTGTGATTTTACAATGGCTTGGAATTTTACTACGGCACACAATCCTCTGCCGTGGTAGGATTTGCACAGCCAATCCTCTACCGCTGTAGTATTTGCGCAGCCAATCCTCTGCCGCGGTAGGATTTGGGCACACAATCCTCTACCGTGGTAGAATTTGCGCACACAATCCTCTATCGCGGTAGGATTATGTGTCACGGCAGATAATTATGTGCCACGGTAGAGGATTGTGTGCCACGGTAGAGGATTATGTGCCACGGCATAGGATTGGCTACCATGGCAGAGGATTGTGTGCCACGGCAGAGGATTGGCTACCATAGAAGGTAAGAAGAACCGTCTATGATGTCTCGATTATCACAGACGGTTCTATTTACAAACCGTATGTAATACAGAATTATCACAGACGGTTCTTACGAAACCGTCTGTGATAACTACAACACATACGGTTCCAAAGGAACCGTTTGTGATGAAGCATCTAATATAGCTTTTGTTTGTAGTAGTGAACATGGACGAAGCAGAAGCCGAACGTCGTACGAAGAAGTACTCCATTTGCAGGGAGTCTGGGCACACCTTCAAGAAATGCCTTACGAGAAATCCACAGGATGAATGAGAGATCGGCAACACGGTCGGGACCGTGGGGGCCTCATCCTACCACCCCACTTGAGACGGTTAACAGGGCAGACGTTGAGGTTGCGGCCACATGAAAGGTTCGTCTTGTTGAAATATGTGGTACTCAATGCTTTGTAATATCATTTTGATTTGTTGAAAAACTAGGTGATGATGTTGTGCTTAATATTTTGTAATATCAATATGATTTGTAGACAAAATATATGAGAACACTGCACTGAATGTTCTGTAATATCATGGTGATTTGTCGATAAAAAATGGGATGATGCTAGGAAGGGAGTACCAGCTACGACTTCCTGGGCGGATAGGATGCTCCCTTGAGTTCAGGGCTGGCTCCACGCCTTAGAGGACGTCATCCAGGAGGATACTCCCTATGACCCCGGGACGTACGAGGAGTACATCGAGTGGTAGTCCAGTCGGACGAGGGTTCATTGTGTCAAGGTCATGGACGACCCACTATGACACGAGGCCGCGATATCCGACATGTACCCCACCCAGCCGAACTACTCATTCCATCGTGTGGTATGTATTGAATGGTCTGTACATCTTATTTGCTTTGTAAGCTTTTGGTTTCTAGCTTGTTAATTATGTGTACATGTCAATCTACAATGGGAGCCACATGTGGGGTACACCACCAAGAGAGCCCGCGAATAGATATTTATTCTTATAAATATCAGTCATATCATGTAAATATAAATTTATGTACAACTTACATTATGCTAATCTTGTGTTTCGATACTGTTTGTTATTGTGTCCACAGGTAACCATGTGAGGGACTAAGCATCGCAACACCCCACCTTTTCAGACATTAAAGACTGCACCGAATTACACCACACATGTCGAACCAAGGAGTGAAAGATCCCTGATTCTCTGTATTTTATACACTAGTCCAGGAAGAGCTAGTATACACAGTCAAACAAAAGATGATAGCACAACCATAATACACGATTTATTCATAATAATTCAAGTTTATTACAAAGGCGCATAAAGCCAATAAGCAAAATATAGCAAAAAAAACAAAAGCAGTAAGGTGGACCACATGATTCGCCATAGGCAATCATCTGGGGGCGTAGCCTAGTCGTCCAAGTTCTCAACATCCTCGTAGTAGTCCTCCTTTGAACAATAATTTATTAAGCAAGGGTGAGTACAAACAAATATACTCCACAAGTTACACCCAATAACAGATTATGATGCATGCAGGGATATATCAAACGAATGTTTATAGGGTTGATTTTGCATAAAGCAATAATTTCTTCTCAAATATTTGTACTAAGTTCCAAAGCAGTTATTCTATAACTAAAGTTTATTTTCTAAATTCTCAAAATTTATAGTAAGATAACCTCCATACAATAGTGGTGAATGATACCTTCTTATCACATGGCAAACTACCCAATTTCCCAATTAGATAAACTATCCAAAATCATTTAATAAAGTCTTTTGAAATCAAAACCAAATTCTAACTTTGAGTGGCTTTGCTTAGCATGTCCATGACAGTGGACACAGCTATTCGAATAGTTTTATACTATACAGAGGTTGTACAACTTTACCCATAAAGGATAATCGATTTATAATGTTTGTTTCATACACCTTCGTAGGTGTGCGACTAAGTGATTATCACAAGGCATTTACAATACCAGCCTCTAACACCAACCCGCCCGATGAGCTTAACCCCAAGTTATGGAGGTCATTTACCAAAGACCCGTAGCTCACCGTTGTAGGGGGTAACCTGCTTGGACATGGATATTTGCTACCATCGCCCGGAGCAAGCCCCGATAGACATGGACATCTTTTACCATCATCTGCACATAAAAACAGCCTGTGGGCATAATGCTAGAACATGACCAAATTGGTTGGCTAGGTCCTACCCACATAGAATATGTGGTTGTATGGTGGGGCTTCGCAAGATGTGGCTCGAAGACCGGTCCTGAATTGACTTGGGTGATATTCCATAAAACTCTGGTCTCAATCATATAAATGAATCGATTTCGCACATCAACTTGCACCATCCAAATATCCATTTCACACAAGTCTAAAGCACCTTTTATTTATTTTAAATCATTTGCTCAAAATTGCTATAGTAAAAATGATACCACAGCCTCATTTCAAATCATGATTGAATATTTGGCTAAACTCCCCAAATTCAATATTTTTTTGTCTAAGCTTTGTCTAAGCATAAAGTTTTTTAATGTGTTCTAGCTCATAGTAATATACCAACTAGATTTTAACTATGGTATCAAGGAATGACTTACTTAATAGCAAATTTTGGCTATACAATGGAATCATGAATAACTATAAAGCTTAAAATAGGAATTTAAATAAGCATTCAATAATAATTTAAAATAATATTTAAATAATTTAAAATATTAGGATTCAAATATGATCAAAGATGTAACTTGCCTTGCTCGAAAGCTTGAGGGTCTAACTCTTCAAACAATTCGGGTTCTTTGGAGTCGTCAAAATCTATACGCAAAAATGAACCAAATTCAAATAACATTCAAATGAAATCAACTCAAAATTAAATAATTTCAGTATATATAGGTACATATTGATTTTAGACGAATTTAGAAATTTGAATCACTTGAATCGGAGCTCGAATAAAGGAGAACTAGCTTGCGAAAGTTTAAACTTCACATCAAATGATGAAATGAAATATCATAATTTAGGGATTATATTTCAAAATGAAAAGGGTTGGGCCTCTAATGTGTGGGCCTACAGTCCATGGACCGGGTCCACGAGAATGCCCAAGTCTGTAGTGGACCGGGCGCATGGGAATAGTGTTACCACGTAGGCTTGACACACACGCAAGAAGCCATGTGGCTTGACACGCGGGCAAAAGGCTGAGGTGGCCATGGCGTGGCGCTGACTTGTGTGTGCCACATCAGTCGGAGGACGGCGGTGGGTTGGCATTGAGCTCGCTGGCGCTTTGCGCCACAATGAGGATGGGTGAGGGCTCCGAAGGGAAGGTAAGAGTGAGGCGAACCTAGGGCTCGTTGTTCCGACGACAAAGCGCAAGGATATGGCTGGCAGCAAGGAGAAACAGCAGCGACAGTGGCGGTTGAAGGCGGCACGGCTGTCTGGTGAAGCTTCGGCGAAGATCGAGGGGGCATGGAGTAGAACATGGCAAGGCGGAGCTATGGGTGGAGACGACGGTGACAGGGGACCTTCGGCGGCGACACAATCACCTCACTTCCCTCCCTCCTCCCTCTCTCACTTTCGGGCGAGGCCCGCACGCTAGTCTCTCTTCCCTCTCCTGCCTTTCTTCCCCAGCGCCCGAACCGCACCAGGCACGCCCCCATTTTTGCCGCCGGCTCAAGCTCTGCAAAAGCCGCGATTCCCTCCCATTTCTCATCCGAAAACGTGCGCATTTAATTCCTCGAATCTCGCCACGCCCATTCCTCCTGTTTTTCTTCTCCCTCGTGCCCATGTCGTGCACCCCATACTGAGTCGCATCCGCGCCCATGTCACCGCCCGTCGCCCCCGTCACTCGCCGTGCCACTATCGTCAGTGCGCCTGCACCCCGCGTCAACCCATCACAGCAGCGTCACACCCCATCTTCTCCCCACCTGCCCTCGTCGCTCCGAGCACCTCCCCCCATCCCGCTGTTGCCCATACCCCGTTCTCCTCTTTCTTTCCCCCTCACTCTCCTCTCACCTCCCCCTCTGTGTTCGCCGCATTTCGCCGTGCGGGTGGGATGGGCCGAAGGTGCAGGCCAGAAAGAAAGAGAAAGGAGATGGGCCAAGAAGGTTTAGGCCCGAGAGCATTTTCCTAATTTTTTTTATGTTTTAGCAATTTCATAAAAGAGTTCATTCAATTAGGATTTTAGAAAGTAGCCAATAGAGTTCAAAAATTCTAGAAAAATTCACAGAAATTTCTTGAACCAATTGAAATTAATAAAATTAATTTCAACTTAAAGTTGGCCTTTTATTTTTGCACATAAATTATTTTTAATTATGAAAATAGGAAAAAACCTTTTAAATTTTAGAAAATTCAAGAAGTTAATTAAGATTTTCTTTTTGACTCCAGGAAATTCAAGAAATTAAATAAAACACTTTTAAATATAAAAAAACTAATAAAATAACAACTTTATTAATTTTTAAATTGGTAACATAACTTTGGGATATTACAACACACTGTCACTTTTGCAGACCAAGATGACAACACACTTTGATGCTACCTTTGCACACCGAAAAGACCACACTTCGCCACACCCTCTTTTCAGACCGAAAAGTCCGCACCCGGTTACGCTACACACTACCACTTTTGCAGACTGAGATGACAACACACTTCGATGCGACCTTTCCATGCCGAAAAGACCACACTCTGCCACGCCCCCCTTTGTAGACAAAAAAGAACGCACCACGACACGCCACAAGCTGCCATTTTTACGGACCGAGATAACAACACACTACAACGTTACGACCGAAAAGACCACACTCCGTCACACCACCTTTTTAGACCAAAAAGACCCATTATAAAAAGGAGGGAAAATAGAAATGGAGGAGAACACTACACCACCACACCCAACATTTCACCAACACTTGGTTCACACAACTAAGAGGAAGGAGATGTCGTACTCATCGGTGAACTTCTACGCGAAGAGGTTGCAGAAGCGCAAGTGGATTGCCAAGAGGGCTAAACTGTACCCGAATTGTTCTATGAAGGATGCGCCAGTACCACTAGAGTTCCCACATCCGTAATGTGTATGCGAAGAACTGGCTAAGATCATCCAGTCCACACACCCGACAACGGTCGCCTGGACGTACTACAGGTGAAGGAACGTCTTCGTAAGCGAATCTTGCACACACATAAATTTTTTACATCTTATGTTCCATTGCACAAATCCCTAACTACATCCATGCATAATGACAGCTGGAGGTGCGATGCAACTTCTTCCAATGGATCAACGACCCGAACATGTATGATAGGGCGTTCATCGAGCAGAAGTACATGTTGAACTATGCGATACGAGCCGAGACCTTCAAACGCTAGAAACCTTACGTACCTGACAATATTGAAAAGGCATCGGAGGAGCTCAGGAAAGCAGGGTGGTGGTGGACGACCCCCGAACAGGAAGCCGAGTACGACCGGATCGAGCGCGCGGCGCACAAGGGAAGGCTCCAGCTAGTGAGATAGGCGGTCATCCTAGCACTCCCGTTGCTCGGGCGTAGTCCGGATCGAAGAGGTAAGTTATGTTCAATTTGTATCCTGATTATTAATTTGGCCCTACGTTGTGCTATCCTAACGTCATTCAATCGTGCAGTTCATCTCGCAGAACATGGTTGACTTTGAGACTGACCATCGCCGCAGGCAGTCCAGATACAAGGGGAAGGAACCAATGGGCCACCAGGACTAATGACTTAGTTCCAATCAACCTTTTTTGGACTCCAAAATGCATATATATATATATATATATATATATATATATATATATATATATATATATATATATATATATATATATATATATATCGTAATCATTTCGGTTTTATTGATTCGCGTCATGTATTTTGCAATTAAATTATGAAGTCTTTCAAACTTAAATATCTTTTCCTAAATATTTCAATCATTAGATATTACAAAATATTTTCCAAAATGAATCAGTTCCACGAACAATACAATCGGGAAAACAACGCGTGTGGCAACCCTAGACCCAAATATTATTTTCATTTCCCTTCAAAGAGGGCTATTTGTGTTATTGTGCTGCCAAACCCGCGTTCCAAATTGTGTCGTCAATCTCGCGTTCTCTACTTCATATTTTGTTATCTTCTCCTATTTCGGATTCTGAACTACACGGACACTTCAAGGTATTACAAAAAAAACTTTGTGAAATACACTAAATCTTTAGGCTGAATTCTCTACACATAAATTTTAAAAAATATATAAGACCCTATCGACATTCCAATTGGCGATAGTACCTGTGTCGCTAATTGAACTATCAAAATTGTCGTGTTATCGCTCAATTGGCAATTGGAATTGGCGATAGAATCTTTGTCGCAATTGAATGATGATAAAATTTTGTTATTTCAAATGGCGATAGTGACCTATTTTTGTAAAATAAGACCATCTATTTTTGTATAATTATCTTTTAAATTAATATTATTTATTAAAAATCGTAAAGTAGATGCTCCCAAAAGAATTTCATAGGATTTGGAACATCAGATGAATGTGAGGTTTTTCGTGGAATTCACCGAGGAATCCTGTGCTCTAAACGGGTCATCATTAAGATATGACCAAAATGAAGGGCTGAAGTTTATAAAACAAGATAGAAGTAAAAAAAAAAAAAGAAATGTAGGTACTACAAGAAGATCGAAATTGAAGCACTACATTGAAACATTTCTACATTGACATATGCTTACTACAAGAGCAAATGGGGAAAAATTCGCATCATCACTGCATAAAAAAACTAGGAGCCGCAGAACAAAGAGCGCGACTTGGAGGTGTCACGCAAAGCGCTGTACCCTTTCCCCCCAGCGACACCGAGCACTCGATACGGTGTCCCATCCCTGACAGACATGGTGGGACCACGACGCTCTCTGCATATCCCCTGTGGTGGGTATGGAATGATTCGCGTGCGGGTCTCCTTTTTTAATCGGCGTGCGGCCAGCGACCGACCGAGGCAAGTCGATCGAGCTGGACTCCGGTCGGGTACGCGCGCGGAGCGTGGACCGTGTCCATAGACCACCGCCGCATCGGGGGGCTTCGTGCCTTCTTAATTAGTTCGATAGCAGCGATGCGCCCCGGAGAGCGTGAGCGCTTGGTCTATCGGTGTTTGGTCGGTGCCACGAACGTTGTTGGCAAAACCAGGTTTCACAGTTCAAATTGGTCTTTGCATTGCCTTACGGGCCGGTGTCAGGCCCATTTGTGATGGGCCAGGCTGGGCCATAACTTTTAGGCTAGTGCGAGTTGGAACTTGTAAGCACAGTGGCAAAAAAAAAAAACTTGAGCATTTGCGGGCCGGGCTGAATATTTTTTCGGCCTGGAATTGCTTCCCTGTTAGGTTTGTTTGGGAGCGTATCTCCTGCAAATGCATGTGTTGCAAATTTGCAAACTTCGATCTGGGCCGTTCCCATGTGTACCAACAGCCAGGATCTTCCACTTCCCCTCCCACCTCACCATTTTGCAACATAACCCCGGATTCATTCTCACCATCCGACTCACACCCCTCCATCTCTCTCTCCATCCCCGTATCTCTCACCGACGTGGACCGCCGCCGATGCCTAGATGTGTGTCGCCGCCGCCGGCCCGGGCACATCTATGATTGTATCTAGGTTTTTTTTTTATTTTTATGCAGTGGAGCACATTATTCGAAGAAAATCGACTTTATGATCACAACAAGAATATTTTGGTTCAATCATCAACAAGGAAAATTACATGAACAAATCGTCAAAGCGAGATTACGAGGTGTCAGTAGCATCCCGGGCTGATCCTGATCCTTGGTACATAACCCGACGGCCCAAAATCAAAATTATCAGAATTTTAACACTTGATGCATTTTCACCTGGTACGTTCCCGGTTTATGACTTTCGTTTCTTTCAGAGATTATTACTTCTTGAATACGGGCTATCTACCCTTTTTGCATTACTGAAACGGAAACCAAGTTCCTACCGGGTAAGGAGAGAACGAGAACAGTTGCTCACTACAATACTAGACCTCTAAGTACCTCGCTACTCAAGTTGGTTTGTAGCCTGATAGCTAGTTGTGTGGATGTATACCCAGTTCATTAGGGTTTAAATTTTAAATTTGGCGCTAGTGTTTAACAATTTTAGGAGTACACAAATGTATGTACGTTCAGTGCAGAAAGCGCGTGCCCACGCTCCATGAGGCCTTGGGCCTCTCCGATAAATTCGTAGCGTGTGTATGGGACGCTAGGGGCGAACACATGACTAAATTTTAAGTAGGACAGAGTCGCAAGCATAGACAAAACAGGATTGCTCAAAAGCAAAAGAATCCAAACACAAATTATATTGAAATGGCACGCGCTCCACGAGGCCTTGGGCCCCTCCGATAAATTTGTAGCGTGTGTCAGGGGCAGACCCAGAGCTAAATTTTAGGTAAGACGAAGTCGCAAGTGTGGACTAAAGAGGATTACTCAAAAGCAAAAGAATCCAAACATAAATTATATTGCAATCACACTAATAAAGAGTATAGGACACAAAATGAATCAACAACTACAATATGCATGCGAACATGTGAAAATGAAGGTAGGACATAAAAAATACTTTACAAATGAAGCTTACCCAACAATTTGCTGCCTTGCTTGCTCATCTTAACAAGCCTCCTGCCGGCCTAGAGCCCAGCCGCTGGGCGTCCGCACCTCGTCTCGCCCATCGCCGCCGCACACTCGTCGTTGGCTCCTAGTTGCTTGCTCTAGCGTTAGGGGGAGGACTGAGGAGGCGTGATTGTGTGAGCCGTGAGGTGGGTTGGTGGCTTCCTCCTAGTTCTTCTAATGGGTCGGCTAGGCCAGACCCAACTTACAAAACCCATGAAGATGCTGGGGTCTAGCATCATGTTCGTATTCAACATCGACTCGGTAGCCTCCTCTTTGCCGGTGCCATGTCTGTGGATGCTGGCGTCTAGCGTCTAGGGGCCGGTCGGAGGGGAGCTCGGGCGGTCGTCTGACATCGCCCGAAGGGAGGCCAACCTCTGGGGGACGCGCATGCGTGTAGGTGTGTGGATGGTGTGAGCGTGATGTGTGTTGAGTGTGTGTGTGTGTGCCTATACTCTAAAAAAAGTACCTGACTACTAGACCTCTAAGTACCTATGTTTTTCTTTCAAGGATGATTCCATGTTCTCTCTCCTTTAAAAAAGAAGTCTAGAAGACCCTTGAGAGCATCCATAGTGTGTACACAAAAAGAGGGTCTTAGATAATCTTATCCTACTAAAACTTAGTCCTACACATTGCAAGCAAAGGGGTCCTAGCTAAAAGCACAAGACCCAATCCCTCTCCAAGTCCCGGTTCCTCACAAGTAAAAAATAATTTCAAAAAGGTAAGTGGCAGGTGACCGTCGCCCACAACCAGAATTTAGTAGTCGTTGCTGCCAATTCAATGCTCACATGGTTTCACTCTCAACTCTATATAAACAGATGTAACAGAGTGCAAATTTCATTTGACAAACTACACAACACTAGAATTCTTCTATGGATCACTCACCATCAGTTTCAACTCTTCTAGCTCCTCACCACCTCCACCTCGAGAGCAAACAAGTAGACCTTTTCCAAACTTTGCACCATCACACATACCCATCAATTATCCACCTCAATATGCCCAACACTTGCTACCTCAATTTTCTCAACATTTTCATCCATATAGTGCCCCCTAGCCCCAGCACCCCCAAGCTATCACCAACACACGGCTTTTCTTCATGGTGGTCCATATGAAGCCAATACGAGCAACTCTCCATATGAAATTTCTGGAGGTGATGAAGGTAGAATTTCGTCGTCGCCGGTTGAATCAACAGCCTTGGGTAGAGGTGCCGGTGGTTCAGGTCGGGCACCTCCAGCGTCCACTGCACATCAAATAAATATAGAAGTTAGCAGCCTGGAATGGAGCGATACTAGTCCAAATGAAGAACAACAGAGAGGTCGTAGGAAATGGAGTGAAGAGGACAACTTACGGCTGGTTAGTGCTTGCTTGAATAATTCCAATGACCCAATTGATGGAAACTGAATAATTCCAATGACCCAATTGATGGAAACTCAAAGAAGTATGAACAATATTGGAAGAATATTGAAGAAGAGTTCAATAGCAACATGCTTAGGGATGGAGGAAAAACAGCCGCACAATGCAAAAGTCATTGGAAGAAGATGAACAACAAGGTTATGCTATTCAACTGGTGTTGGTGGAGAATGAAAAGCACATATGTGAGTGGTCAATCTGATGATCAGCTAATGGAAAAGGCACATGCTGCATACAAAGTGGCAACACAAAGGGAAGGCAAACAAGGGCAAGTCTTCACATTGGACTATCGGTGGAAAGAAGTCAAGGACCAACCGAAATAGGGAAGAATTTACGACAAGAGCTACTGAAACATCAACAAAAGATTGGAGCTCAATGAATCGGGGGCTTACACTTCATCTTCCAACCAAGAAAGTCAGGAGGCAAGCCCTATTCATGTTCGTTGACCGAAAGGGTAGAAGGCGACGAAGGCTAGAAGGAAAGGGAAAGAAAAACTCGCTGCACAGTCCTCTTCGAGAGACCTGAAAAATGAAAGGATGAAACTTTACCATGAAGCAACAACAAAGAGATCTGAAGCAATAGCAAAACTGGCAGAAGCCGCAAAGGAGAAGGTGAAGGTAGACATGCTGAATTAGTACCTCAGAATGATGGGAAAGGATACTTCAAATTATACTGATGAACTAAGTGATGAGGACATGACCCCTATGGATACAACCACATTTGTTATGCTTACTGTTCCAATTACAAGAGCTCGTACGCTTCACTTAAATTATCAGGTGAGCTCGTTTTTAAGAGTGTATTTATATTATATGAACTATATGATGCTACCTAATGATGAAAATGTATATTTGTACATCATCACATCACTTTTTTTCCAAGCTAAGCAAGAGTTCGAGCTGGACACGTTTTGGAATCCAATTCGGCCTCCGGAGACAGCACCGACTTTAAACGCACATAACTTTTGCAAACGTAGTCCGATTCTGGTGTTCTTGGGTTTGTTAGAAAGTTTATTCCGAGATCTTTTCAACGGATCCAGCCTCACCTCGAACTTTCTTCTGTGGACTTTGAAATCATAAAAAATGCTATATCACCTATTTGGGCCTTGTAATCGTACCAGAATTGGCCCATACGCTAGCCGGACACCTAATGGGGCCCATACTGTTCACGTGAACAATAACACCACTGTGAATAGTGCATAAATAGTACCACCCCTATTTCATTAGCTATGTGCGGCTTCCCCTTCCCTATATAAGGAGGTCGCACCCCTCTAGTTTCCTTGGATTTCGTTTGATTAGTTTCTCCATTGTGAGAACTCTCATTCTTCGCTTGTGTCGACTAGACCAACCGTAAAGGACCTCTGTGGAATCTCACCTTTTGAACTCAATCATATATTTGTAATTTAGATTGTTTTTTACCTCGTTATTGCTTGCTTCTTCGGTGTATGCAGGAATTGATCTTTGTGATCAGGTCATCCAAGTATTCGTGCACGGTTGATAACGACTTGTCGAGCAGTTCAGCGATTGTGTGGTTTCGAGCCTTACTTGTTCGTAGCCAGGATCGTGAGAGTTGAGCGACGACTACCAAAATTATCGTTCTCATCGAAAGATCGGACCAACAAACAAGGACCTTCGGGTTCATCAAGTGGTATCAGAGCTACAGTTCATCGGTGAGGTTTCTAATTTTCTAGTAGTAGATTCGTTTTTCATACCTAGAGTCCAGAAAATTGCCAAAATAAAAAATTTCACATCTATCATCCATACCGAGCCCTTTGAGCCTTTGCAATTTTTCTTTTCAGTTTGCTTGTTGAATATTTGGTTGCATTGTCGTGTCTAGTTGCTGATCTTTAGTTCTAGTTATTGTCTAGTTGGTCGTTGTCTAGATTGCTTCTCGTGTTGTTCCTTTGCGTAGCTTTATCATTGTGTCCAACTTCGCGCAAAAAAAATAATCTCCTGCCGCTTGCTGTCGCGGCAACCAAAATAGTCTACCATCGCTGCCGCGGCAACCAAAAACCCGTGCCGTCACTGCCGCAGCAACCACAATCTCTGCCGCCGCAACCACTCCGTGCCACGGCAACCACCAAAACATCATGCCATTGCTACCGTGGCAACCAAAACCTCCTGCCGTCGCTGCCACGGCAAACACAACCTCTGCTACCCCTTCCTGTCTCTGCCAATCCCTGCCGCGCAACAACATCCACTGCCAATTGCTACCGTGGCAGCCAAAACATTTGCCGTGGTAGCAAGAAGTGCGCCAGCCGCCATCGCTTGATCCTCCCTGCCGCGGCAGCCATATCTACTGCCAATATCTGCCGTGGCAGCAAAAACTCCTACTGCCGCTTGATCTTCCTTGCTGTGGCAGCCCAAGTTCTTGTGCCGCTGTTGCTACTCCGTGTCATGGCATCCACTTATCACTGCCGCCGTCCTGTTGCTACTCCGTGTCTGGCCGCCGCGGCAGCAAGCACGCGGCAAGCCACTGCTGTTACACTTGCCGCGGTAACCTTTTTCTGTGCAGCGGTAAATATTTTCTCTGCCGCGGCACGCTACTATATCAGCTGTTGTTTTGAAGTTTCGAAAAGGAGCAATAATCAAAAGGGGAAACCCTAATTAGTTGGTTTTGGTTGTTCGAGAGGAAAAATATATGAAAAAAAGAGAGGATAAAAAAAAGGAAAAAAGAGAGGAGAAAAAAGAAGAGTGTCCACCTTTCCAAAAATTGAAAAGTGCGTCAAAATTTTGCCAAAACGAGTGAAAATTGGTGGAATCCTTCTACATATAGCCACAAGCTTGCATAAATGTTTTTAGCAAGTTTGGCATGCGGACTCAAAAGATATAGTAGTTTCAAATTTGAACCCGAGTCGGTTTCGAGTCCGAGTACGATTCCTTTTCCGAGACACGTTCAGTAAAATGGGTATAACTTTTGCATACGGTGTCCATTTTGGACATTCTTGTACTCATTGGAAAGCTAACAAAGAGGCGCATCTTTTACACCTAAGACCTTTGTCACCCTCCAGGGGCCCCAAAATCGGCCATTTCCGGCCCTGAATTCGTCGCAAGTTTTTGGTTTCGATTTTTGCCATTTCTTTCGGTCCTCTTCAGAATTTAGGGTTCGCCTCAACTGCAAAGTTGTAGATCTCATTGAAATTACCGTTCTCATCAAAAAATCGGGCCAACAAACAAGGACCTTCGGGTTCATCACTAAGAGAGCAACATGATAATGTGATGACTTATCTCAGCAAGGAGTTGTTTCCTAAAAAGTAGTATGCATGCAGTTGGTGATGATGTATCATGTAATCTAATTTTTTTAGTTATCCTCTATTAATGCAGTTTTTTAAAGTTATCCTTTGTGCTGAGCAGTATTCATCATTTCATCTTTACATTGTCGTCTCAAGGCTGACTTGATAGACACATATGGCAAAAATTTGGGGCGATCAACCTTAGCATTCATCAGTTCTTCTTTACATTGCTTGTGTTCTTAAGATGTGCTACTTAGTCCTATGTATTATGTAATGCTTAATGTAGTTCGAGTAATTATCTTGTTATGTACGCATGTGTAATAGTAATAAAAAATATTGTATTATTATGATACCTGTAGTAAAAGCTTATTACTTCAACCGAGATGCTCTATTTCTCAACAACATACTTGAAATTAGTCACGTTACCTTAAGGTCTTGCAGCATGCATCCACGATCCGGTGGTCTCTGTTGCTGAGGAAGCAGGCTGCCGCCCCACCACACCCTGGACGCTCGCGTATCCAGTTGTCACTGTTGTTGAGGAAACCCTCCAGTCGTTGCCGTGGAGGCTGCATCGTCCAGATCGATCGATTTGTCGTGCCGCCTCTAGATCTGGCAGTGTTTGTGTGAGAACCCGAACGATTTAACTTGTAATGCTTAACCTTCCAATTGGTTCTAGCATCACGAATTAAATTTTTCATTCTCGGCGTATTATGTACCTCCCAGGAGCAGTACACATACACCATCACAAATATCAATATCAATCCATACACAAGATCTTACAATATCGAAACTTCATAATTTACAACATATTGAACCTACAAGGTTCAGCTTCATGCAAAAGGACCGACTGGCCAAATAATAAGATAAATATCAAGTACACAGTGAAAAAAGTAAATAAACTGAAATAAAATCATGAATTAACCATTAATAAAGTCCCAATGGCTTGCCATAACCCGTAGGGCAACCGACTGGGTTCAAACCATAACAACACGATGTTCCTACGCAATCTTTTTTACCCGATTTAATGTCGATACCTGCTGTCTAGATTAGTAAATGGAAGCAAACAGTGAGTACACCAATGTACTCGCAAGGCTTTACCAAGCCTATATATAGCTACATGCAATCTCTATTCAAAGGAGAAGCTATAGTGTTCATTTTCCGCACAAAGTAATATTTCAATTGAATACAAGTAGTAGATTCAAATTGCAAGTTACCAAATATTTTTTTAATACTTTAAATAACCGTGAGCAAATAACATTAGACATTAACAGAACATCTACAGATGGATGCCCCTGCAGCACACAAACATAGCATAAGAAACTATTCTCACTACTACCTATCAAGTTTTAAGTTTAAATTCTAAAATATTGAATCTAATTCTTGCGAAAAATAAGTGAGCGTTGTCATAACCAATGATGTGGATATTCGAATAGATTATACACTGCAGGGGTGTACAACTTTACTCACATGTTAGACCGCTCTTTTTGCCAAGCTATTTAGCACACTTCCTTAGGTATGTCAGCAGAGTTAAGTCTTACGAGACGTTTTCCAATATAATGCATTAACTACGAGTCGCCTGTATGGGTGAAAACTCATACGTTATGTCGGAGTCACCGGTAAAGCTTCGATCAACTACTCCTTGGGGTAAAGCCTCAGACAACTACTGATGCTCCTCGGGCTGAAGGACCTAGACAGTAACCCACCACGCACACCCAACATAAATAAATATTTTTTAACACAATACACACACCCACCAACTGCGACTCGGAGCTAACACACGCCAAAGTACTGAGTCAAGAGGGGTCCCATATGTCCCTCATGTGGATGCACACAAAAGTGTTTGGATCAATGACGCAAGTAATTCGGTCCTTGTTGACTTGTGCACAAACCATTCACATCCAACAATCACACCATACATACCATTTGCCCAAGTCCAAAATGTTTTATTTTTTATTTTTAGTTTTCCAAATATAATAGCACAGGGTGATGGACATAACATAATAAAAATGATTTATTTGATCAAGGTCATCAACAAAGTCAACAACCGCCCAATCTACCAGAAACTAAACATTGATAAGCGTGACACCGAATAAACATAAATAAACCATATATCATCCACCGAGCACTAATCATCAGCGGAAATATTAACTTAGGCTAGTGATAGGGGATGAACAATTTTAGTGAATTCATGCAATAGGATTAACTACCTCTAATCACAAACATAACTTGACAAATAAAGTATGCATACATATAGTTGCAAAACAAGATAATACTTTTTGAATGTAATAGGATCAACATGCATCAACAGAATGGGTGCTTGCCTGTGCTTGCTGGTACTCTGGACATTCACATGATCATCTCGTTGCACTCCCAAATCATCGTCATCTAACGATAAGTACCGAGAAAGCGAAAACACCAAATAAACAAAAATATTCCAGAAGTATTCAAAAATTATGAAATTAATAGAAAAGGTAGATTATTATTTAATATGAATTTAGAAATAAAAATTATTTAAGTTGGAGTAATAATGTGAAAGTTATAGCCTAAATTATTTCTGCCGAAAGAGAAAATCCAACAATTAGGTTTCAGTTATTGCTCACCGGTTCGACTACACGTGGTCGGGAGGAGGTTTCAACTACAGGTGGTCGGAAGGAGGTTTTAACTACCTGGTTGGAAGGAGGTTCGACTATAAGTGGTCGGAAGAAGGTTTCAACTACAGGTGGTCGGAAGGAGGTTTCGACTACAAGGTCGGAAGGAGGTTCGACTACAGGTAGTCAGAAGGAGGTTTCGACTACCAGGTCAGAAGGAGGTTCGACTATAGGTGGTCAGGAGGAAGTTTTGACTACCTGGTCGGAAGGATGTTCGGCTACAACCTAAAGCAGCAGCGAGGCGAAGTCTAGCGGTGGGGCTCTTCCCAATGGCTCTTCGGCCCAATGGCTCGTGGGCACTACGCACCATAGCGAGCGGCGGTGAAGGTAGCAACGGGGAAAGGGGAGCGAGGCAAACCCAAGGCGCATGGTTTCTGCGGCGAGGCTCGATGGAGTGACCGGCGGCGAGAGGAAGAGCGGTGGTGAGATCCGGCTTGCGGCGGTGCTAGAGCTCCGGCGACGCTTCGACGGCGAGGAGGTGCGAACAGGGTCGAACGTGCCCTTGCGAAGCCAATGAAGGGGACCATGTTGGCGGAGGTGCGAGCTCCGGCCGGCGGCGGTGAAGCTCAAATAGCGACGAGGAGGGGGCGAGATAGAGGGGAGAGCTGGGGGAAAGCAAGAGGGAGAAAGAGGGGGTCCTAATGCTCCTCTTTATAGGAGAGGGGGAGACGAAGGGGCGAAGCTCGACGGCAAGGGTGCAGGGCGGCTCGGCCGGGACATGGGCATCGCGACGTGGACGAGACGAGAGCAGGTGGGTAGGAGAAAGAACAAATGGGGTAGGTGCGGTGAAAGACAGCCAATTAAATATGCACGCTGCCAAGGGAAAAAGGGGCAGGATTCACACCAAAGACAACTACTTTCGTCGCGGCGGTGACGCACGTGAACGCTAGCGGCATGGGCGAGCAATGAGAGGGGGATGAAGGTGAGCAGGGGGAGGGTGATAGGCGGGACCGTGGTATTTTATAAGATTTTTTATTTACAACATTTGAGAAAACGGAAATAGTTTTTTAGAAAATAGTAAATAAAGTCCAAAAATTCTAGAAAAATACACAAAAATTACTTGAATTAATTTGAACTTAAAAAAATTATTTACAACTTAAAATTGTCTTCTAATTTTGTAAATATTTTTTTACATTTTTTTTGCGAAAAAGGACAAACCCTTTTTAAAATGCAGAAAATCCAAGAAAAGACTTAAAATAATCTTTTTGACTTTAAATACCAGAAAACCCAAATAAATCAAGTTTTGAATTAATTGAAGTTTGGTTTAGTCATTTTAATTGATTTTAATTTCTAAAATTTCAAGTTGAGCTTTAACAACTCAACAAAAAATCAAATCGTTATTTTTATTTTGAAAATTTCAAAAAGCCCAGAAAACTGGGATATTACAGTTTGTCACCATGGAGGCCTATGAGTGGAACATACCAGATGCCATGACTCTCGCAGCCTTCAAATTTGTCTGCCGCTGCCTCCAACTTTCAGCTCTATGGGAAGGGCAGAGAGATAGAGGGAGAGCGACAAGAAGAATCGAGAGGAATCCAATGAGGAAGAGGGGAACGGTTGCAAGAGAGAGAAAAGGGTGAGATGGTTCCCATTTTTTAAATTGAACTTGGGTCCCACCAACCGGTTCCACACATTAGAGCAAATTTTGCAAGTTTGACCCCTTCCTATGTGTCAAGTTTAGACCCATTGAAGGGGCCCAAACATTATGGATGCTCTAAAGACTAGTTCCCCGATTGCATTACGAAGTACACCCACAAATTAGAGGAACCACCCTAAAAGAAATGAATACAAAATTACAAACACATGCTCCCCCCTTTGAAAATATCGCCATTCTGAAAGAATGAATCGGGCGTGGGTTTCCTCACCCAGATTTGTGCAATTCTCAGTCAAGGGGAGAAGCGCACGATCACACTTTCTCTTTAGATTGATGAACTAATGCGCAGGGTGCAAACGGAGTGGATAAATCCTGATCGACCGACCGATCGAAAGTTTGTGGAGCGAATACATAAGAGATAAATGGTTATTCGACACTATCATTATCCAACTCTGACTCTAAGGAAAAATGCAGAATATGATAGGAGATAAACGATATCCATGGATTTTAATTATCTTCTAGACTTCTCTATTTTTGATATTTTTCATCAAGATAATGATTTCCTCCCCCTAATAACGGGAGACAATCATGATCAAATATGCTATCAGCAAAGCGGACTGCATGCAAATATCCAGTCATTGGGTCCAAATACCTGATTATGGATGTTATCTCATAACCAACATATATCTCAGACTTTCAGAGAGGGTCTATTGTAGTTCGCTGCGATGGTGTTATAGATACATAAACCTTGCAACCAAATCCACGAATATGAGAAATTTTTGGTCCTAACCCTTGCGCTAGTTGCATAGGTGAATTGATGTTATATGCCGGTGGTCTAAAATTAACGAGAGTTACTGCGTGCAGGACTGCGTGTCCACAATATGTAGTTGGTAAATTGCAATTATGTAAAAGTCTGCTAATCCATTCTGGGTGTGGACATGTGGTGTGGACATGCTCAACTTTAATTCCCATTTCCATGCAATAATCATCAAATACCTTTGTGGTTAATTCTCCGATGTTGTCTATTCTAATGGACTTCACATGATGATCTGGGAAATTATTTTTCAATTCTAATTATCTACGAGATTAGCTTTGCAGAAGCGTTGTTTCTCGTAGACAATAAACATACATGCGATAATTTCGAGGAAGCATCAATGAGCACCATAAAATACCTAAATGGCTCTGACAGGGGCTGTATAGGACCGTAAATATCTCCCTGGATACGGACCAGGAATACAGGGACTTCATCCATCGCTTTCATAGCAGAAGGTCTAGTAATTAATTTCCCGTTGGCACATGCGGGGCACACAAAATCTTTCTGATTTGGGAAATTCTTTACATCGATATTATGTCCTTGTGAATTGTTAATTATATTTCTCATCATCATAAGACCTGAGTGGCATAATCTATCATGCTAGAGATAGAAAAGTTCAGAGCTTCTAAATATAGTTTTCAGGGCAGTATAGGCTGCAGATGCCTTAATATTAGTCTAGTATAGCCCAGTTTCATATGAAGGAAGTCGTTCTAATACCCTTTTCCACCTTCTTCACGCTTTGTAATGAGCAGGTATTCCTTACCAGACTCTTCGTCAGTCTGTACGTGAAAACCGTTAGCGTGAATATCCTTGAGAGTTCTGGTCGATTCTGGGTACAACAAGGCTTCTTCAATGATCAAAGTTATGCCCACTAGAAGTATAATTGTGGCCATTCCTGAGCCTATTATACTAGTATCACTGCCTACAATTTTTGTAAGAATTTTATCTACCTCAAGATGGTATTCGTTGTGCTGCTATCCACTAAGCACACTTCCTCCATAGGGTGCCACACGCGTTCTGATACTTCAAATGACAGAACATAACTTGCTATTATAAATACAGGAAAAATAAGCCTTGTAGAACTCATCATAAGAATTTTAATGCTTTGCTCTCCTAGAGTTTACAACCATTATTCAAAGTTCTATCATAATCACAAACTGCAAGTGACTGTAAAAAGATTTAAGTGCAATGCGTGTACTGGATCAAATCAACGAAGTATGTAGAAACTTTTGTCTGAATTTGCTTCATGGCGATCTTTTCCTCTTGGACAACTACTGTTGCGGCCGCTGCAGTGTTCAAAGGAGGGGTGATGGGGCTGCTATTGGGCTGTCCACATCCATGAGTGCAACTAATGGGTGTGCATCCTCTGTGCCTGCAATGATGAGGTGTGCCTCATGCTGTCCTTTGCCCTTCTTCTTAGACTGAAAAACATCAATAACTTGTTGCGACCCACGACCTTACCCATCTTGCATCTCTCCTTCGTGTGAGGCTTTCTTACCTTGTAGCTGCTAGCATTGGCTTCATAGCCAACATTGCTACTAGGCGGCTGTGAGATGTAGTTCTTACTCAGAGCATCATCTTAAGCTTCCGTAACTTGCATTATGTCAATCAATTCAACATACTCCTTGTAGCCATCTTGACGACAGTTGCGTGCGGATTGCACTACATTCGGGAGAAAAGAAGAGAGAGACTTTTCAATCTTATGCTTATTAGTGATTACCTTACAACAGAGTTAAAGACTGGTATAAATTTTGTACAACTTCTAACCATGTTGGGCCAACTCTTTCAAACTCCTAGTTCGTGATGCCAGTCATCTACATATTCATGCAAAAAGCTTATAAGATCACTGCCGGTAATTTGCATAAAATAGTTGAAAAAATTTCATAATGTTCTTCGAACTACTGGTTTGTGATCCCGTATTTTCCTATGCATGTTTCATGGGATTTACTGCTATTTTCAGTGATTAAAAGCAATATAAACAATCACAGATATCAAAACAGCAAATACAATACATAAATTGCATAGAAATATTAATAACAAAGTTAAACTTACTTCAAATGCTAAAACCGAATCAAAATTTAAATTCATGATGCCCTTTTTTTACTAGAATATGAATTTTCGGTGAATTCAGCAATTTCAAGGGCCTAAAGCGCTAATTTTTATTTTTAGGAGGGGATTCAGAAAATTTTCTTATTTGTAAAATTTTCTCGTAATTTTCAGAACTTCGAGGGTCTTTTTTTCAATTTTTGGGATTTTATTATTTTCTCCCTTTTTTCAGCCGGACAACCTTTTTTTTTCTTCGGCCCAATTTCTGGGCCAAGTTCTTACGAACCTGTTGGCCTTTGCCCGGCCCGTACTACTGGCCCGTGACACCACCCGACCTACCCCGCTATTTCTAAACCGGGAGCTAGGGTTTCCCTAGCACCTTTGCTATATGGCGGCGGCGAATAAAAGAAAACGCCTGGGGCATGGGCGGCCTGTTCGATAGCGACTGGTGCGACGCGAGGCGGCCGGCACGAGGTGCGGGCGAGGCAGCTGTAGGCTGGTGGAGCCACGGCAAGGGCGGGCGACGCAGCGTGGTGGCGGCTTCAGGCCGTATCTTGCGCGGGCGGTGCCGCCGGACTCACAGCGCGCGACGGCGGAGAGGGCGGTGAGGCTAGAAGTGCGTGGTGCGCGAGGGCCCAGCGAGGAGTGGCTTGGCCGTGAGGTGCGTTGTGGGGGCGGTCAAGGCGCGGTGCTACGGGTGGGGGGCGTGCATCGCCGGTGAGCGGCGGGCCAACAGCTCAGAGCACGGCTTGTTGCGGTGCACGTCGTGATGTGACTTCGGGCGACGACACATGCGGACGCTTGCTCCGGCGGTGGTACATGCTGGTGCGGGCCGACGGTGCGGCCATGCGGTGGGGGACTGTGCTGGCGACAAGCGGCTTCGGGATGGTGAGCCGCGACCGTGCGGGGCCAAAGAGCACGGCGGACATGTTGGGCCGGCGACAGCGCAGTGCTCTCGTGCGGCTCCAGCGTCATCCTTCCTTTGTTTTCTTTCTTTGCTTTGGACGGTGCGGAGCCAACAGCTGCGGGCCGGTGGACACGCGTGCGAATGACGGGCGTAGGCACCTGAAGAATCTAGACCCACCATTATGAGTTAATAGAGTATTTTGGTAATTAATGACAAATCTATATGTGAGACTAACACTTTTATTGATATACCTATTGTGTAATCTTATTTGGATAAAAAGATAAAAATCATGGAGGTATGGACTCGACATCATATTCTTATATCTTGGTGCATTCCTCGGATCTAAAATATAGATTGAACTCTACTAAAAGTCTAACTTGAATATGTGCATATATTTTTATTACACAGTTGTGTATGCACACATTTAGGACTTATTTGGATACATTGTGATCCGACTCAATCCCTTCGGATTGACTCAGAATTTAAACTAAAATCCCTTCCAATCCGAAGGGATTGGTTCTAATCACTCTCTATCCAAACAAGCCCTTAGGGGAAGTTCACTCTATGTTTTGTAGTTTCATTAGTATTGATCCACATTTCTTTATCCTCATATATTGGAGATCTCTACTTTGAAATATATACTTTGAGTATATAAAACTTGTGTAGTTCATATATACTCAAATCACTTTATATTCAATTCTTTGCAATTCTGTTTATGGGACTAATGTGTGTGCCAAGTTGTTTTAAAGGCTTAGTCTCGGATTATGGAAGACAACATGAAAATGGCAATGCAAAGACAATAGAGGGATCATGACCACTAGCTTGATAGCATGTTATTGTGCCATTTGGATCAATCTAGAATTATGCATGCACTCAGAGCTTGTTTTAAAAGCCAACTGTGTTTTTCTCAGGATACTTGGTAGTACCGGAGTGTTCTTGGCAGTGTTACCGCACAGCGGTATGATCGGGAATGTAGTGCGGTGCTATCGCAACCCGGTCGGACTGAGTTTATGTTGGCAGTACGTATTTTACATTATGGCATATTTTTGAGGTTGTTTGCTCTCTTGGAAATGCGATAGTACCACAGTGGTTATCGCGGAATAACCGCAACTCGGTATAACCGAGACTTATGAAGCGGTACATTATTTACAATAAGAGTCATTTTTGGATCTCAAAGGAAGCGGTCGTACCACATTATGTGAATGGAACTACCGCATGATCAACGGCGGTAGTACCGCACATTTCTGCAATAGCTTTATAAGAAGCATTTATTGCAAATATATCTTGTTAATTAATGTTAATCATTGTGGGACTAACATTTTCCACGAGTTGGATGAATAGGTTATGTTCCAGGGTGATGAAGACTTTGGATTGCATCATGAGTTGATCGTCATCAAGTTAAAGTTTAAGAAGAGGATGCATCATGTGTTGATGCATATCAAGATCTCGAAGAGGAGAAAATCATGAGTTGATCATCAAGTCAAGAGAAGACTCATCATGTGTTGATGGAGGTCAAGTAAAGGATGCATCATGGGTTGATGCATGTCAAGACGATGACCTAGACTTGAAGTGAAGATGTGCGTCATCAAGCTTCAAGAAGTTGCTCAAGGCAAAGGTATGACTAGCTAGGGCTAAGGATGTGTTCCTAGTCTTTTACCAGTCTTGGTGTTTGTTTGGGAAACCGGATTGCTAGTATAGGTTTACCGTACTATTAAGAGGGGTCTTGTCTAATAGCTTGAGTCTCATCATGTGTTGATAGCTTAATCTTGCTTGCTCTAGCTCTCGGTGGCATGATGCTATTATTTACGAATGTGTTTTGCAAATAGCTGAGGCTTATGCATTTTATCCTTATGACATGTCACTATACTTTGCAAATATATTTTGTAAATGGTTGACGTCCATATACCTACTCCTTGTGGTATGATCTAAGTTTGCAAACTGTTGGGGTTCATGTATTTTCCCTTGACATGGTCTAAGATTGCTTGTTGCTATTTCATTGGACTTAGACCATGGTAGTGGCTCTATGGAGTTGTGCTTTTTGATTTGATCAAATATGTTTGAGATCAATCAAATAGGTGGGTTGTATAGCCCTCTGAATAAGCTTTCCATAGAGTTCAAGATCACTCAATTCCGACATCAGAGTCAAAAGTTATGACCTTTTTTTTACCGAGTATCGTCTGTGCTGAAATTGGACTGCAGTAATACCGCCCGAGAAGAGAGGTACTACCACAGAACGGTAGTACCAACCTTTGTACTGCACTACTACCACACTAAAGCCTTTAACAGCTAGTGTTTAGCTGTTAATGCACTCGTGCGATCGATGAGCAGTAAAAATGATAGTACTAGAGTTTGTACGACGGTACTACTGCAAATCTTAATTTTTGGAGATTTCTGCTCGCAATGGCTAGTTTTTATGTGTGTGCTATAAATACCCACCTTGGCAAGTTGAGAGACAATATTTGGCATCCCACTTCACTCACTTGAGTTAGTGTGAGGTTCTCCTTTTAATTGTGCATGTGTTGCACCTTGTGAGCAAGGAGAGAGATCTCTAGTTCATGTATTGCATTTAGAGGTGGATTTTGTATCCACTTGAGCTTGTGCATTCGTTGCACGTGGTGAGAGTCAAGCAAGGGTCTTGCTTATTACTCTTGGTGTTTGCCGACACCGAGACGACGTGGAGGTGTCGTGGACCGGTAATTTTCTCAAGAACCTTGTGAGAAGACCCAACATGGATTGAAGGTTGAAGCTCACCTATCCGGAGGGGGAAAGAGCTGCTACTAGTGGAATTGAGGTGTTTGGTTTAATTCGTGGAGCCGGTCCAATTAGTTTGGGTTTACCTCAATGTGGATTAGTGTCGGGACCCAAATATGCAAATATGGACCCTCTGTGTATTCTGCACTAGTCGAGGATCACGCTAGTGCACACAGTATCAACATAGATGAATATCGATCCACACAAGATGATTAATAGAATTAACAACTAATTTAAATAGTAAATATTGGTTTTGACTTTATGGTCGAGTTTACATTTATTAAGCCACGCAGGGCTGGTAATAAATAAAATAACAGCAGTGGAAAGAAAATAAACTCAAGTGAAATCCCCATCAATTCACCACAGACAAGTAGGCAACTGACTGGGATCAAGACCCTAACGATCACATCTTCGTAGATCTCCTCTTCAAAAGCAGGCGATGACTCCTCCACTTCTGTTGATTGTTTGAAGCAACTATGAGTACACAACCGTACTCGCAAGTCATACCATAGAATGCAATTTATTGATGATGGCTTATTCCAAAGGAATGACTTCTGTGGTTATTTTGTAGAAATACAACATTTGCAATTGAATACAAATAATAGATTGAAAATATAATTCAAAACAAATAATACAATAATAAGTTATCATTTGATTTCACAAATACACACAGTCTAAACAAGTTATTCACATAGCCATATGACTTAGATCACACAGCTCCCTTCCCAAATATTTTTATGAAAATCTACCCCTCGTGTGAAATCCCCGAGCATGTCCATGACCGCGGACGCGGCTATTCGAATAGATTGGTTTAACACTCTGCAGACGTTGCACACTTTACCCACAAGATACAATTAGTGTAGCTAGCACTGACTATAACAAAAAATTTCAGAAACTTCATCTCAACATTGACACTCCCGATGTGCTTTACTGTCGTCCAACCGATACACATAACGTTTGGGTACGACACACACCGTTAGACAGGGATGCGGCGAACCGTCCCGCGATGTGATAAACACACCTTCAGCCCATCACTCAACTTAACCTACAACCTGAGTTGTCAATGACAAGACTCCATAATGTACTAAGTTAGGCTCGTCCCATACTAGACATGTGGTTGTACAGTAATGCTCAATTCAATAGTGCACAAAGTTAAGTCCTTAATTGACTAAGGCAAGACTTCTAATTTCTGACTAAGTCACACAGTTTATCATTCCCAGCACATAGCTCCACCATATCACACAGAATCCACCACTTGCCTCAGTCTAAATCTTTTTCCACCCTGTTGATTAAGTGCAATACATGCAATCAACGAGTAATAGCACACAACACACACAGTTCCATAATCACTTAGTCAAATTTATATTTGCAACTCACATGAAATGATAATTCGCAGCATGGCTAAGTAATCTACTCGTATCTAACCAACCCACGTTGGTGCTATGATAATACCAACTAGTAGTGAACCAACCTAGGATGACAAAAGATCATGACATAACAATAGACAAGATGGGCATAACAATTTGGATTAATAACTAAACCTAAAAATATTTAAATAAATATTTAAAATAGAATGCAATACATTGAAATAAAGTATTTTGAAAACTGGGTTCAATATGATCAAAGGTATAACTTGCCTTGGAATAGGTCTAGGTATTGATCTTGGTCTTGAGGCACTTCTCCTTCTTCAAAAGTCCCCGAATAATTAACGTCTACGCGTAAACGAAACAAATAAACTAAAAACAAATAAATAACAGAGGAAAAACCAACTCCAAAAATTAAATAAAAAATCATAAATAAATAGATCTCGAATTTATATAAATTTAAAAATTTGAATGGGCTCAATCGGAGTTCGGATACAAAACATATGGGCTTTGGAAGATTGAAATTCAAGAAAATACCATAAATTGGAATTTATGATATTTTTGAATTATTTTTCCATAGAAAAATTGTATTATTACGCAATGCTAACGTTAGCGAAGGAATATTCAAAAATAAAAGAAATAAAAGAAAATATGATATGTGGGAACAATATGTCAATGGCTCGGCTCACGGCAAACCAAGTCCACCGAGCTATGGTTTAGGGTTCGGATCTGACTACCGCGTTAGCACACACGTGGCTCTGGCTGGGATGCCACACGGGCAACACGCGAGCATGCGAGCTGAGGTGGTTGCACACGTGGTCGTCCACGTTAGCCCGACGATGACGGCGCTCGGGAACCAAGGGTTCTGGCGAACGGCGGCCGCTCGCCGGCGGTGAGCAGTACCGGCGGCAGCTGGCGTTATTGCGAACCCGATACCGTCCTTACCAACACTCAGGGATCACTGTAGCAGCCGACGACGAGCTCGGAGCGGCGGAGAGGATTCGGTTTTTATCGGACGAGTGCTCCGGTGATGCTCTGGTGGCGGGGAGGGGCGCACGAGGTAGCCCGAGCGACACTGAACACGGAGGTGCAGTCGGCGAGGCAAGGGCGGCGACGGCGGCAGCGCAATCGAAGAAAACCCGATGGCGGTGGCAAAACCTAATTTCGAAAATGCGGCGGCGCTAGGGCTCCGGGGTGGGATTGGGTGGTGGCTCTGGAGTGCGGGAGGGCTGGCGATCCTCGGGGCGCCTTTTATAGGGCCGGGGGATGCTGGAATTGGAAATCCTCAATTGGAGTCCGAATTGGACACGATCGGGGATTCCCAGATTCTAGGGGATAGAGGCCGAATCAAGGTTTGATTCTAACTGAAACAGGTGCAGGATAGATAGATGTACGATTTGGTGGGGTTGGTGCAAAGAAATCAGAACGAATTCTCGATTGTCGGACGAGCTCGGAAGAAACGGCAATGGCGGGGGAGGGCGAGCGCATGCGCGGGGAAGAAGATAGGCGCAGGGATGACGACGCCTCAGGGGCCCTCGTGGCAGCGATAGAGAGGAGAAGCGAGGGCGCGGGTGAGCGAGCGAACGCGCGGCGTTCAATCAAGACACGTGGCGGCCATCCAACGGCTTAAATTATGGCTTAAATTAGCGATCAAAGTGTAATCCTATTTTTAAGTTATCTCAGCCACATGTCACTAACTAAACAAGTTGGTCTCGGAGTGTCTATGAAAGCGTATTTTGTCTCTTTGGTGCTGTCTCATTCTCAAAACGTGGTTTTCAATTTTACGTTTTCTGGATCAGATCACCAGCCAAACATCACTTCTACATACTTGCCTAATAATTATCTATTTTTCTATTTACCTCCGAACACCACTTTTTATTGACCATAAGACTCTAAGAGCATCACAAGCTTTGAATCCCGCACCGCACTCCAGGGACAAACTCCAGCCCGTACCAATACTGAGAACGACATGTGGAGCCCATATCCCTGTCCTACCTGTCAGTGGAACAGCCTTTCGCCCCTAGCGCAGGTTTACATGTCACAGAAAGAAGAAAAAATTTGTAGAAAATCGAGGAAAACATTGCAGGAGCCCACCGTTCCTTTCACCGTCTCCACTCTCCACCTTTCCCTCTCAGATCTCTCCTCTCTCTCTCTCTCTCTCTGCTTGCTCTCTCGCGCTGCAATGTCCGACGAGCCCCTGGACGCGTCGCCGGCGGTGACCTCCGCCGCCGAGGCGGGCGCACCCGCGGCAGCCGCGGGGACCGCCTCCCCGGTCCTCCGGCCGCGGCGGGAGGCGTTCGAGTACGGGCTCCTGCCGATCCCCAAGCTGGTCTTCTCGGAGGGCACGCTGACGCAGACCCTGACCCAGATCAAGGAGAGGCTCGCGGCGGCGCCGGGGGGTGGCGCTCGCGTGGGCGCCGTGGCGCTCGCGGAGGCGCTGCAGATCCCCGCCGAGCAGGCGGCGCTGGCGCTCGGGACGCTCGCCGCGGTGCTCCCCTCCGACGGCGACGACGGCGCGGGGGGCGCCGACCTCCGCGACGTGCTCCTCTTCCTCTACATCCAGTCCTACAAGCGCCTCGTGCCGCGCGCCCACAAGGACTCGCCCGCCGTCGCCGACGTGTGGCCCTCCACCTCCGCGTTCGACGGATACCTCTCCGCGCTCTCCCCGATCCAGGTCAGGTTCCGATCGTTCTCAGCCTGGCGCTATGGTTTGTGGCATCCGGTTATGATTGGTGTGCGTTGGATTGGGGAGCGACCGAGTGATTCGTTCCAATGGATTTTGGTGCGAAATTTTATGCTTCTGCGAATTTAGGCTACGAGTCTGGGACATGGATGTGATTTCTATATAAGATTAAGAAATGATAATGTTGTGATGTACTGATGTATCCGTTGTTGAAATGATGCTTATTTAAAAGCTGGGCCAAAAGCCTTTTAGTCTACAACGATGCTTGAATGCTTGATAGTCTAATGTAAATTCGGTCTCATATGAAATGCATTTGAAGCGACTGATAAATGTGTGAAATTTCCAATGTGATTGCCACTTCATAAGAGCACGAGAATTGCATTTTTGAGCATTATATGATGCTATTGGTCATATTACCACCATCACAGTATGTGACTGTGGGAAATGGGGTATTTGATGATTTGATCAATGGTCAGGCCCATTGGTAGTTAGAACACTCATTGGAGGTGGGATACACCTTGTTGAATATGAAATCTTTTCTCAGTAAATTACAATGTTGCAGTAGCTGATTGATAATGTTGAACTTCAAAATGTGCTATTTCCTGCAACTTTGCTCCCACTGCAGCGTTTCAAATGGACTGCTGTAAGCCTGTAACATTAGATAGGTAGTGAAACCAAATGTTTATGCTTCGTGTAGTAGTTGATTCAAAATGCCGTAATAGTTGAGAAAATACTGCAGCATAAAATGCACTCCAGCATGTTTACAATACAAACTAACACAACAATTTCATTGCGCTGCTGTAGAAAGGCCTGATTCTTACCATGTCAGAAGCCTGACCCTTGGTGCATCCCTTTTCTATTTCTAATAGATTATAGTATCTAGTCTATAATCATGTGTGCCTTAGAAAAGACATTTTGCCCATTGCTGATATTCTCCATCCAAATGCTGTTTACATGTATCATTGTATCCTCCAATCCATTTATCCAATTATTATGCATTGTCCAGTACAGAATTCCTAGAGGCACTCTTTTTCATGACAGTGAGTTATGGAAGCATGAGATTGTTCTACTGTGCTCCTTTTAACGATTGCTACAATACCTCCTTTTATTTGCAAGCCCTTTTACAGTACATTCTAATGTTTTTGGACCATCCAGTTGTTTCAATCCAACCAACCAGGTTAGTTCGGGTTTTCTTGTACTGCCTTGTCAAGTTGACATTTAGTCATATAACACCCAACAGAACAAGAAAAAGTTAACACATCTATACATTAGGCTACCATATAGTTTGGCTAGGCAAAGGATTGTAAAAAATAGCCGGGACACAGAGAAATAAGAAAGTCTTACACGTTCATAATGCGGCACAACAAAATTGTAACAGTGAGGATCCTTCATTTGTCTGCTTCGTAATAAAATTCTTTTCCATTCATAATGTGGATGACCAGAGTACAACTATCGTATTTGTTAATCATACGATCAATATATTAATATCAATATGATTTGTAGGATGACAACTAAAAGCTGTAAGGTAAGATGTTTCTGTCGGTTGGTTGGGGAGAAAATTATGCAGCAAATAAATTCTAATGGCTAATTTGTAGCATAGTCAGACTAGCCGCGCAATTGTGTGGGCTATCCCTCTAGTTACTTGTAAGTTGCAACTTGTGTTTCTCTGCCAATACAGAGACCCACAATTTCTATTTTTGTTACTTGTTATGCAGATATTTATTGTTTATGTCATCTTGCAGCTTGTACGCAGTAATAGTCGACGGTTTATGCCTTCGCAAGCAGATGAAGAAGTTCATCAATTATCTTATTTACAGAAGCATATGGCCACCATTCTATCTCTTTTGGCAGATTCTGTTGATGGAGAGGGTGATGAGTCTATGGTTAGTATATCTATTGTTCTGTCAATGTTTGTTTTTTCTAAGACAACATAGTTGTTTGTGACTTTGTGTGACAAAGTTGATTACTTTTGTTCGCTTTCAATGGTATAAATGCACCCTGGTTCATTCCCCTGCATGGAATTCATTATGTAAAGTCAAAGTTGTATGCATAGAGTGATGCTTGACAGTTGTTTGTTATTTAGGATCTTAAACATGAGAATTTCTAGCGCTAGAAGCTGGCAAGTGCGTGTAGTAGTTTCCTGGCAATACAATTTTTATGTTCAATTTTAAAATCCCTAAATGATTACTAGTTATGAATTTTGGCCATTTATCATGATAATTGAGTTCAAAAAGGCAAAAATTACTTGGGGCAACTTCTGCCCAGTGCCCAAGGCTACTATAACTACTGAATTAATGTAAACTAGCATGGTGGCCCGCATTTGCGCGGCTAGATTTGTTTCAAGGTTTATAGTATCAAATGGTATAACTTAGATGCTTGATAATATATTATTATATTTACATATCTTGTAGGGTATTTAGATTTTTAAGACACCATAAATACCGGAAACGACAATAGAATCTTGAAAGAAAATATAACTTGGGAATGTAATCGAGGTATGATCTTTGATTGAAGTAAAGCTTTGAGTATAATAAGTTGTTGGGGGTTCTTAGAAACATAACTACTCTCCGTCATGCATGGATCATGTAGCTACATGCTCATATTCTTCCTCTATTAGTTACTCCTTTTCAAAATGTATCCATGCTCGTCTCCCTTTATTTAATCTCAAGCAATATGCTGATTATGTGTGTGGCAAATTATCTTATTAGTTTACATGGTATCAGATTATCTTACTCACTTATACACCGATGCACCATGTGCGACCTACCTTCCCTCACATGCCAGCTGTTTCACCGAACCGTGTGTCTTCTATCTCTCCTCGCTGCCATTGCTTTTCTGCTTCAACCTCCAACAGTAAGCTCAATTCTCAATCGATCTCTCTCAATTGCTACCCATTCCAATGCAATACTCTACCACATAGTTATCTTCTACTTCTCTCCAATTATTTCTTACCGCTAATCGTTGCAACATCAACACGCATACACGTCCAACCATCGCCGATCCCTCTCGGGGACACCTGTCACGCTCTCTCCGATGGCCCTGAGCCTATTCTCTACGGTTGTGCTATCTCTACTCTGAGTTCTTTTCTCCTTTGCTTATATACACCTGTGCTTCTATGCGTACAGATGCATGCATATATATACACATGCATGATGTTATACATACTTGATGTTCTCTTCTCCTGCATCGATCACTCCTTTTTTCGACGTTGGCCAACTCACTGTGGTTTTCTCGCTAACCGCGGCGACCTCCCATATTCACTGATGCCAACACGTCTGCTTTATTCGTAGTTTAACGATATGGAGAATCTTCTTGCCATCGCCATTGATGTCGTGCCGCTCACCAGCAATGACACACTCTAGCTACCCAATGGCCCCTTATCATCTATATCTCGTCTTCAATGCAAAGCTTCATCTCCTCTGTCAGGGTTTCATCATCATCGAGCTTCTTTGTCCATTGACTTCTTCAACAGCGCCGACGCTCACAACTCATCATCACGACCCTTGGCATGACATTGTTCTCGTCGAACGTCTAAGGTGAGAAGCACGATATTATCCTTGTCTCCATCTCTGCCGCCTCAACTCTTCGCTCTCCGTGGCCCAATGTCTTTTTGCATGACAAATTTATGCCATTGCAATCTTTCATGGTCTCCTCTGATGCTATTTGTGATATCCTCGTTATAACTTTTATTTTTATTCAAAATTTTAGTTATTTTTTATTGGAGTTCCTATACAAATCAAATTGTTAATTTTATTTTATTTATTCGGAATTTTAGTTATTTAGGTATTTTACTTTAGAATTCATATATAAATCAAATTGTGAATTTTTTATTTTATTCCTTATTCCGAATTTCAATTATTGTTTGTTGGAATTCGTATGCAAATCCAATCACTAATTTTTCTTTAATTTTTCTTTAGAATTATACTTATTTAGGGACTTTACATTGAAACTCGTAACAAAATCAATCTGCTTATTTTATTTTATTTTTATTCCGAATTTCATTTATTTATTATGTAATTCATGTAAAATATAATTGCTATTTTTTAATTACTGTTACGAATTATATTTTTTAGGGATTTTACTCAGGAATTTGTATGGAAATTATATTACTAATTATATTTTATTTTTTATTCTGAATTTCAGTTATCGTTTGTTGGAATTCGTATACACATCCAATAGCTAATTTTCTTTTATTTTTAGTCCGAATTACAATTATTTAGAGACTTTACTTTGGAATTCGTATCGAAATCAAATTTGCTGATTTTATTTTATTTTATATTCCGAAATGCTGCTTTATAATTCGTATACAAATATAATTGCTTATTTTTATTTTATTTTATTCTGAATTATATTTATTTAGTGATTTTACTTAGGAATTCGTACAAAAATAAAATTACTAATTTTGTTTTATTTTTTATTCCGAATTTATGTTATTTATGGATTGTACTTGATATGGATTATTTCTTTTAATCAAGACCGTTATAATCCGGACCCACCACGATCAGCGGTGGAGATTTTTTTTCCTTTTTCTCCGATTAATGTGGGAATTTCTAGCTTTTAAGAGCGAACGTGGTGGCTTCTTTTGCCTTTGCTTAGCGAGATGGTGCAATTGTGTGGCTAGCATCATTATACATGCAACTTAGCCCTTTTTGAGATGGCTTGTTTTCAGAACAATATTATGAATTATGCTTTTGGTTTCTCTTCTAGAAGCAATGAGTGCAGTAAATACAATTAGTAATTCAGATAACATGAGGGGGAAATTGCACTTAAGCCTCAGCGTTTAGCATCTATTTCTACCCAACATTCAATTCTCGATTTTTGAGTTATGCGCACAAATCATGTGTAGTTGCAAGGCAAGGATCAACATAGAACTATAATAAATGGCCACAATGGTATGGATCAGTATAACGATCATGCAAAGTCTCCTATGTATGCGATAGTTCCTAGCTCATCAGAATGTTGCATTTACTTCAGAAAAAGATCAGATCGACATAAACAAAAGCCAAGAGATAATTAGCACAAAATTAATCTATGGTTAGCTACGTACTTGCACTGTAGAGTTTAGACAAAGAATGAAACGCACAATCTTTCCTTTGTCCACCATCTATACGAAATTATGTTGTTCGTGTTGTCTCTCACCCACATAGTTATCCCGTCGTTTAAATTTCTATCTCAAGTACTCATGCAAACAGAGGACTTGCTCGTCGCCTCGTCGGGCATATGTGTAGTTGTTACGTAGAACGTCGTGTGCGTCTTGGGCTCTTGGCCAAAGCTTGAGGACAGCATGAAACATATTGTGTGTACATGGAACATGAACCTTATTTAAATATTTAATCCTTAGCTACTTGTATCCGAATTTGGTGTCTTTTCGATTATAGCTTTTACCGATTGGACTTGTACCTGCTATGTGTATTTATAATTATTGGAATTCGTCTCGAAATCAAATTGCTTATTTTATTTTATTTTTCCCAATTTCAGTTTTTTTGTTGGATTTTGTATACAAATCTAATTGTCATTTTTTGTTTATTATTTATTCCGAATTATAATTATTTAGGGATTTTACTTAGGAATTCATATGGAAATCAAATTGCTAATTTTATTTTATTTTTATTCCGAATTTCAGTTTTGTTGTACTTGACATGGACTCTTTTACTTAGGAATTTGTATAGAAATCAAATTGCTGATTTTATTTTATTTATTCCGAATTTCAGTTTTGTTGTATTTGATATGAACTCTTTCTTTTAATCTAGACCATTATAATCTGGACCCACCACGATCGACGGTGTAGATTTTTCTTTTTTTCACCGATTAATGTGGGAATTTCTAGCCATTGAGAGTGAACGTTGTGGCTTCTTTTGACTCTGCTTTAATAACATAATAGATGATAGCATGTACATCAAAACCTCATCAAACAGATAAAGGAATGGCAAGGATCACCGTTGTGTGATCAACACAAATAAGGATGAATAAGGTAAGATATTCCTATGTGCCGTTGAGGATAGGGTAGCTTGACATTGGTAGTTTTATGAAGAACAAAGAATGAAATAGATTTGTAGACTACTTTGTGAAATGAAATAGTTTTTCAATAAATAGGATTTTAGATTGTACAACAGAGCTAGTTCGTCTTCTCCGCAACATACAAACACCGAACAAAGATCTTGAGGTACACGATCCATGGTTGTGTACTGTTGCTGAACAGAAGAATCCACATTACTGCCATGTTGGACTACTACTCTGATGAAAAAAAAAACCCTCAGATGCATTGCTCTGTGATATTCTTACTCTGAAAATTCCCTAGACCCTTACTGTCACTTGCATTGCTTTATATGCAGGTATTGACAATGGAGACTTTTGAGCACCTTGGATTTTTATTGCAGTTCTCTGAAGGAACTCCTTTAAGCCAAGCAGCTACCTTTTTTGCGAATTCTGATCCAGACATGCCTGCTGCTCCTGTTCCCGCTGCTCAGGTTCATGATTGGATTCTGCAGAATATAACTTCTTCCTTGGAATATACAGCAGAAAAATCTACAGCAAAGGAAAACAGCCAACAGAGTGTATCTGATCCTGATGTGACAATGTCTGATGCTGTCACAAATTCAAGAATCCAGAGCAGCTCACCAACTGGTACTTCTGTGCCAAACAATCCTGGATACTTCCGAAATACAACTTTCGTGGAGGGTTTCTCCAAAACCTCTGTTGTCAAACAAGCATCTGATATCAAAGGGCATTCAATAAAGGTATTCCTGCATTAGTTTTTAGTAGTGGACAATGGATATTGGGAGGGAGTGAAGATTGTTTTGCTCCGTCATTCATATCTCTGCGTTGTAGTTTTGTCTGTTCCACAGTGGAATTTCAAAGCTGAGATTATGTCAGTCTACTATTAATAACATAAACTGCTTTTATAGGTTTTGAACTGCCATGATTCTGTTGTCTACATACTGGCCCCTCTTAAATATGCTACTGTCTATGGATGTTCTGACACTACTATTGTTCTTGGAGCTATTGGTAAGGTATGTACGCACAATTTTCCAATCCATATTATATTTCTATTTCAAATTGAACACGTCAGGTAACAATATAAGGTTCGTAAGATTATTTCTATATTCCAATGCATATTATTTCTATATTCCAATGCATACTTTTTCAGTATAGTTTTATACTATATTATCCATATGCTAGAAATGAGTATCTGTCACTTATCTGGTTGCAAGCCTAAAAAAGTTTCACGCTCAGGTGGTAAAGGTGGAGCATTGCGAACGAGTGCAAATCATTGCTACTTCTAAAAGAATTTGGATTGTCAATTGTCGCGAATGTATCTTCTACTTGGGAGTAAATCACCAACCACTTATTGTGGGGGACAACCATAAATTACAAGTATGTTTTTGTCATCAACTGTTTTTCTCATCTGATTCAGTGTACATTACTGTATATCCATATCCTGTTGTTATCAAAGGATAAATAACTTCATGGGCAGTTGGAAGGAAAAATTAGGAAGCATGGACATGCAAATTTCTTCTCAGATCTATTATTTTAAAACTTGTCCTTTATCCTTGCTTATCCTTCGAAGCACTCCTTCGTGAACTGATAAAAAAACCATCCCATGAAATGAAGAAGACTAGCATTTAGCATGCTAAAAATAACAGCAAAAGTTGGTAATGAACCTGTACAATTTGATCTATTGAATTTTATTCTATTGACTTCAAAAACTTTGCTTCAAAAACATGACATTTGTATTAGATTTGATTCAACATAAATGTACTTTACATTTCAACAACTTCAAAAATGTTTACCTCTTATTTTAACAGGTTGCTCCATTTAATACTTATTATCCACAACTGGGGGAGCATTTGGCGCAAGTTGGTGTGGATCCTAACATCAACAAGTGGGACCAACCATTTGTACTGGGAGTTGTTGATCCACATGATTCGTTATCTCATCCTGCAGGGGTTTCTGATGTCCAAGCTGAGTCTGCCACTTGTCTCGATCCTGATCTATTCACAAACTTTTTGGTATGGGAACTGTATGTTAGTTTCCTAGATTATTGCTGGTCAATTAAAAAATTCCCACGAATTCAATGAAAATCTTTTGGTTGTTATACTGAACAGATGTCAGCTTTTAATCTGTTGTTGTATGACAACTAATTGTATATGATGAGTATGTGTTAACCTTATCATCCATTGTTCTTGCATTCTCCATCTTGTCCTTAGCAGCTGTAGTAAGAACGGAGAAGTCATTTTTCCATACTTATCAGTTGTAACTAGTCAGTTGGCAATGGGGAATTGTCCTAATGCTGAAACTTGATATATTAATGAAGTCTGACAATGTTACCCTTTCCACTGCTTCCAACCAGCCAAATATGGATTTTGTAGGTTGTCTTGCAGTGACGTAGAACCCAACATTTGATGTATTTTAAATTCATGCATTGATTTTTCTCCGTAATAAGAATATGACAGTGTAGCTATTTTTATTCTGCAGATTCCTAGTTGGTTTGAGGCACAAGGGCCTACCAAATACAATCCATTTACATTGCCTGAAGTTTATTGGGCATCCCAAAGGAAAAAGGTAATTTGCAATCCAATCCAGGGGAAAAAATCCCGGCCGGTTACCACCGGTAACCGGTCTTACCGGTGGCAACCAGGTCAACAGTAAGTGGCCGAAAATTTTCAATTTCAAATTTGGATTTTTAACTGCATAATGCACTTCCTAGGTTGGTTTAGGTCTATTTTGTGCTAGATTACGTATTGTATGAGCTAAATATGCTTGAATTATTGTTTTTGGCCAATTTGCACTTCATATGAGCTAAATATGCTAGATTACATATTGTATGAGTTAAATATGAGCTAAATATGCTAGATTACGTATTGTATGAGCTAAATATGCACTTCATTAAACACTTTCTAATTTAAAATTCGTCAATTCAAAATTCCGGACGTTTTTTCCGGTTTTCGGGCGGTAACCGGTCTGGTTACCGGTTTTCAAAAACCCTAGTTCAAAATTCAGTTTCTGAAAAACGGCCGGTTTTTTCCTAGGATTTCTGGTAACCGGCCGGTTACCGGTTCCGACCGCCGAGCGGGATTTGTCCCAGTAGCGGTTTTTGGATCCTTGATCCAATCAATCCATAGCAAATTTTCATGTATTTCTAACAGTAGCTGGTTAGTCAGAAAGGGCTTGTTTTGGCGAGGGGACTTATGAGATATTATAATCGTTTACTCACTATAAATTAGGACTATTATCTTTGATGTAACTACGCACAATTGAGGAATTCAATTAAAACAAGCATATGCTGTTTATTATATTTAACAATATTCATATAGTGAAAATGTGGTGGTGTTCTGAGGTGAGTATAGCAGGAGCACGAAGGATCCAAGTTATTGAATGTAAGATTAATTTACTACAAGACAAGAGTGCAGATAAAAATATTCGAAAATCATTAGCTTTTTCTTAATCAGCACTCTTATTTGAATCGTGCTGATTCAAGTAGCAAGACAACTTAAAAATTTGAAACAAATATATATTTCCTGGCAGGGGGGACTAAGGTTATGTGGTGTTGGGTGGATGCAGTGAGCCACTGAGTCCAATGTTGTTGGAACCAAGGATGTCACGGCACTCTGGCCAGTCGCGCCTAGGCGCCCGCTTAGATGGTGATTAGAAGATGACATATATTAGGCAGATCAGCACATATATCAGAGAAAAAAATGAAGAATAGATGAGAGATGGGCCACTAGCCACTCAGCCCACACCCCACTCAGGCCCAAAAGCCCATCTGAGCCATTCACTCCCTCCTCTCATGTCCTAAAATCACCAGGACGCCACCTCATCCTGTCCATGGGTGAGTAGCAGAGGAGAGCGAGCAGCAACATCCACTCATCCAGCATCCCGAGCAGCAGATGAGAGACGCGAGCAGCAAAGAGGACTGCGATGGGCAACGAGCAGCAGAGCATATCAGGGGAGAGGGAGGAGCAGAGAAGAAAGGAGAGGGAGGGATAACACTTGCGAGGCGATGGCGTGCTGCGGAGGGCGGCGGCGGATGCGTATGCAAGCTCTAGAGGGTCGACAACCGGTGGTGGCAACTAGGGATCCCTCCTAGGCCTGACCCCTCCTCTCTCTCGAGTTGCCCAGAAGCCAGATCTGAGCCCCTCTCTCTCCTAGACCACTCCCAGTCTAGGCGAGCAGCCATGTCATCCACTGCTGGCCGATTGGAGGACATGTCATCGACTAGGCAACGCGGTGACAACCATGGTTGGAACAACATGATTAGTTCTCTATGTTACTGTTTGGTGCTCTTTAGTAACATCCTAACATGTCACTGAATATGCCACATGACCATTTTTATTTTCATATATTTCTGAAGTTTGGCTTCCTTATTGTACATTTTCAGCATGCTTCTCTAGAAGATATCCAAAAGAATATCCGGGAACTGGAGCTTGATGATAACCGAAAAAAGGAATTGGCATGTGCCCTTCACGCTCAATTCAAGGACTGGCTATACGGTAATTTATTAATCTCTTGATGTTACTGTGATGATAGATAATGTTTGCATGTTTAATTTCTTCTATACTTATTTGTGTCCTACCAGTTGTAGACTCAGCATCTTGTCTTTTTGAGATTTGCCTGTTTCTTTATTTAGTCCATGATACTGTCATTGGCTATCTTATGATAATCCTTGAATACTTGATGCTCATGTAACCTCTACTCTAGATGGTTAGTGGTCTTTGAGCAATGCTCGTACATTATGATGGGCCAATTATGACTCCAAGCTAGAAAACGTGCCACATCCTGTGCAGTGGTTATCACTGTTGATTACTTACATAGTTTGGGTTCGGAGCTGTTCAGAATGTACTCATCTTCATCCTGCACTTACTATTCAATTGATGTAGACTACTTTTTAAATAACAAATATTTCTGTCAATGGTAAATGGTAACCATCCAAAAATGGCAATGGATCCCTGTTATGACTTACGATTCAAGATTTGTCAAGTTCCGATTTTTCAAACTTGGGCAGGACTACTACAGGGATATCTGATTGATAGTGCAGTGCATGATGCTTACCATGGTTATAGGCCTGATTGCTCCGTTCATATTCCCTGAATCATACATTAAAGTGTTGAATACAGTGATTCATACATGCTCATTGGTGGGTTATTTTATCCGATTGATTATATGATCTAAATTGAGTACTTCAAAATTGGTAAACTCAACCCAATGATTTGTACTTGTCACTGAAGTAGTAAACCCAACCAAATGATTTCTACAAGTGACAACTTTAGCTGGTTCTTATCCTTTTCAACTTCCACCATCAGAATCTTTTTCACTGTTAACGATGGTTTTTTTGAGCTTGAAATGAACTGTTTGATGAGTAACTACTAACAGTTCTAAATCTCATTTCTAGCTTCAGGAAATATCCGCCAGCTCTACTGTTTGCAAGGCGAATAAGCATTACGGTGATCTTCACCCAAAAGTGCTTATGTGCACCAGCAAGACTATCCTTCGCCCAATCCCTTCAGCCGTCCAAGTCCGTGCATCGAACTGCATCATCCAAGCTGACTTCACGTCGACTGAGCTGATTCCACCTGGTCTTCCAGCCTCTATTGTTTGTCGAGAGAAAAATGTAATAGAAAAATGTACTGTTTATTTTTTGCCAATAAATTTTGATCAGCTCCCCCCTTTTGTTGGTGCAAGGACTCAAATCTTGGGATTTGGTGGTTTCATAGTTATACCCTTCATAAGATATACGACGATGAATAGCGGTTACTCAAAATCTTTGCGAAGATAAAACATTTTTGCTCGTTAGTTGGGGCCATTTCTATCTGTACCGTATCCGTATTCTCGTTATGATCATGGCCTCGTCGGCGGTGGCAAGCCCAGGTCGAGGTCAGACGAATTCGGCATCGCACAATCGACAGAAAAGGGGAAAACACAGGAGAAGGGGAAAATTTGATTCAATTCATTTCTTCGATAATCTTCTGGGGATTTAATACCATTGTTAAGACACTGCCAGTGGACCCATGGTCCATGGACTCACTCCACCACACACCCAACTCACTCACTCTACACCCTCTTTTGCCGGCCTCACTCGCCAGCCAATGTTCTAATCTCCTTGGTGCGTATGTGACACTACCGCTCCCGGAAAAATCTGCTTGTCCTCAAGCAGAGGCAGTAAAATGCCATTGAAACATTGGGTCCTCCAATCTAACAACAAATTCTGGCAGCAGATTTGACCCCTCGAGGATACTCTCAAATAGCTGTCTCGCAGGTACAGGCATTCCCCAAACAAGTTCCGAATCATCCCTTCCTAACTTGACAGAAGCTGCAAGCTCTCTTCTCTGATGTAGCATACAAAACAACTGAACCTGTAGCTGTCCAAAAAGCTTGTCGACAAGGTAACTTGCAGTAGTAGCATAGTGACATATCTCCTTGCATGAACTACTGCCTGTCTTCACTGATTAGTTGAATCTCCTCCTTGATAACAAAATTAGAACATGAAACCAAGCCAATGCCCCCCACTGAACTGACATTGCATAGAACAACACTTCACCTTATTCTTTTCCGGCAGTACAAGGACAGTGAATAAGCACCACCAAAATTGCTGCAGCAATCAATTGCAAGTGTCGAAGCAGAACATTCATAGCAAGTAGCACAACCAAATCTTCTTGCTGTGCCCTAATTCTTTGAAAGTTAAGTTGCTGAACACCTGGATCCCAAGGCTTTTTTTAAAGCAGCTACTCCTCTTGAATGAATTGGGTTCATATAATTATCATGATCTTCTTGTTGGAACTGAATCACCTCCATTGTATTGCACCTCCATGGACTGAAACCACCCCATGTCCATGACGACATCTTGTCAAACACTGAGCCAATGCTCTCCATTCCATATTTCCAAGGACTGAAAGCACCTCTCCCCCATGGTGGCATTTCCTCAAATACCCGCCATGCATCGCTGATTTTCCAATCTAGAGTCAATCATCCGTTGTCGTCGATGCAGCAAGTGTCTTGGTCACCCCATCTTGGGAGTGCACCCAATGCCGCCAGCTTGGAAATGGCTGTCTTGTGGTATTTCAACAAACACCACATGGCTAGACCCCAAGACCAAAGTATGCCACTGCCGTATAGAGGCGCCTCCCTCATCCCACAACAGCTGCTCATCAATCTTGTTCTCCTTCACTCCAGCCTTGAGGGGCATCTCGCCGAACACCTTGGCGGACATCACGGTGTCCAACTTGGTGGTAGCAGTGATTCAAAAACCGGTACCGGCGCAGTTACCGGCCGGCGGCCGGTTACCGGTTTTTCCCGGTCGAATTTCGTTAAATTTTGCTTAAAAATCAATCGAAATTGGAAATTGGAAATTTGAATTTGCAAACTCCGGAAAAACCGGCCGGGATTTCAAATCCCGGCCCCCACCGGTAAACCGGTTACCGGCCGGTAACCGGCGGTTTACCGGCCGGGATTTCAATCCATGGGTGGTAGTATCATCGCAGCCGATGTAGAGATCCTCGACTGACGTCAGGGACATCCGCCTCATAAATATCTTCATCCTTGACCACCGAGATCACGACGTCATGAATCGAGCTGTCGTGCTTGCTCTTCGTAGCCCAGCGCACTGGGCGACGAGTGATGCACACCCGTGACACCCACTTGACGATGCTTTGGTGCACACCTTTGTGCTGTGTAGACGGAATGACATCAGCTAGCGTGACGGTGATTGGGGTGACACTAGCACCAGTCGTGCCTGGGACAGCGCCAACAAGCGAAGAGGTGGTTGTGGCTGCGTAAGTGGTTGTGGATGCCACCGACGCAGCAACAAGGGTGGACTTAACCATCAGCTCGTCGGCGTTTTGGATGGGACATGGCGATGTCAAGCACTTGGCAAGTGTCATCATGTCGCTGCTGGTGGGAACTATGAGTAGCTGGATGTCCATCCAGCAGCAGCCATTATAGATGCATCCGCTATGCATCGCTTCTTGAGCTTGAGCAACTTCGTTGCATGATTGAAAGGTGATGAGAGTCGCAACCCGGTCTGTCCTCTCGTACACGTACACATTATCCACCACTCCAAATGGATCAAACACTCGATGAAGCACTTCTTCGGTCGGTGGATAACGCACCTGGCTCACGATGACACGAAGAATACCTACTCTGGTTTTCTCCAGTGACTTGGCATTTCGTCGAACACCTTCTGGGCACTTGCGATGCATGTTGAGTCTGGAGGCAAAACCTTGCCATTGGAGGCAGCTGAGTTAGTAGGGGTTGGGGAAGGCATCGTCGACCCCAAGGCCTGCTTCATGTCCAGCTTCATGGTGTCCTTCAACTCATGGAGCTTCTTCATCAACCTTGCTTCCATGGCTTCCCACTTCTCGATCTCCACAGGATCCATGGATACCAATTCACTGGTAGCTAACCACCGTCTCGAATTCACTGGTAGCTAACCACCGTTTCCAATTCGTCCTCCAAATCGCGCTAACCTCGGTCAGGACTTATGGTGTTCGCGCAAGGCAATCACCAACCCACCCTTGGATTCACAGCACAAATCGAGAGAACAAGGACTCGTAGACGGCTCTGATACCATCTATCATGGCCTCGTCGCCGGCAGCAAGCCCAGATCGAGGCTAGATGAATTCGGCATCGCACAATCGACAAGAAAGGGGAGAACACAGGAAGGAGAAGGGGAAAGTTTGATTCAATTCATCTTGATAAGCTTCAGGTTACCAAGTCGGTTACCAGACTTGGGGATTTAATACACTGCCACTGAACCCATGGTCCAGGACTTAATCTGAAAATCTCTATGTATTAAATATATAAATAAAACACTATATATCTTCGTGATCGTAAATCATAAGACCAACGACTTCATAATTGTAAGAGTCATGAACTCTAAGGCTAACGACTCCCGTGGTTGTAAGAGTCGTAACCTCTGAAGTTAACGACCTCTGTGGTCGTTAGAGTTCCAGAGGTTACTTATAGGTACATTGGTCAGATGAGGTCCTGCATCTAGTCTCCGACCAGATGATTGCTCGTGCAAGCGATGAACTGACATCTGATTTGACTCTAAGCATATCCTTTACCATGTGATGAATAGAGCACATGTCGTTTTGACTTCATACTACGCGACGTTTCATGATTCTAAGACACTAGCGATAAACTACAATGCGGTTTAGTATCTCACAGACATTAAACCGCCAAACGGTTGACACTTCATCAACCGTCGCCTCGCTTCGACCAGTCGTGATACTCCCAACAGACGCCTATACCAGGATTAACTGCCGCCACTTTATCAACTCTCCCAACAGGTGCCTATACCAGGATTAACTGCCGCCACTTCATCAGCTATTTAAGGAAGGGTGCGAACGGTGGAAAGAGGATCGAAGCCAATTCGAAAAATCAACAGATGATTGGATTTCATCTAAAGTATCAGCATAGCAAGTACTGTGCTGAGTATAATTAGGATTAGTCCACTGCCTTGTCAAGTGCACCTCTTGTAAAGGATCCAGTTAATAGCAATAAAGAGCCGTCTCATCATCTCTCAAGAACTCTTTGCCATTTTCCTTTGTTTTATTTCGTAAGATCGGTGACTTGATCGTCGACAGCTGGCGCCGTCCATGGGGACGAAGGCATTGAGTTCTTAAGGTTTACTTCACTCAAGCATCCCTCATCCACTTTCTTTGCCTCATTATCGTTCATGCGAACATGACAGAGACTTGTGATGAGAAAAACTGGTTCGACTTGGCGGACTACTCCGACCTCGACATGGACGCATGCATCCGCACCATGGAAAAAATGAGATGTCATCATCATCCTCCTCCTCCATCGGCTCTCCAGTCGTAGAGATTGATGAAATCGACCGAATGGATGAGAATACACCGTCGCCATCAATGACGCTCTTAGAGGAACCGCTCGTTTCGACTAGTTCAGAACGTCTAAACGCCTCTACAAGCCCGGTCGACCCAACCGGCAAAAACGGCAACGGAAGCCCAACGCCACAATAAGAAAGTCCATGTACTCTCGATATTGTCATGGGCGACCAGTATTCGCCAATGGCTCCTATATATTCAGGGGGCCAACCGACATCCGGTAAAGGTGTCGATGAAGTTATCACCGATCGTAGGCCAAGTGGGCATGGTGAAACTCAGCATACGATTGACAATTTGCCAGATCAGGCTAAGTCCACCACAGAGCCCACCAGAGGCGGTAATCTCCGACCGCTCCCCATCATGAAGACTCCATGCAGAAGCACTGGAAGGCTCTCCCTTAGTTATGACGGGAGTTCATCGAAAGATCACTGCTGGCGTCACGAAGTTAACACAATCGGAGATACAAATCCAGATGACATACACAATCCCCATGGGTTAACTCGTCACCACTTGCTAGTGGAAATGGTAAGGACGCTCAAGCACCAACTACTGGAGGTAACCGAGCTGATAAACGTACATCTGTTAATTCATCTGTTCCTACCCCACCTCGAGTAAGGGGTCAGACGGGGACCATTGGAATGTCGAGGGAAAATTCACCTTCTCAAACACCCACTACAAGCGGGAATCCTCCACGACCTTCGGTAACAATGCAAAACCTTCAACGAGTCCGGGATATTCTGAATAATCCAGATCCCGCTTTAGCAGGAACTCCAGGTTTTGCTCAGCTTGCAGGTCAGGTGTCGGAGATCCTCCAACAAACCATGCGGCGTACAAAAATGTACCGGGAGAAAAGGAATTCACAAAGTCACATAATGACTTCATCCCAGCGCTCCTCTCTCAGTAGGGGACAGTATGGTCGAGTGGAGGACTAATAAACACCAAGGACCCCTCGTAGGTTCCGACCAGGAAATCACGATGGAAGACGACTCTTCACGACAGCCACTCCTCCTCATCAAGAGGAACGACCGCTTAATTCAGGCAATCTCAGGCATCATCTGAACCAAGTAGGTGGTCAAAGACATTATCATAACATCCACGACCGAATTGCAACACCGTATCCTAGCTATGCAAATATGAGGAGCCGATCCCCAACTGATTACAATCCGACTCCTTTTCAGAGAAGGTGCCACGATTCCACTACAGGCTGCTGAGCATTTTCAGTAGGTCTCCAAGCTATTCATTGGCCGGACAGGTTCCGACCAGCCAGCATAGAAAAGTTTAATGGGACTCATAACCCATTAGAATTTCTTCAAATTTATACTTCCACCATCAAAGTTGCTGTTGGCAACGACAATGTGGTAGCAAATTACTTGCCCATGGTCCTTGAAGGGTCAGCCCGCTTGTGGTTGCTCAACCTACCAGTCGGATCTATCTATACTTGGGAGCAGCCCTGCGATACTCTGATCGCCAACTTTCAAGGGACGTATGATCGTCCCAGGAAGGAAGATGATCTTCATCGGATGAAGTAAAAACCAAGAAACTCTTCGACAATATATCAAGAGATTCAGTGAGGTTCGAAATTCTATCCCAGAGATCGCAGTATGTTCTGTTATTCAGGCTTTTATAGTAGGATCGCTGGTTTACATAGGATATTGAAATAAATCCTCCACGGACAACCGTCAAACTTTTCCACATGGTAGACAAGTATGCGGCCGCTAGTGAAACTGTCGAATGAAGCGATGCTATTGATCGAAAGGATAAAAATTCCCAGTCAGGCCTGGAGAAACAAGAGAAGAAAAGTAAGAAGTCTCTCAAGAACAAGAAGTAATCGCAAGCCCGATAACAAGGAAGTCCTTGCGATTCCCGAAAAGTTTACCAAGGGCAAGAGAGACTTCACTGGTCAGAATAAGGCTAAGGCTCAGACCAGCGATTACAAGAAAAATAAGAAGTGATGTCCACTTCACCAGGCTGCAGGGCATGATTTGCGCACCTACCGGGCGTGGCAAAAGAAACTGGAAGATTACTACTCAGGTAAAGTTCCCTTCCCCTCCATAATGAACTCAGAGAACCAATATCTAATAAGGACAAAGTTGGCGATGAAGAGATGGAGTACTAGGAGCCGCAACACACAGTCTATACGATTTTTGGTGGATCCTTATCGTACGAGTCAAAACGTCATCTTAAGGCCGTAGAGCGGAAGGTGAACTTTGCCGAGTCTCCGATCACTGTCGAGCCATCCAAGTGGTCAGAAACTGTAATCTCCTTCAGCAAAGAAGACTGCCCCATCCCGTCGACTCAACCAGGTAGGTTTCCTATCGTAGTTGAACATACTATTAACAATTGTAAAGTTAATCGAGTCTTAATAGATGGAGGTAGTTCTTTGAATATTTTATTTACAGGAGCATTGGAAGAGATGCAAATTTCCAAGTTTAAGGTAAAACCCGTGAAATATGCCTTCCACGACATAGTTCCTAGTTCTACCGCAAAATCGATAGGACAACTATCCCTACCAGTTACATTCAGAAGACCCGACAATTTTCGAACAAAAAGGTTCCATTTGATTGGTAGATTTCGAAACCGCATATAATGGAATCCTTGATCGTCCGACTTTAACAAAATTTCTGATAGACACGCACTACGGTTATCAAAGTTTGAAAATACCAGGACCGAAGGGAGCCATCACGGTTTGAGGAGATCGAAAAATGACTTATGCATGTGATCAGAAATCCTTAGAACTAGTCGATGAACTTTCGATCAGAGAAATTAATCCGCCCGCCATGCAGGTCAAGCAGTCAAGGCTAAAGATAGCTCTAAAGCCTTCCGACCAGACCAAGGAGGTACCACTCGGCAAAGGCGTTCCTCTGGAAGGTACCAACGCACCATCTGGCTCAAGAAACGCTGATGCGTTCGCCCAAAAGGTACTAGTCGGGGCAGGACTCGACCCCAAATAGGAAGAGTCGATCGTCTTCTTCCTTCGAGCAAACCAGGACGTATTCGCCTAGCAGGTGTCCGACATGCCCAGAGTACCCGCACAGGCTAGCTCTCCAGCCTGATAAAAAACTGATCATGTAGAAGCTAAAATGTTTTGCATCCGAACGAAAGGAGTCAATCCGGCTGGAGATCGATAAGCTCCTCAAGGTTGGATTCATTCGTGAAGTTGACCACCCAGAGTGGCTCGCCAACCCTGTAATGGTTAGAAAAAATAATAGAAAATGATGAATGTGTATTGACTTCATAGATCTTAATAAAGCTTATCCAAAAAGGATGACTTTCCCATTCCACACATTGATCAGCTTATAGACTCTACTTCCGGGTGCGAGTTGTAAAGTTTTTTAGATGCGTACTCAGGGTACCACCAGATTAATATGAGTAAAGATGATGAAGAGAAAACTTCCTTCATCACTCCATATGGCACTTATTGCTATGTTAAGATGTCATTTGGTCTCACAAACGCTGGCGCAACTTTTCAAAGATTGATGAAAAAAAACCTTCAATCCTCAGATTGGTCGAAATTTAGAAGCTTACGTTGATGACCTAGTCGTGAAAAGAATCAACGCTAGTGACCATATTTTCGACCTGCACGAGACTTTCAATAACTCAAGAAGACATAACCTTAAGTTAAATAAAAAAGTGTGTATTTGGAGTTTTTTCAGAAAAATTTCTTGGATTTCTAGTTTTAGCTAGAGGTATTGAAGCAAACCCAGTAAAAATATCGGTCATCGACCAGATGCGCCCTCCGACCACAAAGAAGGGAGTCCAAAAACTAACCGGGTGTATGGCAGCGTTAAGTTATTTCATATCACGGTTAGGGGAGAAAGGATTACCTTTCTTCAAACTTCTTCGAAAACATGGAAGTTTCGAGTGGACTAAGGAAGTAGACGATGCCTTTAAAAAATTTAAGAAGTACCTTACAAGTACCTCGATCTTAGTTTTTTCAAGATTGAGAGAAACATTGCTGATTTACGTGGCTGCAATGCCACAGACTGTAAGTGGTGTACTGGTCGTAGAACGTGATAACGTCTAACGACCGGTGTATTACGTAAGTGAAGTCTTACATTGACCAAAGGAAAGATACCCACAGGTACAAAAGTTGCTCTATGACCTCCTTATGTCTTCAAGGAAACTAAGGTATTACTTTCAAGATCACAAGGTGGTCGTACTAACCGGATACCCCCTTGGTCAAGTTCTCGGAAACATGTAATCATCAGTCCGAATAGCAAAATGTGCGGTCGAGCTTGGGGCGTTCGACCTCCATTTCATCTCACGAACAACAATCAAGTCACAAGAAATAGCAGAATTCAATGTCGAGTGGACAAACCCTGAACCTACCCAAGGGCCCAAGTACGAACACCACGACGAGTGGACAATGTACTTTGACAGTTCCTTGATGCTTAAAGGCTCGGGGGCTGGAGTCGTCCTAATCTCCCCTATTGGAGAACATATCAAATATGCCATTCAGCTAAACTTTCCTGCAAAAAATAATATGACAGAATACGAAGGTTTGTTGCCATGACTCTGAGTATCCAAAGTGCTCGGGATTCATAAATTACTAGTGAAAGGCGATTCTCAACTAGTAGCGAATCAAATCGAGAAAAAGTATCAATGTTCAAGTACCAAGATGTCATCTTATCTGGCGGAAGTACAGAAACTCGAAAAGTACTTCTTCGGTTTTCAGATCCAACATATTCCTAGAAAGAAAATTTTTCTAGTAGACCAGTTGGTATGGATGGCCTCCACATGGTCACTTGTCCCATCTGGATTTTTTCTCGAGCAACTCGATTCACCCTCGGTGGTTGAGCATTCCAAGGACCTAGATGTTCCAATAGAGATATTACAAATCGATCCTACGAACATGGATGCTCCACAGGAGTTCGTCACGTATGACCCCGGTAGAGTTTGGATGACGTCAATCTACAATTATCTTCAGCATGACATTATTCTGAAGATGATGTAGAGGCTGATCATATTGCTCGAAAAGCCTAATCACACACTCTGATAGAATGTACCTTATATAAACGAGGATATCACAAAGTATTGATGAGATGCATATCTCAAACGGATGGCATTACATTGCTATCTGAATTCATAGAGGAGTCTGTAGAGCACATCATTCCTACAGAACACTGGTCGGTAAAACCTTCAGGCAAGGATACTACTGGCTAACTGCCCTTCATGATGCAAAGGAGCTCATGACAAAGTGCGTACAATGTCACTTTCGTAGTCAACAAGCACATCTTCCAACACAAGCTTTGTAAAAAATACCTCTTTCTTGGCCTTTTGCCACTTGGGGCTAGACATTTTGAGACCTTTCCCAAGAGCACTCGTGGGCTTCGAATTCTTTTTTATCATGATTGACACGCTTACCAAATGGATAGAAGCCGAGTCAGTTGTTAAAATAACAACTGAAGTTGCTAAGAGATTTCTCACAAAAATATGATCACACGATTTGGTGTACACAGTCGTATAATCACAGATAACGGTGCCCAATTCTCTAGTGAAATTTTTCAAGAATTCTTCACTTCAACATTCTGTTCTACTCTTGTTTGGCTACTAGTTGAGACACGGAAAGCCTCCTAATCGAAGCCTCTCCTCTCTACACGTGGTTCTGTCCACTGGAAGGAGCTTCCTAGCGACGATCCTTTTCTTACGATCTTCGCTTCGAGTCGGACTTGCGCATGAGCACATTTCGTGGAGTGTTTCTCATATCTTCCATTCTTAGCAATCATTACAACCAGTTTTGGATACTACATATAAATAAGACCACTTATCATTTATTGCATACACACTTGCATATTTTCTTTCTCATCACGACAAGTTTTATCTTCCGACCATGTAATCTATTATTTGGTATTTTGATTATAGAAAACAGATCTACAACTAGTTGAAGTCACACACTGGTTCCGACCACAGTTGATGTCCTAGTATTAATATGATCAGCTTTTCTCATATAATCAGCATACACTATCAGAAAGAGGGGGAGGGAGAGGGGAAGGCGAGGGGGCGCACGGCGGCGGCGGCACGAGAATGAGGGAAGGGAGGGGGCGGGCTCGGGCGGCACCGGGGTGAGGGAGGAGCCGGAGGCGGAGACGAAAGGTGGAGGCGACGGCGACGGCAACAACAACGGCTCCAAGAAAGAAGAGGCGGCAGAGGGGCCGGCACTTCGACTCAGGGAGAGAGAAGGAGAAGGAGGCGAGGCGGGGGGGAAAAGAGGGGGCGGGGCCGGTTTAAATAGCCGCGGGGAGGGGAAGAGGCGGAGGGGCTGCCACTGGAAGACGGGGAGGAGAACCGGGCGGGAGCGCAGGCGTCAGGCGGCGCCGGAGGAAGCGGAGTCGGGCGGCGCGGTTGGTCTGCGCCACGTCGCGGACACGGCAGACACGATCGTGGCGCCGGAGGGAAAGCGAGGAGGAGAGGGAAGGGGTCCGGCGGCGGCGGTGGGCCGGTGGAGCGGGCCGGGCTAGGGGAAGACCGGGCCGAACGGAGCCCAATCCAAGGTAAGATTTGATATTCAAATTTTTTGATTTGAAAATTTTGAAAACCAAAAATCCAAATGTTGATTGAAAATTTTGAGAATGTTACAACACCACTGGCGATCAGGGATGGAAATCAACTGGATGATTAATTAGAAAAATGTTTATAGAGTTATCCAGTCAGGCACACAAGCCATAGAGCGGCTCGGCTCAGTGACTGCTGCTGCCCGTGCGGCGCACGCACGCTGAGGACGCGACGGCGGCCGGCCGGCAGCGAGCACAGCCAGCAGCACATGCGTCACAGCAATGGCACCAAGCACGCGGCAACGGCTCGGCCACCACGCTGCGGTGGTCTCGGCCATCAACGAAAACACTAAGAAAAATTTATCGGACGAAAATTCTGAATTGAAATTTGAATTTCTCAGATGCAAAGATGTAATTTATCTAAATTTTGAATTTAGATGAAAAATAAATAAATCTGAATTTTTTTTGCTGGATATAAAAATATATCAGACTTCAATAATAACACCGGTAACCGACGAAATTTTGACAATAAAATTTTTATTGTCGACCATGCGTAACACACGGCGGCGGCCTCGGCTCCGCTCCCAGCAAGGAAGACGAAGCCCACGACGACCTGCCTTGCCTGTTCTTGCCTGTCACACGGAGATAAAGCCAGGGAGGGTGGCGCAACACACCAGTGGTCCTCACGCCCGCAGCGACGACGGTGACCCGCACGCTGGCGGTGGCAGCGCCTCCAGGAACCCAGATGGGATTTTGGGAGAGGGAGAAGAATCAGTTTTTTTTTTCTTTACCTTTTGGAGAATACGTGGAAGAGATTTCAGAATTCTGAATTTGGGTAGAGTATACAGGCAAAAGTTATATCCGAAATTTCTGGGATTTTTGTTGGGATAATTCTTTTGTATTTTTGGATTTTGAGAAATTAAGTGTGTTACAATTATGTACTTACTGAGTTGTGGATTCACCTTTGCTTTGTTATTGCTTTTAGATGGACAATGACGGTGTTATGCATGGGATAGAGTAGCACATATGCATCATATGCAAATACTACAAAGATATTGTTTATTTTAGTGTGCTTTCATTAAATCTAGATATATGACATAATCAGCGTAAGGTATGAAAACACCTTTCACCTGTTGGTATGTGATGTGAAGTATCATTGTCTATAAATTTAGACTAGTCTTAGGGCCTATTTGGAAGAGGTGGATTCCTCTAGGAATTTTTATGATTTAATTTAAATTGTGCTTTGCTCACTCAGAAATATATATCCGTGTGTATGCCATGTCAGTGAAAATTGTACACATCGATGTTACGTGAATGAAAACCATGGTGGTTTAGGGTGAGCGGTGGTTTTGGCCTAATTTGAGAGTTCGAGGTGTCAAATGCCCAGTTTTAAAGTTGATGCTTGATTTCTGGAATCAGCAAATAGTTGAAGCGTAAAATGTAATTATTCATTAATGAAACAATCATGTTAACTCAAAATTGTCTTTTCAGTGATTATTATTAAATAAGGTTTACGTGCTCCTTATTTTATTCTGATATTGGTAAGAACAATTGAAATTTTAACGGATCGGTAGGGTCGGTTTGGCCGAAAATCAAAATTTCCGTTCGAAATTTTCGAATCAAATTTTGATTAAAAAAATCGGCCAAAAATCGCTGAAATCAGTTGAAATTTGTGGAAAATATCAGCTGAAATTTTTAAAATAAATTTCGACATAAATTTCTTCTATATTTGATAAAATTCATGCAAAAATATATTCTAAACCAGTTTGAAAATTTATCGGACCGATAGAAACGATTCGACCGAAATTTTGAACTATGTCTGACCAACTAAATTTGTCTTGGTTGCAACAGTTTTCTGACTGAATGGCAACTGACCAAGGGAGAATAGTGGTCGACGAGGACGCTGGATGTATGGCCAACTCCGCCGTGACTCAATCCAGCGAGTGCTCCTTTCTATTTTGTACTGACGTAATGAGCACTGAGGCCGAAGATTACACTCCTCTCTTCAAGTTGAGTTCCTGGTGCCTCTCTTTTCTATTGGACTCTACCGTTTGGACAGTGATCGCTTCCATGCTCATCCTCCTCCATTTCTTCTCCGAGAGTTCTATTCTACAGAAGTTTTCTCTAGCTTGTGTGCGAACCTCTTTCACGACATGGATGAGGAGGTGCTTGTTATTTATCGCAAAGGCAATGGAGTAGGGACACTATGTCGTAACTCACAACATAAGTGATTCACCAACCATGCGAATGTTTTGATGTATAAAATGAACACGCATAGGCGTTGCTACTAGGACCTACCTAACTGTGTGTGTTCTTTGAAATAAACCAGTAACATCAATACTAACCGTAGATGCAGTAGAGCGATCACCAAACCTGAAGACAGCCTGTGCTACAGGCATACACGGCCTCTCCTCCCTCGTGTTTTAACTGTTGAGGAATCGTCGCTGACGAGTTCAGTTCGAACGATTACCTCTTAGATAAATCCAGAATCGTAAGAACAATACAAGAACACAAGAACAAAATAATAGATTGAACACAGAGATATGAGGGGACTCCTACCAAGTCTGCCTGGCCTAAGCCTGATTTCTTAACACTCCCCCTTGGGCACTCATCCACCGTGTTCATATCTCGTTAAAACTTCATAAAAACCCAGTGGGATAAATTTGAAGAAAGAGTACATGCAACTCGTTCTGCTGTGCTACACAAATTGCCTCATTAAAAATCTTAGCCGAGAAACTTCAGGAAAACTCGTTAAGGGAAAAAAGTACAATCCACCTAATTTCATTTAATCTCCAAGATTTATTCTTTAGGTACTCGATCTTCGTGATCAAGCTTTAATAAAGAGTTAGTGAAGATTCTCCTCAATTCTGCACTTCTCTAAGTCTTATCATTCCAATTCCACGTATACATCTTTCAAAACTAGACACTGGAAGTGACTTAGTGGATAAATCTGCAAGAGTTTCACGTGACTTACTATGCAGTACTTTAATTTCGTCCATCTTTTGCAATTCATGAGCATAGAAGAACTTGAGGTTAATATGCTTAGTGAGGGAACTCTTTACATGACCCATATGCACTTGTGCAACACAAGCTGCATTATGTTCATAGATAATAGTGAGGTTTTGTACGGTATTCAGTCCATATGACTGTTGGATGTGGTGAATCATCCACCAAAGCCAAAAATATTCTCGTGAGTTCTCGTACAATGCTATGATTTCCGAGTGGTTCATCGAAGAAGATACAAGACTTTGCTTAGACAATTTCTATGAAATTACAGTTCCACCACATAGGAATACATAGTCTATTTGCGACTTGGCTGTATGCGGGTCTGACAGGTATCCGGCATCTGCATAGCCAGTCATAGTTAGGTCTTGGTTCTTTCTGTAGAACAGACCGAGATTATTGCTTCCTTGGAGGTATCGTAAGATGTCTATTATTACTTGTCAATGCCTTTTGGTAGGTTCTGCACTATACCTTGTTAGTAGGCTCACGGCAAATGCAATGTCCGGTCTAGTATAATTTGTTAGATACATGAGTGCTCCTACTGTACTCAAGTACATGAATTCTGGTCACAGGACTTCCTCCCCCTCTTCTTTAGGTCTGTACGAGTTATTGTCTTGCTACAATGATCTATTGATCATTGTCACTTTCAATGGATATGTATTTTCAAAGTCGAACCGTTCAAACACTTTCTGAGTGTAGGTTGATTGATGTACCAAAATCCCTTTAGTGATATGCTCAAGCTGTAAGCCTAGGCAATATTTGGTTTAATCCAAGTCTTTCATTTCGAACCCGACTCTAGGTAAGAGCTTACTTTCTTAACGTCATCTAGGGTCCGATGATATTCAGATCATCTACATACACTAAGATTATACATAATTCATCCTGAGATCGCCGTATTCTTGCATAGAAAGTCGCTTAAGCGATTATACCACATTCTGCCTAATTGATTTAGTCCATACAACGACTTTCTTAGTTGCATACTGTATAGATTTCTATTTGCTTTGTCTTGGTTCTGGACAGGGATACCTTCAGGTACCTTCATATAAATGTATGAATTCAAGTTTTCATAAAGGGATGTAGTTACCACATCTATCAATTTCATTTCTAAATTCAAGTTTACTGTCATTGAGATTAAATATATAAAGGTAGTTCCTCCCATGACCGAGGAATAGGTTTCTTCATAATCTACTCCTGGTCGTTGAGTGAAACCTTGTGCAACGAGTCTTACTTTATGTCTTACGACTTCATTGTTTTCATTTTCCTTTCAAACAAATACTCACTTATACCCTACGGGGTGCACATAGGGAGGCGTGCGGCTTACAGGACCAAAAACCTCTCTTTTATTAAGAGATAATAATTATGCTTCTATTGCCTTCTTCTAATCTTCCCAATCTGATCTTTTCTTACGTTCAGCGAGCGATGCAGGCTCTGGATCAAGATCGATGATTGTAGCAATTTTCTTTACAAAATAAATATCGACATTGGTTGTTGTTCTATTCATATATTCTCCCGTAGTCACACAATTTATAGCTATTTCTTCATGGAGTGATACTTCTAATGCTTCTACTTGCTCACCACTGCTTCCAATTGCGGGGGTATATCCCTTTAGTTTTTCAGCTCCGATGTGTGTGCACACATCCATGCTAATGTCTCCCTCTATGGGAATATTCAAATCCGGTATGCCTTTTTATTGAAGGTTCCATACTGGTGTCAGGTCTTAACTAACTCCCCTTCTGGTTGTGGGAAACTTCAGTGATCGGCTATGTCAAGTCCTTCTTATCCTTTTTCGCTAGGCATCCCCGGTTACTTGGGATTCGAGGGGTCAGAGTTCTCGTGCTCTTATTTGAGGTCTTTGGACGGGATTAGGGGTACCTTCTATTTTCTTTGTTATTTTAACACTATCCGGTGCATTGCGTGCAATTATATGCGATTTGGTCACGTTCTTCAAATAACTAAAGTGGACAGGAAGTTGATTTGCTAATGCGTGCAGATACAGGGGCTGGATAGGACCGTAAATGTCTCCTTGGATACGGTCCAAGAATGCATGGATTTCATCCTTTACTTTTAGAGTAGAAGATCTAGTAATTAATTTTCCAGTGACACATGTGGGGCATACAAAATCTTCCTGATTTGAAAAATTCTTTACATTGACATTATGTCTCTGAGGATTGGTAATTTTATTTCTCATCATCCTAAGACCGGGGTGGCCTAATTTACCATGCCAGAGACAGAAATGTTCAGAGCTTCTAAAAATGATTTCAGGACAATACAGGCTGCATGTGCCTTAATATTAGTGCAGTATATCCCAGATTCATAGGAAGGAAGTCGCTCTAATACCCTTTTTCTATTTTCTTCACGCTTTGTAATGAGCAGGTATTCCTTACCATACTCTTCTTTGGTCTCTACGTGGAGACCGTTAGAGCGAATATCTTTAAAGTTTAAGAGAGTTATAGTCGATTCTAGGTACAACAATGCTTCTTCAGTGACTAATGTTGTGCCCATCGGGAGTATAATTGTGGCTCTTCTAGGCCTATTATACAAGTATCGCTGCCTATGATTGTCGTAAGTGTGGATATCGTGAGGATATATGCATGATCTTAAAATGATGAGTCAATTGGCAATGGCATTGTTGGTTTGCAAAATCTCGAGATTTCGGGTTTGCTTCAGTTCTGTCAGACCACAGGCGGTCTGACCGGTGGCATCGGCGGTCCGACCGCCCGAGGAGCGGTCCGACCGGCCGTGTGTGCCGGTCCGACCGGGTATGGTTCAAAGTGGGTTTTGAAGCTCAGCCAAAAATAGGATGTGTAGGCAAGTGAGGGGAGTCTCCTGGATGTGATCACATAATTTTTTAGAGCTCGCAGTCAAAAGTTGTATTCATTTGAAAATTCCAGAAGGTTTCGGATTTTCGAGATGAAAATTTGGCTAAGTCATTTCGGGCCTAAAATCGGTCGGACCAGCTGTGTGGGGGCGGTCAGACCGCCGATCACTTGGAACTTAGCCTTTTTGGCATTGTTGTGTTTGGAATGTGTTTAATGTATGGAGTTCAATGCTTTATTGTTGCATATTGCATTGTTGAACTAACGTGGGTCAAGTTGTGGAGAATTTGTTCCCGAAGACGATTTCTTTGTCTATTGCTGTGCAGGTGGCTTGCAGGTCAACGACGTCAACGGTGAGGTGGATCAGGACTACGCTTGGAGAGCTGAGGTCCAGAACGATCATGGATGCCGGGTGAGGTCGTGTGACTCAAGCAGGGTGCAGAATGGGCAAGATGGATCGAACGGGCAGTTCGTGGCAGCTGGTTGGATCAGGCGGTGCGGAAGTCGGTGCAAGTCTCTGGGAGGTTCCGATGGGATTCGGACGGGAGAGACTTGCCGGCATGATGAGAGCCGCTGATCAACCTACACGTGGTGAAGCAGGCGATTGCTTCAACAGATATGTGTGAGTGGGTCCCCTGTGTGTGTGGGTCTTCATGGGAGCCCATAAGTGAAACCCTAGGCCTCTCCTATAAATAGAAAGGGGGGAGATGGAAAAACCCCCCAAGCACTCAAGCCCTCATTTGCAAAATCTCTTGTTAGGGTTAGGGTTTGGAGAGGAGAGGAGAGGAGAGGAAGATTGTATGTGTGCTCTTTGTTGAGCTCTTGTCCTCCTCGAGGGAGTGGCTTTGTAAGCATCTTGTTGGATCAATCAATCTTGTGATGCTTGCTTAAGAGATCGATTGTCTCTTTTGTGTTCTTCTCTCTTTTGATGGTTTTGATACTTCCTTGATTCAAGTGTTTATGCTTGGTCTCTTGACCGATTTTATCTTGCTTTGATGTGTGGGAATACTCCTAGAATCATCTAGATCATCAACCCCCCTACAAGCAAGTCTTGGATCAAGATTTTCATATTTCTAGGTTTTGGAACACTTCTTTGGTAAAACCTTAAGAGATCGTTTCTTTGAAGTGGATCTGGACGATCGTCGCTAGAAATAGGACTCAGATATCCTCAGGGAGGTGTGCTCCAAATTTGGTCAAGTTTCATTGGTTGAATCAAAAGTTGGACCAATTTTTGTTTTGGATTTGGGCATTGTGCATTGCCTCTGGACTAAATCGGTCCGACCGATTTCTCACCGCCGTCCGAGCCACAATGATCGACCACAACTCTCAATGTCCGATCGCGAGCGATCGGACCGCCAGATCTACAGCGGTCCGACTAGTCCAGTGAGATCAACTCTCCTTGTTTGAGTCTTGTGGTTAAGGGGGTAATTGAATTCAGCACAAGGCATCCTCTGTGCATTTACTGATCTTCTTAGCTTTCATAGCTAGAGGAGAAAAGTGCGTGTTGAATTTTGATTAAGGCGAAAAATTGAGAAAGCGCCTATTCACCCCCCTCTAGTCGCCTTTACGGTCCTACAGTAAGACTACTAACATTCCTACTGATCGACTGAAAAATTTCTCTCTCTCTCAAGATGGTATTCGTTTTGCCACTATCTGCTAAGCACACTTCCTCGATAGGGCACCACACGCGTTCTGATATATAAAGTATTTATTAATATGGGGTAGGAAGCAATCCATACACATAAATAAAGTCTTGCATGACTCATCATAAGAATTTAGTGCTTTGCTCTCCTAAAGTTTACAACCATTTTTCAAAAATTCAATGTTATATCACAACCGTAAACTGCAAATTACTATATAAAAATCTAAGTGCAATGCATGCACTAGATCAAATCATCGAAGTATGAAGAAACTTTTACCTGGATCTGCTCCATGTCTACTTTCTCTTTTTCGGCAACTACGGCTGCTACCGTTGCGATGTCCAAAGAAGGTGTGATGGGGGCTGTTAATAGGCTGTACACATCCATGGGTGCAACCCATGATTGTGGATCCCCTGTGCCTGTAATGACGAGGTGTGCTTCATGATGTAATTTGCCCTTCTTCTTAGACTTGAAAGCATCAATCACATGTTGTGGCTCACGACAAACACGTGACCAATGTTCATTTGTAGCAATTTTGGTCCTGCTGACCATAGGGCTTCTCATCGCACTTCTTTTGTCCGCCCATTTTGGCTTGAGCATTCTACTTGGTCTTGTGACCTATGACTGTACCTTTCTTGCCTCTTTCTTTTGAGAGAGGCTTCCTCACATTGTATGTAGCTGCTAGCATTGACTTCATGGCCAACATTGCTACTAGGCTGTTGTGAGATGTAATTTTTTTGAGAACATCATCTTGAGCTTCCGCAACTAGCATGATGTCAATCAATTCATCATACTCCTTATAGTTGTCCAGACAATAGTTGTGTGCGGATTGCACCGCGTTTGAGTGAAAGGTAGAGAGAGTTTTCTTGAACTTTTGCTCATCTGTGATTACCTTATCACAGAACTGAAGACTTGTACAAATTCTGTGCAAAGCAGAATTGTACTCCCCACGGTCATATAGTCAGCAAAACGTAGTCAGTTCCATTAGTGCTCTACCCGAGGAAGAATGGTGTACTTCAGCTTCTCGAACCGTTTTTCAGTGCGGTCCATAAAGCTAGTGCGTTCTTCTCCGCCATATACTCATTCTTGAGCGTTAGGCAGAGATGGTGTTTGAGGAAATGAACCGCTTGATCATTTTCCTCAGTAGTTGAAGTGGCATCCTTCAAGGTGCCAAGTCCAATAGCAACATGGAGCTTCTTGGCTCGAAGTACGATCTCGACGATCCCTAAGTCTGGTAATTGTGGTCACGCTGATCCAGTTCTTCGAACTCCCAGTTTGTAATGCCAGTCATCTGCATATTCTTCCAAAGAGTTCATAAGATTACTACTGGTAATTTTCATAAAATAGTTGCAAAAATTCTCATAATATTTTCGTATTTTTCATGCATTTTTCATTATTTATTGCTATTTTCAATGATTAAAAGTAATATAAACAATCACAGATTATAAAATAGTAAATACAATACATAAATTGTATTGAAATAATAATAACTAAGCTAAACATGCTTCAAATGCTAAAACTGGTTCAAAAATTGAATTTACGAGCCCCTTTTTTGCTGGAAAATAAATTTTCGGCGAATTCTACAATTTCCAGCGGCGAAACCGCTAATTTTCTATTCCGGGAAAAAAATTTCCCATAATTTTCAGATCTTCCGAGGGCCTTTTTGCAAAAACCAAGATTTTCCATATTTCTTTTTCCTTTTTTCTTTTCTTTCTAGCTGGGCCGTCCAATTTGGCCTTTCCTTTCCTGACCACCCTTCTTGGGCCCAATCCGGCCCACCCAGCCGGCTCAAGAGGACGTGGGGGTATGGTTTCCCTACCCCCTATTCAGCAGTGGCGCGACACTTTGAGCGCAAGCCCGTGCGGGGGAAGGGGGCGACGCAGAGCGACGCGGGCCGTCAAGTGATCGGTTGCATGCGCGCGAGGGCCGAGGTGCCGCAGTCACCGCCGACGGGGGGTTGCGCGGCGACGACTACTAGCGGCGCCACTTGTCGGGGGTGACACATGGCGGGTGGCATCGTGCGCAGATCCGGCCGGCGCGGCGGGCGCGGCAAGAGAGGCTGGGGCCGATCGCCGGCGATGTAGCCCGCCTCGTGCCGATGGTGGTGTACCCGTGCGGCACCGACGCTATCCCCTTCTTCCCCCTTTTTTTTCCTCTTTTTGATTCGGCTAGTGCCGTGGCCGTGCGGGGCCGGCGTGGTGGTCGTACACGACCAGTGACGCTGCGGTCGTGCAAAACCAGCGGTGGTCGTACAGGACCATGCATCGTGCTGGCTGTATGGCGGTGGTGCGTCGATTTCAGGTGGCGCGTGTCCAGGTAGTGGATGGCCCTGCTGCAGGCCAGTGGCAGTGTGGGGGGAGTCCGTGCAGGGGCGGCGCCGGCCGGTGGAGATGCGACCACAGGCCAGCGCTGGCTCTAGGCCGTCCAGGGCCGTCAGCAGATTTTTTTTTTCAATTTGTGCATACGAGTACTACTGTTCATTTGAGTACTACTATTCATCTGGGTACTATTGTTCATGCACAATCCATCGATCGGCTTGGCCGGCGACTTTAAGTCGGCTCGCGGTAGATTAGAACGTATTTACAATCTACAACACAATCATCATCTACTCGTCTATGCAATCTACCGATCGGCATTATGCGGTGACTTCAAGTCGGCTCGAGGTAGATTAGAGTGGATTTGCACCGTAGGATAAAACAATCTAGAAAGCAACAATTGCGGAATTGGAAGCGATCTAGAAAAAACGATTCGATCTACGAGTGTCGTTCTTCGACGGTTACCTTTCGATCCGAGGAGAGTCGATCATGCTGATAACGTGTTGAGGAACTATCGCTAGCGAGTTCAGTTCGAGCGATTACCTCATAGACAAACTCAGAATCGTAAGAACAATATAAGAACACAAGAACAGAATAATAGATTGAACACAGAGATATGAGGGGACTTCTAGCTTCTCTTTATTACTTTTCTATAAACTGTAGTACACTAGCTGGGGTCCGCCCTTTGTATAGTCTACTGAAAGGATGAGGAGTCTATCATGGGCTAGGCCTGCCTGGCTTAGGCCCAATTTCTTAACATTAACAAATCTACCACACTAGTAATTGTCCCTGAGTTTAATTAAAGAAATGGGTTTGCTAATTTTCAGTTGTCTGAATTTTTTTTATCCATCAGTCACCTACAGTTGCACGGTATTTAGCCTAAAATTACAGTACCATGTAATGTGTAATTTTAGCACAACACTACTGCAACTTTTAGTTCTATTTGTTTTTGTATTTGTAGAGTTCACCTAGATTTACTTTTGTTTAGTTTAGAAAAAAAAAATTGTAGAGTTAACCTATATTTACTTTTGTCTAGTTTAGATTTTTTTATCTCAACACATAAACTTATGGTATCCATTATATCAAAATCCCATAGCTAAGAAAGGTGACTGATGGATAATGAAATTCCAGTCACCTGAAGCATAGACGCTCTCTTCTATATTTATTCCATGTAACAGATCTAATATATTTTTAATTAATTTGCATCATTATAATCTGAACCTAGAAAAATAAGTGGTAGATTTCTCTTTTTTTTCTCCGGGTTAATGTGAAATTTCTAGAGAGAGAGAGAATGTGGATCGAAGCGTCTACTAACATTGTTTTATTAACACGGTAGATGATACGACATTTGTAGATTTTGCCTTTAAATTAGCACTCAGGTTTTTCTAATGACAGTGGCATTAGTAAATTTGGGACAAGCAAGCGTGCCCAGCAAGTAGAGTTGTACATACGCTCACACTATGGTGTAGCAGTTTGGTCTTTACTTAATAGTACTAGCATCTTTACTCTGGTCTGTATATTGTATAACCTTCGGATAGTTGGTGACTATTGCTGCTTAATTTGAGTTACTACCACGAACGAGTGCACCCAGGGGCTGAGAGAAGGGGCTGGTCCTCTCCATAAATTTTGATTCCCTTTCATTGAGATATAAGATCATTGGAATTTTGCTATGAGTAAAACCCTACTTATTCAATTATGTGATTAAGTAATAGTTAAGGTGAAACTAAAAATCCTAGGAGTTAATTTGTAGTATGTGAACCCATCTTATGTAGCATCTAGATTCTATTTTCTTTCCAAATTTTTCAGCTAATATTGAGTCTAATTTGGACCACACAGGTGCATCATATTTAATCTATCTGCATTCTTAGACCTTGATCAAGCACTGCTTCTTTGTCTCTAGCTTATGTCGCACCGTCCATGACTCGGTTAAACGTCCATGTGCCTCGAACTCCACCAAACTCAACTTATCATCTATCATGCTCATAATTTGTGTTATATTTCATTTTTTATATAAAAATTTTCCTCTTAAGAAAACTTTATTTTTAATAAATTACTTAAAGCGTCTACACCATGTTAGTATAATAACAAATTCATATCTCTCTCGAGCTCTCGGCCCCTGTAGCCCAATCCCGACTCCGCCCCCGAGTGCACCTACGCATCACTGCCCATATAAGCTTTTGCTAATCTCCATGTAACATCGAAAACCAGGCCACCAACCAACCTCATCTCTTTTACAAGATCAGAGGCCAAGGGAGTGAATAAAACAGGAGAACGATCGAGAATAGCGGGTGACATGAACAATACGGAGACTAACTAAGGTCCAATAGGAAAGGGAGGCATCAGGAGCTCAGGTTCCCGAGTTACGAAGGCCTTGCGCAACATGCCCAAGCATCCCCCGGAAAAACAACAGGAAGCAGCGGCCGGTAGACGCCCCGACACTAGGGTGTTGCAGCAGGTGTGCGAGACTCGTCGTAACTTGGCTGCCACTGCGCACGGTCAAGCTCGGAGGAGGGCCATGCCACGGGTAGCACCGCGTCCCAGTTGCGTAACGACCGTCTCCGCCTCCGCCTCCGCCTCCGCCTCCGCGGCCAGGTGATATGCCTGCAGCTCGTGTGTTTGGCTGCTTGGCCGGGAAATTTGAGTGGTCAAACTTCTTTAAGTTGGACCGCTAATATACACAAAATTATTTAGACTGACCATATGAAAATTGTACCATTTGATTTGTTATGAGAAATACTTTTGTAATATAATATTTTGTATTTTTAACTTAACATATTACTATGAAAATTGATGGTCAAAGTTACTTATTTTTTTACGGTGTCTGGTCCAAAACATCGTACATTTTTGAACAAAAGGAATAGATATTTGGGCCAGTTGAACACAGTAAGGTGCTGCAGCTTGCTGGTAGGTTTACATGGAGTACCATGGCGTGTCTTCGGATGTATCTTTGACAGAATATTGGTAAATTTGATCCTACGAGGTTAATGAATTTATTTATTTTAGACTTTCTTTTAATCGATCATTCTTTTTAAGAGGTAACATTTGGTGGAGCGAAATTTATAGCTTTGGACATTCCAGAAGGTCTACAAAATAGTGCTGCATTCATATTTTCAAACACTGTTTCACACGGTAAAAGCTTCATATTATATACATCCACTTGCCAATGAACAATATTATGCATGTCATCACGTACAAATATTAGAGACTTTTGATTGAGCACCGGAGTCTTTGAATGGTTGGTGGATTATTTATGTCGTGGGTTTTTAGACCATTGATGTTGTGAGTTATGGTCTGGTACATATACGCATCACTGCCACATTGGTAAATATCAGGCATCTCCACCTTTAAGAGCTAAGCTCATCATTAGAGCACTATAGTTCTGGAAAAAAGATGGATACTACTACAAAAAAAAGTTAATACTAAATGTCTCATCACAGACGGTTGACTAAAACTCTTTGTATTAAATACAATCATAGATGGTTTTTGTTTAGCTATCATATGTATTACTAGTTGCGCTAAAAACCGTTTGTGCGAGGTAATATAACATACGGTTCATTCACAGATGGTTCTGAACACGAACTGTCTGTAATAATTGTAGACTTTACAGACGGTTTTTAATTATAACCGTCTGTGTTAATATCGCTACAACTCCCCGATGAGTTTCTTCGTCGCCGATGCGTCTCTTCACTCACATCAATCCCGCTTCGCCTCCCCAATGTGTCTCTTCGTCTCACGCGCTAAATTTATTCTTTGTTTTATAAAAAGAATAATCCGCCATCGAAGATGATCATCCAGACATCACTCTGTACGTACTCTAAAAGCATAAATGTCTCTCTCTTCTGTTTCCTTGTTGCTAGCATTGATAGCCTACCTGGCCATACTGTACGAGCACCTCTCCAGCCATATTCTGGCGGATGTTGCGGAAGGACACAGTGTCAACAGTGTCCTCACTCCTTTGTTTGAGGATTTGCAGGAGCAGGTGACGACCACCTTCCGTCGCCTTGACACCCTCCTCCTCCGCGTCTTCTGGGTGATCTCCCACTTCTGGCAAGTTAACCTTGTCATCATCGTGATCCTCCACAATGATGTTGGACGTCTCCAGGAGGCTTGCCGTCGCTTGGACTGCTTAATCGATGCATCGGGCGACCGATTCGACCTTGTCGAGATACCTCAAGCAAGGGAAGAGAGCCTATGTGCTCATTTCTTCCTAATTCAACAGTCGGAGGGTCTTCGGGGGAGACTCAAATGAGCATGTCAATGGGTGGACACAATTAAGGCTTCGTTTGATGATTCCGAATCGCCCAATGTCGACGTCGACGCCTATGAAGTTTTGAAGTCGGAGATAGCATGCTATCTTCGCCACTAGAAAAACTTTGATTATTTAGGTTTCTACTTTTTTAATCTTTGTAAGAAGTGATAGTTATTTGTGTGAAATTGTATTTATGTATATGAGAATGTATATTATCACAATGGTTATTTATTAGAACCATCACCGTCTGTTTAAAACTGTCTGTGAAAAGGTAATATCACAAACGATTCCACTTTAGAACCGTTTGTGATGTCCAACTCTATTTATATATTTCGACTCTAGGGTTTGCCCGCGTCCGCCACTCAAACGATTATGTTCTCCTCCCCCGAGCCCGTCGCCGCCATCCTCGATGCCGCCTCTCCTCTGTGCCTCCGGCTCTCCCGTGTGCACAGCCTGCTTGGCTTGCCCGCCCGAGTGCCCCTGGCTCCTAGCTCACCCGCCTCCTACATGGTAGCCATGGTAGCCGCGATGATTCCCTCTTACCCACGCAGTTTTGGACATACTTCCAGAGGAGGCCTTGTGATGGTTTGTTGAAGGTGGATTGCTATCGCGGTTGCCTCGTTGCACTGGTATACTTCTCCTCTACTACTCCCTTCCTTTGCTCTGTGATGCCATGGATGTTGGTTAAAGATGGGAATGCTACTGCTAGTGTGTCAAGTGCTCTTTTGAAATGTGATGTTACTGGGGTGCTCTCTACGCTTAGTGTTGGTTCACATGGGGGTTCGATGGCAAATTGACAATAGGTGAAGGATTTTTTGTGGGCTCGTGAAATTGCTCTATGATGAATTGATGTCACAAATGCAATTGGATGTGATATTGTGTATAGATTGTGCCTTGAGTTGTTAGATTACATGTTGTTATGTATTGTTTCGAGCATGCAATTTATACATTCTGATATACTTGTTGTCCAGCATCACAGTTGATAGTATCTTGATAGATTTTGTTCTTGTGTACATCAAAGTTAATTTGGGATGATTTGCTTGAACTAGTCTGAATATATTAGTAAGTTTTATTTTGAACTCAATGCCTAATCTATAAAGTGTACATTTGTGATTACATTTCGTATGAGTGCTATGATGGCCAAGTTTTAATCTTGTGCAACTAGCCTTCTGAGAGAAATAATCAATCTTCTTAATCTTACCATTGTCTGTGTAGTCAACTAGCCTCTCGCAATTCATTTCACCTTTGTCTATGTAACTATGTTCATGCCGATCAAGTTCTCCTCCCTTGCGTCTTATGCACGTCCTACCATTCCCTTGTTAACTAATTCGAGGCCTGAATTTAGCTAGCTAGCTCGCTTCTCGGGCAAGGTAGTTAGAATCGCGATCCTACTCTTAGAGTCTTATGATTCTACGAAGTCACGACAGCCTGTCGATCTAAATCGCACCGTGAATCAGAATCAGGTAGAATCGTGGTAGAGTCACGATCCAAACAGTAGAATCGTGTAGAATCGTATAGAATCGTAGAGTAGAGTCGTGGTATAGTCGTTTAGACAAAAAATTGTAATTTTTTTAATTTTTTTAGAGGTCAGGGTTTGCTGATATTTTGTTTTAGATTAAAATTTGTTGATATTAATTTTTGAGAATGAAACTATAAATAAACAAGGAGCATACAAAATATTATATCAGTGTGGTAATACAAGTACAAATATCTATACTATGACATGAGGAATCTTGAGCTTGATAATGACAAGCTATTTTTATTCCTGGAGTAAGTCTAGCTGCTTTTAAGGAACATGCAAGTGTTGCAATTAGGTATTGATTTACAAAAGTTGTGAAAATTTCTCATGTAATTGTAGTAAAGTGGTCATAGTCATTGGTTGTTCTCATGTAGTTCAGAACTATATCATCTATTATGTCAGTACCATTATGCTTTTCTGTTATGCGATAAAAAGTGATTTGTCCTCTTTTCGGTTATAAGTAAGTGGTAAACCATACAAGAATCGTATAAACTTATAGTATAGATGTTAAATATGTGTATTTTTACAATGCCGTAGAATCGCCGATTCTATGATTCGATCTACTAGAGGTAAATCGATCCAACTTAGGATCTCGACTCTGACTACCTTGTTCTCGGGAGTTCATCCTAAACGTGCAGGAGAAACCATGGCCTACTTCATCGAACCTAACACACTGGAGTGTGTGATTTGCTTCATGCCAATCCTCTAAGTGCTTTGTAGAATCCTCCTAAACCACGGCCTCAGAAGTAATAGCAGTAGAACTGAAGTTGAAGTTATTAATTACAACCATGTAATTATCTTTAAATCCAATAAAAACACAAAGCAACTTGAGTTCTAGTTTATATGTAAAGATGGTCTCATTGTAGAACTTGACATCAAGGAATGGTTGGATGCTGGTACATAATGGCACTTCCCAGTCGGAGTACCTGCGCGTCCACACCACTTTTTGAACATAGCGACGTCCAATTACGTATCGACGACATCCAAGTAATTGTACGTTGCTATGTTCAGAAAATAGCGTGGGCGCAGATACTCTGACTGGGAAGTGGCTTCATGCATCAACAACCAACCTGTCGAACCCGGATTTTTGCAATCCCGAATCCTTTGTGAAAATACTGTGCTATTCCCTAGACCAATAGATAGCACTCATAGGCACATTATTGAATCATTTTATACATGGCATGAACTAAACCATTCAAATATATTACAAACATCGGAGTGACATAAACCACGTCGGGTCGAGTTTTACAGGAAGGGCCGAACATGCCAAATTGATTACATTACATGAAAGCAATGCAAACTACAGCGAAAGCAAAAGGGTAGAGCTCATCTCTCCACAGGCAAGCGACTGGGGTGGCATGTGTACGACTGATATTAACCAAGGATTTGGATAATATCGGTTGTACGCAAGTACCGAATGAGTCCACTAGACTAAGGCGAGACTTAGACTATAGAACTAGACTACTCTTCATCGTTTCCTTGTCTGTCGGCTTCTGGGTCCGCGTAATACGCATAATTTCCTTGGTCCACATTATCTAAAGAGTTTGGGGAGAGCGAAAATGAGCACAACTTCTGTGCTAGCGAGCCAACACACAAGATGCAATAATATACATGCATAGCTTAACAAGAGTGGCACGGGTTCTTTTATTTGCTAAAGCAACATTTTCAATTATCATAATTACAAATTCCTATCATTTAGCATTTTAACCAATTTGCAATTTATTACAGAGTGTAATTGTGCAATATTAAATAACAGCAGAAGCTCCCTACGTCGGAACCTCTACCTTATACTTCTTTTGATTGGAGCTTCCTCCAATTATTAACAACACCACTAATCTCAGGGCTATGTGAGCCCCACCTGATTTTCATATCTCCCACAAAAGTTTTTGAAATAGAACTAACTTTAGTAAGTTCTCATGTCCGCCTTTGACCGTAGGCACGACTGTTTAAATAGTTTAGACTCTGCAGAGGTTGTACACTTTACCCACAAGTGACAATTATACTCGTTGCCCCACATGATTCCTTAGTCATGTAGTTGAGCGACCATCAGAGTAACCTTTCAAAATATTTCGTCCCTTCCGTCATCTCATCCATATGGGGTTACGCCCATACATTATGCGAGATGTCTACATCAGCGACTAGCGTAGTTGGACTACACCATGGTGATTGACAACTTCACCTTGCGTCGGTGTCCCATGCAAGCCGGACGCATCACACGCTTGCATGTTCCCGTTATCCATTCAACGAGATGCCATTTAGGGTTTAAAAAATTTACTAAACCAAGTTGCACTTTACAGACTTGTTGTTGTACTTATTTTACCCAGGAGGTCATGACAAAATTAAATCCTTAATCCATTCGGGCGGGTCATACCACTTACCAACCACTCTCATGCACGATGGCACCCACCACCATTCCATCCGTCCGGATATGGTAATAGCAAGATATTAGGGTTTTGAGGAGTAAAACCAAATTATCTCAATATTCTAGGCATTTACACACAATGACTACCCAAAACCACTTTCATATTTGAAAGATGATGACTAGGACATTTAATGTTCTGGTACTTAAGCAAGACTAGCATGTCACTTAAATACAACCCATAACTAGTAATTACCACATAGTTACTAGGGTGACATGGAATAATGGATTCAATTGTCAAAGGGTTGTATTATAATTAAGTAATCATCAAATGAGTCTTTAACTACCTTAAGCTCTAACATACATTTGATTAAAAAATTGAAGCATGCAATTTTGGTAATTTAAAATAATATAATTTGCATAAAATGTAGGCTCAAAATGATCAAAGTTTCAACTCGCTTTGTTTATAGGTAAGAGGGTCTTGATAGTCTTGTGCCTGATCAAGTTGGAGATCTCCCGCGTCTCCGAATCCTATTCGGACGAACGTACCAGAAAAAAGTATAAACAAGCAAAGAGAGCAAATAAATACTAAAGATATAATAAATGAACTCTAAATTAAACAAGAACAGTGTCATTATCAAGATCTTGAATTTAAAAAAACTAGAAACAAATTTCATAATTTTTGAAGTTATAACATAGGAGAACGGAGCTTCTGAAGTTTGAAATGGAATTAAAATCGAAAAAAAACAAAAGGAGAGAGAGAGTGACCCACTGACACGTGGGGCCTATGAATAGTGCTCGGTCCATATGCACAGTGAAAGGACCGGTAGGTCAACATGCACTATGCACCGGTCCACGGTGTACCTGGTGCACACTGTACATAGGGGCCCACCTGTCGGTCAAAGGGGAAAACCAAAAAAAAACCGGTGTTCACTGTTTTGCCGGGCCCACACGCAGTGAGACAAGGAAGCAATTAATGCATTGATTAGTCGTCTAATGACCGCTTAGCCTTTAATCGCCTACAATAATCTGGGAATTAAACACGCAAAGTGTCAGCCGATGTTTCGACCGAAAAGGGGAGGCGAGGCTCCACTTGTCACCGACGCAGGCGACCTCGGCATCGGCCAAGCACCAGAATAGAAAGCTCTCAATGAGGTAAAGCCGATGATGTCAGTGCGCAACCGGAGGATGGCCGGAGTGGCGGCGTGGTGGAGGCGAGCGGCGGCGAAGGCACGGTGGCGGCGGAGAGGGAGCTCCGGCGGTGCCCTAAGCTAGGGAAGGGGAGCATGAGGTGGCGCTCAGCAAGGTGGACCTACGAGTCAACAAAGGGGGCCAGGGAGGAACGGTGGCCGGAGACGGGTGGTGAAGAAGGTGGCGGCCGGAGTTGGAGGGGATGACTGAGTGCGGTGGCGGTCCAAAGCCAAATCCCTTTGGAGGAAAGACTCCTTGAGACTGGGGCGCACGGTGACGGGAGCGACACGGTGAAGGCAACGCCGGAGGAGCTGGTCGGCGGCGGCTCGGTTAAAAGGGTAAAACGGTGGATGCTTTGGTGGGCTTACCAGGGAGCAAATGGGGTGATGTGGGGAGGTAAGGGGGAGCATAGGGGTCCTTTAATAGGCGGCCAAGGGGGAGAAAAGCCGTAGTGGAGGGAGCTTTGTCCCCAGGCGGCATGGGTAGGCTTGGCAAGCATTGGGCGCAGCAACAACTTTACGCAGCCTGGGCGAAGTGACGGGGCACAGGCAGGTGAGTGAAGGTGATGCGCAACGAGAGGCGATGACTTGGGGCCATGCTGATGTGGGCGCGTGTGCAAGCGCGGCACAGAGCGCATGGTCTCTACCGGCTGCGGGCGTGCACACGACGAAATGGTGAAGGGCGGGGATGGGACCCGACGAGGCGAGGCGACGAAGTCGCGGGCAGCAGAGGGAGTGGGTGGCGGTGCAGAGAGCAGGTGGAGCACGAGGCGCGCAGAGGGATTGGCATGGGCACTCGTGGCTAACAGCACACGAGGAAGAGAAAGTGGGAGGCTCGGGCGTGACCGGCCGGGTGAGGAAGAAGCCAAGGCAGACCGAGAGGAGCAATGAGCTGGATGGGCCAAGAAGGGAGGAGGGGAAGTGGGCCAAGGGGAATGGGCCGGGAGACCAAGAAGGAAAAGGCCCAAAATTTGAAAAGACGAATTCCAACTGAATTCTGAATTCAAGAACTGCGAAGAGGTTTGAAACACAAACCCAACCTTAGATATAAGCTCGAAGATTTTGAGAACATAAGCTAATTTGAAATATGATTGAAAACCAAAAACCAAAAACTAAATAGTAATTACTATTCATGTTCGAAAATGGAAATTTTACACAACCATTCCTTGATATCAAGTTCTACAGTGAGATCATCCTTACATATAAACAAGAACTCAACTTGTTTGGTGTTCTTGTTGGGTTTAAAAACAATTACATGCTTTTAATTAATAACTTCAACTTCAGTTCTACTGTTATTATTTCTAAGGTCGTGGTTTAGGAGGATTCTACAAGCACTTGGAGGATTGACATGAAGTAAGTCACACACTCGAGTGTGTCATGTTCGATAAAGTTGGCCGTGGTTCACCTACGTTTAGGATATGAACGCCCAATGTGCAAGCTAGCTAGTCAATTCAGCCTCGCTTAGCTAACAAGAGAGAGAGAGAGAGAGAGAGAGAGAGAGAGAGAGATATATATATATATATATATATATATATATATATATATATATATATATATATATATATATATATATATATATATAAGGCTGATTTTAAAAGCACAAATAACCACTACTTTGAGACTTTATAGAGAAACATCATCACAGACGGTTTGTAGATGAAACCGTCAGTGATATATAAGCTATCATAGACGGTTTTATCTACAAACTATCTGTGATGACCTCATGTCATTACTAACCCATAAACTCAGACAGCTCACGAAACCATCTGTGATGACGTTTTTTAACCGTCTGTGAAGACCTTTTCTGTAGTAGTGGGAGGACGACAAGAATCGAAAGTGCCATGCTCTATCTCATTTATGGTGTCAATCGAATCCGAATTATCTGTTTATTCTCCATCCGATTTTGATTGTTAACGAATATGGTTTAGATTTTTTCATCCGACTAACAATTTCTCTCATATTCGTATTCGTATTCGCATAAAAAATATGGATACAAACATGGTATGGACTTTTGCCATCTGAAATGTTATTTTATCCACACTATTTGTATCCGAATTTGATAAAATAATATACGTACTTTATTGCAATATGGTTAATTAGTTGTATGCATATTTTTAGTTTAACATGAATTCATGTTTTAGGTAAAATAGATAAACTAGAATGATTAGGTGTGCTATATACGAGGATAAAGTATAATAAATATCTTGCAACTATGTAAGTTATGAGGATATCCGAATCCGGCCGAATTGAGTATGTATTCGATTCGTATTCGTTATAACATTCGATTTGTATTCATATTCGATAATATTTGAATTCATATTCATATTCATTTTTAAAAATACAAATATGAATTCAGAAAGGCCATGTTGGATTCTATTCGATCCATTGACACCCCTAATCTCATGGTAAGGTCCACTAAGAAAGGGAGGTGTCAGGAGTCCAAGTTTGAGCTTGGCAGGCTACATTGGAACTAATCATGAATCGTGGTAGAGTACAAAAGAAAGGGTACAGACTGACGGCAAATCCTCACCCCCAGCATGTCTTTTTGGGCGAGAGCGCCAAGTAACTACGCTTGCAGTTCTAGCAACCAGTCGACCTCGCCAGCAGCATGGGAGTCCCTTAGCATTACAGAAATCTTATTGCACTATGTTTGTTCTTTGTGAGATCCTTGAAAGCATAGAAAAGCATATCTGCATGCAATATGTTTCACTCATGAGCCATTTTTACCCTCACTGATTAAGATATTGTGTTCCACACTAGAGCATAAAATACAAATCTCTACTACTTAAAAAAAAATGAATTTGTAATAGTTAGGGGTGTCAACGGATCGAATATGTCGGACGCCAGGTGTTGAATACCCAAAATCTCCGTGTGTGTACTATATTAGTCTCATAGTCAATTGCTAGTACATACATTTATAACATTGGCATACACATCCATACATAATTGCATACAACATGGAATAAATATAGTACATAAACTTAAGCGATTACATAGTTTACAATACAGGGGCCGACCGGCCAAATTAATTGTCAAATATCAGAAGTAGCAGTGGAAATTTAATAGGTTAATAGCAAAAATCCAGCGGCATGCATATCCAAACCCTCAGGCAACCGACAAGGAGTAAACTCTAAAAAGACCCGTCCCCGCACCCCTGGTACCAAGACCGAAGAAGGCGTTGTTCGGCATGTGGTCATCCTCATCCGCTTAACAACAATTTAAGTAAGATTGAGTACATTGCGTAGTCAGGAAGATTTGTATCGCAATATATATATATATATATATATATATATATATATATATATATATATATATATATATATATATATAGACACACACACACACACACGGCTAACAAGGGAGGAGGCTCTATGCTACAAGGTGTTTTCAGCATTGAGCAAATTTTATTTACAATATCAATACATAGTATTTTACAACGAAAGTTTGAAGAGCAGTTGAATAGATAAAGAACCACAAGTAAGTAATTTGATAAATAACAAATCACAACCTTCCTTAGCTGCGATCAACATCTTATTTTCAGCCATACCATGGCACTCAATTCAAATATCACCAAAAATATACATCCCAACATTTCCCGATAAGACAGTTTTTGCAAAAGTAGAGACTATAACTGAGGTGACTGCACTAAGCATGCTCATGACTGCGAGTACGGCTATTTAAATAGACTTACACTCCGTAGAGGTGTACAACTTTACCCACAGTACACGAATTCTCTAGTTTATCTGGCATCAGTCGATGCCACCGCTCACGATCTTTTAGTAAGCAGTCTAGAGCACGTAACAAAGACTTTACATCACCTAGTCCTAGCCTTACACTAGCCCAGCAATGAAAACCCTCACTTCAATCTCGGGTACCTCGTATCAAAGTGAGACATTAACCGTTGTGTCAAAAGGCTTTGGTCCCAACGCCTCGGTGAAAGGATCCCATTTGAGCAATCACACATGCTCGCACTACTGCCGCCTACCAACATGCAAGGCGAGTCTTCAATGACTTAATTAGCTAAGGTCGTCCCATACCAGATGTGCTTGTACACTTAGGCTTAGATTGGTAGCATCAACATTCGGTCCTTAATTGACCAAGGCGAGGATATTCCCCTATCTAAATACGAGAAACCCTCCCACATTCATCAGTTCATATTATAACTTGTCCACATCGCAATCTAGGTTTTTCATTTTTATTTTTATACAAAATTAATAGAGGTAACTCTTCTAGACCATCATTTCAAAATCTCCCAAATTCATATTCAACATTTCATCCATTTTCCAATTTTAGTAAATCTAGAGCCCGGTTAAACATTTATGTGATATTCACACTCGAAATACCCCAGACGATATTATTTATTGCCTAAACCATAACCTATTGGCTACAACAGTAAGAATACCAATATTTCAAGGAGGACCATGCATTAAATGGGAATATAACAATCGTTACCCGTGAATATAGCAACTTTAAGCAAATATACATGTATGCATTATAGATTTGGCAAAAGAAGTGCAATAATTGAAATAATGGAACCAACATAGTCAACGAAGGTGTTTACCTTGATCTGGTATCTCAGAGTGTGAGGATGGAGGATCGTCGTAAATTTTGTACGAAGTGTCAACATCTATTCAAAAAGAGCCGATAGCAAATTAATTATAGAAAAATAATTTCAACAGGAATAAAATATAAATACTTTTGCATATTCATACAAAGAACGATTTTAGATAAATTTATAAAAAAATATTCATTTAATTTAAAATTTGTATGCAAAAGTTATTTATATTTTAATTTACTTCGGCTTGAAAATTCCATAAAATAAGAAAATGGTGACGTCGAAAGTGTATTTTCTGAGGTTTACACTTTCTAACAGAGAAAGCGTATTTTCCTCTGAACTGAAAGCGTTTTTTTCTCTTTTTTCGAATTTTATTGTCTTACATGTAGGGCCTACTTGTTTGTGACTCGAATTTTCATTTTCATGTTTTTATTTATAAAAATAGAGACGGACCCATATGTCATAGACTCATTATTTATTAACTAATAATTTAACCTATTTTTCATTTTATTTAATTGGCGGCTGGGTTCCACATATTAGTCTCTCGGTTTCTAAAACATGTTTTCAAATCGAAAACAGTGGCTAGTCCCACATGCTAGTGACTCATAATACTAAATATGTTTTAAATTAGATTTGTGATTAAGTTTTCAGCTAGTCCCACATGTCATTTATTAGTTTCACTTAGCCACTACCATTAGTGTTAAGCTAATACTCATCCCGAGTAGGACCCACTATCAGCGAGAGAGAAGAGAAGGGAGCAGAGTTGCGCGCGCCGAGTGCCATGTGGTGATCCCACCGCTCAAGGAAGGTGGGTTCCCTCTCTACGGTGATCCCACCGGTGGAGGTTGAAGAGATGAAGAGATGAACAGAGCTACTACTGACGGCGATAAACAATGGAGCTCCTCGGGTCCACAATGGCTTGAACGCATGGAGCAAATCAACGGCAAAAGATGGTGCACATTGGCTCTAGGGGACAACTACGATGCTCTAAGCAGCTGCTCGGGGACCAATGGTCACCGAAGTGGTGGTGATACCCTTTTCCACGGTGGCGCCATAGGCGGCCATGGTGAACTCTATGCTATGCTAGCTAATCTATAGATCTAGTGCGTATAGAAGCACTAGGGGACTACTAGAAGCTCACCAAGACAGTTGACGGTGTCAAAGGATGGCCGGAGTGCTTGGCGATGTTGAATAGCCGCGGTGCAGAGGTGGCTCGCGATGTGGGCGCTCTACGGTGATGGAGGTGCTACAAGAAGTATAGCATTAGCTCATTGGAGAATCTAGGATGGTGTAGGAGCGAGAAATCGAACGAGGACTCACCAGAGTGACGGCGAACGAAAAAGAGTCGGCGGAGGCCGAATCTAGGGAAGAGCTTGATTCTGGTGATTCCCAGAGCTTGGGTCCACATTAATCAAGGAAAGAGCATTAGTAGGGTATGGAATGTGATATGACGCGGTTAGGTGAGGTTCAAGCTCACCAGAGTGTCGGGAACGCGGAGGTCCGAAACAGGGTGTGCGCTGGAGAGGAAGATGACGGCGCGATTATGTTACAGGGATTCCCAGAGCTACATCAAGCAAAGAGGAAGTATCAGTGAGGTAAAGAACGCATGGTGACGCATGTGGCGAGGGCAAGGAAGCTCACCAGATGAAATGGCGGTGTGAGGCTTGTTCACTGGGTCGAGAACGATGCTCTTGTTCCCAGTGATGCAAAGCACGAGAGGCTTTGATTCTTTGTGGGAAGCGAAAATGGTGAGTTGAGGAGTTCGTGATGTGATGAGGGGCGTAAATGCTGCCGAGAATGGCGCGAGAGATGCGATGAGAAAATGGCACAGTGTACGGGTTTCTCACGTCGAGCTTCGGTCGCCTGTGCAAGATAACGGCGCGTCAACGGGGCAGCTAGCATGGGCGAGGGAAGGCGGAGGTGACGGGGGCAGTTGAGGCGTGAAAACGGTGGACGGTGGTCAAAACCACCGGGCAAGCGGTGGAGCATGATGGCGCACGGAGGCGAAGCGAGGTGGAAGGAGGCTTCCGACATGTGGGGCCAACAAGTCCGCGAGAGGGAAAGTGAGGGGTGGTGTGGGCTGGAGCGAGCGCGAGCGAAAATGGGCGAGGCTCATTTGGCTCGGTAGGAATTCGAATTAAGTTTTAAAATTTTCAAACTGGTTGATTGTTGTTAAAAATTTTAAACATGGTAAACAGGCTCCAAAATTTATGAAAAGTTTTGTGGGAGCTCCCCACACTGTATAGTTTTTAGTGTAAAGTTTTCAGGATTTTATCTGCTCTATTATTTTCTCAAAAATTCTTCCACGTTGTTGTTTACATGTAAATTCACTATTTAATTTATGCAAAAGTTCAAAATCATACTAAAAATAGTTTTCCCACACATAAACATGCTAAAAATTATTCTCCCATTTATTATTATTATTATTTTCAAAATGTGGTTTTTGAGATGTTACATAAAACAAATAGAATAGTGGTCTTCTCGTATTTGTATTTTCTAAATGAATATGAATACAAATTTGAATATTGTATAATACTAATCTAATGTTGTAATGAATACGAATACCTACACAATTCAGTCGGATTTGGATATCCTCATAACTTACGTAATTGCAAGATATTTACAATACTTTATACTCATGCATAGCACACATAATCGGTCTAGTTTATCTAATTCAGCTACAAACATGAATTCATATTAAACTAAAAATAATCATCCAACTAATTAGTTATACTGCAATAAAATATGTATATTGTTTTATCGAATTCGAATAGTATGGATAAAATAACATTTCGAATGACAAAAGTCTATACCATATTTGTATCCATATTTTTTATACGAATCCGAATAAAAAGAAATTGTTAATCGGATAAAAAATTCTAAACTATATTAACTACCAACCGAATTCAGATACCAGATAAAACGAATAATTCCGACACTCCAGTGACAGTGGTTCATCTGCCCTCCTGTCTCCTCTCACACGAATGCCAGCGGGTGGGCTCATAGTGTGAGATGCACCTGTGTCCCCGAATTGAAGCCAAGCCCTCCCTCTTCTCACAACCCATCCCATACGAATCGCAACCGCCAAATTACCCCCCACTAATCTCCTCTTCCATGCCATATTCTCCCGATCCACGCCGCCAGGCTCCAGCACCCGATCTCGATTTCGGACGGACATCTCAATTCTCACTAACCCTGCCTCCTCATTGTTGCCAGTCTGCGTCAAGGATCATTGGCCATCGACGGGTGCGTTCTTGATTGATTACCTGAACGTTTCTTTTATTGTCATCGATTAAGTGACATTGTTTGCTCTAATCACGCAGCTGTACATCGCATCCTCATGAGGCCTCGTGGAGATCTTATATGCTTTCATGCGGATCAATAAGGAAGAAAGCGATCTGGCTTCTGTCAGTGAAGTTGTTGTGGGGGACGAAAGAAGAAAGACTAGGAAACAGTAGCAAGTGGTACAGCCAGGATTACCACTGATGTGAATGTTATTGGGCAAAATTCTGAACAATTGCACATTTAGACTGAAGCATGTCAGCCTTATTAGCTTCCTGAATCTGCTGCTCTAGGTTGGCGGATGAAACGTAATGTAGGAAGGCCTGACTTTGATGACCATCTGAGGCTTCCCTTTCTCTTCGAACATTTTATATATATATATATATATATATATATTTGAATGGCAAACATATGCAGAAGGCAAGCTTTTCTGTGCAAATACATCATATGTATATTCTGCCAAGAGAAACAATGCTGTATATTAGCATTGCTATCTGAAAGCTATTTCTCATTATTTTGCATCGAATGGCAGACATTTTCCTTTCTACAGCATCATTAGCGTCAAGCGACACCGACTGCAGTGTTTCTTCCATGTTCTGTAGAAAGGAAAATACCGGTAACCGCCGAAAATTGGAAATTTCGGCCAATTTTAGCTGGAATTTTTCAAAAAAAAAAGAAGAACTTTTCAGATTTTAATTGGAACAAAATTTAAGCAAATTTGATTTTTTTGGATAAATTTTATCAAAACCGATTTTTCGAAACCGGTTTTACTTCCTACCGGCTACCACCGGTAACACTGTTACCGGCGGTACTCGACGAAATTTCGTCGATATTTTTTTCACTGTGGGTACGTGGAAACGAGCTCTCCCGCTGGCATGGTAGGATCTTGTAACGTTGGGAACGTTGCAGTGCCATCAAGCGATTAATCAAAATATGGACAATTAATCGGAATTATACGGTCAATTTGGCGTTATACGTATATATGTGATGATAATACTAGCCCTAAATATATTTAAACACATGATATTGCCATAATTACTAAAGACTCAAATTATGGCATGATTTCATTATGGAAATTCAAGTTTGTAGCTGACCTAGTTCTTCTTCATCAGCAATGTAGGAAACTCAACAACAACAAAGTATAGATGTAAAGTCATAAAATTGCTATGACGAAATAATGCAAGTATTTATTTGTTTAACTTTCTCGTTAAGGTACCAGAATCATCGAAGAAAACCGTGGTTAAGATACAAAAAACTAAATTATTTAAGGACGTAGTTTGCTTTCACTTTGAATAAAGACTCATACCAGCAGATCCAACAAAAAGAAGCTGCTGATTTCATCATCTTGTTCAGAGAAAAGCTTCAAGTCTACATATCTTACTATTTGATGGAGAATGAATCCTAAATTGCAGTGATGAGAAGGCAAAGAGTCTGCTGAGGGCAAAACAAGAGATTATTGGTACATGTGCTCCCTTTTGGGCTGCTATATTGGGCCGCTAGACATATGGGTTAATGGGCTGACATGGCTAATTAAACGGATTATGCGGTCGATTAGTTGAAAACGGCTGATTAATCTGTATATGCGGTTGATCAAGTGCTCGCAAGCGTTAACAACACTCCGTATCAGCTAGTCGTGACGGTTTGCTCGTCGATTCCATTTAGTCGGCTGAATAATCGACCGTTTTGACTGATTTTTACAACACAAGAACGTTGGGGATTGTTGGCTAGGGGTGTGATTACAATTTTTTTCTTTAAAGCAAAAGTTTTGACTAAAGAGTAATTCCTAAAATTACAATCACTACAATGAAAAACGATGGTCTAAAATGGGATTTTAGAATATGTACTATGATTTTATTTTAATCGTAGCCAAGCACTGGCACTTAACTAGTTAAAAGTTCACAGACGAGAAGAAAATGTGGCTAGGGGCGAATAGGGTAAAACTTCATTCATTCAGAGATGGTGATAAACATTACAGAATTGCTATATATATTTGTCGCGTGATTATTTGTGTGCAAATCATTCAGTTTTTTGGCCTTGTGGTCTGCTGGGAGATTTGCACTCCGAGACGCCGTCTTACTATTAAGAAGATGCGCAAAGAAGCCGCCATCCGCCTCCGCAGACGACGGCAAAGATCGCCAGAGGTGGAGCCACCGGATACGGGACAGAAGGAGGCGGGAAAAATCCGACTGATTTACACACACACACACAAAAATCATGCGAACGAATGAAGAGGAACTTTCAACATTAATTTGACATCCGATGTCGGATCTGGATTTCCTTAATTCAGAATTTTTTGTGAAAATTCTGTACTACTCTTTAGATCAGTAGGTAATACTCACAGTATAAATCATTGAATCATATCATACGCATCGTAGACCGAACTAAACATAATATTATAACTATCAGAGTTAAATAGACCGCGTCGGGTCGAGTTTACATCAGAGAGCCGAAAAGGCCAAATGAGTTTATTACATAAAGTACAGAAATAGATGCGGAAGCAAAAGGGACAACACGACTCCCCACAGGCAAACGACTGTGGTGCCTTGTGTACAACCGATATTAACCAAGGATTTAGAGAATATTGGCTGTACGCAAGTACCAGCGGGGCCAGCTAAACTGCGGTGAGCCCTAGCATAAGGAACTAAACTACTCGTCGTCTTGGTCTTGACCATCGACACCTTCATCCTCGTAGTAGACATAGTCGTACTGATCAATGGATTCTAAGGGTTTGGGGATAGAGCGAGGGTGAGCACAACTTCCATGCTCGCGAGCCAACACAACAGATGCAATAATAAATATGTAAGGCTAACAAGGATGGCTCGAGTTCTTTTATTTGCGCAAAGCAATATTTATAAATACACATATTAGAAAGTTCTAGCACTTAGCAATTTAACTGAACCACATTTTTATTAAAGAGATTACTTGTGCAATATCAATAACAGCGGAGGTTACCTCCACCTCATGCTTAATTTTGATAACGGTTACAACCACCTATTATCAGCACTGGGTAAAACTACCTAAGGAAAATCCAAAACAAGGCTAGATGAGTCCGTCATATTTTTCAACCCACCCACAAGGTTTTACAAACAGAACTAACTCTTGTAGGTTCACATGTCCGCCCGTGACCATAGACACAGCAGTTCGAACAGTTCATTTCTCTGCAGAGATTGTACACTTTACCTACAAGAGATAACCGGCTTGATATAATCACACGTTTCCTTGGACATGTGAATCATGTGGAGATTACCACATGGCCTTTACAATGCATCCCTCAATGATAATTGCACCCGCTAAGGTTTCATCTGAGAGTGGTTACGCTCTCACACCTGCGTCAACCATACCCCCACCCCCTTGCACCACACGACGGCTTACACCAGCATCCCGACCCGTGTTCACGATGGCTTACACCAACGACACGACTTGCGGGTCACTCCAGTGGTGCAACTCTCATTGATGGATACAAATTATTTAGCCAGGTCGACATCATTATAGACTTGTGGTTGTACTGTTTTACAATAGGAGATCGTCATAGGATTAGGTCCTTAAAGTTATCTGGACGGTTCATACCACATACCAACATATCTTGGGATACATTAGTATCCAACCACATACCTTCCAACATATCATCCGTCCAGATGAGGTATTAGCAAGTTTTTAGGGTTTTGAGAAGAGTAAAATAAATTAACTCAACTATTTCAGTCATTTACCCCAATGACTGCCCAAAACAATCTTTAAGTTTAAAGGATGATGATTGGGGTGGTTAATACTCCGGTACCCAAGCAAGGCTGGCATGGTACTTGAGTACAGACTATAACTAGTAAGTTACCATATAATTACTAGGGTGACAAGGATTAGGGAATTCAATTATCAAAGACAAGATGTAATAATTATTTAATAATCAAGTTGGCAGTTAACTACTTTAGGACCATTTGACATACATTTGAATAAGAAATTAAAACGTGCAGTTTGATATTTTAAAATAATATAATTTGCATAAAATGTAGGTTCAAAATAATCAAAGTGTTGACTCACCTAGATCAAAGGCTAGGGGTCCCGTAGTATTGAGCTTGATCGAAATGGGGTCCTCCTGCTTATTCGAATTCTGCTCACACGATCGAACCGGAAAAGAAAAGACACGCAAAAAAAATCAATAAATACAAATTTCATAATAAATGAACTCCAAAATTAACCAAACCAGTACCAAAATGTAGGCTTTGAAATTACAAATCTTTGGGCACAAGTTTCATAATTTTTGGAGTTATAACGAAGGAGATAGAGAAGAAGAAAAGAGGGTTAATCTCCCGCTGACACGTGGGCCCCAGTGCACGAAATTGTGCGTGGACTGAGTCCATGCACGGGCGCACGCGAGTCAACGGGGCAGTAGCGACTGGGCCCCACCTGTCAGCCACACGGGAGGCACTATGGGTGGGGCCCACCCGTCAGTCTTATGGGCGACGCGGGTCAAAGGAGGCTCGCCTCGTCTCCTCCACCATGCAGAGGAAACGAGGGGTAGGGAGAGAAAGCGAGAGAGGGAGAGAGAGAGGGGAGGGGAGAAGAGGAGGCGTACGGCGGCGGCGGGAGCGGGGGGAGGGAGAGGAGGAAGCGGGCGGTGCCAGGAGTGAGGGAGGAGCCGGAGGCGAAGGCGACGCGTACGGGAGCGGAGGCGACGACGGCTTGGCGACAGAGACGAAGGGGGTGGCGGTGGCGGAGTGTCGGCGCCAGCAACGGAGAAGGAGGAGCAGACGAGGTGGGGGAGGAGATGAAGAGGCGCGCGGCGCTTATAGCTCGGGGAGAGAAGCTATGGAGGGGACGGTGGCCTCGAGAAGAGGGGAGAAGGACCGGGCGGCGCGGCGCTTCAGCAGAGGACGCGGGGGAGAGGGAACGAGGCGCGGAGGTGCGGACGGCACTAGCGTAGAGGGTGCGGGTAGCGCTGCAACGGGAAAGCAGGCGGCGCTGGCGTCACACCTAGCGCGAGCGGTGCTGACGCAGGTGACGCCGGATCCGGGGCGGAGATCCGGAGCGAGGCGGAGCGGGCCGAACGGGCCCAAAGTCCAGGTAAGGGTGGACTTCAATTATTATTTTTTGAAATTTAATTTTTTTAAAAAAAATTAAAATGAAAAATTCAAATGTCGATCGAACATTTTGAGAATGTTACATTCGAGCACTTCTAAACGCACTAACGGCGCATTGGTCCTTCAAGCCAATAGTCTAGTAACACTGTTGCATGTGTGCACGTTGCTAGGCAAGCGTTAGTAGCGGATTTACTCTCTGCTTCAAAGTCTTCAAATAGTTCTCGAATTACTCACGCTGTGGGTTATGAATTATGACGTAGCAATACTACGGGTTAAGGTTTCTAGCAGTAACAAGAAATCCCGGCCCGACAGCAACAGAGAAATTAAATGCCACCTGAAAAGTATAACTGAATTTAAACCTGGTTTTTTTTAAAGAAAGGGATATCTTTATTCAATAAATTGTTTTGATCATCAGTGTTTGTATTGGGAGTCACTTAATTTAAGAATATGGTATTAACAAGGTGGGTTGTGAAATGAACATAGAGGTCATCTCTAAAAAAAACAGAGTAGTTAAAGGGGAGATTAATCGCTTTCACAGGGTTCTATCCTTCTATTATTTTGATTATAAAGTGTCACGTGAGTACCATTGTGAAGTGATAGTTCTCTTCGAGCGCTTCGAGTTGAGTTTTTTTAACGAAAAGTTGAGATATATATCGGGCCTTGCTTAGTTATTTCTATCAATTGCTTTTTTAATAATGAATTACGTTGACAAATGAGAACTGGTTGACATCTTAGGCCATAATTAGCCAATTCCCTATTTTAAATTCATAAGTTTAAGGACGCGACTACGTCCGAGCGCTAGCGCTTCATGCCATGTCGCGTCGTCCGATTTCGCGCGATGTTGCTCACCGTCCATCTCGCATACGCTCCAAACAGCAGCTAAATCTCCCATAACTCCGCCTGATCTCGCTCATCACCCAAGCCTCCGACATCAACAAAATCTCCCATGCAACTTCGGTGAACACTGTATGCAACATTTGTTATCACTATGTGCAACAAAATACACAAAAACTAAAAACTGAAGAAAAACATCTTCTTCTCTCTAAAAATGGATTCAACTATGAATATAGAACTTAGCTAGATTTTAAAAATAGTTCAGAAACCACAAACAAAGAAATTTACAATATCGCAAATACTGCAACATTTGAAAAGAACAGTTGCAACATTTTATGGTTACTCATGCAACAATTAGACACAATGTTTGCAACAAAATTGAAATGCCAAGTTTTAAAAAGAAAAATGTGCAACAATTGGCAATCCTACTACATTTTTGGGAAAGCACATCACACATAACAAAATGCTTCTTGCAACAATGAAGAAAATGTGCCACAGCGAATTCCAAATCATATGCAACAAGTTAAAGAGGAAGGAGACAATAGGTAAGCAGCAACAATTGCAATAAGAAAAAAAAATCTACCTTAAGAATCTGCTACTGCAACATCCAAAAGATATAGTACCAACATTTCAAATCACCTATTGCAACAAAACCTCCATTGCTACAACAAACGCATGACATTAACCGGCCAGCTAGGAGGAAGTGGTGGCGCCCAGCGAGGAGCTCAGAGGAGAATGAGGCGATGCCCACCCATGAACTAGTAGAAGACGAGGAAGGCAGCGTTCAGCTTGACGACGGCTAGGGACTTGACAGCCTCTGCGGCGCTGTTGGTGGCCACCCCATGCTAATGGCACGCGCTACGGTGAGGAAGGGAAGCTACGGTGGTCACCCGCATCTGTGGTGCTCACCCCCCACCAGCGATATGTAGCAGGGAAGAAGAGATTGAGTGCTGTAAATGGGTGCTACAATGAACAGGGAAGGAAAGCACGGAAGGGAAGATTCTGCCTGCACCTTTCATATGTGTCATAATAGGGACTGGTTTGCCACCTATGAACCTGTTGAAGGTGATACTGTGTTAATAGGTGATAACTCATCTTGTAAGGTTACAGGAATTGGTTCAGTTCAGATCAAGATGTTTGATGGTATTGTCAGAACTTGGACAGATGTGAGGCATATTCCAGATTTGAAAAGGAATCTCATCTCTTTGAGTACTCTTGATGTTAAAGGGTATAAGTATTCTGGTGAAGGTAGAGTTTTGAAGGTATCGAATGGCTCTCTTGTGATGAAAGCTGATATTAAATCTGTCGATCTGTACCATCTGTGAGGTACTACAATATTAGGTAATATTGTTGTAATTTCAAATTCATTATCTAATTCTGATGCTACTAATCTTTGGCATATGCGTCTTGGGCATATGAGTGAAATTAGTTTGGCAGAATTGAGCAAGAGAGGACTTCTTGGTGGACATAGCATCGGCAAGCTGAAATTTTGTGAGCATTGTGGTTTGGTAAATACAAGAAGGTGAGATTCAATACTTCAGATCATACTACAGAAGGTATTTTAGAATATGTGCATTCTAATTTATGGAGGCCATCTAGCAAGACATCGCTAGGAGGTGCTCGTTATATGTTAACAATTATTGATGATTACTCTATAATAGTGTGGCCTTATTTCTTGAAACAAAAGTCAGAAGCATTTTCAGCATTTAAAGAGTGGAAGACTATGATTGAAAGGTAAACTGAAAAAAAGTAAAGAAACTTCACACTAATAATGGATGGAATTCTGTTCTAATAAATTTGAATCATATTGCAAGACGGAAGGCGTTGTTAGGCACTACACCATTCTCCATACTCCTCAACAAAACGGTGTAGCTGAGCGTATGAACATGACCATCATTTCCAAGACCAGTTGCATGTTGTCTAATGCATATTTGCATAGGTATTTTTGGGCTGAAGCCGCTTCCACTACTTGCTATCTTATTAATCGGTCACCCTCTGTTGCAATTGAAAAGAAGACTCCAATTGAGGTATGGTCTGGTTCCCCAGCAAATTATTCAGAATTGAACGTTTTTGTTGTATTGCTTATGCTCATGTTGATAATATAAAATTAGAGCCTAGAGCTGTTAAGTGTATCTTTCTTGGTTATAAATCTGGTGTTAAAGGATACAAGTTGTGAAATCCTGAAACAAATAAGGTTGTGATTAGCAGAAATGTTATCTTTAATGAATCTGTTATGCTTCATGATAAACTACCTACTAATGTTCCTGTTGAGAGTGAGCATAATTCAAGTGTTCAGGTGGATCATTTTGTTGGTTCGTACAACACATCAGATAAAAAAAATATTGTTGTTCATAATGCACGTATTGTTGAGAATCCTCCTATTGTTGAGCAACCACCACAACGGTCCTTAGCAGTTGACAGACCTAGGAGGGAGATTAATTCACCCAAGAGGTTGATTGAAAAAGCTAATATTGATGTTTATGCTTTGAGTGTAGCAGAAGAAATTGAAGGTAATGCAGAACCTTCATCATACTCTGAGTCTATTGACTCCACTGATTGTAATAAGTGGATAACTGCTATGCATAATGAGATGGGGTCACTTGAAAAGAATGACACTTGGGAACTAGTGAAATTGCCAAAAGAGAAGAAGCTTGTTCATTGCAAGTGGATTTTCAAAAGAAAGAAACATATTTCTCCTACTGAACCAGCAAGGTATAAAGTAAGGTTGGTTGCTAAAGGTTATAGTCAGATTCCATATATTGACTTTAATGATATCTTTTCCCTAGTTGTGAAGCGTAGTTCTATTCGCACTTTACTCAGTATTGTTGCTATGCATGATTATGAATTTGAGCAATTAGATGTTAAAATTGTATTCCTACATGGGGAGTTGAAAGAAGACATTTATATGGACCAACCTGAGGGTTTTGTTATTCCTGAAAAAGTACATTTGTAGATTAAAGAAATCTCTTTATGGTTTGAAGCAATCTTCTAGGCAATGGTACAAGAGATTTGACTCTTTTATGCTCTCTCATGACTTTAAGCGGTCTGATTATGATAGTTGTGTTTATTTAAGGATCGTTAATGGTTCAGCTATTTATTTACTTCTCTATGTTGTGATATGCTTATTGTTGCAAAAGATAAGTCAGAAATAGTAAAACTGAAAGCATAATTGAATAATGAATTTGAGATGAAAGACCTAGGTGCAGCAAAGAAAATTCTCGGCATGGAGATTATTAGACAGAGACAATCGTAATTTATACCTTAGTCAACAAGGTTATATTTAGAAGGTCCTTCGTCGTTTTAATATGTATGATGCAAAACCAGTGAGTACTCCATTAGCTTCGCATTTCAGATTATCTTCAGCTTTATGTCCTAAGTCAGACTATGATATTGAGTACATGTCTAGAATTCTATATTCTAGTGCAGTTGGTTCATTTATGTATGTCATGGTTTGTTCTCGTCCTGATTTATCTCATGCACTGAGTGTTGTTAGTAGATACATGGCTAATCCTGGAAAAGGGCATTGGAAAGCAATTCAGTGGATTTCAGATATTTATGTGGCACTTCTAATGCTCATTTGCAATTTGGGAATTCTAGAGATGAATTTGTTGGTTATGTTGACTCTGATTATACTGGTGATTTGGATAAAAGGAGGTCTCTCACAGGTTATGTTTTCACGATTGGTGGTTGTGCTGTTAGTTAGAAGGCAAATTTGTAAGCTACCGTAGCCTTATCTACCACTGAAGCAGAATATATGGCTATTTCTGAAGCTTGTAAAGAAGTTATTTGGTTGAGAGGTTTGTACACTGAGCTTTGTGGAGATAATTCTTTCACTACTATATTTTCTGATAGTCAGAGTGTTATATACCGACAAAGGATCAAATGTTCCATGAAAGAACAAAGCACATTGATGTGAGATATCACTTTATTCGAGGTGTTATTGCTCAAGATGATATCAAGGTGTGCAAGATAAGTACTCATGATAATCCAGCTGATATGATGACAAAGTCAGTTCCTGTTACTAAGTTTGAGCTTTGCTCAAGCTTAGTTGGTATTACAGGTTAGTCCTATAGACTAATTGGTGCACGGTGATTTTTATGTTATTATGGAGTCATTTTGGTGATTGATGATTTGTCATTTTGGTACAAGAGGAAATTCGTCTCAAGGTGGAGACTGTTGAGATATGTGATCCGAATTTCTAATATAGTCGAATTCAAACTTGCCATATTATCGGATTAGTTTTCTTACTTGGACTCCAAGGCGTTTCCCCCTTTATATACCTCTTGTAAACCGCACGAGAAGGTGACGTCTCATTGTAATCTTCCTGCGATTTGTAAACACTCCTCATATAGTGATCATTGCCGGTTGGCGCCTGTAGTTTTTTCCCGTAAGGTTTTTTCACGTAAAAATCCGTGTCTCCTTTTGTCCCTATTTTTCTAACAAGTCGGACCCAGCCCACCAACATTGTTGGGCCAGACCTACCGTCCCCGTGCTTCGGACCAGCCCAGGCGGCGTGGCCTATTTGTAGGGGTGAAAACGGATCGGATACGGACGGATAATGGCTCTGTCATATTTGTTTTCATATTTTTTTTCCGGATCCGGATATGAATACGGATACTCCGGATACGAATACGAATACGAATAATATCGAATACGAATACGGTGCGAATACGAATTGAAACGAATACGATCACGGATTATTTTCGGAACATGAAAACCCCTTAAATTGTATGCCAGAAATTAACGAAAACATATAACTAGTTCATTTGATGCAACACATTCATGAATTATTCATATTTCAGCAACCACGCATAACATTGGCACTAACAAGTTGCATTAACTAGTTCATCATAAACATAACACTTAGTTTACCATATTTAGCTTATAAGTCAGAACTCACAAAGTCACAAGTCATCACACATTCACACTTAGCTTATCACATACATAAAATTTAGTTCACACTAACATTGATGAGGCTATATAGTTAATCTATATCGAAATGACCTGTAACATCCCAAAGTATGTTACCAAAAATAAAATTAATAAAGTTATTAGTTTATTGGATTTTTTGAGATTTAAAAGAGTTTTCTTGGTTAAAAAGAAAAAATAAATGAAATAAAGTCAATTATTTAATTTCCTAATTTTCAATGTCAAAAAAAATTATTGAGATTTCTGGGATTTTATTGCATTTAAAGTGAAAATGAAAAAATAATAATTAATTTCTTGAATTTTCTGGATTTTAAAAAGGTTGTTCATATTTTTCAGAAATTAAAAATAATTTATGTGCAAAAATAAAAACTAACTTTAACTTGGAATTAATTTTATTAAGTTCAAAATAATTTAAGGAATTTTTATGATTTTTTCTAGAATTTTTTAACTCTATTTGCTATTTTCTAAAAGGCTATTTGATTTGTTGCATTTTCTGAAATTCGAAAATCAATTAAAATCTCATTTTCCCTTTTGGGCTGAATCCTCTTCTATTGGGCCGAAATCCGGATATCCGAACTTGTCTTATCCGGATAATCCGTATCCGTATCCGCCGGATAGCATGCCTACCGTATTCGTTTCCGTTTCCGACAAAAAAATCCGAATCCGTATCCGATCCGAAAATTATCCGAGAAAAATCCGATCCGAGACAATCCGAATCCGTTTTCGTCCGGATCGGTCGGAAACTATCCGATCCGTTTTCATCCCTACCTATTTGGACACCACCAAGCGTACCTAGCGCACCACCTTAACGATATATAACAGGCAGCTCCATGCCCATGTTGTTGAGCAGGTCGTACAGAACACCTAGGAGAAAAAATGGAAGAGGATAGAAACAGAAGCAGTCACCACCCTCATGCATGGTACAATAGGAAAGAGAGGCACCAGGAATTCAAGCTCAAGAGCTGGCGTCACATTAAGCTGGCATGTAGCTAAGGAGATTATGTTCGCGGGCATGTAGCTAACCGGAAACTTGTCTAGTACTCCGGAAGCGTTCAGCTACGCTTCCTAGTTTCTGGCAAGATACCTTCTCTGGGGTGCGAGCTTTGTGGACGACCGCGGTGCCTCCAAGGCAGGACGATCCGCCGTCACAGGTTGACGTTGAGAGCGTCCAGATTTTTGCACCGTCGCCGGAGCAGTTTGCTTCTGCAATAACATGACCGTAGTCCGATTCCCAAACCAACAGCAGGTCAGGTAGTCGGCGACAATGTCGCACGTTCGCGCTGTCATTAAATCACGTTCATGGTGAAATCGTTCCTCACTAATTAAACTTGTTAATCAACAGTACGACATAGAGACGAGAGATCCATTCTAAGATCGAGAGGGAAAGGTATGACATGACAAAGCTATCATAGAGAAAGATGCAATGATGCATGAGCCATAACTAGGATTTATATGAGTTGTCGCTTGCCAACAGAAGGCCGCAGTAGTTGTGGAGAAGAATGTTAATCTGTGGTATTTTAGATCAAATAGAACACACTAGTTGTGGAGATGCCAAGTGCCTTTTTTCAGAAGATTGAAGCCAAGTTCTTCGCAAGGTCATGGGTTAGCTTGAGTTGCTTGTTCTGTTCGCTTCGAGCTACTGTCGTACTAAGATTTGGCTGAATATGCATGAACTTGACTAATTTAGAGTGCTCCATTCGCTGGTCCTACCTGCTGTACATTTTGTTTTTTACCCTTTTAGCAAAATGACAAATTCTTAACCTAGTAATTAATTACTTTAAACGCTAACACAAGTCACTCGAAAACAGATGAACACAAAGCATGGTTTGTTAAGAGTTAACCATTCAGTCGCTGACTTCTTGTTAAGACATTTCTGACAAAAGTATTGTTGTGGTTACAGATCAAACAGTAAAAGGTGGAAGGTCTCGGGATCACTACCGGCTGCAAAAGGGATAGAAGTGTGGGAAACAGTACCGAGGAATGAAGGATAATCTTTCTTTGTGTTTAGTTTTTCCAAGAAGGGAAGTCATGTCTTGCTTGATACATAGGATGGTTTATTTATAGCCTTACAAGCTAGGAGATGGAATATTACAGCAGTACTCATATAAAGGCCTCGTACGACTATAGGGGCCTCGTAGTATTTTCCTTCTTCGCAGGTAGCTTTAGCGCATGTTGGACTCCTGTGCGCAGTATCCACCACGTCATCCTCCGTGGTCCATAACGGGACCTAGGTCACCCCATCGTCCTTTGTCCAAAGGCCCCCTCGGGCCAGGGGAGGGACGAGGCGGTGGGCTAGCCCGCTGAGGTGTCGAGATGGCGTCCTTCCCCCTTAACGTATGCCAAAGGGCCGGCTTGTTTGGCTCTTCGCCGGGCCGTTAGGGGTGGTGGGCCGCCCCTACAACAAGCACCAATGAATACCATGTGGTATTTGTGTCATCCTGTTTTCATAATCGGAAAACGAATTACTGCCCGTGACATCAGTTGAAATTGATACGGCAACAGACAAGCTCACCATCGAGAGGTAGAAGCAAATAAAAGTTTGGTCACCCGGCACCATGTGCCATATCCAACAGGCCTTCAACAATGTTCCACTTGCCGTATACTTAGCACCTCTCCCAGCGACTTTGGTATTGGTTTCATTGTCTACATATGGTTGTCTTCAACAATTTATTTTGTATGTTATGACATAGTGTACGTACATAGCTGCCTGGATGATATATAAATTGTCCATGTTAATTGAGATTGTTAACATGTATGCAAGCTAGACTCTTCCACAAAATGCTAGCAGCAAAAATGGAGCAAGATGAGAGTGAAAACAATCAATATCCAGCTGGTCCACCCCAATGGGAAAAGGAGGCACTCGGAATTCAAGTTTAAGTAGCAGGTAATTTACTAGGAAAGAACACCAGTGAAGTTGAAGTAGCCGGCTTAAACTTTTGCTGTGAGGAGGCCAACTGCGGCCATTGCCTGAGGGGAGGGGCCGATGTTGTTCATCTCTCCGCCTCCTCGGCTAGATCAAGTTATCATTGTGAGAAGGGTTTGCTTCCACAACATCAGTGGCCATCTCTCCCAAATAAGCCAACAACAACAAAAAATGTCTCATGGATGGTTCCAACAGCATTCACTAAATGTGTCGATGTGCCCTCCAAGTGTGGATCTACAGTGCCCTAGTAGGGTGCACAGAACACTAGATCCAAAAATTATTTTCCTTTGGATATAACCGTGTATATATAGTGTGGACACCATAAGCCCAACATTAGAGGACACCTCAAAGCACAACCCAGCCGAACGTAACCCATCTTGTCTCAGGCCCCCCGGTCATTTTCGTTCTGGATCCGTCACTGGTGCCCTCCGTGATTTGGTTTGTTCTTGTGGTGATGGTTACTGTGGGAATCTTGTATCAAGTCATCGAGAAGTTCAGATTTGTGAAGAAAAATTATTTAAAGCTAGGTTGCTAAGCCTAAACTAATTATTTCGAATTTGCTAGTCAGAGGTTAGTACTGGTAACATTATAGTTTCACACATTATTATTAACTAATAAAGATTGAGGTTATTTACCCCCGCACGGCGGGAGGAATCGTTCACCCTCTCTATTGAAAACGTAGCGCCGACAAGTGGCCTGTTAGGCCTCACCCCCACCCCGATGTCTCTCCCTCTTCTCACAACTGCTCCACCGCATCCTCCCCACGATCTCCCTCTACCCTCCAATTACAAGCCACATCCTCTTCCTCCCTTTGTTATTCCGTCTTCTTCCTCCTCGACACCGAGTCAGTTCCGCCGCCCTGTTTCACCGTGACACGCCAACCTCTTCGGGTGAGCCTCGGCCTTGATTCCTTGCCCACCGGCACCGCCATGGCCCCGCCTCCCTATGTCTAACTACCCCTGCCATTCCCCTCCCCTTTCCCCATTCTCCACCGAGTGCAAGAGCAAGCGAGGCACAAAGCCTCTGCATCGGGCCGTCGCACCGCCAACACCACCCTCACCGCACCGCCATCTCAGTAAGCCCTCCCCTCGCCGTGTGTGTCAGCACATGTTTCGGGACACGATGATCCATTCCCCTCCACTAATTTTGCCCTTCGTCCACAGGTGCTCGCCAACGACCCCTTCTTCCCCGTTTCCGGCCACAACCGCCATTCCCACCTCCACACCTCCTCCGGTAAGCGACATCCTAATTCCTCCTCCTCCTACCATCTCCTCACACCCCTTGAGCTATCCCGTTGGTTAATAGCACCTCCCTCCTCTCAGGTTGCCGCCACCACGTGAAGACCACCGCACGGCCTCAGGACCACGTCGTCAGCCAACCTCCGACCACCTCTGACGTCCCCTCCACTCCGGTAGGTTCCCCATACACCCTAGATGCTTGTGCATGCATTCATTATCTTAGGGCGCTGCCGGTGTGTGAGAGCCGCATGAGCCCGAGCACCGTCGCCGCTACAAGCCACTCCGGCCCTCGCTGCCGGCACCAATAGGGTCGCATGCATTTGGGGAACCCATTTTGGGCCTCCCCGGCTGCCCCTGTGGCCTATCTCGCCGACGCCGAGCGTGGAAAGAGCTGCCCAGGGCTTCCTCTGCTCCAGGCAATTTGGGGACAAGTATTGTCACGTGCTGTTGCTCGGTCATTTCTTAACTTAACTAATAAAGATTAGGGTACCCTTCTCTATGGAAAACGCAGCGCCGACAGCTGGCCCTGTTAGGCCTCACCTCCACCCCGATGTCTCTCCCTCTTCTGAATTGCTGAATTATCTGAGTGTGATCAAAATATTAATGTCCAAAGTCCAAGATCATAAACTTACATATGTTCTCGATGCCTTCAAAAGAAAAATATATATCAGACAATTCAGTCAACAAATTTATGTCAACTATCAAGGGAAATAAACAGATTTAGTCTGTGCAGAAACTTCTTGCACATGATTTGATTGCTTTCAGAAGATGTAAATCATTGTACAAAAGCTAATGCAGATACATGGAGAGATGTCAGGTTACTAGCGATGCGGAGCTGTGGCATGATGTCTCCATGATGGCAGGGTGGTTCGCTTTATCCATGCTAGTCAATAGCATGCAGCCTGTGGTTTCAGGTATGCTAGCCCTTTAACAACATGTCTCTTTTTCAATCTCCCACTCGGTGAAGTACGATAGATATGTAGAACTATATATAGGATATACCAACAATTAATTTAGACATATTTGCAATCTCTTTTTACTGAAAAAAAAAAATAATTCTTACCACAGTCGATTGTTATTGTGCACCTCTTCAGTTGATGTCATGTATTTGTTGATTATTCAGGGATTGCTATCGGGGGTGGATGGCAAAGCCTTGTTGCGTACATCAATATAGGCTCCTACTACGTTTTCGGATTGCACTTAGCAAACCTTCTCAGCTACAAATTCAATTATGGATTTGGGGTAATTGATGAAATCAATTTAAAATACTGCATATGGCAATAAAAAATAGAACTTTTTTGTCCATAATTTCATGGCATTGGTAGCATGAACGCACAGACTTGTGTGATATGTTTTCGTGACATTGATTATGGTCTCGGGATTTGGGCTAGCATGCTCTGTGGAATTGCACTTCAGACATTGATTTTACTGTTTGTAGTCTGAAGAATAGATTGGAAAGCAGAGGTATGAAATTTCACCATCTTTACTTTACCTACCATTCTTCCAAGTAAACAATTCAATTTTTGTCAGACCTGATGAACGGGACTTCTACCGGAGAATGTTAGTTCTTCCATTTTCTCAATGTTAGCTCTTCCTTGACCTAACCAAATGCATGGAATACTATTCTTATTCTCTCACAAACTATTACTTGTTCGATAGACATCAACTTCTCGGTATTAGTCCAAGCTTAGTATAGTATTCATAATATACACACACACACACACACACACACACACATATATATATATATATATATATATATATATATATATATATATATATATATATATATATATATATATATATATATATATATATATATATATCATGTGCCTGTGCCCGTGCGCACCCTACACCCTCCCATCTTAAAAAAACTGCTAAAGAAAGATAGGAGAAAACTATTGAACAAAACTCCGCAACGGCGTCGATCAGGTGCGCCACTGGGAGCGCCTCGCCAACACGTGGCATCCATGTTACTCACGTCTGGGGAGATCCACGAGGGCCAGCTCTGCCGCACATGAAAAGGCGCACTCGAACCTCTCAATCCTCCTCATCGACGACAACGCGGCTACCGGGGGAGGAGGTGGCGTTGCCTCCTTCCTCATCTCCCATTGTAACCTCTCTTTCGGTTGTGCACGTGCATCCCCCTCCCATGTTGTGGCTCTCAACTCCCCCTCCGCCTCCTCCCACTTCTGTTTGCTCTCGTGGAGCGTGTCATATCTCATATATTATTCATTTTATCCATTGCAACGGACGAGTATCTAACTAGGACACAATGATACGGGGAACTAATTCATTCATGGACGTATTACCCTAAAAAACATCATTGGTTCTGAGTTCTAACCACAAATGTGTGCATAACTTAAGTTATTAGAAATGTTTGGTATAACTTTACATGTGTTCCTACAATTTTCCAATATAAATATTTGTTTCTTACTTACTTTGAACAACCGTTTGAGATTTTGTTCAAACAAATTTTAAGTCATGGAATGCAATGCGGAATTGTTTTGCATTCCAGACTACTAAAAATTTTCGACTGGAGCCGGTTCAGAAAGCTTCAGCTTTGTAAGTATGTTTCCCACGATCCAAAAATTGTTTCGTTTTAAATATAGGATCCCATCTCAAAGACTGTCCATGTGCCATCCCACAGGCCTATTTAGCAAATTTGTACCTGTGAAGAATATTAGTAGGCAGGTCTCAGTGGGATACCTTAATCTGAGTTCCAATTGGTTGGCATGCAAATTACTTACATTGGTGAGTTATTAGACACTACACCTACTCGTCACCATCTCAAAATATCAACGATAGGCAGCTTCATACGCACGGCCCACTGCCTCAATGATAAATACCAAGCAGGTTACTTATGTTGTGAGTTATGATCTTGTACTACTGCACACCTACGCACCGCACCTCAATGATAAATACCGGGCATCTACAGACACCAAGAGTCAAGTTCACGATTTTTTTTAATCTTGTACTAGTATTATTGGAGAAAAATTCTCTACAAAGAATTCTAGAAGAAAAAAAAATAAATGAGAGCGCAAGACATATGGAAGTTTGTCGGGACCGGATTTACTATTAAAACTCCTCTATGTATACCGTATTATTCCCTATATAATTAGATAGTACGTACAGATATATTGTTATAATCATACATATACATCACACATGACCAAACCATACTTGATATTACACCACACATAAGTAGATTTTACAGTCATTTGTTTTACAATACAAGCCAAACAGACCAAATACTTAACACGAAGTTCAACATAGAAAGCAAAGGTAGATTTAGAAGCAGATAACAAAGGAGTCGATCCATCAGTACTGCCCACATGCAAGCGACTGGGTCCCAGCCTACATCCCATCATCATCTTTTCCATCTTGTCCGGACGTGGCGAAGTAGGCGTAGGGATCTTGGTCAGAAGGTTCTGAGTTTATTTATAATAAGCGAGTGTGAGTACACAGGCATACTCCGCGAGCCAACACACATAATACATCTATAATAGATGCAATGCTGGTCAAAGGAAAGGCTTGAGGTTCTTTGATTTGCATAAATCCATAATTAGAATAGATTAAGAACTAGACAAATCCCGAGACCTAGCATTTCGACTAAACTAATTTTAATGAAATTGAGTAGTGTTGTATAATACTAGCGAAGGTTCCATCCACCTGCTAGAGGAGAATGGTTCTCGAAGGTTCCATCCACCCACGAGTAGATAATGGTTCCACCCATCTTATGCTATACCATTTCCAGGGCTACCTCCACCGGACATTTCTAGGGCTACACCCACCTGACAGTTTTATCCCACCCACAAATGGTTTTTATAAAACCAATACTAATCAAGCAAGTTCCCACGCACCGCCTATGACCGTAGATACGGCTGTCCATACAGTTTTTACTCTGTAGAGATTGTAAAACTTTACACATAAGAGACGATCATCTTGTAATGTCAACACGCTACCGTAGGCGTGAGACAAAGGAAATAATCACAAGGGCTTTAGAATGCACCACCCCAACGTAATTACGCCTAAGTCTAAAATATTGTTTGAGTTTTTGTTTGGAAAATATTTTCTAAGTTCAACATACCAGCCATTAACCTCCAGTGGCTGCCCAAATCTAGTTTTGATGTTTGAATAATGTCGAGGCAAATTAAGCCTACATGTTAATGTATCTAAGCAAGGCAAAGCATCGAACTTTAGGTTTGCCATTATTCCTAGGGCGATAAAGGCTAGTGTCCAAGATCAAGAAATTGAATTTAATAGCTCACTTAACATTAAGGGATTAACGACAAGCTAATTAAAACATAATTTTAATCAACGTGTAGCTTACAATTTAATAATTTAACAAAATAATTGCAATAAAAAATGTATGACCAATATGATTAAAGTGTTTATTCGCCTTGCTCGCAGTCTTGCTGGTCTTGGTCGTGCTCGATTTGCTGCTCTTCTGGAGCTTTGGGATCTATTCACGTGAAATTCAACCAAATTGAAATAAATCCAAATAAATTCAAAAATTCAAATGAACTAAAAATCAAGTTTTTGGGACTATTAGGTAGGGTTTGAATTTATGTGAATTTATAAATAATAACAATTGAATTTAGAGTTAAAACGAGAGAGAACAACTCTCCAAAGATTAAATTCGAGGAAACTCCCAAAAATAACAGAGGAGAAAGGGTGTCTCCCATTAACAGCTAGAGCCAACAGATTTTATTTTTATTTTTGGTTTATTTTTCAATTAGAAACTCTTAATGTGACTAACACGCATGACCCAGGGTATTTTTTTGATTTATTTCTAATTGAAAATAACCATATTTACTGACACGTGAGGCCACTAGGATTTTTATTTTCTATTTTCATTATTTCCCTAAATAAAGTTAATGAGTCACTGATAGTGGGCCCATAGTCCACATGAAATTGGTCCACCAGAACAGTACCTGGGCCATAGGCCCACAAGTCAGTGGCTTTCTAAAAAGGTAGGGGCCGCGTGTTATAGACTCGAACTTAAACTAAACTCTAATTCTAATTATGTTGGGCCCACATGTCATATTAATATTATCTAATAATTAATTGTTCACTAATGATGTCATTAAACACTAATGATGTTGCTATAGGACGCTACGGTGCTCCTCTCCCCAAATCACACCGAAACATGGGAGGGCACCATGGAGGCGCTTGGGCTGAGCACGACACCAGTGTGTCGGACCTCGGGGATGACAGGGAGCCCCAAAATGGGTTCCCGTGTCCTCAGTGACCCAAGGACGTCGACGGTGGGGCCATGATGGCCCACAGATGCGGCGGTGGCAAGCCTGCTGCTAATCCAGCCCGACGACGAAGGTGGTGAGCCGACGGCTAATCCAGCCCAGTAGCGCACGCACAAGCATCTACACCCCAAAGGGGTTCTAATTGCACCACCGACTTGGTGCAAGGAGCTCCAAGCATGGTTGTCCACGGCGACCAGCGCCAGAGATGAAGGGCTACGGTGCAGTGGCTAGGCAGGGCTCTACGGCTGTAATTCACTAGCCCATGGGCTTTGCCTAACCCTAGAACGTAAGGTGATGCGTCCACTTACAGGTTTGATCCAACTTGACCCACGTTAGCTCAACAATGCAATATGCAACAATAAAGCATTGAACCACATGCATTAAACACTATGGAAATACAACAATGCCAAAATGGCCGAAGTCCAAGTAGAAGCCGGTCTGACCGCCCTACCAAGCCGGTCGGACCGATTTCCCAGCGGTCGGACCGATTCCATAACGGCGGTCTGACCGCCCCAAAAGACTTAGCCAAATTTCAGATCAGAATTCTGCAACCTCTCTGGAATTTTCAAATTGATAGAACTTTTGACTGGGAGCTCCAAAAATTATGTGACCACATCCAGAAGACTCCCCTCTCATGCCTACACAACCTACTTTTGGCCTAGCCCCAAACTCCATCATTAACTGTGGCCGGTCGGACCGGCAAGCACTACCGGTCGGACTGCCACACGGCCGGTCTGACCGTCAGCTTGGCCGGTCGGACCGCCAATGACCTGACAGCACTGAAGTTTTCTGAAAATACGAGATTCGTCAAATCAACAACGACATTGCCAATTGACTCATCACTCTAAGATCATGCACACATCCCCACGATATCCACAGCGTCCACTTACAGGTTTGCTGCCGAGACAGAGGATCCAGGTGGTGAAGGTGGTTGGCAGCTCAGCTTCGAGGTCGTTGGCGCAGAGGAAGAAGACGATGACACTCCGGGCGATTCTATGGGACAGGGGAAGAAGATGGTGAGCGCTAGAGAGAGGAAACTGAGGCGGTGCTAAAGGACACAGGTGCCAAGGCCTATGCTCACCAGAGAGGTGACACAGGGTGACACGGGCAGCGCAGACGGCTCGGTCGTCGAAGAGGAAGAATATGGGGTCAATGGCACCGATCCTGTGGAGGAGGAGGAGAAATGAGGTGAGCATGAGCTAGAGGGGAAAAGGCATGCTCAAATTCAAGGATTGGGCGACGGGGGCTCACCCGAGCAGCTGAAGCGGCTCAACAACAACGGCAGCGGCCGAAAACAGAGCTCGGGCTCCCAGCTCTCTCTCGCGCGCGGGTGAGGAAGAGAAGATGTAGGAGTGGGGAATGGAGAGGAGACGAAGGAGGGCTTGGTTCATGCCTCGGGTGGAGGTTAAGTAGACGGGCGGCCAAGCGGGAACGGTTACGCTGTGCGCAACGACGCGACGGCAGTGCGTGGTGTGGGCACTGACGGACGAAGCGATGTGGGGAGGGTGGGTTGCGTGCTGGTACGATCAAGGCGTGGGTGGCGTCGCATCGATGACACTATAGGAGGACGGCGGTGACACGGAGCAAAGGAGTGGTGGCATGCCCATGTTGATGAGAGTGTAAACATGCAAGAAAGTCAAACTCTTTATAAGAGAAATTTTACGATACATTCTACTAGTAGTATACGGTGGTAGTATAAATTCAATTTGATCATTGATTTGTTAAGGGTGTAATAAATGTTTCTTTGTATTTATAAAAAATTCATGAAGGTGTTATGGACTTTTTCAATTATGGTTGACAATATTACTCTTATATCATGTGATCCGCACAAAGACAATTATAATTCTACCAAATGAAGATTCTACTACTTATATTAACAAATGTAATATAACTAATTCTAATTAATCTGAACTATTAGATAAAAAAATAGACGGATCGTATTGAATTGAGTGTACCGCGGAAAGCTCCCAGTAATGCTAGCAGCAAGAATGGAGGGGGCGGAAAGGGAAACCATCACTATGCAGATTATCTGCCCCAAATGGGAAAAGGAGGCACCGGAAACTCAAATTCAAACTGCAGAGCACGTCGATGCCCTGGGCGTTGATTCATTCCGACAGAAAAATAGGAAAGAACACCGGTGAAGGACTGCCTCTAGCCTAAACTTTCATGGTGAAGACCGCGGCTCAGCAGCGTCGACGATGGCTTTAGCCACACAGACTGGAGACAGGTTTGCACTGGAAGTTCTGACGGCGATTGCATTGGCAATTCACTGGCACGGCGATTGCAAGATGAGTCCCACAGCCACGTACTTTCGAGGGCACGTAGATTACCGCGGGCTCATCTAACACCTCTTCCTATTTAGCAGAGATCCCTGGCTGCAGCTAGCATGGCCGAGCCAGACCGTCTTCGTCGTCAGAGCCAGCCATTGCATCCTCCTTCACACCCCTCCTGGCTCCTACAGATTCTTGCATCGCCACCGGAGGAGTTTACTTCCGCAACGACAGTGATCATCTCTCCAAATAAGCCAACAGCTTTAATCACTAAGATGTGTCGGTCAATTGTACCATTTGGTTGTTTCTGTCGTGATGGTTGCCAAGGCCCTTTAAGCTGGTTGACAAATTTGTTGTGGGAACTTGACAGTGATAAGTTGTATGTTAGACTATATGGTTAGGTCTAAAATAATTTAACTGATAAATAATTGATAATGTTATTTACTGATATTATTTGAGGCGTGTCGTGTTATGTGAACTTATGTCAATTAAGTTGGAAAGAATTTGTGCTAGAAAAATATGTTGCTTTGGTCTTTGCATATGCAGAGTAACTTGGAGGCGATCGTGGTCTACGGCGGTGATCGGGAGATGACTTAGTACGAAGTTATGGTCCAGAGGATCGAGGATGCTGGAGGAAACGGTCGAGCTTGAGTTGGGATGCATAGAGATCAAAGATGGATGATACGTGTTGGGGCTACAGAGGTGCGGTCCGAAGGCTACAATACATAACAATTTTAGAGTGTTCAAAATTAAAAAGCTGAAAGAAATTGAAAAATTCGGATTGGATTAATTTTCGAAACCGTTAGTATACGACCGCGTATTGGATTCTAGGAGTTTGTATCCTATACGTGTGTGCATGACGTCGGATAAGAAATTAGAGGGAGGGATAGGGCCTGTAGCCGAGGAGACGGGACTTGAGGAGTCAACAGACGTGGGTGGAGAGGAGAAGAAAACGCACATGAAGAAAAAGGCCTTTCCGTGCGTGTAGACATCAATTGGACGAAAAGTATCGAGAGAAAAGAAAGTCTTGTGTGCTGTTGTGTTTTCTTGATGTAAGGTGACGTGAGGGCTTGGTTGTAGAAAAGATCTTGATTGGATGTGCTAGTGGCCTTGGCTGTTGCTACGTGGGTGCGATCTCCAGAAACAACAGGGACCTGAGGTGGTTTCTGCTTGGAATTAGTCCACATGCTGTCAGAAATTGATTTGACTATACATTTATCTATTCGTTGATTTCTATACCTTGATTTGAGGGTGACTTTGCAACTCTTCCATGCATATTGTTTTCTTCCTGCATGCATGAGAAGAGTTTGATACCAATAGTTTGCTTAGTTATACAACGAGTCAATCACTGTCATCTAAGTTGTAAATATAAATTTAACTAAGTAATTATAGAATTTTGTGTAAAATTATATGTTATGTGTCATTACTTGTTAGTGGCATATGTCGCACTTAATCAACTGGGTGGGAAAAGATTTAGACTGAGAAGAGTGATGGAAACTGTGAGATATGGTGGAGATTTATGATTGGGAATGATAATCTTCGTGACATAGTTAGAAATTAGAAGTCTCATCTTGGACAATTAAGAACTTAACTTTGTGCGCCATTGAACTGGGTTTTATCGTACGACCACATGCCTGATGGGATGGGTCTAAGTTAGTAAGTGATGGATTCTCAACATTGACTACTCAGGTTGTAGGTTAAGAGCTCAGTGATTGGCGAAAGTGTAGACTATCCTAAAAGTCACATCAATAATCGGTTCGCCATTTCCAGATTAATGTACTGATTAATCTGCACTTCTTGTGAGAGCCTGTGTTGTTAACTTGCAGTGGATAGTTGAGCAAGTATTTTAACGAGTAACTGTATATCAATAGTTTCGCACGTTACTTAGAAGTTCAAAGGCATCCATGATCCATGTGCAGTCCTCCAGAGCCATTAACAAAGCCGCACTTGCGCCCGGCAGTAGGCAAGTACTACTAGCGATTTTACACCCACAGCCTACAAACGGTTGGTAGATTACTTAATTTTTGATCGTTATGGTCTAGTACACCTTATCACCTCTCGGTAACAAAATAGCAACATCTGTGTCTGCCTAGTGTTTTTGAAAATGTTATAAAAGTGTAATGTTGTGGAAGTACTTTTTATGATAAATTTATTCATATTATTTTTTTACATTCAAACTACATATTTTAAAAATATTTTTAGCCAAACTTAATACGATTTGACCACACGTATTCTAAAGCAACTTCCTTTTGTGATAAGAGGGTATCAGAGAAGCCAACATCCATCCACCGTAAGCCTGAATTTAGCTACAATTTCGGCTGGAAAAATAGAGAAGGGTGAGTTTCACAATCAATCTATATGTTGATATAATTGGAAAAGGAGGCATCAAGAATTAAGTGCTTGTTTAGTTGATGCCCTGGCAAAAAGAAAAGAAAAAAAACAAGCCTAGCCTGACCCCTCCTGCCTGGATGGTTTTCTGTTGGGATCTCGAGGATTCATGGGGTTGCCCGGACTGGATCGCTTCGACGCGTCGTTAGCCTGAGCCAGGGCTCCAGGCGCACGCAATCAATGCGTAATCGAAGTTCTCATGCAGTAGTTCCATGCCCGTGGATCGAAGCCCTCATGTTGCGCCGCCGGAGCCACTGCCGCCATGGATGAACACCCACAACCCGTCGCCTCCTCTCCCGGACCCAGTCGCTGTTGTTGTGGTTCCAGACGCCCGCTTCCTGCCGCAGATCTCATCACCTCCTCCTCGCCAGGCTCGCTTGGATCCCGCTAGCGTCGCCTCACTCGTCTCTCACCGCCGCCGCCTCCTCACCCGGCTCGCATGGATCACGTCATCGACGCGGTCGCACTGCCGCGTCCTCACCTGGTGACCGTTGCACGCCTGGATCCAGTCGTATGGTCGCACACATGGATCAGGTGAAGATTTGGGGATGACCGAACGTGGAGGAAGGGTTATTTGGAGATGGTTTTACGCTTGATAGAAGCATATTTCGTAACTTGCGTTTTCCCGCTGTCAAAACGTGGTCTTTTAACTTTACGCTTGCTTCAGGTCTCCAACCAAACAATACATGCATCCTCAGACAGTCTAGCCAGGCAAAAATTATCGGAATTCCAAGCTATCTCCATGCACCACCTTTTATCAGACGCGAAGTTCAGAGCACCAACCAAACAATCCCTAATAGACTTTCGACGGTCAGGCTACTCTTGGCATGCACGTTAGCTAGAGTAGCCTAAGTACCCCAGAGAGATGCACGCTAGTCAGGAAAACTTGTGGCGAGGGCCCTAGATACTCTAGGTTCAATGCCTTCATAGCAACCAATGTCATGCTAACGAGCTGCACAAGATACAGGGGCTGTTTGGTTTGGAGCCCGATGTAGCAAACCAAAATTTAGTAATACCCTTAGATTTTGGCTAGTATTTGGTTTATTACCGATGTTTGGCGTTACCATCAAAATCTTGGTAATGTAACACCATGTAGATTCCTTACCAAAACGCAGGCATTTCATAGGGCGGCGAAATTGTTCGCCAAAATTTTGGCGCGGCAACAAGGCCATTCTCACCGTGTATAAAAAGGAACTCTATTTCCCTCTTGATAAAAATAAATAAATAAAAGAACTCCCCTCAACAGCCGCCCTTGCTCCTCTCCATCTTCCTCACTCCACAGCTGCACCTGCTCATCTCCATCAAAGCCGAGCCTCGCAGCCTGCCGCCGGATCTCCGTCCTTCCCCATCCGGACTGTGGGCCCGGACGCTGCCACACCCCGACAGCAGCTGAAGTGCGGTTTTTCAACACACTTATCTTTCGAGTGACATCTATCCAAGAAAAACCCCTTGACATGGCTCAAGATGACTTCGATTTAGAGTGTTCTGTTCATGATCCTGCCATTTTTTTTATGCTTCCTCCTCGCAAAATGAGCAGTGGCCAGATGATAAATTCTCAAACTAGCGAATACCCCCGGACTCTTTGCGCAACAGTCACTCAAAAATAAGATAAACACAAAGCATGGTTGGTTGGAGCTAACTACTCCACTCTGCCGTTGCCTTCTTCAGGGGACATTTCCGACAAGAAGACTCAATTCCTTAGAAATTAGAATAAGCGCGAGTGGCATGAGTTGTATTTTTATACTACAATAGAACCCACGCGTCGAGACAAAGGTTAATAGCTAAACACCCTTTACAAGGTGTCACCATAGAAAATTGATCACCCGTACATGTATGATGCCTACACGGCAGTATAAACCTTATTTGGTCCTGTCACCAAAATTGATTCCTACGCCACCAATGGCACAAGCATCAGGTGCCTTCTCTATACCGCACAAATGTAAGGAGGATAGGCATCGCTGTCACCGTAGCTATTGAAAGATGCTGCTCACGGAGCCGTCGCGATGAACATGCCAGATTGTTTCCGCTACAAGGTTTGCCATTGAGAGCACCGTCAGCTGAGGGAAGCATTTGTGCTCTGGCAGCAGAATGGAGTTTGTGACTATAACTTCCTCAAAGATGCCTCCAGAAAGCCTTTCAATTGCAGGAGGGCTGCAAAGACAACGGCGTTAATGGAAAAAGGCAAGGATAGTATAGTATTCTCTATCTTTTGCAGCTACGTTAGTACATAATAATACAAAGATAGAAATTATTGCAAATGAGATAACCGGCAGCATCCTGCTACCTTTTGAAATCAAGCTACTGTGTATGTTACCAAACATAGTACATGTGCATTGGATTATCAATAATGGTCAACTTTAGTCAAGCATGCTGATGCAGATAAAAATCAAGATTTCCCCTGGGGTCCCTTCCTACGTCTAAATACCCAGGATAGCATATGCATGACACAGATTCAACTGTTCACAAAATAATGAACTCACTGAAAGCCAGATCCACACTCAACTACAAACTTTGTGATCAAAGGCAATTAGCTAGGCAAATTATACTTCTGACTAGCTGCTTGTGCTGGTGTGCCCACTAGTAGAATCTCTATACAACTACTGCGCTATCATAATTATATTTTTAATAGAATCGAGCACAAATGCCAGGATTTCACCAATCATTCCTCAGTTTGCAGAAGTCTTAAGAGGAAAAACTCAACAATGGGGCATCATACTGTGTGTGTTCTTTGAAATAAGCCAGTAACATCAATGCTAATGTACATGCAGTAAAGCAACTATCAAACCTGAAGACAGCATGTGTGCTACAAGCATAGACAGACTCTGCTCCCTCCTGTTTTAACAAAGCTGCTGCACTAGTAATTGTCCCTGATTTTCATTAAAAGAAAAAGGTGAGACTAGCATTGGAAATAACACACTAACAAATATGTATAACTTGCCATTTGGCACCAATGATGAAAAGAATGCTAACCTGCTGTGTCAATCATGTCATCAACCATGATAGCAACTTTCCCCTTCACGTCACCAATTAGGTGCATGACCTGCAGGTGGTCAGAAATAGGAAATACAAAGTTATAATCTACCAGTCTCATAAGTCCAATTTGTGAACCATGAATTATATGTTGTTGACTAGATGTCGAGAAGAGGATGAATGTGAGTTGAATGCAACAGAGCATCTAGCTACATGAATTAATCATCAGGTAATCAGAATAGTTATATATAATTTCTAGTTTGTACTAGGATACATGGATGCTTCTATGCAGTAGAGAGTACAATCAAAACTAAACCATAAAACATTCTAGCTGACATGTATAAATGGAACTGCAAAAGCAGAATTAATTCAATTCAAAGAAATTTGTTCTTACCTCTGACATATTGTGACCCTGTCTTCTTTTATCAACAATAGCTAAAGGGGCGTCAGATAATTTCTTGGCAAACGCACGTGCTCTAACAACACCACCCACATCAGGAGAAACAACCACAAGATCCTTAGACATTGTCTTGCTGGCAAGGTAATCCAGAATCACAGGCTACAGATAACAAAGATTTGTTCATTAATTGGTTATCAACTTAAGTCCAGCTAAGAAACCACTTCAAAGGGAAACACAGTATTTAAACATTTTAAAACAAGCACTTCATGTTCTGTTAAGAGTACCTGTCCATATATATGATCCACAGGAATATCAAAGTATCCCAATGCCTGTGTAGAATGAATATCACACACAATGACACGGTCACTACCAGCTTCTGTAAGCAAATTTGCAGCAAGTTTGGCAGTAATGGCCTCACGTCCTTGAGCCTGCATTACCAAAGAAAAGGTAAGTAGATCTTCACACGTTAGCACAAAGGGAGCAGCAACATCTCCCCCAATTGAGGCTATGCATCTTCAACCCTCCCATTTAATATCTGGAGGCCCTAACTGGTACCGGTATAGACAGGGATGCAAGTGGGCCGACCCACTGACCCATTGACCCATTCCATCCAATTGGTGGTTCACTTCCCACCTAATTGGTGATTCATTTTGTATACATAGACTTTGCATGAGGAATCGAGCAAATGAAATAGGATGGATCATTGGGTTGGCCCAACCTCCCACTTGCATCCCTACCGGTATTTGGTATGAACAAAAGCTAGGAAGAAACGGCGGCGAAAGGTTGCGTGCGTTGGATGGATTTAACAGACAGAAGGACGCAAAAGGAACTGGAGTTTCAAGGCAAAATCCACAATAAATTAAGGAAGCAAAAGAAAGAACTGGAGTTTGATCGACACCACACCAATAACAAATATTGACAAGGAAAATTTCAAGTGTTGAAGCTCATTTTGCTGATCTTACCTTCACACTCATTGAAAAAGGAAATAAGTTGAAAAGGTAAATTAGATATCATGAGAAGGGAATAGAAATCTAGTTGAATGAATCTGAAATTCTGAATTTTCACTTTTTGTGGAAAATTCTAAATCCGCACTTGCTAGGCTACAACAATACAGCACTCACTCGTTTCACAAACAATACATCACTTAATCATTTGGCCATACCTTTCTGTCTGCTCTGGCATACCCAAAGTATGGAATGACAACAGTAATAGATCGTGCGGATGCCCGCCGACATGCATCGATCATGATGAAGAGCTCCATGAGGTTTTCATTGACAGGAGAACACGTGGGTTGCACCAAGAACACATCGCAGCCCCTCACACTCTCTTGCAGTTGCACGTAAATTTCGCCATCAGCAAAGCGCTTGATGACGATCTTACCGAGGTCTACGCCCAGGTAAGAAGCAATTTCCTGAAAGCAATTACAGGAAAGGTCATTTTATTTTTTAGAACTAAGGTCGAAAAGGACGCATTCGTCACCACTCACCACAGTGGATGAAGGAACATACAGGCAATACAGAAAAGAAACAGTGTAGACATCTGATAAATGCTGCAGTGCATATTCTTCACACTGACTGCATTGTAACTGAAAAGGGTACAAATCCCTTTCATCTAGAGCACCAAGATTGCATGCAATTATGAATTATCCGATTGAACCAAATACAAATCAAACCACCAACTAGAAATCAAACACCATACAAGTAGAGATCGCATAAAGTTCCATTTTTTCAATAACTAATGGAACAAAGTAACCAATAGGGAGCAGCGGAGCAGTAAACCACCTGTGCGAGCGGGCGGTTGGCCGTGCCAGAGAAGATCTTCATCCTGGAGTCCCGCGCCTCCTGCGGCAACACGGCGAGCCTGGCTTCCTGCGCGGGCGCCCTGGGCGTCCACACCGCGGCCCTCTGCTGGCCCCCGCCCACCCGCCTCCTCTCCTCGACCACCCGCAGCTGCTCGCTCCCGAGCACGCACCTCTGCGCACACCAAAAGCCAAAACCAACCAAAACCTCACCACCCCACAACCAGCGTCACAAACCCACCCACCCCCCACCCACGCGCCAACGAGAAGAGAGAGAAAACGCTCACCGGCGAGCGGAACGCCGACGAAGAGAGGATACGGCGGCGGGAGAGGAGCGGGGTCCCCGCCGCCGCCGCCGTGGCCGTGGCCGCTGCCGCCATGGGAGGAGCGGGGGCGCGGCTAGGATTTTGGGAATGGAGGGAGGTGGGGCTAGAGGGGGGGGGCGCGTCTTCTTCTCGGAGTTCGGGCCCTCGGCTCGGCGGGGTGGCGGCGGTGGTGCGTCTGTTTTGCTGTTCTCCTGCTCCCTCTACGGATGGATTCTTATTCTTTCTGCGGTTTTAGGTATAGAAGAGCTCCTCTTACTTTTTTTATGGCCATGTCCATCGTTTTCTGGCAATTGCTTATAAGGCCCCAGGGGGCATGAATGTGAATGCCACGCCGTTGTGTGTTGCCAAACAAAATCTTATTGTTATAACTTTGTCCCAGCATATTCCTAAATTGAAAGCGTGTGTTGCCAACTCTTTTATTATGTTAATCCTATCCTATGGTCGTTGGATGTCAGTTTCTAGTATGGAGTCAACGTTGCTAAAGTAAGGCTTTCGAGTTCTAATGAAAAAAATAAAGTTAGGCCATCGAAACCTATTAAAGCCAGACTCCTTGGAGATTAGGATTTGCTCGATGCTTAACACCTAGCGTGCATGCAGTCAAGCACTCAAACTAGTACACTCCAAGTCTCCAACTGGTCTAAGATGAGCATTGACATATGGAGGTATGAACAACCTTCTTCTTTTTTTTTAAATTTTTATAATACCGAGGTGTGTGAAGTTGGCATGGACTACTACACGGCTTCAGAAGAGGCAGAGGCAAACAGCAATCTTCTTGTATCAGAAAGATCTCCAAAGAGGCAGGATACGAGCACTATATATGCAAATACGCATGAAATGAGGGGGTGTTAGGCAAAGCGCACTGAACTTTGGAGGAGCCGCGGACTATCACGCCGCCGCTGGCAACGCGAGCGGTCCACCGCGTCCACCACCGAAACCCACCCGTGTCCTACTCAGGCCGACTAGCACGTGGACCACACCACGCGAGGCGCCCACGTGAAAGCCACTGTATCTTCCGTACAAAAGGACCCCCCTACGTTCTGGGCGGCTCGCACGTGCCGAGGGAAAAGAAGCCAGACGAAACCGAGCATGACGAGATCGAAGCGAAAGGACGAAACGCTACAGTAAACTTTTCTGACCTGTTTTTTTTTTTAAAAAAAAATTCCTTTTATACCATTCAAAGTTTTGTTCTATCTACAGTATGTGCAAGTAGCTACGGAGACTTGTAAAACCTGTGGTTTCTGATAATACGAATCGGATTCTTCTGTTTCAAAAAAAAAAAAAAACTTGGGGCTCGGGCCTGATCTCTCCCCAAGTCCCAAGTACTGCCAGATGGATTCAGGCTACGCCAGCACAGATTCAATACGGCTGACGTAATTAGCGTGGTGTCGAGGATGACGGAACGGTACGGCCGTTGGTTAAGCCGCTAACATGTGCAAATCGCGCTTAATTATGACTTGATTTGTCGTTTTGGAAGTGGAAGGGGGTTTACCTTTCGACTAAGGAAACTTCGCAGGTGCTTCGATCTTGCCGGTTCAAAGTTTGGAGCTGCCGTCTTGTGCACGACTAGCTGACTGACTGGCTAGTTCTTCTCCATGGTTGGTAGGTAACCGACTCACTCCGAGCTTGAAGCGGAGTTATTGGCTATCTGACTTCATTTTGAAACGAAATAATAAATTTATACCTATAAATATTGTATCTCTGTTGTTTCAAATAATAAATTTATACCTATAAATATTGTATCTCTGTTGTGCTTTTCATGTGCGGCAGCAAACTTCCACGATCTCAGTGTACGGCAGCCCACCTGCTGTCTTTTCAGTCCGTCACTACTATCCACGTGTGAATGTCTTTCTGCCGTGTACGAGGATTGCGGAAGGTGGCTGCTGCACACGAGGAGCACAGTGAGGACACATATCGCATATCTAATCATCTACGATGCTATTTTTGTTATTTCGATTACAAAGACTATATTTAGTATTTGATTAAAAAACTAAATGAGCCAAAACTCATTGAATCGAGCCTACGAAGTCACGTCTCAGGTTCCCTCTAGGCGGCAACATGACCGAACTGCACTAACAACGTCTCTGTTGTGACCTATAACCCAATTCAAAGCAAGGAGAATAGACCTTAACAAAAAGGTTTGTTTAGTTTGACTCAAAAACGTTGCTTGCGTCGATTCCAAGCGAGTAAAACAACATGGTGCCTGTGTGTTTTTTTCGAAAACAATGGTGGCCTACATGTTAGGGGAAAGAGGCGTGGAGTAGAGGGGTTAAAAAAATTTCCTTTGGTACTGTTGGCGCTAAATAACAATTTTAGCATTTTCGATGTTTTAATATCGAATATATGAAATGAATACTAAGAGGGGCTCCTTGATCGAGACTACATAGAATGAGATAGAGATTTAGATAGGTTTGAATCTTCTCATGTGAGAATAACAACACTAGTCACGTGTTTTTATATTGATTGTGTTTGCAACAATAGAGAAGTCACCGAATACTAGAACTAATGACTTCATGTTTGTTTTGCTGCTTATGTCGTTTCTCCTCTCTGTCCATCGGCGTTATACCTTATATAGCGTTTGGGAGTGACAATTGTCCATGCCAAGAGGCGCCCCAGCTGCTGATGAATTGTGCACGTTGATGGTAGTTGTTGTTAGAGATATTACTCCCCACGTTCGTCTTGCGGTTATACCACAGATAGATATCAATACGTGCAATTATGCCAAAGGATAACTGTATATTTTTATTACTGTGTGTAATTAAACGCAGTGTATAAGGTCCCTAGTCGTTTGGGACCATGTGTCTATAACTGGGACTTGGGTCATACTTTTTTGGGCCGACCAGGTTGACACGGCACAACCCAAGCACAACACGAACGGTCGGGTCAGGTTAGGCTTGAGAATGCGGCCTTGCACGAAAGACGCTTAATCTTCCTGTCCTGGTCCAATCCCCCCAGCCTGCCCAACCAATCTCGTCCTCCACTCCCCCCGGCCTGACCCAACTTCCCTCACAGCCTCCCCTCATCCCCAACCCCCCTCCCGAGTCCCAAGTCACGGCTCCCATTCCCCCCAATCCCTCCACCGCCTCCCTCCCTCTCCCACCCCACACAGCGCCGACTGCCACCCTCCCTCCACTCCTCCAACCGCCTCCCTCCTTCCAGTCGTCCTCCCTCCAGCCGCCTCCTTTCCTCCCTCCACACTCGTCACAGCTGATGATGAGGACATCTGTAGGACCGTAAATGCGACTAGAGGGAGGTGAATAGACGTTTTCTTAATTTTTCGTCTTAATCAAATTCAACATGAACTTTTCTCCTTTAGCTATGAAAGCTAAGAAGATCAGTAAATGTACAGAGGAAGCCTTGTGCTGAATTCAATTACCCCCTTTAACCACAATACACAAATATAGAGAATTGATCTCACTGGGCGGTCGGACCGGTGTCTTCTTGGCCTCGATCATTGCTGGCGGTCGGACCGGCCTCAATTGGCGGTCTGATTGTCGGGCGGTCGGACCGACGGTGTAAAATCGGTCAGACCGATTTAGTCCAGAGCCAACACACAATGCCCAAATCCAAAACGAAAATTGATCCAACTTTTGATTCAATCAATGAAAATTGACTAAATTTAGAGCACATCTCCCTAAGGATATCTAAGATCTATTTCTAGCGACGATCGTCCAGATCCACTTCAAAGAATCGATCTCTTAAGGTTTTACCAAATAAGTGTTCCAAAACCTAGAAATATGAAAATCTTAATCCAAGATTTGCTTGTGGGGGATTGATGATTTAGATGATTCTAGGAGTATTCCCACACATCATAGTAAGGTAAAATCGATCAAGAGACCAAGCATAAACACTTGGATCAAGGAAGCACCAAAATCATCAAAAGAGAGAAGAACACAAAAGAGACTTCACCCTTAAGCAAACATCAATAGATTGATTGATTCAATATGTTGCTTACAAAGCCACTCCCTCAAGAAGGATAAGAGCTCAATCCAAGAGCACACTCAAATCTCCTCTCCTCTCATCTCCTCTCCTAACCCTAGAAATAGTTTTTGCAAATGAGAGCTTAAGTGCTTGGGGGTTTTTTTCATCTCCCCACTTTCTATTTATAGGAGAGGCTAGGGTTTCTCTAATGGGCTCCCATTAAGGCTCAACACAAATGGGATCCACACACACACATCAATCTGTTGAAGCAATCGTCTGCTTCACCACGTGCAGGTTGATCGGTGGCTCTCATCATGTCGGCAAGTCTCTCTCGTCCGAATCCCATCGGAACCTCCAAGGCACTTGCACCGACCCCTGCGCCGCTAGATCCAACCAGCTGCAATGAACTGCCAGTTCGATCCATCTTGTCCATTCTGCACCATGATTGAGTCACACGACTTCACCCGGTATCCATGATCGTTCTGGACCTCAGCTCTCCAAGCTTAGTCCCGATCCTCCTCATCGTTGACGTCGTTGATCTGCAAGCCACCTGCACAGCAATAGACAAAGAAATCGTTTCCAGGAACACGTTCTTCACAACTTGACCCACGTTAGTTCAATAATGCAATATGCAACAATAAGGCATTGAAACTCATACATCAATTAACATCAAAACACAACAATGCCAAAATAGCCGAAGTCCAAGTGGAAGCCGGTCTGACCGCCCTTCCATGCCGGTCGGACCGATTCCAGAACGGCGGTCTGACCGCCCCAAAAGACTTAGCCAAATTTCAACTCGAAAATCCGCACCCACTCTGGAATTTTCTTTTGAATAGAACTTTTGACTGGGAGCTCTAAAAATTATGTGACCACATCCGGAGACTCCCCTCTCATGCCTACACAACCTATTTTTGGCCTAGCCCCAAACTCCATCATAAACTGTGGCCGGTCGGACTGCCACACGGCCGGTCTGACCTGCGACATAGCCGGTCGGACCGCCAATGACCTGACAGCCCAGAAGTTTGCCGAAAACGCGAGATTTGACAAACCAATAACGCCATTGCCAATTGAATCATCACTCTAAAATCATGCATATATCCCCACGATATCCACAACATCACTTCTACTAGTATGAACACTCCTCTTGATGCTGTCATAAATGATGTGCAAGGTTCAATTACTCGGGCACACGCTCGTTAACTCAATTATCAGGTAAATTCGTTTCTAGGGCTGACTATATTATTTAAGAACTCTATGATGCTGCCTAATGAATATAATGTGCTTGTGCTTAGGAATCTAGAAATGGACAGCAAGGAGTTGATGTGCATCAAGGAAGGAGAAGACAATAATAATGGCCACAATTTCAGCAAAAACTTCAGGACTTTAAAGCCACACTAAACGAGTTAAAGAATTTATGGCTCCCAACTCAAAGAGTTTCAGCCACCCTCTACTTGGTGTTGCACCACCTTTACTTAGCCTACAAGCCTTGTATCTGAATCCCCTTAAGGGTTAGTTTGAGTCAAACTTTGTAATGGGCTTATTTGGCCCATGTAGCCTATACGACCGGTCACCTAGGGTTTGGGGTACTATTCACATCACACTATTCACATGTGAACAGTATTGCCGCCCCTCTCTTCCTCCTTTATATAGTGGCCGCCATCCCTTAGTTTTGGTGGGGGTTTTCTTTTTTAGATTATTCTGTACAGCAGTTTTGCCGCTCGTCGGTTTGAGGAACCACAACTTTGTGAGCTTCATCATTATTCGCAATACAATTTCAGATTAGATCTTCTACTTTCTTGCTTGTGTTCTCGATTCGCATGCAGGAGATACTTTCTTGACGAGGTCAACCGCGTTTGGCACGGTTGATAACCATCGAAGCAGTGGTGTAGTGATTGTGAGGGGTTCGGTCTGTTTTGGTCGGAGCCTTTGGATCATCAACGTCGTGATCTCCACAATCGACATATTACTACCTTTCAGAACATCGGGCCACAACCACATTAGGTGGTATCAGAGCAAAGGTTGCCCGTTAGGTAATCACAATTCTTCCCATTTTTAGATTAGTTGATGTCTATCGTCCTAAAAACTCCAAGAAATTAGCCCCACAAAAATAAATTGTTCGTCGTGTTCTTTCGTTGTCCCATCACTCTTTGTGCCTTTGCAATTTCCATTCTTGGATTCGTGTTGTTGAATTTGTGTCCTTTGTTTAAGTCGTGTTGCTGGTTTAGAGTCATGTTCTTGGTCTCTAGTCGTCACCCTCCGCTGCCGCGCCAACCAAATCGCCCCGCCACTTATCCCTTTCGCGGTCACCAATTTGCCCTGCCACCACCGCTGCTGCGGCTCTCCAGCACCTTGCCGTCGCTGCACCTCATGTTGTCGTGACAACCAAAGTCCCTGCCGCGGCAAACCCTAACCAAGATTGGTTTCGGTTTGTGATAGAGAAAAAAAAAAGAAAGAGGTTGTTTTCGTGCTGCCAGAAGGATTCATCTGACTTCGACAACACGATAAAAAATCAAAGTTGAGAGAGAGAAAGAGAGTATTTTTAAATTACCTTTATACCCCTGCCTTATATAAAAAAATTGTGACACATATACCTTCCTAGACCCGGAAGAGGATTTTGAAGAGTTTTGAGTCAATGTCACATTCGCAAAAAAAGAAGCAAAAAAGAGATAAAGAAAGAAGCAATCGGGTTTGATTGCATCCTTCGAATCCTTTGTGCTTGGTCCTCAGTATCAGTCGGCGTTGTGCTAGGGTTAGGGACACTTTTAGACCAGCAACCGTGACAAGTACTTTGGACCCTTATTCAGTTTTATTAATCGGGTTACGGTTTTTGCTAATCCTTGCTACATATTTTGCCTTTCGAGCTCCACTTACTCTTGATTAGAACTGGTCCCATCTTGCCCATACTCGACACGGTATCACGAACCAACCACCGGTTATACCACCTACTGCATTGGTAAGAACACTTGTAAGAGTGTGGTAAGACGCTTGAGAGTGTGTGATTCCACCTTCCATCACCTAGTAGTTGATAGGGATAATACCTTTGTGTTGTCTTTTGTTTGCTACTAACCATGACAGGTGACTCGTCTAATGAGAAAAAGTGTATTTTAAAGGGAAAGATCATGACGCTTTTAGATGAACAACACACTACCATTAATGAGGACATCGGTAGAAAGATTCAAGCTACTATGACCACATTGCATCACTCAATCAACGATAGTATTGCAACCCTCACTATACGCCTTGAAAGAATGGTGAATCAACCACCTAACAATGGATGCCAGTATGATCATGTTGCAGTCTAGGATTTTGAGGTGCGAGATGATAATGAGAGGAGAAACCGCGATGCCGGCGCTGCTTTTTCTGACCAAGATGCACTTCAACGACACCGTCTACATCACAACCGTCACGGTATGGGAGGTAATAATTTTCAGCACCACAATGCTCGTGTTAATGATGACCCGTTTGCTAAAGTTAAATTTGGCATACCATCTTTTGCGGGTGTTTATGATGCTGAAATTTATCTAGATTGAGAGATGACAGTTGAATAAAAAATTAATGCCCATTCAGTTCCTGAAGTGCATAAAATTAGACAAGCTACTAGCGAATTTAAAGATTTTGCTATCATTTGGTGGAATCAAGTAGTTAATTCTGACTTAACACCTGGTACATGTGATAGATTGAAGGTAGCTATGCATGCTAGATTTGTTCCTCCTGTTTTTAAACGTGATATGCGTAAGAAATTATAGAGCTTAGACCAATATAATAGATCTGTGGAGGAATATTATCAAGAACTACAAATAGGCATGCTATGTTGTAATGTTATTGAGGATAAGGAGAATAAGATGGCTCGCTTTTATAGGGGCTTAAGGTATAAAATTCAGGACATAGTTGATTACAAAGAGTATAATAATATCAATAGGTTGTTCCATCTTGCTTTTTGGCAGAAAAGGAATTGCAGGGTAGGCAACAAAGGACAAGGAATAACTTTAGAAGTATGTCTACATCGAGATCGACACCGGGGAAAGCCAAGACGGCCTACCTCCTGTTTTTCGGTCTCGCCCCTTCGTGAGTAGTACGCGTTCAGCAGCACCTCCCCCACCGTCACACACATCCGAGATGAGAAAATCTACTAGTGTGGAGGCACTAGCGCAGAGCTCTTCATCGATTGCTTCCACGGGTCGTACGACGGGGATTGTGTGCCACCGTTGCAAGGGGACATGCCACGTCATGAAGGATTGCCCAAGTCAACGAGCGTATATTGCGACAGAAGACAATGATTATGTAAGTGTTAGTGATGTTGATAATGAATATGCTCTTGCAGCTAACCTTGCAGGTAATGATGATGATCATTAGGCAGATAGCGATGGTGAGAAAATTTTAGGTGCTGCTGCTACGGATAATTATAGGACCATAATTGTGCAGCGAGTATTGAGCACTCAAAGAGAGCAAGCGGAGAAGCCACAGCGCTATAATTTATTTCAGATGTTCCACATCATAAAGGACTGCCGCGTTCATGTCATAATTGATGGTGAGAGCTGTAATAATTTGAAGAATTTAGGTTTGGTCAAGAAGCTTAGCTTGACCAGACGTAAACATCATCACCCGTACCATATTCAGTGGTTCAACAACAGCGGTAAGGTGAAGGTAACACAATCTGTGAGAGTGCATTTTTCCATTGGTTCTTATCATAATGTTGCTGATTTCGACATAGTGCCTATGCAAGCCTGCTCACTTTTATTAGGTCGTCTATGGGAATTTGATACCGATGCAACTCATTATGGTAGATGTAATAAGTACTCTCTTATGCACAAAGGAAAGAAAATAATTTTGCTACCTTTGTCATCTACTGAAATTGTGAAATGTGATAAAGAGATAGCTAAAAATAAGAGGAAAGAACGTGAACATGAATCTGAAAATCAGCAAGTAGTGAAGAACGTTTTCCCACCTAAGAAAGAGAAGTTGGAACCTGGTTGTGTCATGCTTGCAACCAAATCCTATATTGCTGAAATTTTTATATAATGATATGCGATGCTATGCTTTGATATGCAAAGATGCTTTACTTTCACTTGATGATATATCTAGTACTTTGTCGTCTGCTATCACTAACCTTTTGTAGGCATATGAGGATGTGTTTCCAGCTGAGATACCCCGGAGTGCCAACTTTTAGAGACATTGAACACCAAATTGACTTAATTCCGGGAGCGACTTTGCCAAATCGTGCGGCCTATAGGACCAATCCAGAGGAGACTAGGGAAATTCAGTGACAAGTCCAAGATCTTTTTTACCGAGGGTATGTACTGTGATGTTCCTATTCTTTTGGTTTCTAAGAAAGACAATAGTTGGCGTATGTGTGTTGATTGTAGAGCCATTAATAATATCACAATACGGTATCGTCATCCTATTCCTAGATTAGACGACATGCTTGATGAGTTGAGTGGTTCTATTCTATTCACAAAGATTGACTTGTGTAGCAGGTACCACAAGATTATGATGAAATTGGGAGATGAATGGAAAACAGCATATAAAACTAAGTTCGGACTATATGAGTGGTTAGTGATGCCTTTTAGTTTAATTAATGCACCTAGCACTTTTATGTGTTTGATGAACGAAGTTTTGCGTGCTTTTATTGGAAAATTTGTGGTGGTTTAGTGTGGACATCATGGGGATATGCTCATGATCTTAGGATGATGTTACAATTGACAATGGCGTTAAAGGTTTGTCGAATCACACGTTTTTAGCAAAGTGTTAGTTCATTCAGGCCATAAGCGGTCAGACCGGCTAGGGCGGCGGTCAGACCGGCCAATGGTGGTCTGACCGGCCACCCGTGGCGGTCAGACCGGTCTGGGGCGGTCCAACCGACCTTAGCGGCGGTCGGACCGGCCAGATATAAAAAGTGGATTTTGGAGCTGGACCAAAAATAGAAGGTGTAGGCAAGAGAGGGAATTCTAATGCACTTAGTCTCATAATTTTTGGAGTCTCCAGTCAAAAGTCCTATTCATTTGAAATTTTCAAAGAGCTTTCCGTTTAACACACTTCCATAGGTGTGAGACTAGGATGGTTGCCATAAGGCTTTTACAATGCCCAACCTCAACGTAGCTCCACACCACTAGGTATCACCTCCTTGGCCCTTGCCCCTGAGAGGTCTCCCATTTGTGCCAGGTGTTTATCTGTGACTTCTTTTACCCACGCCACGTACTTGACCGACGACGAAGCCACGTCGAGGCGAACAAATTTGTTAGCTAGGTCGTACCCATTATAGACTTGTGGTTGCACTATTTTTATACGATAAGTCATCACAAGAACTCGGTCCTTTATTGACTTAGACGGTACTACCCAATACCCACTCTGTTGTGCACTCGGCACCGGCCACTCTTTTTAGCCACCCAAGTTGAAATCTATTTTTTAATTTTGTTTTGCTTTTAAACATAACCTTTCTAGCCAACATACTAGCCAGACTCCAGCTTCGGCTACCCAATATCATATTCAAAGGTTTTTAATGATGACAAATTAATGCTCGAATGACAATGTATCTAAGCAAGGCTAAGCATGACACTTAAATATAGACTTATTAGCTAGTATGTTAACCATTAATTCCAGGGTGACGAATGATAGTATACAAATTCAAAGATTGAAAGTTTATATACAACTATCATTAAGGCATTAACTATGATCTAGACCAATATAGCTGTATAAATCATAACAATGCAATTTTATAATTTAAAACAATATAATTGCAAAAGTTAGGTGCAATATGATCAAAGTATTAACTCGCCTTGCTCAATATTCTGATATCCTACTCTTGCGTAATGTTCTGATAATAATCACGCTCAATATGCTAATAATCATCATGTTCAATGTTCTGATAATCTTGATCTATACTTCATCCTTGTAGGAATTGTTGTTCCATTATATCTTGATATTCTAACTACGCAAAATATGATTAAATCCAAGAGCGTCTGAAAGTAATCAAATGAAATTTAATAAAATGCAAAGACATTCAAATCAAATGAAAACACTTCAAATAAGACTAAACATATTTATCGATATCTTGAAAGAAGGGAGTACTTCAGATGAGACCAAACATACTCATCTCGGGTTGATGAAGGAAACACTGCAGATGAAGTATATCCAAAAGATTTGATGAAGGAAATACTGCAGACGAATTATATTCAAAGGAGTTGATAAAGGAAATACTGCAAACGAATTGAAGTACATCCCAATAATTGGACTGGAGGAAATACTTCAAACTAAAGTAAATAAATCTAACAGGAAGAGAGAGAGAATGTCCGCAAGAATATTCCTCACTGGTCACCTAGATGGGAGAGATCATCCGATTAGGTAGGATCCTTTGATCCACCTTCGGATCACGAATCGCCCAATCATTAAGAACGGATAGCGGTGGATGATAGCTAGAGCCTAGGTGATGATGTTTGGTGGACGAACTTCTGTCGTCTATTTGGGAACATGTCATCGCTGCTCACGCGACGCCTGGTTGCTCTAATGATTATTTTAGTTATTATTTTCTATTTACTGAGGAAGTTCCATGATAGTTAGGTGAGACCTATGCATAAGTGCGGGGTTCGCTCTGGGTAGACACAAGTCTCACTGACACATAGGACCTAGCTCATTTAATGGTTTCTCTTACGATTCATATTTATCAAGAAAAATCCATAAACCTTAGCTCGAATTTCCAAGCACTGGCTATACATTAGCCTAACATTGGATCAAGGTTCCTACGGTTTTCGGGTTCATTTTTTAAGTAATTTTTGTTAGCTTTACTACTTCTTGTTCAACGATTTACTTTATCGGCTTCGGTTTGGATTAACCAGTAGGAGGCCGAGACATAGCTACTGCTAATCTTTATGAGTGTCTAATGGTACTATTCCTCAACTATTATCTATACCATGTATGCCACGCCTAGCAACAATCCTAAGTTTATCTTTATTGTTACAACAATTGTCTAGGATTCACTAGCGTTGGATCATGCGGGTCTGTATACGTCTAAACATAACTATCATTATAGGTTCTAGCTAACTGAGCTGATTACTTTAGTTTTACACTGTAGTTAATTTACTTTCTACGCAACCTCAGATCGCATAAGTTATTCACCTGCATTCAACCACTAGTTAGTTAGCTCCACTAACTTACGGTTTTACTCACCCGGTGTTGCCATGACTAAATGGACTGTTAGCTACCTAATTGCCTTTTTTTGTGTGTAATTACCAGTTAACTCACTTTGAATTGTAATGACTAGATGAGTTACTAACATCCCTTAATTAATTTGGTCTGCAATACTAGTTCACCGACCATTTCCAGTCAACCTTTACGACTAGTTAATTCCTGATTAACTCGACGTCATTTCTAGTGGCAGACGTACCCTACTTGTATCGAAGTTTTAAATATAACTTATACTGTAACGAAGTATTTAACCAAGTTAGCTGTTCAATTAAACTCTTAACTATTCATAATCAGCCCCTAGTCTGCATAATTGCATCTTGCTAACTGAACATCTATTAACCCCTAACCTAATCATTAACTGCTAGCGAGACCTCTACTTGCTTGACTTACTAATGGACTTAGTTAACCATGTATTTGACAATTGCAACACCTATTCACTAATTACCTACCTAACTATGTATTGTTAACTGCGATACTCACTGATCTATAGGTCCTTACTGTTAGTGCTCATTTATACTACAATACCACTAACTGATTCGCTTTCTTAATTATCTGCCGCGGCCTATCGACAGTCAACTACCAATGGTCACCTAATTTGCTTTCGACTTGTTTAGTAATTTGACATTTACTTAATCCTAGCTGTAGCACTTAACTAAGCAGTAGTGTTACTAATTATTGTACAACTCCTATGTGTAATGTCATATCAACAGATCCTAGCTAGTCTTCAACTAAAACTAGTTATGGTAGGCAACTATGTTTGTTTTTAATATGATTCCTTATTAAACTTGCTCTGAAAAGTTAACTGCTAATTGCCTCCTAATGATAGTTAACTATCATCTTAGTAATTAAATTTGGTTATCTTAACTACTAGCTACTCAACTTGGATTGCATTGGAAAATTGAGTTAGTACTATTTCTAATTAAGTTTGTCTTTACAGTTTATATGGTAATATCCCACGGAGTACTTTTCAATTTACTCACTAATTAACTTACTAATGAATTCATGATTATTTACCCACTGATTGACTTACTATCCTGTAATCTGCTACTTGCTACTAACATAGAACAGTAGGCCCCACATGTCATTCATACACCCACAGAGAGCTACACAGGAAGAGGGGCTCACAGTCACAGTATAGGCAGAAACAGAGGACCAAGGGAGGCGGTACAGTACAGGCAGGGCTCAACGCTGGCGGAGGTGACGGCGACGGCCGTGAGGCGGCAGAATGGAACCGGGTGGCCAAGGCGACTCCAATGGGGGTGGAGGCGCGCCTGAGGGTGGTCGGGAGCGGCGGGGCGACTGCATGTGGCGGCTGGCCGTGGGGGTAGCTATAGGCACGACAACACCATGGTGGAAGAGGGGAGGAGCTAGTGGGAGCACGAGCATGAGTGTGTCGAGAGGAACTCATCGGAAATGTTGTAACTGGCCATAACGAAAATTAAAACTGTGAAATTAAAACTAACATTATTATTATTTTCATTTTAGTATAATAGATACTAACAATAAAAGTGTGTAAAAAATAGACTTTATCTCCTTTGCTTATTTGCTGTTGAAAATCGAAAATTTCAAAATCTAGCAAAGTTTTTTTAAAATTTTGCTAAATTATCTTACAACAAATTTGAATTTACACACCAAAATTTCAAAAAGAGATTAAGGAATGATGAGGTGCCCGCCTATCTTCCCAGCTCCCCTCCCTCTCCGCATGCGGGCATGCGGGCCGAATGAGCCGTGCCGTACTAGCTCACTGTATCAGGATAGGGGTTCAAACTGTTTATGAGACCGTATCGTACCCGAGTTAGCCCAATAATACTGTGCCCCTTGCCGGCCCAGTCGGCACGGCTATCTAGCCGGCTCTGCTCTCAGGTTGAAAAGGGATCAGACCGAGAGCTAAAATGCATTTCTGCTTTCTTCCCTAAAAAAATAAAGGTTACGAACTTCTCGAATTCACGACGAAGTGCAGGCACGCCCGAGCAACAGCGGAGGCAAACATTTTCTCAAAAATTCGTTTCGGCGAAAATTTTACCGCGACTCCGCGAGCGGGAAGTACACTAGCGGGAACCCACCCATGCCTCATTTTCGTCTCGGCTCTTCCGAGAAGAAAGGCCAACCCGCTAAGTAGAACAAGTCCATAAGCCACTGTACCACTGACAGCGTGGTCCACGGCACACGCTGCGCGAGCCTGGCTCACCCAGACCGTCCCCTCCCCGCGACTGAAATCCACTCGCACGCGATTCACCCACGTAGCCCTTTCGTACTGGAAAACCCCGCACGGAATTCTTCCTATACCTGACAGACATGTGGTCCCAAACAATCTCACCCCATCCGGGGACCCACGTGTCAGTTAAATACATGGCGTTCCCTGGGTTTTCCCGCCCGTAACGCAGCGGAGCGGTGGTTCAACTTCAAATGCCCACCCCCTCCCCTTCCTCCGCTTCCTTCCTGTCTACACCACTCTCAAATCCCTCCGATTCCTCCCCACGCACCCCTGCTTCCCTGCCATTCGCTTCAATTCCCCTCTCGGTTCGAAACCCTAGGGTTCGAGGGGTTAGGGTTTGGATCGCGATGGCGGCGGCGGAGGTGGAGGGCCGCGGCGGGGAGCCGGCGACGCCGGCGCCGGACTTGAGCCAGCCGGTGGAGGAACGACGGCTGCTGCGGTCGAGGTACCTCGCCGTGAAGAGCCTCATCGGCGGTAGGGGTTCCTGCGTCGGCGATCGCGTTGGTTTTGTTTCGTGTTTCGGGCTTGGAGGCTCGTGGTTTGGTTGGGAATAATGCCGTTTGAATTTGGGTGTGTGTGTGTGTGTGTGTATGTGTGTGCAGATGATAAGGACAACGTGGCGAGCGCGGATTCGGTCAAGTTCCGGTCCATCCTCACGCAGGTGGAGAACCTGCACCAGCTTGGTATGGATGGTCACGCGGAAGCGCAAATATCAATTTTTGGTTGGCGAATTTTCCGTAATTAGAAGGGGCGTAATGTGGTGAAGTGTATTTTTGTGCTTTTTTAGCCGCGTGTGGGATCTCTTAATTACAAAGTTGAATTTTAATTGTGCTGCTTTGTTAATGCTGTCCGCCACATTCCCATGGCAATTTGTTACTGTACTGTTCCTAAAAATATTTTACTACCATGGCCATGTTTTCTTTTTAACACATCGTTGAAATTTGGGAGAAAAAAATATGATACGGAGGGATTTGTTGTTTCATGGCCATATGTTGAATTACTTTTTGGTGCACATTTGCTGGCTTTGACATCGGTGAGTCGGACTCTATTGGCAGAAACACAACTGATCAGTGCTGTCTTTGTACTGCAGTTCAGAGGCCCAGGGAGCAGATAGCTGACGCAGAAGCCTTGCTGGACATCGCCACCAGTTTGGCAGCATCAGTAAGGTCCCAGTCAGCTCTAGGGATCACGCCTTCCGATTTTGTTGCTGGACTGCTGAAGAAGTTTGGAAAGCAAGGGGGAGCCGATGATGAGGTTGCCTCATTGAGCTGGGGTGGCGTTGGGCTTGCCGCCTCTCATGTCTTCATGGCTGTGCCTGGATGCTGCACCATGTAATGGAGATCCTCTGTATTTGTAAGCTTTTGATTTGATGTCTGGTTTACAATTGCACTGTTAAAGGACTAACAACGTATGACCCCTATTCTGACAGGGTTGGTCCCATGAATACAGAAGTGAAGCCACGGAGGGCTCATACCATTAGAAAGAGGACTGCAAGACCACGTGGAAGTGCTTGCCCTGAACAGGTGCCCATATCGTCTAGATACTCTAATGAACATATTTGTGTTTACTGTTTGGTGCTTGAAACATCAGATTTATACTGGATAGTAGTCAGTAGAGACCAAGTGGCTGCCCTTAGTCTATTCGCTTCATGGCTACATGTTGATTAACTGTAGAAGTGTACTTTGTCAGATTGTCAATGGGATTTTACATGGAGTTTACCTTGTAGGTTCTTATATATTTACATTGATATATATGTGAATTGAAGAGTTATTTAGACATGGCTTTTCTTCTCTTTTTTACTTGCCTGGTGCAATGTCAATGCAATTGCATGAGGTATAAAACAGTGGGCTCTATTAATTTCCATTTTTTAGAAAGTAAAATGTAGGTGCATATTCTATGTTATTCATTGATTACTTTTTACTGTAAATATATATGTAGGCTAATAATCAGTGCAAATACTGTCATTACAAACCTTACAATGTATATTGGGTATTCGTAATGCAGAACAAGAGATGATGACTATATCACAGCAGCACTATATTTCACAGTAAGAGTCTGTTCAGTGTGTTAGCAACTTAGCATCAGTAGCAAATTGCCTATCATTACCAAATTCTTTTGGCTCATCGTATGGATGTTAAAGCTGCACAGCAGTCATCTTTTGAGGTGCATCTAGGAAGGTCCCTATTGGACAGAACTCTGGTTAAAATTCAAATTTTATCCTATTCTGTATTCTGCATTTTTCACCTCCCAAGTAATGTTTTGTATTTTGTTATTCGAAAGATCAATTTTTGGATTGCAGCTAGTCTTCTTGTCACGTGAATAGTTTATTTGTTCTATTTTATAGCTATATCTGGAGGCCACTAGTCCGTCAATATCTAACAATATTTTGATCTGATCCCCCTTAATATGCAGCTCGCTGATCCATCAGAGACAGCAAAGACTGATACTGATAGGAACATGTCTGTTATATTTGATGTTCTGAGGAAGAAGAAAAATGCAAGGCTGGAAAACCTTGTTTTAAACAGAACATCCTTTGCCCAAACGGTTGAGAATATCTTTGCCTTGTCGTTCCTAGTGAAAGATGGCAGAGTGGAAATCAATGTGAATGATGATGGACATCACCTTGTCTGTAAGGACTTCATTACTTGATCACTTTCTGTTGTAATATCACTTATATTCTCTGTTGGGCATCTGATGTTCTGTTGACTGGAACAGATCCAAGAAATGCACCTGCTGCTAGTTCCATTGCCTCAGGAGAAGTCTTGTACAACCATTTTGTATTCAGATTTGATTTCAAAGATTGGAAGGTACCATCTCGATCATTAAATTGTTGTTTTAGAATAAAACCACCTATACTCAGGCGCTCAGCATGTACTGTCGATATCCTATTTTAGTCAACCAGTGCAAGATTCTTCAAGATTGTACACAGTCCACTCGTAGTCATGGCACAGGCCAATAGGTTCAGTACAGCTGTACAAGTGTTGTACGAGTGTATCAAAAACACCAAAACCGGTAGTGTATGCAAAATTCATAACAAGGTCTCGCACTACTAAAAATGGTTCCTTTTCTTTTCAGCTGGGCAAGAATCCATAAATGGAAATACTTGTTTGTTCTTTCCCCAGAGCTGTGTTCTTAGTTGGGTCAAGGAATTATAGGTCAACAATCTTGCAATGTAATCCGATCTGATCTTTGTCTTGCATTTGTTTCCAGCTCATGAAAGAGATTGTTGTGGACGGGGAAGAGCTGATGCAGCACAGGCCTTCTTCTCAGGGCACATTCAGCACCGGACGAAATGACCATCCCGAGATGCCTCCACACAGCACACCGATAAGGGAACTTTGCAGGAACAGAGGTCTGATCATGCAAGATGAGATCGTCTCCACGGACACACAGCAAATCATGGAGGATCAGAAGATGGTCAAGGACAGGCAAGAGTACCTGACGTACAAGCGCAGGCGCCTCTTCCAGGATGATGACTAGTGTGGCTTGGGTCGTGATCGACCGTGTTAATATGCGTTGTTAACATTTTGGAATTTCTGTAGGTAGAGACGTCACCCAGCTTAGATTAGCTTCGAGAGGTCTCTTGTGAACAGTCAGGTAGCATGGCACCCGCCCGTGGAAGTTTTTGGGATCGTTGGGCGTGTAACAGAATTTGGAGGTTAGGTTTTTGGTATACATAGGGCAGGTTTCCAAGTGAGTAACGGGATATATGGTTTTCAGAATCGAGATTTTAAGTTGAATCGATTTGCTTCTGGTAGGATCGAATTGTAGAATCGGTGATTCTATATATATATATATATATATATATATATATATATATATATATGAGAACGTATCTAGTGTTAATGGGTAATTCATTGGTAATGTGTTAGTATTAATTTAGGTGTTAGTATTAATCTTGACCGTTGGATCTGAATTGAACAACTAAGATTAATACGGGTTCTCACCTCTAAATCATTTAATCACTTTGTATGCTTTTACTTTCAATGCATCTTCATTAATATGTCTTCATTAAACACTATGTATGCTCCCATCTCCAACGGTCAAGATTAGTATTAGCATTTTAGCATTGAATTACTCATTAGCACTAGATACGTTCCCTATATATATATATATATATATATAATATCTATACTATAAGTTTATATGATTTTTATATGGTTTACCACTTATAATTGAAAAAAGACAAAGTATTTTTTATTGCACAACAGAAAGACATAATGGTATTGATATGATGAGTGATATAGTTCTGAACTACAGGAGAACAGTTAATGATCATGACTAGTTTATTACAATTACATGAAAAATGTTCACAACTTTTATAAATTAATATCTAATTACAATACTTGCATGTTCCTTAAAAGTAGCTAGACATACTCTAGGAATAAAAATAGTTTATCATTATCAAGATCAAGATTTCTTATGTCATAATATATATATATTTGTACTAGTATTATCACATTGATATAATATTTTGCATGCTCCTTGTTTATTTATAGTTTCATTCTCAGAAATTAATATCAATAAATTTTGCTCTAAAACAAAATATCACCAAACACTGGCTACCACGATTCTACTCTTTGGATCACGACTCTACCTGATTCCGATTGACGGTACAATTTGGATCAATAGGCTGTCGTGGGTTCGTTGAATCGTAAGACTCTAAGAGTAGGATCGCTATTCTAACTAACATGATGGTTTGGATGCTTTATATGTCAGTCGAGTTAGAAAGATGATACTTAGTATAAGCCTCTGTTGAATTAGAGTTTATTAGTCAACTTTTTTTAACACTACCATCAGAAACCATCCCTCCAAAACGTTATATCTAACTTTGTACATGACAACAACAAATCTTAAGGAAACTCTGGAGTATGCCTGGGAAAGTCCCGATGGTGACCATGACGATGTAGTGAAAAATCTAGACTCGTTATTATATGTTAGTAGAGTATTTTCAGTAATTAATGCTAATTGTTATGTATACTAACAGTTTTCATGAGTTGGTGAAACAGTTTGAGTCACATGATGATGAAGACTTTGGGTTAAATTGTGAGTTGGTTAACATCAAGTTAAGATTCGAAATAAAGGGTGTGATCATGTGTTGATGAGTATCAAGACAAGATCCCGAAGTAAAAAGAAATCACCATGTGTTAATGATATTTAAAACAAGATCCTGAAGTGAAGAAGATCATTATGTATTGATAATATTCAAGTCAAGAATTTGGAGTAAAAAATGTGTTGATAATATTCAAGTCAAGAACTTGGAGTAAAAAAAAATATCATGTATTGATGATTATCAAGTCAAGAACTTGGACTTGAAGTGGTGATGTTCGTCATCAAGTGATCACTCTAAGATGGATGCTCAAGGCAAAGGTATAACTAGGATAAGCTAAGGATGTGTTCATATTCGTTTACCATTCTTGGTGTTTGGTTGGAAGACCGGTTTGCTAGTATATGTTGTCGTACTATTAAGAGGGGTCTTGTCTAGTAGCTTGAGTATCATCATATGTTGATAACTCAATCTCGCTTGCTCTAGATTTTTTAGGCATGATGCTATTGTTTGCAAATATGTTTTGCAAATAGTTGAAGCTTATGCATTAACTCTTTGTAGCATGAGACTATAATTTGCAAATGGTTAAAGTCCATATTTGCAAAGCTCATGCAAAGCTTCTTGTGGTATGATACTAAAAGTTTGCAAATATATTTTGCAAATTGTTGAAGTTCATGCATCATTCCTTGGCATGGTATAAGAATGCCCGTTAATCTTTTCTTGGACTTAGATCATGTGTTGGCTCTTTGGAATTGTGTTTCTTGATTTAATCAAATGTATTTTAGGTCAATCAAACAGATGGGTTGTGTAGCCCTCTGAATAAGCTTTCTATAGAGCATAAGATCATTCAAATCCGACATTTGAGTAAAAAAGTTATGATCATTTTTTCGAGTGTTGTCTGTGCTGAAATTCTGGCCTGGTTGACTGAAAGTCCGGTTTGACCGCCCTTATAAGGCCGGTCAACCTTTTCCCGGGGGGCATGTTTTTTAGTTTTCTTCCTCCCGAAAGTCTGGTATGACCAGTCTGGATTGGCCGAGGGTCCGGTCAGACCGGACCTTGTGAGGGAGGTCTGACCGAGAATTGTATGTAATGGCTAGTTTTATAGCTGTTACATTGTAAACTGGTCTTACCGGCCGTTGGTTGTCGGTCATATCGGGTTTTGCTTTTTTCAGCTCTTTTCTCATCCAACGGCTAGTTTTGGTGTGTAGGCTATAAATACCCACTATGGCCTGTTGGGAGACAACTCTTGGCATCTCATTTCACTCTCTTAAGCTAGTATGAGCTTCTCCTCTTAATTATGTATGTGTTGCACCTTGTGAGCAAGGGGAGAGGTTCTAGTTGCATGTGTTGCAACTAGAATTAAATTGAGCATCCAATTATGCGTGTGTTGCACTTGATGAGAGTCAAGCAAGAGGCTTGGCTTATTACTCTTGGTGTTTGTCGACACCTAGACGGCATGGAGGCGTCGTGGTTCGATGATCTTCTCAAGAAGCTTGTGAGAAGGCCCAATGTGTTGTGAGTGGTTTGATGCTCGCCATCTCCGGAGTGGAGGAAGAGCAACATCGAGTGGATTGAGGTGTTGGTTCAAGTTGTGAGATGGTCCAATTCGTTTGGGCTTACATCGGAGGTGTTAGCTTAATTCGTGGAGCTGGTCCAATTCATTTGGGCTTACCTCAACATGGATTAGAGGAGACTGACAAGTCTTCGAACACAACAGTAAAACATTCTTGTCCCATTGTGGTTTTCTCTCTTGTGATTTACTTTGTGTAATTTATATTTCTAGAATTACATTGATTGCATGTCAAACTAAGATATCAAACTTTGACTTAGACTTAGGGTGTTGGTGTACTTAAGGAAAACTATAATATTTAGGGTTTACTTGTGCAAAACCGAATTATCTTTCGCTTCCGCATCAGAAATCGGTTTTACCCTTAGAGATTCTTAGAAAATACTATTCACCCCCCTAGTCGGCCTCCTTGACCTTACACCTAGTCCCCATAGCTCCGTGTCCACCGCCGCTGGCCGCCATTCCAGCGGTCGGTGACCAGCCTTGCTACCATTCGCCCCTTGCCTTCCCCCTAATCGCCCAATCTCAAGCTCTCCAAGTCATCCAGGATGGCCGCTGCGGTGACCAGGGTGATCTAAGTCCCGATAGCCCCACGGCTTGCGCCGCCAGCCATCACTCCAGCAGTCGGCGCCCAACGTCCAGCCTTGCCGCTCCTCCAGCGCCGTCACCTGCCTTCCCGGCCCCAAGCTCCCAGTCACAAGATCCGTTCCACTTTGCCTCTGTCGCCCGCCGCCGCCGTCCACAGGAGGTGCAATGGACCTCCTCCCCTCCTTGCGTCCAACGTCCCCAGCCGCCTCTACCGGCTGCCCTCCCTCTGTGCCTTCCTATGCTGATACATCCTCATCCCCTCCCAGCAAGAGTCCAGATCCAGATCTGTCTCCCCAAAGCCCATTTTCATCGCTGGAAAAGTTGTCCTCGAGCTTTGACGAGGAAGTTGAAGTGGACCTAGACACCCCACAGCAGCAGATCAAGGCCCAAATTGTAGAGACAGCGCCTCTCAACCCATCGGTCGTCCCAGCCTCGATGACCTCAATTCCACCTCCCACTACCTCAGAGGTTGCAGCAGCACAAGGCCTTCTTCCAGGCGTCTTGGACTTGACATGCCATAGCGAGAATCAGCATGTCTTCCTTGACCCCCACAAGCGTACCAAATCCATTGTGATGGCCCCCGACCGAGCTTTGCACGTCTCTGGCCAAGGGAACACAGTTTGTAAAGTCCAGCCTCCGCCGCTAAGACCTTCCACTTTACTTCGGCGCCGATCCACCTCGTCGTCCCTCTAAGTTAGAACAGAGGATTTCGTAGCTACACAGACAATGAGGGTAAAGTGTGATCCCATAGCCCAGGGTGATATCCAAGAGCTTCATTGGCAGCAAGTTGGGCCTCATTCCTTCTGGCAGCGAGACTACTTCTCATGACAACCTCGGTGGCCTCTCCTCGTAGTGGCAAAGTATTTCAATCAACGTTTGAATTTGTTCATAAGCAGAACCAAAGGCCGATGTTTCAATTGTCTAGCAAGAGATCACTGGGCAAGCTCTTGCTTTGACCCAATCAAATGTTTGCTCTGCCTGTGAAGTGGTCACCGTGCAAGAGATTGTCGCCTTCATCCGCTTAGGTCACCCCCAGCTGCAGCTCCTCATGCTGCACCACCTAGTTCGTCCGACGATATCGATGTCCGTAGATGGCACCTCCACTTCAAAGTAAAGGATGCGGACGATGGTGGCAACGACGACAGTGGCCAGAGAGCTCAAAACCATTGACAACCGACACGATACGGTCTTGCCACCACCGCCACCGTTTCTGCTGGTTTCGGCCCTGCCAGAGCGTGCCCACCGACCTTTTGGCGTGACCATCGTTCGTCATAGTGCTCACCTTACTGTCAAGTCCTGGCCAATCACTGTGGCCGAAGGGGCGCAACAACACCTATGCCGCAAGTTAGGTCTTCTGCAGGATATTGTCAGCCCCCTTGAGACATCCCTCAAGGAATACATGGCCACGTTCGATGGCCCAATGCCTCCTGACAAGATTGAGGCAGTCATTTCATTGTTCAAGCTTGACACTCAAATTAAGCTCGATGGTCAGGGTGCGGGTGTTTTTTATGGATGATGCTACTGTTGCGGAAGCAAAACAAACCTTTCGGGATGCTCCTCTCTAGAGTAAGACATGCCAATATTTCTTTGCTTCTATTGATTGTCATGGTTGTAGATGTTCCTGACCTATGAGGGAAGATGTTGAGTAGCATGATTGTCAAGACCGTGCTGTTTAGACAGTGGAGAAATCCTTGTGTGGACTACAAGTTGGAATAGACTGTGGCCAAAAACAAGGAAAAAATCAAGGGCCTGATCCAGCTAGAGAGAGGCGCCTAACGCAACCTTCCTGGCCAAGTAGCTATTTTGTATCTTTGGGCCTTTGGGCCACGTGAAAGTTTCTTCATTTTCTTTTAACCTTTTGTGATCCTTTAGGATCAGACCTCTCTTTAATTCTTGCTTTATCAATATAATAGGCAACTCTTATGCCCATTTCTTTTAAAAAAACAACAAATCTGTACTGTCTAAAAAGAATGTAGTGGTTGTGGTGGTGAGTAATGTGTTCTCCACTTCCCTCCCTTCATCAATATTTTGGCGCCGCCATGTGGGCCCAACAAACATACCCTCCCACATCCCATCTGTGTTAAAAAGCAAGACGCCATGTAGGCCAACGTTTCCCTTATGATTCCTGTGGATTTCATGGGGATATGTTCCAGATCTTAGGATGATGTGACAATTGGCAATGGCGTTTACGGTTTGTCGTTTCACGTGTTTTCGACAAAGTTACAGGCTTACTGGACAGGGGCGGTCCGACCGGTCCTTGCACGGCGGTCCGACCGGTCCCAAATCGGTCGGACCGGCCATATGGGGCGGTCGGACCGGCAATGACCTAAAAGTTCTTAGAATGGGCTGGGCCAAAAATAGGTGTTGTAGGCAAGTGAGGGATCCCAATGCACTTGGTCTCATAATTTTGAGTCTCCAAGAAGAAGTTCTATTGGTTTAAAGTTTCGAAGGTTTGAATTTGAGGGCTTGAATTTCGGCTAAGTCCCAGGCGGTCCGACCGCTCACGAGGAGCGGTCCGACCAAGCCATATGGTCCGACCGCCACCCGAGCGGTCGGACCAGATTCACTTGATCATCGGCCAACTTCGTGGCGATCTTTGTTTGTTAGGTCAAGTACATGGGTTCCATGGCATATGTTTTGCATGATGCATGTTTTGACTAACATGGGTCAAGTTGTGAAGAACTTGTTCCCGAATTCGTGTTTGCTTGTCTATGGTTGTGCAGTAGCTTGGTGGTCAACGACGGTCAACGGCGAGGAGGATCGGACTAGACTTGGAGAGTTGAGGTCCGAACGATCGACGATGCGGGTGAGGTCAATGACTCAAGCGTGACGCAAGATGGACAAGGTGACCTATTGGCAAATCCATGACGCATGGTGAAGCGTTTTAGGTCAAAGGTTAAAACGACGCTTTGCGGCGTGCGTGTGTGACCCGCTTGTTAGTGGGCCTTAACGGAGCCCAAGAGAATCAAACCCTAAGAGTTTTAGGCCTCCACTATAAATAGGAGGAGGTGGTGGTGCACCTCTCTCTCTCGCCTTTTATGTTTCAAAACCCTAATTGTCTTTAGGGAGTTGAGATGGAGGCTAGGGCTCTTGATGGTTTGTGGTGAATTTCGTGATCTTTGATTGTCCATCGATCCATGATGGTGTGGATGTAATCCAAAGATCAATCACGAAATCAATCTATGCAAGGTTTGCTTGAGATAAGTCTCCTTTCGTTCTTGCTTTCAATTTCGTGTTTTTAGGGCTTTCTTTGATCCGCGAGTTTGTGATTGATTCTTTCACGTGAATTAGCTTGCGTGATATGTGTGAATCTATCTAGCATCATCTTGATCATCAATCTCTCACGAACAAGCTTTAGGATCAAGTTTTGTTCTTGCCCTGCTTTTAGACCTTCTCTTAATCAATTGACAATTGCTCAAGATCGCTCCAAGAATTATCATAATATTCGATTGGAATAGGTCCTCAATAGCATAGAGAAGGTGTGTGCAAAGTTTCATAAAGATTGGAGTTGAGAATCAAAAGTTACACCTAATTGCAACTTCATCATCGGGCTGATTTTATCTTGTTCAGATCGGTTCAGATCGCCATTGATCGCCTACAATCGGTCCGACCGGTTGGGTACAGAGGTCTGACCGCCCGTGGTGTGAGTCTTTGCAATCTTAGTTGATTTTGTGTTTTTGCTTAGGGGATTTAATTGGATTCAATACTAGTCTTCCGCTGTACTGGTATATTGATCTTCATAGCTTCATCATAGCTATTGGAGTGAAATTGTGTTGAATTCATTATTTGGGAAAAAGTGAGCGTGCTCCTATTCACCCCCCCTCTAGTCGCCTTTACGGTCCAACAATTCCTTCTCTTCCCCATCCATTCCGAACACACTACTCAAAGCAAATCTCTTAACAACCCTATTAAACTCATCAATCTCCAACTATATCTAGGCCTACATCCAATTTGAGTTTGGCTGGTGCATGCTGCTCACCGTGACATTGTGATGCCACCGTTATTCACGGATCAAGAGCCCCGCGATAGCATCACTGTTGTTGCGGGTGTCGATGAACTCGTAGCCACAGTGGCATTATGGACTCTCGACGAAGTTATCTAGCGGGCCGACACTGAGAGTGAGCCGGGCGGCGATGGAGCTGAGTTGGTTGCTCGTGCGGTCGACCTGTTTGATGCTGATCTAGACGAACAACTCCTTCACACTTACGCCCTACAGTGCACATATCGACTAGGACTAGGCGATCCCCACGATGCGGTGGGCTGTACCGGAGCATGTACAGGTCGCTGACGTGGAACATGTAGTCACCATCGCCATCACTGGAGAGGAACACCTCGAAGGAGTCGTCCTGGTGGAGCACTTACAACTGCACGGACGTTCGACAGGCAATGAGCATAGCGGCTTGGGCGTAGGCAACACGTCCAGGGACATGGTGCGCGAGCACAACTAGTGGCGCATGTGAGCATAGATAAGGTATTCCCATGCCATATCCTTCCTATGCAGATGTTCTTCGAGGACGACATACATGACGACCTGCGTGAGGTCTACCTATTCTTTCATTTATATGCTAAGTCATTAACCACATACATGATATCCGTGACTTTCAGGACCGATGATTAGTTAAGATATGCATGTTTGCAATTGTGTAGATATGCAAGTTATAATTTGATCTCATCGCTGCAATGCATGGATGCATGCAATGGTGTAACCATACCAATTTCGCAAATCTCATCGTCCTAATTTTTTGGCGGTTTAAATTTTTCAGGAGCCACCATTAGATCATTAAATTTATCTCTGGTCTATCATATGCTTTTAATGTATTCAAAATATATGAACAAAAAAAAGTTTGTGATGTACAGTGTGCAATCCCATGGACAACGTCATGGCCTCATGGGTGGGTGGCAAAGTAAGCTGCGAGGAGGTGGCGGCATGCTGGCGTGCACTGAGGGACTAGTTCGGGCACACATTAGCCCACCAGCCAACGACAGTGATTGTATGCTAGGGCATAAGTGAGGTGGCTAGCAGAGTGTGGTTAAGAGAGCGAGCAGCGCAGCCAGAGCGTGAGGGGTGGAGGCACGATGCCAATTGAGGCGAAGCTTGGCCAAGCGCGCCAACAGAGCCGAAGACATATTTTTTTTTCATAGCAAAACACAAGCATTGAACTAGTACGGTATTTACGGAGAATTGGCACCAATCTTCGCCCCATAATGTAGACATCACAATTCACAACCTGAACACGTGGGAACAAAGGATGACCGATCTCAAGATGACCACAGAACATCAAATCAATCATCAATGTCATTCAAAGTTCGGTTTAACCAGCCATACACTTTGAATGAGCTACCAAGAATTCACAAACATTCCAATTGACCTATTAAGAATTCACAAACTGACTAGTAGGGTGTCCATGCGTTGTAACAGAATCCCAAAAGAGTAATACATATCAGTAGACGGGATCCTAAACCACATAATAAATATCAATTTTTCTTTCACACATATATAAACAGAAACATTAACTCCGCCTATTGCATCACCTACTACTACTGCAGCCCGAAAATTAAATTTTTGAGCTAACATATTATTTTCCTTTAAAAGTTGAAGTTAATGTAGACTTCACCCCGACATGCTGCCCATTTCCAACTATTACTGGCTGACAAGGAAGAGGGCTACGTATCAATAACCACCTTCTTCCACCCTAAACCCAACCCACGACTCGGTTCTCACGACCATTGGCCTCTGCAACCCTCGCCAGACATATCGAGGCGAGGTGGGAGGTTGGGGAAGGAGGCGGTGGCTGCATCGCGGTGGTAAGCGAGGAGGCGACGATGCTTGCTCGGTCAGCGTGGAGCAGGAGGCGGCGACGATGCAGTGAAGGATTAGGATGAAGAGGATGCGGTGTGATGAATTCGAGACGGCAAGACGTCTTCGTCTTTACCTCTTCCTTATGCGCCGTCGCTGCCTTCCCTCCCTTCCTCGGCGCCGCCGCTTCTCCTCCAAGATATCGCTGCCCCCCTCCCGGTCTCCTCCAAGGTACTGCTGCCTCCCCCCTCCTCCTTCCCTCCCCGTTACCTCCTCCTGTCGCCGACGCTATCTCCCTGTGCCACCGTGCTCCTATGCTGTCGGATCCCCTCATATTTGCACGCTGCCGTTGCAACTCGTGAACTGAGTGCCGAAGGTGGTCGGGATCTCTGAGGCACGAAATGAATGCCAGACAGATGCAGATGGCGAGTCGCAGCACGAGACGTGCAGGATTGGGACAACCGTTCAGTATGTGCATGTGAAGAAAAAGTGGCACGACAGTTAGGGTAGTTGCGGAAGAAATGCGTGCATAGATACGTTCATGAGTCATAGGAGAATAGCAGGGCAAAACCCTATCCGTGTTAGGTCAGGTTCACATCTTGGTACACCTCGAAATTTTTTGGAAAGAATAGGAGAGGCCAACTGCGCAAATAGGAGAAAGGACATCTCCCAGCTACACGGATGTAAACTCTTTTATTAGTTAAGATAGTATCAACGAGCATCACAAGTCAATAGAATCACTTGAACCTGCCAGCTAAAAGTTTTTCTGCAACGGTACAAAAACTGGATGAAAAGCAGACAGAAACACCAATATTGCAAAGCCTATAAATCTCTAAATCATAGCCATTCTTGGATCTCTATTTAAGAGTTACAGCAGTCTGATCACTACCAGCCACCAAAAGTATCTCTCAAGCAGCAGCAGGCTTGCACAGCTCATTTTACCATGGGCAATTGACCTCCTATCTGCCGTTCAGACTTGCACAGGAGTAGTAATCACCACAGGCCGTAACATGCATATCTCAAGCAGCAGCAGGCTTGCGCAGCTCACTTTCACCATGGGCGAAGCGGCACCTGTCTCCAAATGTGCAGGATCCTTTGTTGAAGTTCTCACACAGCTTGGTCTTGAAGTTGCTTCCAGGCCCCCCAGCGTGAGACCCCCTTGCTGGGTTCTTGGCTGGAGGAGGGGCGTTACCACCAATGCGGACAATCAGCTCCTTGACCATTGTACTAGCATGCTTGATCTGATCAAATGTACCCTCAAGTTCAATATTTTTAAGGTTGGGATCACCCTCGTTATCCCGGATGGCTAGCTTGGCCCCAGTCATTCGGGATATATGCTTTGTGTTGGCTCCACCCTTCCCAATGATGGCGCCAGCAAGGGATGCATCAACACTGATCTTGGCTGTGGCTGAAGCACCGAAGGTTGAGGGCGGAACCATGTCTGAGCTAGGCATTGGCAGGGGCTCAAAGTGACCGTTGGGCCTTGGTGCCATCGGAGGTGCCATTGAGTTGTTCAACCGCATGGGCTTTCCAAGCTCCCTCTCTCCATGAGCAAAGTGACACTTGTTCCCCCATGTACATCCTTCTGCAGTGTTGTACTTGTTACACATGCGAGTCTTCACTGTGGATGTAGGTGGTCCATCAGGAACACCAGGTCCCATAGGCATTCTTCCTGGAGGCGCTGCAATAGCCAGGCCACCCAGGTTGGTCATCTTTGCAACAGCCTGATAGCCACCGGGGAAGTTGTGGAGAAAATGGCAGCTCACACCAAAGGGACAACCAGCAGTGCTGCACAAAGAGAAAATCATATAAGCAAGTAGATTATCAAGTCAATCTCAAAACTTTCACTCAACTAATAATTCACAAATGCAGCCAATGCTGATGAAAGTTATTATGATATATTTAGTTGAAGAACACAACTTTATTAGATAAATGGTGACAGAGATATCCAGTAAATGACAAAAGTAAATGATACTACATCAATTCTTTTGCAAGTGACGTTTACTATAAATGATACTTTCGTTAATAATTAATCTACAAAAGGCATCTAGATTCACCATATGAATACGGTATCAGTAGAAACTACTTTTGACGGGAATACGTAGTATCATTTGTATGGGACCAATCTAGACACTTCCTCATGTATTAATGGTCAAAGTTTGATAGTACATACATATCAATAACTGAGGAGCTACCACATAATGCTGTATTGAACTTAAGCATAAAAGACTAGAAGTGTCACCGCAATGTAGTAACAAGAGCATAGGGATGAATAACAAAAGGTATACAATTACGAATTTCTTAGAATGATAGTTACGGAATAGTTGATTTACCACGTCACAGCACCAATTAAGAACATTTTAGAATCATATTGTAGTTTGTCAAAGAAGCTGTTTCTTATTGTCTTATCTTCAAACATTGTCTTGAGCTATTCTACTTCCATGAACATGATAACAGCACAACATATTCCAATTTTAACATGTGATTCAGTAACACCTCTGGATAATAAACACATTTTTGTAACAAAAAAAAAACAAAAGTAGCTTATATAAATTTGTCATAATTAAAATTTAAACACCGTTATCCATTGGAAGTTATAAAAGATATGAAAAGAAAAATGACTTTGCAAGTGGAATTTCAAGCTTAACATGGTATTGGAGCTTGGTAGTCAAAACAGATCCTGCATGCATCACATTGATTAGAAATATTGAATGTTATCAAGGACATAAGTGGCATATAATTTGACAATGGGCATTCAATTGCAGTTGCCATATGACATGTTTAGTCTTCTTATCTTGATTTCTGCGGGTAATCCTGTGCCATGGTGTCACTCGCAAAAAAGAAGTTACTTATCCTTATAACTGTTGTTGCATACTTGCATCTTTCAAATTTTCAGTGGAAGACACAACAGCAGGTTCCAATTTTACTCCATTGAATGTTCTTAAGCTTGGATTAGACAGGAACCTGTAGCACAATCTTGCTTGACCCATTTGTTAGCCTCAATCACAACTTTCAGCAGCATAGCACAATTTTGAAGAAAATACAGCAAATTACATAATGATAGATGTTACCGAGTGGGAGTTCATTTTAGGTTAGATTAGAACCTGAAAAATTTGGTGCATGGCTTCAATTTGCTTCCTACACCCATTTGAAATGACTCCGATTCTGTTACACCAAATTTATTACTTCCGCCGGTTAATACCATGTTTATTTACTAAATCTTGGCACTCATAAAAACAACATGGGTACATTATTCATCTAAAAAAGACAGGGAATAACCTTCTCAAATGGTAAAAAAAACATTAATGATGCAATTTTGGTCCAATACACAAGCTATACCTTACCGACTTAAATTACTCACACAATTATTGCTCCAGGCACTGGACACTAACAGGGTTTCTACTTAGCACAAGAAACCATTAAATTTAAAAAAAGGCAGGGCTCTTATCTAAACAGAAAATAAAAGTAGGCAGAACCTACGGAGAATCTGACAAGCACACTATGTCACAAATCACAGCTCCAAATCTTTCAAAGCAAAATCCCCCAAAAAAGTCCCTGTGAAAACCTAAACGACACTCATGTGCCACATCCCTTCACACCAAACCGGGAAACTAAGGATAACGGCAAAAGCTATGAAAACTTCAGGCCGCTACAAGCGGCCTACCACCCCAAATCTTCGTCCTCCCACCTTCGCCAGACAAAACCACAGCTCCCAGCCTCCCACCAAGGCGCAGGCTCCTCACGAGCCAGGGCTTTCAGCAGATCCGAACAACAAACAACTAGAGAAGGAAAGTAAGCGAAACAAGGGAGGCCACGAAGCTGCTCACCTCTCGCGCGCTTGGCGCCTCCTCCGGCTGCGGCGCCGTTGGCGCCCTCCGGCGCGCCCCGCTTGCGGCCGGCGTCCATGGCGAGCGAGGCTAGATCGACGGCGGCGGGTAAAACCCTAGGTAGGGTTCCGCTCTCGTGGCGGAGGCTGGAAGAGGAGAGAAGAGGGTACGGGAAGGAATAGGGTTCGGCAGTTCGGTTCGGCTCGGCTGGGCTGGGCTAAATTGGGCTGGATTGTTTGTGGGCGGCTTGGGATTCGCCTCGAGATTCGAGCTCGAGCCAGGCTTGGTTTGTGTAACTTTGCCAGCGGTTGGCGGCTTGGCGGAGCGCTGTACTGCTACTGCACCAGGCAAGTTTAGCTGTAAATAGCGAGCAAATTCCCCCACGAATTCTTGATTTAAATACATCCTACAATAACAAAAGCAAAACGAAAAATAAAGATGTCCTCTTTTGTTGCTTGTTTGCCCAGCTAAAGAGATTTGCCTCTTGGATTCTCCTGTGGATACAGGTGACAACGAAATCTTCCTTTTCGAGGGTTTATCAAGTCTTGATCTTAAATTTAACCTGGTGGCGATGATACTATTTTGTTGTAGGTTCTTCACTGGTGGGCATGATGCATCTACAACAGGTATGACATGTATGCACATGCCTCAAAAAATTAAGGCCCCCAAATTTGAGCTTAACCTTCAATCCATATTACTTTATCTTGGTATTTCTGTTGAAAAAATATTGGTACTAATAAAGAGTAAAGTGAGCAGGTCCTAGTATTCTTTTCTTCTTAGAAACTTTCTCAAGCCCATCTAGGGATATTTGGAACTCAGAAAAAAGTTTAGAAGGATTTCGCAAGAAATTTCTCATAAAATAGTTTATTTCCTTGTATTATCACCTCTCTTTCTCTCCTCTAAGTACTTACTGACTCATGAATTGGCAATGAATCAATCCAATCCATTTTTATATTTTTGTGCTTCTCTGTGAGCCCAATCACAATTTTTTCGTCTCAATGTTGTGTTATTGTATTGTTCTCCTGGTCTCTCAATGTTGTGTTATTGTATTGTTCTCCTGGTCGTTGTGCATTTTCGTTGTTCGGTTCTAGTTCCATGTCGTTGTGCTCCGTCAGGGCCTTGATGTCATATGTGCCTAGTTGGGGTTGCCAGGAGTGCATTTTTTTAAATAATAATATTTTTAAATAAATTTATAAAAATAAATAATCATTTTTTTAAAAACAAAACTAGTCAACTGTCGCCGTTTGAAATGACGAAATTATCCTGCCATTGTTTGAAATGACGAAATACAATTGAATTGGCGATAAAGTCCTATCACTATTTTAACTGGCGGCATGATCATATCGTCATTTCACCTAACGACATGGATCCATGATTATTTTTTTAAAATATTAAAATGGCGAAAGAGACCATGCAAGTTCCTAAATTTTATAATATTAAAATTGAGAAAAATCACAAATTCAAATGGCGACAGGGATCCCTCAAGTCCCTAAATTTTTTAATATTGAAATTTAGAAAAATCATCATTTGAAATGACTGCACGATCTACCGTATAAAAGACCCAAAATTGTAGCATAACCCACTTTTATTCAGAAAAAAGAGAAAGATGGGAGGGAAGGGAGAGGAGCAGAGATGAGTAGGGGAGGAGAGAAGTTAGCGAAGCCTGTCCGTTCAGTCGTTCATCTTTCAGATATTTTTTAACAGAATGGATTATATAGTTTTAGATGTACGGTTACATAGTGTAGTATGTTGTACATACATCTTTTCAGTGGGTAATTTACTTTTTAGATATGTGGTTAATTGTAACACCCCAATTTTTTAGCCTTTGAAAATCTTTTATTCAGTTGCTAGTTGAAAATCTCACCATTTGCAATTTATTTGAATTTAAATTAAAAGCTTAATATGGACTTTAATGACAAAATGATTTAATGTGCTTAAAACCCAACATCAACAATTGCCAAAATTATTTTATTTGGATTCTATGTGCTTGGATATATTTTCTAGAATTTTTCCAAAGTCATTTGCTATTTTTGAATTACTATTTGCATTTTCTAGAGTTTCTAAAAAGAAAATCAAATTTATTTCTTCGGAACAGTGTTGGGCCGAAGCCCAACACTATTCCTGTACGCTAGCCCATCTCGCCGCTCGGCCGCGCCCTCGTCCGTTGGATGCTTGACGCGTGCCCCCTCCTTCGATCGGACGCCCGCGAGCTCGTCCGCCTTGCCCCATTGGATTGTCGCCGCGTGGCTCCCGCTTGGATCTCGCCGCCGCACCGCGCCGCTTTCGTCTCTCTGTCAAGTGGGACCGCCGAGGCGTCGCCTTTTGCCACGCACCTTCGTCCGAGCCGCCGCCGCTGACAAGTGGGTCCCATCGAAGCACTGTTCATCGTCTCCGATCGGGACTTCGTTCCGATTCTCCCGTGCGCGCCGTCGTCCTCGACACGGATTCTAGGGTTCTTCGGCCTTATTTAAAGCCGTGCTCGTGTCACGAGGATCGCATCCACCTCCGCCGCCTTTTCTCCAAAGCCGCCAACCCTAGAGCGCCGCCGTTTCACCGGAATCGGAGCTCAAACCACAGCGCTGCCGTGAGCTTCCTCACTGGATTGCGCCGCCATCGGTGAGCTTCAGCAGCCACTGAGACCGCCCTTGAGTTCGCCACGTCGAGGGCAACCCTATGCGCGCCTTCGTTGCCCTGGGGAAGCTCTACCTCGCCGTCGCCACCTTCGGCCGCACCGCTCCGCCGCTCCTCGTGTCGCCGCCGCCGTTCTGGTCGTCTCCGGCGGGTAGTGACCGCGTCACCAAGATCGCCAGGTCACGCTGATTCCAGAGTGCACCTCCACCGCCGCTGAGCCGCCGTTATCCACCGGATCCGTGGTCGCCGGAGTGCCGTCGGCGTTCTACCTCCATGGCTGCCCACGTGTGCAACCACATCCCCCTCAGTGCTGGCGTGTCTCCTGCGTGGCTGCATCGTCAGTGCCACATCGCCCCGGTCCACTGGGCTAGCTCTCCCTCGGCTCGGTGCACTCGGTCCACCGTGAGCCCCGAGGCTGACATGTGGGGCCCACATGTCAGATTTGCTTTAAATCTATTTCTTTTTTCGGAAATTCTCGGCTGATGCAAGTATTGTGTAATAATCCAATTTTCCTTTATAAAAATAATTCGGGAAATAAAATTAAAATCCAAATTAGGGTTTTAATTATTTTCCAATCTTCTAAAGCCCACAACTTTTGCATCCGACCTCTGATTGAGCCCATTCAAATTTGTAAATTCATATAAAATCAAGATCTATTTAATGGTGAATTTTATTTGATTTTTGGAGTTAGTTTTGCCTCTGTTATTTATTTATTTTTGTTTCTTTTGTCTCGTTTGCGCGTAAACATCGATACTTCGGGAAGTTTTGTAGAAGAAGGAGCACCTCAAGACCAAGACCAATACCTAGATCTATTCCAAGGCAAGTTATACCTTTGATCATCTTGCACCCAGTTTTCAAAATACTTTATTTCAATATATTGCATTCTATTTTAAGTATTTATTTAAATGCTTTTGGGATAGTTATTAATCCAATTTGTTATATCCACCTTGTCTATTGTATGACAAGATCTTTTGTCACCCTAGGTTGGTTCATTATTAGTTGGTATTATCGTAGCACCAACGTGGATTGGTTAGATACGAGTAGATTGCTAAGCCATGCCACGAGTCATCATTTCATGTGAGTTGCAATTATGAACTTGATTAATGGAATATGGAACTGTGTGATAAAAATGTGTGCTGTGTGCTGTGTGCTATTACTCGTTGATGGCATGTGTTGCACTTAATCAACGGGGTGGGAAAAGATTTGGACGGAGGCAAGTGGTGGATTCTGTGTGAATGGTGGAGCTGTGTGTGGAATATTAAACTGTGTGAATTTGGAAAAAATTGGAAGTCTTGCCTTGGTCAATTAAGGACTCCACTTTGTGCGCCATTGAATTGGGCCTTACTGTACAACCACATGCCTAATATGGTGGGACTTGACTTAGTAAGTTATGGAGTCTTGACATTGACCACTCAGGTTGTATTTAAGCTATGTGATGGGCTGGAGGTGTGATATGTCACATCGCGGGACGGTTCGCTGCATCCCTGTCCAACGATGTGTGTCGTGACCAAACGCTGTGTGTATCGGTTGGCCGGCAGGAAAGCACATCAGGAGTGTCATTGCTTGAGATGAAATCTCTGAAAGGTTTTGTTATGATTAGTGCTTGCAACACTGATTGTATCGTGTGGGTAAAGTGTACAACCTCTGCAGAGTGTTAAGCCAATCTATTCAAATAGCCGTGTCCTCGGTTATGGACATGCTCGGGAATTTCACACGAGGGGTAGATTTTCATAAAACAAATGGGAAGGGTCAGTTGTGTGAGGTAACTTGTGCAGCTGTGTGAATAATTTGTTTAGACTGTGTGTCCTTTGTGAAACCAATTGTTAAATTAATATTCTTTAATTATTTTTGATTATTTTTTCAATCTATTATTTGTATTCAATTGCAAATGTTGCATTTCCGCAAAATAACCACAGAAGCTATTATTTTGGAATAAGCCATCATGTATAAATGCATTCTGTGGTATGCCTTGCGAGTACGGTGTGCACTCACTCTTGCTAAACAAATCAACAGAAGTGGAGGAGTCGTCGCCTGCTTTTGAAGAGGAGTTCTACCAAGGTTGATCGTTAGGGTCTTGATCCCAGTCAGTTGCCTGTGGTAAATTGATGGGAGCCCACTGGAGTTTACTTCGTTTCCGCTGTAGTTTATTTCTTTATTGTCAGCCTTGCAAGGTTTAATAAATGTAAAACTCGACCGTAAGGTCCCAACAGCTATTTGTTATTCAAAGTACTCGTTTATTCTGATATTCCCTGTATGGATGTTATATTTCATTGATGTTGACACTGTGTGCACTAGCGTGATCCTGGACTAGTGCAGAATACACAGAGGGTCCAGATTTGCATATTTAGATCCCGACATTAATCATAAAATTTTTGTTTACATTGCAGTACGTCAAATATGTTGGATGCCACCAATTTCAAAATTTACTACGGCCAGGGAACTATTCATGAGGGTCCCGAGGGGATTGATGTGCGTTATTTCCAATCGGCGACCGTGACCCTAACAAGACCAGAGCAGCGTACATGGGGCTTTGTGACCCGGTGGTTGTTCCACACATTTGATTTGGACCATGTTGTGCATGATATGAGATTGAGTTGTCTTGCCAACCGAGCACCACATGGCACATATTGGGAATTAGTGCAGCTCAAGGGAACAAGGTCACGACAGTCATATATACGTAGGGCGAGGGAGGAACAATGAGATTTGGTCCTTTTGGTCCAAGCATATGCCAATGCCACTCCTACATCGACGGCTGAACAATAAGGGGTGGTGATGCCGAAGAAGAAGTTGGGGACTCCAGCCACAGCCTGACGCACACAATGGCCGAAGGTCCTAGAGTTGCTGATGCTGTTGATAAAGACCGTGTGGAAGGAGCTCCTTTAGTCAGGCAAACTAGTGGGATTGCTGACGAGGGTGAGGAACCGGAAGCCCTTGTCCAAAGGATGGATCTCGAAGATCGGGACTACATGGCATTGTTAGAAGATGAAGGATCCGACGATGAGGATGTTGTGGAACAGCAGACGATTCCATCCGTGCGGAACATATACGAGTTCGACAACCTTATCGTTAATGAAGGTTCCCGTGTGCTACGAGAGTACGACCAGAGCGAGGTCAGGTAAGGAGTTATGTACAAATACAATGAGGCCGTGTAGGAGGTGGTCAAATTCTGGGTCTTGTCGGTACGACGTACATTCACGGTCATCAAGTCTAACCCAAGATGCTACGACGTGAAGTGCGATATTAAGGGATGCCCTTGGCGAGTGCATGCATTTCATCCTAAGTAGGACACCTACTAGAAATGCTCTATAGTGGTCCCTCACATATGTGTCATCGCTGAATCAGTGCAGTCCTACAAGAACATGTCATCAGGTTTCATCGCGAACATCATGTAAGGTGAAACCGTGGATAATCTAGATTTTGAGCCACGGTCCATCATTCGGGTGATCGAGGCAATGTTCCAGTACACAATCAACTATGCCCTCAGTCAATTGCTACGATCCCTCAACACGTCACATTCGCATATCTCGTGATGTGACCTTTGATGAGGGCCGACCTTTATTTTATCATCCTTCTACACATCCCACTCCTTCCACATATTCCATCTCTTTTTGTGTACACCCCCCATTCCTTCACCAGACTTGCCTTCTCCAGATACATCTTCTCCACCAGTTTCACCTTCTAGTATGCCTCTTCCACCAGTTTCTGACACTTCCACTTTCCCTTTTCACTATAGTCGCCGACAGAGAGTTCCCTCTGATCCTTAAACTTCCATTCCTTGAACCTTCTTATCCTCAGTTCTTCTCTCGTCCACTTGATCCTCCAACTAGTACCACAAACTCCGACGATCGTTCTACTACATCACGGTATGCCCTACGTGATCATTCCTCCATTCAGGCAGCAGAGAGATGGGGTTTTCCTTGTGCTTGTGCAGTATCTGAGTCAAGTACTTATTAGGAGGACGTCAATATACCTGAGTGGTAGCTGGCTATGACCGAGGATCTTACATCATTAGAGTCTACATGCACTTGGGATCTTATTTCGTTACCATCTGGAGTTAAGCCTATAACTTGCAAGTGGGTGTACAAAGTAAAGAACAAGTCAGATGGTTCAGTGGAGCGATACAAAACTCATCTTGTTACACCAGGTTTTCAGCAGGCTTATGGTCGAGGTTATGATGAGACTTTTGCTCTAGTTGCTCATATGACTACAGTCCGCACTCTCATTGCTGTTACAGTCATACGGTCATGGACTATATCTCATATGGATATGAAGAATGTTTTTCTTCTTGGTGATCTATATGAGGAGGTTTATATGTAACCACCCCTAGGTGTTGATGCTCCTACAGGCTATGGTTGTCATTTTAGGCGTGCTCTATATGTCTCAAGTAGGCACCTCGTGCTTGGTTCGAGAGTTTCAGTTCTGCGATTCAAGCTACTGGTTTCACTCTGAGTGAGCATGACCCTACCTTGTTTATTCATACTTCTCAGCGGGTTCGTACTTTACTTCTGCTATATGTAGATGATATGCTTATCACAGGAGATGACCTGGACTATGTGACTTTTGTTAAGAAGAAATTGAGTTGAGTGAATAGTTTATGATGTTCGTTTTGGGACCATTGAACCATTTTTGGGGATTAAGGTTCATTCTGATGGTGATGGCTATTACCTCTCTTAGCATTGCTATATTCAGGATCTGCTTGCTCGCTCTGGGATGACTGATACTCGCAATGCTGCCACACCTATAGAGCTTCACTTGCAGTTTTAACCTACAGATGGTTTACCACTGACAGATCCTTCCCGCTATCTTCAGCTCACTGGGAGCCTTGTTTATCTCACTGTCATCAGGCAAAATATTGCTCATGTTGTTCATGTGCTCAACCAGTTTGTTAGTGCTCCAACATTAATCCACTATAGTCATGTTCTTCGTGTGCTAAGATACTTGAGGAGGACTGCATCCAGACGTCTATTCTATGCCAGCTCGAGTCAGCTCCAGCTCCACACTTACTCTGACTCCACTTGGCCGAGTGATCCTACTGATCGTCGATCTATCGTTGGCTACTGCACATCTCTTGGTACTTCGCTAATTATTTGGAAGTCCAAGAAGTAGACTATGGTGTCACGCTCTAGTACAAAGGCTGAGCCTCGAGCCCTTGCCGCAACCACCTCAGAGATCATTTGGCTTTGATGGTTCCTGGTTGATCTTGGTGTTCATTGTGATAATTCTACACCTGTATTGTCACAACCTCTATTTTGTGACAATACATGTGTTATTCAGATTGCTAATGATCTAGTCAAGCATGAGTTGACAAAGCACATTGGTGATGCATCCTTCACACGATTTCATTGTCAGCAGTTGACCATTGATCTCCAGTATGTACCCTCAGAGCTTCAAGTTACAGATTTCTTCACTAAAACTCAAACTCAAGAACAATCATCTACTCAAACTCAGTGCATCAGATCTTCCTGATCCACCTTGAGTTTGAGAGGGGGGTATTAAGAGTCTTGTATATTCTCCCCCCTCTCTCTCTCCCTGTCTTAGCCCATGTGGTCCATGTAGCCCATGAAGATCATATAATCCTCTCTATATATACTCTCTCATTAATGAATAAGTTGCACAGTTATCGATAGCAAAACCACTCTCAAATTCTAACACTAAGTAGGACTCTTAAGATCATGTCAAAACAACTTTCCAACCTAACTTCTATCATTGCCAATGTTAATGAGGTAATACTCTTTCTAGACACACTAGAGTAGTATAGGACTTTGTCAATAGAGGAGTGGAATGCTAGAGAGATTTTAAAAGCACATCTCAATCTCATGTTGAAGCATTAGAGAATTTATTGGAAATAGAGGCTGATAATCAAATGGGTAAAATTAGGGGATGAGAACACTAAATTTTTTCATGCTAGAGCAACCATTCGATATCGAAGAAATACTGTGATAGTCCTTCAAGATGCTAATGGTCATGAAGATCAGATCATCAAAGCAAGGCTTCTCTTCTTTGGGAAGCTTACAAAGATCTGTTGGGATCCTGAGATACTCCGATAATGCACTTCTATTTGGAAGATTTAATTATTCCCAAAGAAGATCTCGCTTGGATGGCAGAACCTTTCGATCAATAAGAGATTGATGAAAGTCAGCACATTCCTACAGATAAATCGCCTGGACCTGATGGCTTCAATGGTTTTTTTTTAAAAAAAAATATTGAGACTATCATCAAGCAAGATTTATATGACCTTTTTCATGCTTTCTATCAGAATAAGCTTAACTTGCAAAGCATCAAATCATCTTTCATTGCCCTGGTTCCAAAGAAGGATCATCCAATTTCAGCAAATGATTAAATGCCAATTTCACTACTTAATAGCACATTGAAAATGGTAACAAAGCTCTTGGCCAATAGACTCCAACTGGTCATATTGGGTCTTGTTCGTGCCAATCAGTATGGATTTCTAAAATCCCGAACAATTTAGGATTGTCTTTCTTGGGCTTTTGAATATTTACATCATTGCCACAAATCGAAAAGGGAAATCATTGTTATCATGAAGAGTAAAGTATTTGGGCCAAAGTGGATTGGCTAGATATAATTTTTTTAATCACCGGAACATCTTCAGTGCTACTCAATGGGGGGTGCGAGGCAAGAATTTTCACTATAAGAGAAGAGTACGGTAGGGGGATCCGCTCTCTCCACTCTCATTTGTTCTAGCTGCAAATCTTTTACAAACAATTCTCAACAAATTTGGTTTACTGAGGCTAGTCAATAAGTTTGGTTTAATCTAGTAGTGTTGGCATTGCCATTACCATAATGGATGATTGGGCATGGAGCAAATCAACAAATTTGATTAAGCCTGGTAATGCCGATGGCCTTGGCATTACTGAAACAGCAGTTTTTTCGGGAATTGCGCAGGGTGCAACATTCCACTATAAAGCTGGATTGTTAGGTCCTTTTGGATCAAAGAAAGAAGAACAAATGAATGGTTCAAGTAAAGAAGTTTAGCCTGTATGGTACAATCAATAGTGTTGAAATTGCCAAAAACAAATCTCCAGGATTTGATCGTAACCATTGAATACTAATGGCAATCATGTTGGGGTTTTACAGAAGTCCTACCAACTGGTGGGTAGTCCATCCGGTTTGGTGCCCATGTCTTGTGGCCAATTGCCATAGTTAAAGTCCCACTAACTACAAATTAGGTGGTTTTATTTGTGGACTTTCCGGGATTTGAGTTACACAAGCCCTTCCATGATGAACAACAAATCATGCCGAGGTGCGTAAAACTAGAAGGATGAATAGATTTTCAGTCATTGTGCTTGATTAGCCTATGGGTTGAACTGTTGAAGAGGATGCACCTGTCCAATCCCTGCACTTTAAATTGCCAATACTGTATTTAGACAATACATTATGCAAACAAAAGAACACATAATTGAAAAATTGTTTCAGATAAAAAAAGGAAATTGCACAAAACTACAAGTATTGTGTAGGGGTGTTCTTCCCCCACGGGTAACGGGGACAACCCTGGTACTGTAGTGGGTCGGGGTTGACCTGGCCCCATGGGGGCCGTGGGGTTTCGGGAATGTCAGCCTTGCTTACAACTTACGACATCCAACCAAAATTTTAATTCTTGTTCTTTTCATTTTCAGGAGGATGAGAAATCTATTATCACTGGCATTTAAGAACAATTTATCTAGTACTTGTTTTAGTTGGCATTATATTTGGACAATATTGTATTGATAAGTCATAACTCATGTGCACTGTCTGGACTCTGGAGTTATTTAAGTGTGCTTTGATCTGAACCTGTATCAGTAAATGGCTGTATGCTTTGAGCTAAATCTTAATTAATGTATGCCTGGAAGTTTATTATTTCAAATCTATGTATTGTCAGCTTGTATTATGCTATTACTGTGCTGCACTACTGCTGCTGTACTGAACACTACTTGATGCTTCAACCCCGTGGGGCCCCCGCGGGGACCGGGGCCAGGGGGGCTATCTTCCGCTGGAATATCTAATGAGGCTGGGACCACTTAGCGAGGGTCCGGGCGCGTGGATGCATCCCCCGGAGGCCCCCCTCTCTACGCCCCATTGCCATCCATAGTATTGTGACACATATTGCACAAAACTACAAGTTTAGTTAGTATTTTCACAAACCTCAGATATTGTGCCCAATTGTTTCACTTACCACATATCCGTTACTTGTCTGTTATCTCACATAAATGGCCCATCTGCAGTGAAACGTGGGAGGATAGGAGACACATCAGCAAACAGAGGAAGATGACTAAGCAGCCAGAATAGAGGGGTGGTGGTAGGGCTCATGTGGCAAGTGGGTGGGGTGTACAAAAGGGCGCGACGCCCTTCCTCTCTCGCGTCTTATTGTTGTGTAGCAAAGTGTATTAGTTATCCAACTTATGGGAATTGACTTTATATTGTAAAGTACTAGGTAATTAAATTATCGACTGAATAAAGATTATAGATGCAGCATACTCAACGGTAAGAGGTAGGCAAAAGGCAGAGGCTTTGTGATGACAAAAGACTTCCTTAATCGAAAACAATAACAAAAGACTTCAACTCAAGACACTTCTGTGATGTGTCAAAGTTCTCACAGAAGCATCCTAACACTATGATTTTTTTACTGTCAAAGTTCTCACAAAAGGACTCTTAAGACTTTAAGAGACTATAAAGCTGATACTCAAAAAGTTTTCAACAAGGTTGTTACATATTGTTCCTATTTTTATTTCAGCAATTCCTCCTGCGACTCATCCCAAATTCCCTGTTATAGCCTTTTTCACTACATCCTGAACATGCACACCAATACAATTTATTCAGTTGGATTTGAACTGACTATTATTCATATCTTTTTTGCAGAATAACATCAGCTAGCAGCGCACAGGCGTCCACACCCTTTCTTCAGAAGTAGAGTAGACATAACATCGGCCATGTGCTTCTAGTGTGTTATGGTCATTTTGTGAACATGAAAAGTGCATCATTTTTTCATATTGTAAGATCCAGGTCAACTGTATGAAGGTCGAGTGTATAACTGTATGAGTATGATTCGATGTCTATTTCCACCTATTGCTACATGCATTGTGAATTTGTTATCACTGGCACTGGACATATTAATATTATCCTTGCCATGTAGAAAGGATTGATCACAGATTGGTGGATCTGTTAATCCCAGCTTACCGTCTCCTAGCTCCCAATATTTCCAATTTTTAGTTGTTTTTTTCAAGTACCAGCTGAATGCCAGTTTTATTGACCATTTTCATTTAGATTGCCAGACACATAAGCTCTTGAAATCTAAAAAACATGCGTCCGTCGAACACAAAATGTTCTGCTGTATCCAACGATCCATTGAAACACACAGATAAATAAGATTTTGGACATACCATGGCAAAACTTGGCCCAATTTTAACTATAATTAATTCCTGGAAAATCTCAAAGGCCCATATGCATGTGCTAAAACTGTTTAGCCTCACATGAAGTATTAATGGGGAGTTACACCACTTTATAAGGTTGATCGTGGTAAGCCCCGTGTGGAATTGGAGAGAGTCAACACACGCTGCGCCGCCGCCACCGAGCCGAGCCGTGTACGCAGCGCGCAGACGTCTGCGCTGCTGCGTTTTCTTTATCTATTCGGAAATCGAAACGCACCGACTCGCAGTAATGGCATTAACAAACGGACTGGCAGTAACGGTTCAGTTACTAGTGGCTGCTGTTAGCACTGGTTGATGGCGACCGTTTCCAGTCTCTTTGTTTTTTGTGGACCATTAAAAGAACAGTGAATTGTTCGTGAGACTCTCCATCTCTCCTTCTTTTTCACTCCACGCGACTGAGACAGATTCTTCCTCTCCACGTTTTGCTGCTTTCTCTGGCGATCTCCATCCCGCCGAGGCTCGTGTACGGTCGAACCGGGAGAGCAGGCCTTCGGAACCCCGTCCTTGAAGGCTTACACGAGCGAGGACGAATAAGGTTTTTGGGGAGCGTTCGCGCGACTGCTTGCTGCTTCGTCATCATCCGATCCTCTACTTCATCTACATCAACTGCGCGACTACGTCCACTACGCCATGGCGAACGACAATCTCGTCAACACTTCTGCTGCTGTTGCTTCTTCTTCAACTGGTTCTGGGTATATCAATCTAATCCTTGTACTTTGTTTATCTTTACTTTATGTTATTGTTTTGAACACTGAGATAGAAATGCTAGTTTCTGTTCTGTTAGAAATTGGTATGACTATGGTGTTAATGTTTATCTGTCTTATACAAAAGGCTAGAATATTGTTCATGATTCATCTAGTATATTTCTGGATTAAAGTAATTCAAAAAATGCTTATATGTTCAACAATCCAAAAACCTTATTTTGTGCATTTTTCGTCAACTAGCTTTGTTGCTGCGCTCAAATCCTCTGAATCGATGGCGCGAATTATAAGAGGTGGCGCACCAAGATGGTGCTTTGGTTAACTGCCATGAACGTTTTCCATGTGGCAAATGGCAAGTCTGAAGAAACCCTTACTCCTGAACAGGAGCAAGCGTTCGAGGCTGCTGATAACCTTTTCAAAGGTGCCGTGGTTAGCGTTCTTGGTGAGAAGTTAATCGATGCATACATGGTGATCAAAACAGGGAAAGAGATGTGGGATGCACTCGAGGCCAAGTTTGGGGTCTCGGATGCAGGTAGTGAACTGTATCTCATGGAGCAGTATCATGATTACAGAATGGTTGATGGCCGTTCTATAGTTGAACAGGCTCATGAGATACAATCCATGGCCACAGAACTTGAGCACTTCAAGTGTGTTTTACCGGACAAGTTTGTTGCGGGGGCATTATTGCCAAGCTTCCTCCTTCTTGGAGAAATTTTGCTACTACTCTGAAACACAAGAGACAAGAGTTTTCTATTGAAAATCTCATTGGGTCTCTTGATGTTGAAGAGAAGGTGAGAGCAAAAGATACATACACTAGAGGTAATGAGGGACATTCTAGTGCCAATGTGGTGCAGAAAAAGAATGGCCAAGCTCAGAAGTTCAAAGCCAAGAACAAGACCGCACAAACAACTAGCTTCAAGAAGAAGAAGAAGAATACAAAGGATGGTCTTTGCTTTGTGTGTGGCGAATCTGGTCATTGGGCCAAGGATTGCAGCCAACGCAAAGGTGAAAAGAATCAGTAAGGGCAGAATTCTAAGTCTGCTAATATTGTTGTTGGTACCACTGAGACGGGAACATCAGGGTATGGTAATTTACCTACTGTTATTTCCGTATGTCAAACTACCGATTGGTGGATAGACACTGGTGCTAACATACATGTGTGTGCTGATATTTCTTTGTTTTCTTCTTACTAGGTCACTCGGGATTCAGCCGTTCTAATGGGGAACGGGTCACATGCTACTGTTCATGGTGTTGGTACGGTCAATCTGAAGTTTACTTCGGGGAAGATTGTGCAACTCAAGAACGACTGAGATCTCGTCATCCATAAATAAGAATCTCATCAGCGGATCTCTTCTGTGTAGAGATGGCTTTAGACTGGTGTTTGAATCCAATAAATTTGTTGTGTCTAAGTGTGGACAATTTGTTGGTAAAGGCTATGTGTGCGGAGGCTTGTTCCGCCTATCTCTTTCAGATTTGTGTAATAGTGTTGTGAACCATGTTTGCAGTGGTAATGAGACTACTATTTGGCATTCACGACTTTGTCACATAAATTTTAGTTGCATGACGCGTTTAGCCAGTTTAGAGTTAATCCCGAAATTCACCCTTGCCAAAGGTTCTAAGTGTCAAGTTTGTGTACAATCAAAGCAACCTCGTAAGCCTCATAAGGCCGCAGAGGTAAGAAACTTGGCACCATTAGAACTCATACATTCAGATCTGTGTGAGATGAATGGTGTGTTGACAAAAGGTGGTAATAGATATTTCATGACTTTGATTGATGACTCCACTAGGTTCTGCTATGTGTATCTTTTAAAAACTAAAGGTGAAGCACTTCACTACTTTAAAATCTATAAGGCAGAAGCTGAGAACCAACTTGAAAGAAAAATCAAAAGGGTTAGGTCTGATCGTGGCGGCGAGTACTTTTCTAATGAGTTCAATTTATTCTATGAGGAACATGGTATAATCCATGAGAGGACGCCTCCCTATTCACCCCAGTCAAACGGGATTGCTGAAAGAAAGAACCGCACTCTAACTGAGTTGGTTAACGCCATGTTAGACACAGCGGGTCTTTCCAAAGTATGGTGGGGGGAGGCTATATTGACTTCATGTCATATCCTGAACAGGGTTCCTGCAAAGAATAAAGAGATAACCCCATATGAACAATAGGAGAAGAAAAAACTATCACTTTCATACTTGCGTACTTGGGGTTGTTTAGCGAAAGTCAATGTGCCAATTCCCAAAAAGCGTAAGTTTGGACCAAAAACCGTGGATTGTGCCTTTCTAGGCTATGCTCACTATAGTGTTGGATATAGATTTCTAGTGGTGAAATTTGGAGTACCTGATGTGCATGTCGGTACAATTATGGAGTCCAGAGATGCTACATTCTCTGAGGATATTTTTTCGATAAAAGATATGCCTAGTTCATCGAGTCAGGAGCCTGATACAACTTCTGAACCTGCCATTCCAATGGAGTATTTTGAGCAAACCCCTGAGCAAATTCCTGAGGAGGAAGACAATAAAACTCTGAGGAAGAGTAAAAGACAAAGGACTGCAAAGTCTTTTGGTCCTGATTTCATTGTGTACCTTGTGGATGATACTCCAAGTACCATTTCTGAGGCATATGCTTCTCCAGATGCAGAATACTAAAAGGAAGCAGTCCGTAGTGAAATGGATTCCATTATTTCTAATAGAACTTGGGAGATCACTGCGCGTCCTTATGGTTGTAAACCTGTAGGATGTAAGTGGGTATTCAAAAAGAAGCTTAGACCTGATGGTACTATCGAGAAGTACAAGGCACGGCTTGTGGCCAAGGGTTATATCCAAAAGGAAGGCGAAGATTTCTTCGATACTTATTCACCTGTGGCTAGATTGACCGCTATTCGAGTACTACTATCTCTGGCTGCCTCACACGGTCTTCTCGTTCATCAGATGGACGTTAAGACGGCTTTCCTAAATGGAGAGTTGGATAAGGAGATTTACATGGAACAACCAGATGGATTTGTAGTAAATGGTCAAGAAGGAAAGGTGTGTAAGTTGTTGAAATCTTTGTATGGTCTTAAACAAGCACCTAAGCAGTGGCATGAAAAGTTCGATAGAATTTTAACATCTACAGCCTTTATTGTGACTGAAGCTGACAGATATGTGTATTATCGCCATGGTGGGGGCGAAGGAGTCATTCTATGTCTGTAATGAAAGATCTGGGAGTAGCTGATGTTATCTTGAACATCAAGCTATTGAGAGGTGATGATGGTGGGATTACATTGTTGCAAACCCACTATGTGAAAAAGATTCTAAGTTGTTTTGGTTATAGCGACTGCAAATCCTCTCCAACACCTTATGATCCTAGCATGTTGCTTAGGAAGAATCGGAGAATAGCCAGAGACTAATTGAGATATTCTCAGATAATTGAAGGAATGGACCCATCTAGGTATGTAGCAGTATTAACTAATTTATGTGCTGTAACATTATCATGTGCTTTAAATCTCTTAAGAGTTCTGGGATGGATTACTAAGAATCATACCTTTTTACTATTTGCGTGAAGAATTTAACTGAGCCAATTTCTGTTCATTGCTCTTACATGTGCATGTGGACACCCCAAGTAGTCAAGAACAGGCCTCTGAACGTGGTAATCACCACTGTCATAATCAGTTTCTTGAGAGCTATGTTACTTCTTTGTATTGAGCGATTTTGTTTAAAGCGTTATCCGGTACTGGGAAAGTGTGAATTTTTTTTTCTAGTCTGCTTCTGCTAGTTCTGAATTGGTAATTCTGGTTTCTCTTTGGCAGGTACGAGCACCCACGTCTTGTTGAGAAAAGAGAGAAGGGGGACTGGGTCCTCCCAATAACTGTTTATGGGCCTCCATTGCATAGACGAGCTTGCTCAAGGACGAAGCGATTTATCTGTCTTACCTGGAAACCTTTTCAACTCTTGAAGGTATGCAGTCTTCCTGCTATTTATACGACTATACCTGATTTTTCAGCCATCCTGCCTTTGCGTGGCAAAGTGTCGTTTCATGAAACTGGAAATGGAATACCAAAGTATTTTTACTATTGGGATAAAGTCAAAAGTAGTGCTGAAGTTTTTTTTTTCTTCCTGGTTGAAATCTGTTTTTTGCTTGGTGTTGAGCTCTAATTGTAACACCCCCGTTTTCAAACGGTGAATAGTGTCTACTTTCGTCTTCTGTTTTTGATTCGCAGTTCAATCCGCGGTATTTTCGAAAAGTTTGTGAGTTGCTTTCAAACTCGAGTTTGTGTTTCAAATGTGTTGGCATTTTCAAAATTTCAAATCCTAGTTGTATCTCCTCTTTTCGGTTTTGGGGGCCTTAACCCAATCCAGCTAACCCTCCTCCCCCTTGGGCTCACCAGTTTCAGCCAAATTCAAATACCAACCACACCCTTCTCCCAGTCTTTGCCACAGTGCTCCGCCTCGCTTTCTCTCTGGGTTCGGCCCGACCTCCTTCTCCCCAAGCCTTTGGCTCGGCCCAGCCTCTCCCCCGAGCCATTCTCTCCCTCTCTCTCCCAGCGCCGCCCCCGTCTCTCTCCCAAAGTCGGGCCAACACCAACTCTGTCGCCTCCGATTGCCGCCATCAATTCCGCCCACACCGTCACCCTCCTCTGGTCGTCACACACCGCGCGGCCATCCCACGCCCATGCCGCCGCTCCAATCGCTCCAGAGAGGCGCGCACTAAGGCCATACCGAGCTCCTCGAACTCGGCGTCGCCGAGATTCTCTCCTGCGACTTCCCCGCCTTTTTCGATCGCCTACAAGAACCCCAAGCCCCTTCTACCTCCCCGCCCCTCCCTTGCTCCCGGTAAGCACCATTGCATTTGCCGAAGTTTTCCCCCTTTCAGTAGAGCCGCCCACCACCGGTCCCCTCCTCCGAGCTCCAGCACCGCCACCCCGTCACCGCGCGCCACCACCACCAGAGTGCTCCCCAAGCCCGGCCTCCGACCACCGTAGCTCCGGATCGGCTTCATCTTCCCGCCCCGGCCGCCTCTCTCTCTCATGCAGATCTCCCCATTTGTTCCTTCCATTAGCCTCCGCGCCATTGTTGGGACGATGATGGATTTAAATGTAGGTAACAATCACCGTGTTATCACATTTTATTCCTTAATGTTGGTCTTCTTTGTTAGACAAGACAAGCTGTATATCATCTCCCTTAATGAATCACCTATATCTTTGAATGTATGTGATACTATACGCCAAAAGAATAACTTCTTGCGCCGTCTGCTTTACCACATTTCGGGAATGGAGCGCCATTAAGGAAGAACCCATTTTTCTAACTCGGCGCCGCCGCATTGATTGCTCCGCCGTAAAGAAAATAAAGAAGCCAACTCACCTCAAGACTATTAGAGTTAATTCATCCGATATTTGTAGGACGAGGCCGTGACATCGGTGGAGGGTATTGATTCTTTCATCACATTCATCGATGATTTCTCCGTTATGGTCGTTAATCTCGGTCACTTGATAAATTCAAGCCCTTTAAGTGTCAACAACCTATCGAATTAAAGTGGACCCGGACCGCACAAGAATATTATGGGAGACATGCCCTTATGGCCAAATTCGGCCCTTTTGCTTTTCTTGAGAAAATGGCATGTTGGGCAATATACTATTCCGTGAACCTCAAAGAAATGGGGTAGAGACGCAACCGTGGATATGGTACGCTTATACGTAGTTGGCCTTTTATGGATGGAGGCACTAAAGACAACGACACATATTCTTAATAGGACCAACCCTATAAGACACCTTATGACATGGATCGAGAAAGCCGACAAATATTTAAGATTTGGGGTTGTCCATTCAATTGAAATTCACATATTGAAAGATTCAAAATCCATAACTTCTCATTTTGTACCCAAAAGATTATGAATCTTTTATTGTCCTAAAATTTTCTAAAATAAAGACCTTACTAATGGTACTGGTCTTGCTTAATTTGGAGTTCATTTGCTTGGTGTTATGTATTTATTTGCTCTCTTTTGATTTTGTGTCTTTTTCCTAATGTCATCGCTAATGATGAGTAGGGTTCAAGAAGCGGCAATAGTTCAACCTATTAGAAGATCACAATGGGAAGAAGACCTAGATCCCAAATCTACCTATATCCATGAATGAGGATATTAACACTAGGGATCATATTGATCCCACACTTTATGGAAATTGAGTAACATTCTCCTAAAGTATCAAATTGCATGCTTTAATTTTGAGTCATGCAAACATATGTCAAACACTCTAAGGTAGTTAAATGCCTATTTTCTCACAAAGTTGATTAGTAAATTAATATGCCATTCTCATTATGATTTAGAAAGTTGAACTCATTCCTTAATGGCGATTTGCACTATTTTCATGTCACCCTAGTAAATATCCGTAACTTACTAGTTATAGGCATCGAGGCGGTGGTACCTAAATGCCATGATAGACTTGTTTAAGGAAAATGAAGTTGATATTATCTAGGAGTAAATCACCATCCTTTTTATCATAACAATTGTTTTGTTGTTTGAGACCAAGAGATTTCTCTCATCTAATTTTGATATGAAGGATCTCGAGTTGGTCTGGCATTGATAATTTAGTCCAAAGGAGTTTATACCTCTCAAAAACTCTAAAATACAATATGCATAATGCTCGACCCATCGTTAAGGGCGATGGATGGAACGAGAATGGTGGTTGGTTCCTTATGCTTGCGGAAGCGTTAGGTATGTCAAGTAAGCACCGACTTAGCTTTTGTAACGAATCTTAATCAGACTTAATCTGTGATGACCTCTTATTGTAAAGCTACTAAGCATCTCATGCTCACCACAAGTCTATAATGGTGTCGGTTACCGATTCAATTTTGCGGGATGTGTTGAGTCCAAGAAATCCACGTCAGTTATATCTTCACACTCATTGGAGGAGCTATCTCGTGGAAAAGCTCCAGCAAACCAACGGGCTACGATGCAAGCTGGGGCATGTAACTGAGGCCCTAGGCGTAAGTTGCATGGCGCAAGAGGGTTATTCCGGCGTAGTGGTTGCTCGGGTCCCAAACCACTCACCTTATCAGTGCGAAACGAACCCGCAGCGGTTTTATGCGAGTAACAACAAGTCAAGTGATGCCTTGACATTAAGTATCATGTTGTAAAGATAGAATCCATTCAAACAATTAGTATCAAGCATATTAGTACTAAGTCAATGCTAATTATCCACTTACTAAAGGCTTACCATGTAATATATTTCTGTGAGAATAAAAATTTATTGGAAAGCCTCGATTCACGGATAAAAGGACCTTGAAACAAACCAACTTACAAGTATAATGAATATCCATTTCAAAGATTTGAGATAGTAAAAATGCGGGGCTGGTCGTATGACACTTCATTGGTTTTGCGACACATATTCTTACCTATGTTGGTTCATTTGAGGATGGACTTATGATGTTAGCCTAACGATCAAAGGGGAGAATGTTAGTATTGATCTCGAACCACCCCGAGATTTCGATGGAGGAACCTCCACTGCGCTTTGATCGGAGGCATATCAATTCTATTTGGTTTTGGTCACAATTAATCTCTTTAAAAATACAAATTTGGTCCAAATGCTAAGTGATCGGTAACGGATTTTCTAATATCTCGACGATTTCTACACCGATCCGCGCCAACTCGACCGAGCCTCAACGTTCCAATGGCTTCTTCAAAAAGAACTCAAGCATTAATGTTTCTAAGGTGTTCATGAATGATTAAGGTTAATCATGTTTAGATTAAAGTTTTTACCCTAAGTTTTAGTTTACAGTATTAACTAATTTATGTGCTGTAACATTATCATGTGCTTTAAATCTCTTAAGAGTTCTGGGATGGATTACTAAGAATCATACCTTTTTACTATTTGCGTGAAGAATTTAATTGAGCCAATTTCTGTTCATTGGACACATGTGCATGTGGACACGAAGTAGTCAAGAACAGTCTGAACGTGGTAGTTCACCACTGTCATAATCAGTTTCTTGAGAGCTATGTTACTTCTTTGTATTGAGCGATTTTGTTTAAAGCGTTATCCGGTACTGGGAAAGTGTGAATTTTTTTTTTCTAGTCTGCTTCTGCTAGTTCTGAATTGGTAATTCTGGTTTCTCTCTTTGGCAGGTACGAGCACCCACGTCTTGTTGAGAAAAGAGAGAAGGGGGACTGGGTCCTCCCAATAACTGTTTATGGGCCTCCATTGCATAGACGAGCTTGCTCAAGGAAGAAGCGATTTATCTGTCTTACCTGGAAACCTTTTCAACTCTTGAAGGTATGCAGTCTCCCTGCTATTTATACGACTATACCTGATTTTTCAGCCATCCTGCCTTTGCGTGGCAAAGTGTCGTTTCATGAAACTGGAAATGGAATACCAAAGTATTTTTACTATTGGGATAAAGTCAAAAGTAGTGCTGAAGTTTTTTTTTTCTTCCTGGTTGAAATCTGTTTTTTGCTTGGTGTTGAGCTCTAATTTAATCTAACAATTTTTGTTTATTCCATCTGTTTTCTTTGCAACTATATTGAACCAATTGCTTTATAACTTTCTGTAGTTGATGTAAGTAGATACCAGAATATCTGACCCTCTTGTATTTCACCTCAGATGCGCACACAAGTGGCTGCTGTTCTATGAAAATTGCTGCAAGGTTTGTACCGCTGAGCTTTCATGAAATACCTGTAGTTGAACATGCACGGCTTGGGCGGTTCATACGCCTATAAAATACGTCGGAATAGAGAACAAATGGAGCTAGAAGAAACTTGTGTTACATCAAAGTCTGCATTTGCTTGATGTATTTCAGTTCATCACCAGACAACAGGCATTAGCACTTGATTTGCTTGATGCAACATTAGTAGCGCAAGATACCGACCGTAAATGCATCATAGATATTGATTTTGACAGTTGGACTGAGTTCTTGGCGTGCCTGATTATGTTTGGTGTACCAAACATAAGTGTACACTGGTTGTCCGGATTACACATATCCTGTTTCTTGACGCTGTTGTTGCAGAGTTGCAGTAATCTTCCATGATTGTTATTTGTTACAACTACTTTTTGTAAAGATATTCTTTTCAATCGAAGTTATGTTGCCATCATACACAGTCGGAGGTTTAGGCTCCGTGCCAATATACCAGCATCTATTTCATTCTCTCCGTGGTGGTAATCAACAAAAACGCATGCGGTATCACTTCAGCTAAGACTAGCTCTGCGGTCTGCACTGCTGTACACTCTGATATGTTAACTTTATCCGTCCAATCCATCTAATTCAGTCACATAAATTGGAAATCATGACTCCTTTTGGACAACCAATAGTGTTTGTTTTGACAACAAACAGTGTTGATTGCTCTAGTTCTCTACTGTCATGTTGACATATGAGCCGTCTGTCTTGAGTCTTGAGTCACTTGACACAACTCAGAAGGTGGCATCAAACAGGCCAAGCATTATCACTTCAGCTATACTATTCAGCTGCAGTAAGCAATTTTGTCTTTGGACTGCATTAAATCCGTACCCAAACTAGGCTCTCTTCGTGGGGCTGATGGTTTTCTTCAGGATTTGCTCTGAGGTTGATAGACTGTAGAGAGAAAGAAATACAAGTATATTATTTTTTAGATCATAAAAAAAAAATATATAAGCCACATGCTCCAGTTACAACTATTGCCTGCATCTAGCCTACAGACGCCTTCCTATGTTAGGTGCCCTGTCACCTTACCACACTGGTGACTGATCATTCACTTGCCTCTCTGATTGGGAGAGGCGGAGAGAGACCGAAGCAGTGGCGGCGCCTGCCGCCCAAGGTGCCGCCGGCGCCGCCGCCCGTGTCAGATCCTGAAATTCGACGATTTCACTTAAACCAAGATAAAGGGTTGAGATCGAAGACATCCACTAGAGGAAGGATCCGATGGCGAGACTTCATTTTAGTATTTACTGTTGCATCATCAAATTTGTCGCCGTGTGAAATCACCAAAGGAGAATTGAACTTTACTGTTTTACTCTGCATTTCAATGTAAAACTTGAGTTGACCTGGGCATTATATATCCCAGTGTTTCCTTCAATGAAAACTAAGAAAGAACAACATATTTGTATTGCCTTTAGTTGGTAGTGGTAGAACCCTAGTGCTAGTTATTTTCTTCCCCCGGTTTTCTATCTTCCAGCAAGAACACCACCCAAGTAGATATATGAACTTCCAAGTTCTGTCATTTGGTATCAGAGCACACCACGATTCTCGGAGTGAAGATCTGTACAAGTGAGGGTTGGGTGATCGAAAGATTCGTTCCGTAAAATTCCTGAGCTCAGTCGGATGTAGAGCTTGGCGACAAGATCTGTGCAAGGGGAACAAGGGAAGAGGGTAGCAGTGAACTGCTGGTCAAAGTCCTTGAGCCGACCTTGCAGATCGGAGTTGATGGGGGTGAGAATCTGCTCGCACGGATCTCTCGAAGAAGAAGAGTTGGAAATGGAGAGCCGAGCAGAAATTTTGAAGATCCAGGAAAGATTGACAAAGTTGGATTCACTGAAGTCGGATGTGGCAGAGATTAAGGCTCTGTTAATCGCCAAGTTTTCTCCGGCGACCTCAATCGATGTTGAAGCCGAAACATCTAAAGACAATGGAAGTCGTTCAACTACACAGAAAACAGATCTAATTCCTCAATTCTAGTCACCTTCAATAGAACTGTCAAATACAATGATGTCTTAAGCCATCCCCAGACCTAGTACGGTCACGATAATAGGGAACACAACTGGGACTCAGGAGTATAGGAGAGAGGGTGGAGGCCCAACATCATTCTTCCTGTAGCCTACGTCGGACCTAGATTTTCTAACCCCGAATCCTCCGTGAAAGCAATATGCTATTCCCTGGATCAGTAGATAACACTAACAGATACACCATGAATCATTTCATATATGACGTAAAACAATACCATTCATTAATTTAACACATCAGAGTTTACATAGACCACATCGGGTCAAGTTTTACAATAAAGATCGAACATACCAAATAATTACACTACAAAAGTAGCGGAAGCGACAATGGAAGCAAAAATGGGGTGAGGGTACATCTCTCCACAAGCAAACGACTGGGGAAACCCGTGTACATCCGATATTATCTGAAAACTCAGATAATATAGGATGAACATAAATACTAGCGGAGTCAGCTAGACTGAGGCGAGACTAGAACATCTAAGGACTAAACTACGCTTCAATAACTCCTGGACCTTTAGGCGTCTGGTTCCTAGTAGTAGTCGTAATCTCTAATATTTCCTGCTTCTGAGGGTTTTGGGGAAAGAGCGAGAATGAGCACAACCACCGTGCTCACGAGCCAACATACAGTATGCAATAGTATACATGCAAGGTTTAACAAGGATGGCTAATGTTTTTTATTTGCTAAATCAACATTTTCTATTATCATAAATACAAATCCCTATGACTTAGAATTTTAAACAAATTGTATTTTTATTAAAGAGAATAAGTGCAATATTAAATAACAGTAGAGGTTACCTCCACCTCATGCTTAATTTTGATAACGGCTACATCCACCGACTATCAACACTGGGTAAGGCTACCTAGAAAAATCCAAAACAAGGGCTAGATGAGCCCACCATAGTTTTAATCCACCCACAAAGGTTTTTGAAATATAACTAACTCAGGTTAAGTTCACATGTCCGCCTTTGATCGTAGGCGCTACTGCTTAAAACAGCTTTAGACTCGCAGATGTTGTACACTGTACCCACAAGAGATAATCATACTCGTTACCCCACATGATTCCTTAGTCATGTAGTTGAGCGATCGTCACAGTAACGTTTCAAACTATCTTGCCTCTTCCGTCATCCCACCCCTATGGCCAATTCCATAAGTTGTACGAGATGTTTACCACAACGACTAGCGCAGCTGGCAACTTCACCCTCCCCGGTGTCCCTTTCAAGCTAGCATACGTCCTACCGCTTGCACACTTCTAAACACCAGTTGTGGGATGACATTCAGGGTTTAATAATTTTACTAAGCCAAGTTGCACTTTGTAGACTTGTGGTTGTACGTGTTTTACACAGGAGGTCATGACAAGATTAAGTTCTTAATTCATCTGAACGGTTCATACCACATACCAACCATTCTCGTGCTATATCCGCACCCACCACTCTTTCCATCCGCCCATATGTGGTACTAGCAAGTTGTTTAGAGTTTTGGGGGAGGAAAACCAATTAACACAACACACCAGTCATCTACATCCAATGACTGCCCAAAACCACTTTCATGATTAAAAGATGATGATTGTGACATTTATTGTCCCGGTACTTAAGCAAGACTAGCATGTCGCTTAAGTACAACCTAGGCTAGTATTTACCACATAATTACTAGGGTGACAAAGAATACTGGATTCAATTATCAAAGGATGGCTTAATAACTAATTAATCATCAAATAGGTATTTAACTACCTTAAGCTTTAACATACATTTGATTACAGAAGTAAAGCATGCAACTTTGATATTTTAAATAAACATAGTTATCATAAAATGTAGGCTCAAAATGATCAAAGTATTGACTCGCCTTGGTTAAAGCCAGCGGGATCTTGGTATTCTTGAGCTTGATCGAAGTTGAGGTCTCCTGCATCTTCGAACCCTAATCGAACGAAAGTACCGGAAAAAGACACAACAGCAGAGAGAGCAAATAAATACCAAACTCATAATAAAGGAACTCCAAAATGAACAAGACCAGTGTCATTAGCAAGATCTTAATTTTATAAAATTTTAGAAACAGGTTTCATAAATTTTGGAGTTATAAAGAAAAAGATATGAATTTTTGAAGCTTTTCAATGAAATTTTAATTAAAAACTAAATAAAAAAATCCAATTTTTCTCGTGCTGACACGTGGTGTGCATCCGGACTTGGTTCATAGCATAGTGCTCATGGACCGGGTCCATGCGCATGGTCCACGGGCATTCCCATCAACGGCACAACACGGGTGGGGCCCACTGTCACCGCTCGGCCATGAGAGCGAGCCCACTGTCACCGGCGACGGTGGCGACTTCGGACGTCGCCTCGTCTTCTCCCGAAGCGTGGAGAAAACGAGGGGAGAGGGAGCGGGCGAGGGAGAGAGGGAGGGAGACGAGGTGGGGCGACACAAGGCCACGGAGGAGGAGGAGGAAGGCGCGGGGCGAGGCCGAGCGAGGCTAAGTGAAAGATCTAGACCCGCCATTATGAGTCAATGGATTGTTTTGGTGATTAATGACAAATCCAAATATGAGACTAACTCTTTTATCTAGTAATATCTTGTGTAGTCTCATTTGGATATAAAGGTGAAATTCAATGAGGTATGCAATCGACATCTTAATCTTATATATTGTTGCATTCCTCGAATCCAAAATATAGGTTGAACTCAACCATAAGTTAAACTTGAATATGTGCATATGTTCTTATTACACATTTGTGTATGCACACATTTAGGGGGAGTTCACTCTATATTTTGTGGTTTCATAAGTATTGATCCATATTCCATTCTCCTCACATATTAAGGATCATTACTTTGAAACAAATCCTTTGAGTATATAAAACTTGTGTAGTTCATATATACTCATATTGCTTTATATTCAATTATTTGCAATTGTGTTGTGGGACTAATGTGTGTGCTAAGATGTGTTCAAGGCTTAGTCCCGGAGTCTGAATGAAGACATGAAAAGGAAATGCAAAGATGGTAAAAGATCAACTTAGGATCATGCATTGTCTTTTGGTTTGGTTTTAAAAGCAAAATCTTTCTCTCTGTGCACAATCGGAAGTTCCGGCGTTATACGTGCGGAAGTTCCGATTATCGGACGGTCCGATTTCCAGCGGCTTGATTTTTCCAGAGAGCATCCGGTTTCGGGACTTAGCCGATTTCTCGAGGTGCGGAAGTTCCGCAATGATAAGAGCGGAAGTTCCGATTATCGGATGGTCCGAAAAATACGCGGTTTGATTTTTCCAGAGAGTACCCTTTTTAGGGACTTAGCCATTTTCGCAAGTGCGGTAGTTCCGCAATGAAATGAGCGGAACTTCCGATAATCGGAACTACCGCATGATAGTTGGCGGTAGTACCGCACCCTTCTACAATAGTTTGTTTAGAAGCATTTGTTGCATGTATATCTTGATAATTATTGTTAATCGTTGTGGGACTAACATTTTTCATGAGTTGGATGAATAGGCTATGTTCTAGGGTGACGAAGACTTTGGATGACATCATGAGTTGATCGTCATCAAGTCAAGGTTCAAGAAGAGGATGTATCGTGTGTTGATGCATAACAAGATCTCGAAGAAGGAGATGATCATGAGTTGATCATCAAGTCAAGAGAAGACCCATCATGTGTTGATGGAGGTCAAGTAAAGGATGCATCATGGGTTGATGCATGTCAAGACGATGACCCGGACTTGAAGTGAAGATGTGCGTCATCAAGCTTCAAGAAGATGCTCACTGCAAAGGTATGACTAGCTAGGGCTAAGGATGTGTTCCTAGTCTTTTACCGGTCTTGGTGTTTGGTTGGAAGACCGGATTGCTAGTATAGATTGCCGTACTATTAAGAGGGGTCTTGTCTAGTAGCTTGAGTCTCATCATGTGTTAATAGCTCAATCTTGCTTGCTCTAGCTCTACATGGCATGATGCTATTATTTGCGAATGTGTTTTGCAAATAGTTGAGGCTTATCTGCTTAATCCTTGTAGCATGTGACTATACTTTTGCGAATGTGTTTTGCAAATGGTTGAAGTCCATGTACCTACACCTTGTGGCATGATCTAAGTTTGCAAATGTGTTTTGCAAATTGTTGGGATTCATGCATATTCCCTTGGCATGGTCTAAGATTGCTTATTGCTATTTATTTGGACTTAGATCATGATAGTGACTCTTTGGAGTTGTGCTTTTTGATTTGATCAAATGTGTTTGAGATCAATCAAATAGATGGGTTGTGTAGCCCTCTGAATAAGCTTTCCATAGAGTCCGAGATCACTCAATTCCGACATCGGAGTCAAAAGTTATGACATTTTTACCGAGTATCGTCTGTGCTGAAATTGGGCTGCGGAAGTTCCGATTTTTGTATCATGGAACTTCCGATAATCGGAAGTTCCGATTTTTATCATGGAACTTCCGCACCAAAAGTTTTAACGGCTATTTTTTGAGCCGTTATGCACCCGTACGGCCCATGAACAGTAGAAAACGGAAGTTCCGATTTTTGCACGGCGGAACTTCCGATTGCCCTGATTTTTCTGCAACTTTGCCTCCAACGGCTAGTTTTTGTGTGTGGGCTATATATAGCCACCTTGGCCGGTTGGGAGAGGTTGCTGGTGCCCATATTCATTCTATTGAGCTAAGAGCAAGCCTCTCATCTCTTTTGTGCATGTGTTGCACTTAGTGAGTGTTGAGAGCAAACCCTAAGTGCATGTGTTGCCTTAGGTAGTGGATTGAGTATCCACTTGAGCGTTGACACTTAATTAGTTCAAGTGATCGTTGAGACTTGTTTCTCTTGGTGTTTGCCGACACCTAGACGGCGTGGAGGCGTCGTGCTCGGTGACCTTCTCAAGAAGCTTGTGGGAAGGCCCGACGGTTGTGAGTGGTTTGGTGCTCGCCATCTCCGGAGTGGAGGAAGAGCAACCACAGTTGAGCGAGGTGTTGGTTCGGTTTGGAACCGGTCCAAGTGTTGGACTTACCTCGGAGGTGTGTGCTCATTTGAGGAGCCGGTCCAACGCGGGTTGGGCTTACCTCAACGTGGATTAGGGGAGACCGGCAAGTCTCCGAACACCACGGTAAAACATAATCGTGTCATCTTGTTTTTACTTGTGCTTTACTTTGAGCTATTTACATTCTTGCTTTAATTGCTCATATTGTATTGTGTTCATATTGTCGGTGCACTTAGTTGAGCCTAGTTGTTTTAGGTTTTAATTGTGCAAAACCAATTCGATATTAGCTTCCGCATTTATATATTGGTTTAGCACGATAGATTTTTAAAACCGCCTATTCACCCCCCTCTAGTCGGCCACCTCGATCTTACACTAAGGAGGAGGCCGGAGGAGACGACAACGACGGCGGAGGCGAAGCGACGGCACGGGAGATGAAGCGATGACGACGGCTTCAAGGAGGCGAAGGTGGGTGGAGAAGGCGGCGGAGTGGAGGGGGAGGAAGCGAAGGAGGCGGCCCGGCTTTTATAGCCAGCGGAGGCGAGAAGGGAGAGAGACTCAGGCGCGGCTCGGGCGAGGGGATTAGCGGGAGAGGGCGGTGAGGGGACTGGGTGGGGAGGCGTGCTGCGCTGGTGGTAGGGGGCAGAGGGGAGGGTTGGAGAGGAGGGGCGGTGACGGGACTGGGTAGGGGAGGCACTGCTGCTGTCGGCGGCAGAAGGGGAGGTGGTAGAGGGGGAAGCCAGCGGTTGGCGGAAGGGGGCGGTGGCGTGCTGGCGAGGCGATGGACCGGGCCGCGATTGGCAGAAGGGGGCGGTGGCGTGCTAGCGAGGCGAGGACCAGGCCGGGACGACCCAACCCGAGGTTAGGTTTTTTCAAAATTTTGAAGATTTTTGCAAAACTCGATTTCAAAAATCAAATCCAAATTTTGATTTTGAACTTTCTTTGCAAAAAGAGGATGTTACAGCCTAACACATTATTACCCAACCTCACACTAGTTTATTCACTAGCAATTAGAACCACAACCCAAGTGGATACAGGGAAAAGCATGGCAACCACCAGATGGGGTTCCAGAACCCATCTGTCCCACTTACACCAGTGGCTACTCAAGTAGGCATGTACGGTCAGGGTATACCAATAGTAGCCCCTTGACTTGGCAAGCTGCTAATCAAACTGTGGCAGCTCAAATATATTATCATCCAGTGTTGAATACAAATGCAGGACATGGAAGATATCATGTTCAAAGTGGAATACCACACATACCATCGATGACTGGGCTACAAAGGGCAGGTTCAACGGGAATATGGCATGGAATCACCACAATCATGGCCATTAGTTTGTTGATGCAATGATTAGAGGACCCAAGCTGGAATTGCCACCGTTTTCAGGAAATGGACCCATTGGATGGTTGGAGCAATGTGAAAAATTCTTTGAGATGTCTGGTACTCCTAGAGAGCAAGTGGGTGAATATTGCTACTAGTAATTTTACTGGGAGAGCACACACTTGGTTTAAGGGAATTGGAATATCGTGGTAGGTGCTGAATTGGCAGCAGTTAAGTGCTGTGTTGACATATCATTTTTTCAAAGCTAGTGCTCATGAAGCTGTGGAAAGGTTGCAAACCATGAGACATATGGGTACTGTAAGTAAGTACATTGACTATTTTGAGAAATGTGTAGAATTAGTCAAGAGAGACCATCCCTATTTGTAAAAAGCATATCTGCTGAGTTGTTTCATCGAAGGACTTAAGGAAGAGATTAAACATAATGTGGGTAGTCACCAACCAAAAGGATTGCTAGAAGCCTATTGGTTTGCCAAGTTGGAAGAAAAATCATCTCAAGCTAGAAGAACAAGTCAGTCCGGAAACTAACAAAGGCAAGGGAGTCCTTGGGAATAACAATTAGTAACACATAAAGCTAGGGTTATAGAAGGAATTGGGAGGAATAACACCCATGGCCAGGAAACGAATAGGAGAACATGTTGGCATTGTAATGAACCTTGGGTTCCAGGGCATAACTTGAAGTGCAAAGTGAAAAAGGCTTTGCATGTAATCTTGATGCAAGGTGAGGGTGAAGAGAAAAAGATTCTTGAGGAACCTAAATTAACAAATGAACAACGTTATGTTACTGTCCCTGCAAGTCCTGATGAAAATGAAGCTAATCGTGAGGTTGAACAACTTATGTTGATATGAAATCATGTAGTGAAAGGCACCATTGAGAATGCAACTTTTTCACTCATTATTGTGATTAGGGGAAAGAAGGCAGTGATTCTAGTGGATAGTGGAAGCACTAATTCCTTTATGGACTATGAATTCACTGTTAAGACCAACTGTCAACTGAAGTGTCAACTTGCAAGAAAAGTAGCAGTGGCAGGTGGGGGTGAGCTGTGCACTGAGGCAGTCACAGAAGACATTACATAAAAGGTACATGGATGCACTTTTATAAACTCCTTCCAATTGTTGAACCTAAGAATCTATGACCTTATATTGGGAACAGACTGGATCTATGATCACAATCCAATTGGGTTGGATTTGAAAAAAAGGGCTTTGACAATTAGCAAGGGAGGCAGGACAGTGGAGTTTAGTGATTATACCACACCCACTAAACATTATCTTGTGGACCCTTCTAAGTTGGAAAAGATAAGGAGAAAAGAAGTGCTAGGATTCTTAATTCAAATCAATCTGGTTCAAGAAACTGAGAGCAGTGAATTCCATGAATTGCCACAGGAGATAAGAAGGACCCTGTAGCAATATGTAGACATCTTCATGGAAGCCAAGGGATTACCACCTAAGAGGGGGTGTGATCACTCAATCCCTCTTAAGGCTAACACAGAATTGTTAGAGATATATGTATAGTTGTGTTATTCTCTATTGTTATGAGGGGTTATTTGCATATTCACCTCCTGTACTTGTCTATATATACTGGCCCTTTGGCCCCCCGAGAATACAAGTTACTATTCCTAACATGGTATCAGAGCCCATTAGGGTTACCTCTTGATTCCCCTGTCAGTGTTCCTACTGCTGATGGTACCTCTCTTTCTGTCTCTGGTCGAGGACCTATTAGCAACTGATCCTTTCATGTTCCTTCTGTTGCTCATGTTCCTCGCCTAACCATGCAGCTTCTTTCTATTGAGCAGATTACTGACCTTGGTTGTCGGGTTATTCTTGACTCGAGACTTGAAATCACCGAAGGAGAATTGAACTTTAGTGTTTTACTCTGCATTTCAATGTAAAACTTAGTTGATCTGGGCATTATATATCCCAGCGTTTCCTTTAATGAAAACTAAGAAAGAACAACATATTTGTATTGCCTTTAGTTGGTAATGGTAGGCAGTGGAAAACTTTTCGACGAGATTTCGCCGGTAAAATTCAAACTAGCTCTGAAATTTTTGGTTTTGATGAATTTTGTTCAAAAAAATTCGAATTTGCTTGAATTTTATTCAAAATTATTTTTTTTTTAAAAAAAAAAATTAAAATCCAAAAAATTGATTTTTTTTAAAAAAAAAATTTGGCCAAAAAATTAACGAAATTTCCGGTTACCGACGGTAACCAGTGTTACCGGTACCCTCCGAAAAAAAACCACCTTCAACCGCCTCTTCTTCCCACACTCCACCATGCATTCTTCAGTTTATTTAGATGCTACTTGGGCCACGATCCTCTCGATTGCTGGGCCTATCTCACGCTACTGTGTTTTCCTGGTGGTTCTCTCACACCTCGAAGACGAAAAAACAGACTGTAGTATCCCGTTCGAGTGCAGAGGCTGAGTTACGAGCTATGGCTCTCTTGACAGCAGAGATTACTTGGCTACGGTGGTTATTTGAAGATTTTAGTATTTCTGTCACTACACCAACTCCTCTCTTGTCAGACAGTACATGTGCTATCAAGATTGCCCGTGACCCCGTGAAGCTTGAGCTCACCAAGCATATTGGTGTTGATGCTTCCTTCATGAGGTCTTGTTTGTATGATCAGGTGATTGCTCTTCAGTATGTGCCTTCCGAGCTTCAGATAGCGGATTTCTTCACGAAGGCCCAGACGCGAGCACAACACGATTTCTACCTCTCCAAACTCAGTTATTGATCCACCATGAGTTTGATTTTAGTATTCTTGTTGCATCATCAAATTTGTCGCCGTGTGAAATCACCAAAGGAGAATTGAACTTTAGTGTTTTACTCTGCATTTCAATGTAAAACTTGAGTTGATCTGGGCATTATATATCCCAGCGTTTCCTTTAATGAAAACTAAGAAAGAACAACATATTTGTATTGCCTTTAGTTGGTAGTGGTAGACAGTGAAAAACTTTTCGGCGAGATTTCGCCGGTAAAATTCAAATTAGTTCCGAAATTTTCGGTTTCGATGAATTTTGTTAAAAAAAATTTGAATTTGCTTGAATTTTATTCAAATTTGATTTCTTTAATTTAAAATCCAAAAAATTGATTTTTTTTTTAATTTTGGCCAAAAAATTAACGAAATTTTCGGTTACCGGCGGTAACCGCCAGTGCTAGTTCTTTTCTTCCCCCGGTTTTCTGAATCTTCCAGCAAGAACAACACCGAATCAGATATCTGAACTTCCAGGTTCTGTCAACCCGCTGCGGGAAGCCTAGTGGAAAGTGGTTTAGCACGGTGGTCTGCACCTGCCTGTGACGGCTGGGAGGAATCGAAGAGGATGGATGATCAAAAGGGTTGCATCTATCACTGTCCTAGTGCCAACAACTTGTTGTTTAGTACTTCTCGTACCTGCATCTATAATTAGTTGACAACCAGGTCAAGAATATAGGCATCAACCCAATTCATCATGGCAACTTCTTTTCCTTTCCTTGGAAAATAGGTTTGTTCAACAGTCTGGTATTTGTCTTGTTTTGACTTTTGATTGCTAGTGATTTCCTGATTTGATTTATGGAAAAAGTTAGTTTTTTTTCTGTGGAGGAAATTTTAAGTAGAACAAAGGGATGAAGCAGGCACAAGGTATGGTGTATTTATAATTCTATTCTACATTGCTAATATTAGGTTTCCTTTCCTTTCCTTTTTTTTTCTTTTTCTTTTTTGCTACTACTTATTTCTGTTTTTACTGTCTCACTTGTTGCGAGGAAACAAACTACTAGTTCATTTGACAACTTTTTGTAGTGTATTCATTCTACAGGTTGTTCTACTTCATATTATTGTTACGAAGCAAACAAAAAAATGTACCAGTCACAAGAATACAAAAAAATGTATGTCACAAGAGTTTTTTTTTTTAAAAAAATCACTCTCCACTGGATGGATATCAAAGTATTGCCCTAGCTTGCTGTTGCCCACTGCATGACATCTATCGGACCCGATTTTCTAATCCCGAATCCTCTGTAAAATCACTGTGCTATTACCTGGATCAGTAGATAGCACTCACAGACACATTGCTGAATCATTTTATACAAGGCATAAACTAAACCATTCAATATATTACAATCTTCAGAGTAACATAGACCACGTCGGGTCAAGTTTTACAAAAAGGCCGAATATGCCAAATTGAATACATTACATAAAGGCAACGTAAGCTACAGCGGAAGCACAAGAGGTAGAGTTCATCTCTCCATAAGCAAGCGACTGGGGTAACCTGTGTACAACGGATATTACCCAAGGGGGTTGGATAGTATCTATTGTACGCAAGTACCGAATGAGTCCACTAGATTGAGGCGAGATCTAGACTACAAACTAGACTACTCTTCGTTGTTTCCTTGACCGTCGACTTATCGGTCTTCATAGTATGCGTAGTCTCCTTGATCCACATTATCTGGAGGGTTTGGGGGAGAGCGAGAATGAGCATAACTTCCGTGCTCACGAGCCAACACACAAGATGCAATAATATACATGCATGACTTAACAAGGACGGCTCGAGTTCTTTTATTTGCTAAAGGAACATTTTCAATTATCATAATTACAAATTCCTATGACTTACCATTTTAAACAAATTGCATTTTATTAAAGAGAGTAATTGCAAATATTAAATAAACACTAGAGGTTTCCTCCATCGAAAACTCTACAAATGCTTCATTTGATTGGGGCTATCCTTATACCTTAACAACACTGGATACGACGATCCAGGGAAAAACCAAATCTTAGGCTAGACGAGCTGACCTGGTTTTCATACCACCCACAAATGTTTTTGAAATAGAACTAACTCAAGTTAAATTCTCATATCCGCCTTTGACCGTAGGCATGACTGTTTAAACAGTTTAGACTCTCCGAGGTTGTACACTGTATTCACAAGAGATAATCATACTTGTTGCCCCACATGATTCCTTAGTCATGTGGTTGAGCAACCATCACAGTAACTTTTCAAATTATTTCGCCCCTTTTGTCATCTCACCCGTATAGGCCTCGCCCATAAGTTGTGCAAGATGTTCACCTCAGCAACTAGCGCGGCTGGATTACCCACAACGCCTAGCGCGATTGGTAACTTCACCATGCACTGGTGTCCCATTCAAGCGGACCATGTCCAGGGCTTGCATGATCCCGCTATCCCTCCAGCGAGATAACATTCGGAGTTTAATAAATTTACTAAGCCAAGTTGTACTTTACAGACTTGTGGTTGTATTTATTTTACACGGGAGGTCATGACAAGATTAAGTTCTTGATCCATTCGGACGGTACATACCACCTACCAACCACTCATGTGCACGACGACACCCACCACTCTTTCCATCCGCCAGATGTGGTAATAGCAAGTTGTTTAGGGTTTTGAGAGGAAAAACCAATTATCGAAACACACCAATCATTTACCCACAATGACTGTCCAAAACCGCTTTCATGGTTAAAAGATGATGGTTGGAATATTTATTGTCCCAGTACTTGAGCAAGACTAGTATGTCTCTTAAGTACAACTTATACTAGTATTTACCACATATATACTAGGGTGGCATGGAATAATGGATTCAATTATCAAAGGATGGGTAATAATTAATTAATCATCAAATGGGTACTTAACTACCTTAATCTTTAACATACATTTGATTAAGGAATCAAAGCATGCAATTTTGGTAATTTAAATGAATATAATTTGCATAAAATGTAGTCTCAAAATGATCAAAGTGTCGACTCACCTTGGTTAAAGGCATGATGGTCTTGGTATTCTTGAGCTTGATCGAAGTGGAGGTCTCCCGCGTCTTCGAATCTTAATCAAACGAATGTACCGGAAAAAGGCACAACAGTAAAGAGAGAAAATAAATACAAAACCCATAACAAATGAACTCCAAATTAAACAAGACTAGGACCATTAGATCTGAATTGAATTTTTAATTGAAAATTTTAGGAACAAGTTTCATAATTTTTGGAGTTATAACAAAGGAGATATGAATTGAATTTTTAATTGAAAACAAAAGCAGAAAATTGAAAAAGCACCGTGCTGACACGTGGCCTATGCACAGTGTTCGGTTCACCGCACAGTGCGGGAACAGTGGCTGCAGGCCCCACCGACCAGTGAGAGAGAGAGGGAGCGGAGCAGGGGAGGCGCACAACGGCGGGTAGCGGTGGCTCGGGAAGGTGGTGGAGGGGCAAAAATGGGTTGCCGGGGAGGAGGAAACCGAGGGAGGCGGCACCGGCACCGGGGCAGCACCGAGCAAGAGACGACGGCGGTTGGAGCAGGCGGGCGTTGGGGCCGAGCGACGGCGGCCGGAGGGAGGGAGGGGAGAGGAAGGAAAGGCGAGCACTGGCACTAGGGCGATGCAAGGATGCTCACCGAGCAGACAGCGGGGGAGGGGGAGCGCAGAAACAGGCCGGCGACGAGAGCCGGGGTGGCGCGGGGGAGGCACACGACGACAGGGAGGCTCGACCGGCGGGTGGGGACGGTCGAGGGCGACGGGGCAAAGCTCCATCGGCAAGGAATCGGGCGGAGGGGCACCTGAGGAGGAGATGGCGACGACAGCACAGGGGAGCTTCGGCTGTTCGGCGGCAGAGGAGGGGGAAGAGGCAGAGAGGGAGCGCGGCTCTTATAGCTGGGGGAGGGGAGAGGGGCCGGCAGGAATGGCGGGGAGGAGAGGGCCGACAGGAGATGGCCGAGCACATGTGGGATGACCGAGCGCATGCTCGGCCGTCGAGCACGAGCAGCGGGAGTGGTCGACCACGGGAGCACAAAGTGGCGAGCGTCGGGCACGGAGAAGAAAAGGGAGGAGAAGAAAGAAGATTAGAGCACGGGTGGGCCAGGGAAACGACAGGGAGGAGCGGGGGAAAGCAGGCCGGAATGGGCCGGACCGAACGGAGAGGGGAAAGAGAGATGTGCCAGCCCAGTGAACAGTGGGCTGAGCCCAGAAAAGGAAGCGATGAAAAAAAAGAGAAAATGGCCCAAAACTGAAAAGGAGAAATCGGGCTTGAATTTGATTTCAGGAATTTGCAAAAAGATTTGAAACACAAACTCGAGCTTGGATAGAAGCTAGAAGTTTTTGAAATTAAGCTAATTTGGAAATACGAATTAAATTTGAAAACTGAATAGTAGTTACTATTCAAAGCTAAAAATGAGAATGTTACTACATCACATCTCGAGAGCACCAGGGTTGAATAATTGTTTTCATAGAGCCCATATGGTTTGGCCATAGTCTAGTGATGAACAATTGGCATCGTTGTCGAGGAGTTTAGGGAGTGAATTTTTAGTTTTGCAAATATTGGTTTGCTATCAGGGCTCATATGGTTTGACCGGCCATATGTGGTGGTCTGACCAGCCTTGCAGAGCGGTCTGACCAGCCTTGCAGAGTGGTTTGATCGGTGATGGCTAGGCGGTCAGACGGTGGTGCAGGATTGAGGGAAATGGGTACCAAACACTTGTGCGGGAGTCCTTGGGGGTGTGTTTGCACCGGTGCCATTAAAAATGGAAACTGAATGCGAAACTAGATAGAGTTTAATTGAAAAGTCTAGAGATAGGTGTTTTTGTTTTTGGGAAGAGGTCTGATCGGCCACTTCATGTCAGTCAGACCGGTCCCCTGTTACCGGTAGATGCGGTTAGACCGACCAGAGGCCGACAGTCAAACTGGCTTGGAGGCAGCGGTCTGATCGGCCGTGGTGGTTCAGTGCGCAGTGAGCTGTGTTGAATTTTGGGAATTGGCGAAAAGTCATGGAATTAGTGCATATGTGTTGCATGATGCATATTTTGGCTAACGTGGGTTAAGTTATGAAGAACTTATGCCTGAAATAGATTTCTTGGTCTATTGTTGTTCAGGGAAGCTTGGAGTCAACTATGGTCAACATTGAGGATGATCGGGACTTGGTTTGGTGAAATCAAGGTCCAAAACGATCGAGGATGCTGGGTGAAGTGATTAGCCTCAAGCAAGGCGTAAGATGAACAAGAACAAGAAGTTTGGTGCAACTAGTTGCATCAAGTGGCTTGAGTTGGTGCAAGTGTTGAGGCGGTCCGGTAAGAGCCAGATGGGAGAGACTTGCCGGCAAAAGGAAAGCCATTGATGAACCTACAAGTGCCAAAACATGAGTTTGCTTCACAATATTGGACTTGGTCAAGGATGGAAGGATCAAGAAGAGGTATTTTGATATCTTCACCAAAATTCCGGGTTGGTGACCTTGGAGAAACTGTGACACATGATGGCGTAAAGGAGAAGCGGTTTAGGTCATGAGGAGGACAAGATCACGAAGAGATGGATTCGGGAGCGCTGGATCGTCATTCGCTCTGAGAAGCATACGTGAGTGTAAGACTCGTTTGTGTATGGGTTTAACAGGTGCCTTTTAGGATATCTCTCTAGACCTAGCCTCCACTATATAAGGGGTGGTGCAGGATTTGCACACCAACCAAGCCTAGCAACCCGAATTTGAGATTTGGGGGAAAGTTAAGAGAATAGAAGAGGCTAGGGTTTGAGAAATGTATTGAGAGAAACTTTATGAAATTGAGTGCTCATGAGTGAGCTTTTGTCCTCAATGCTGAAGTGGTTATAAACCTTCAATTCTTCAATATCAATCCAATCAAATTCCTGCAAAGATGATTTGTCTCTTGTTCTTGTTAACACTTTCTTGAGATTTTGGGTTCTTGAATTATAGGAGTTTGGCTATGTCTTTTGCTATGATCTACCTTGCTAGGACTTGTGGAAGTTGATCTAAGGTCATATTGACCATCTTTCATCCACAAGCAAGCATTTGTATCAAGTTTAGGTTTCCACCTAGTTTTAAACCCTCTTGCTCTCAAACAAGAAATTCAAGGAACCTTAGCTAGGATTGTCTCAATCTTCGAGTGGAATTGGTAGAAGATTGAATTGGTTCGTGACCTTCTTGTGGAGTCGTGTATGAAATCTCAAATGATTTGGACTTGTAGATCAAACATTATGTTTTTTGTGGATCAAAAATCATGTTGATTTTACTATTAGCCCGAGGGAGCGGTTAGACCAGCCCTGGGAGCGATAATACCGGCCGAGCAGTCAAACCAGCCACTTCTTGGCGGTTAGACCGACCAAGGGGTGTTGTTGCTTGAGTTTCTTGGTTTCAGCTCAAGTTTCTCGTTGTGATTTTGAGAATTTAATATTTATAGCTTTATATAACTATTGGAGTGAAAAAATGTAAACTTATATAAGAAAAAATAGCTCCTATTTACCCCTCTAGTCGCTAACACGTCGAACAGTTCTTATAAAACAAGTTCTCATTGATGGGCATGGATCCAACCATAGCCATTTGCTCTAACGATAGTTCATTAGCGCATCTCTTTCGACAACACAGTTGATTAGGAAATCTTGTGGTGGTTGGCCGTTGGTGCAGCCTCAAAGGACAGCAGCTTGGGGTGCTCCAGTTTGTAGTTTCCAACTAATTAATTAAATAACTTTCAAATACCATCCTGTTAATTTGCTGGGCATAAGCTTTTTTTCTTTTTTTTTTTTAGTTTGCATCTTGCCTAAATGAGTAATTTAATTATTAGTTTCTGCAATCACTTTTTTAAAACTCACAGTTCATACGCAAAGCAAGAGGCAGGAACCATCAAGGCAAGAAGCAGAATGTGGATAAGAACATAATAGAGCATTTGATGTGCAATTGTTAAATACTAAGGTGGTAAGGCTTATAGATGATCTCATACCATTGTAAGGAAACAACTGCTCCTAAAATGCTCATCAACCATCAGGAAAATTCTACTTTTTTCCTAATGGGGATAACTGATTTTTAGCATCCTTTGTATCTTACTTCTGAAACTGACAAAAAACTCCCCACTTGTACAATTTTCTAAAGCCAACCTTTTTTGTTTGGTTGGTGGGTGGAGACAACTTTACTAAGGAAACAGAGAAACATCACCACTCAAAAGTTCCTTTTTGGACACATAGTTGATAGTTGATACTTTCATTTTTTTAGATAAGTTGGTACCCAGAGAAATATATATGCTGGTCTTAAGTGTGGAACAGTGGATGGAGGGGGGTGCATGCATGAATCTAGAATTTCACTGAGAGGAGTTACAGCCGTCAAAATGGAAGGCAGATGAGAGGTACCATATTATGCAGAGAAAGGTGATGAGTGCTAGACTTTCAGAGAGGTAAGGTGGGCACCGATTTAGTTAATGCAGACAGCAATTTCTTCCATGCAATTAAAGGCAGAAATTGAGATCAAAGGTTACTCATTGCACATAGCATCCTAGGATTTTTCCCCTAGGGATAATATGCATCATAGAGGGGTGTTTTTTTGTGTATTTGGCTATAGTTTGACAAGGAGCTGAATGGAAACTAAATGTCAACTAAATTTGTTCAGCAATAACTTGGTCTGATTTTATATGTTATCCTTCAGCACTGCTATCTATCTGTCTTTTCTGTAGTACATCTTAGGTCAGTACTATTATATGGTTCCTCCAAATTGAGGACATATTAGAAGAAAACCATTGGATCTTGTTTAAGATAGCCGAACATATAATACTTATTAAACAAGTGAGCTAGGGCATTAGCCCATGTAAGCGTCGTTTTCTGCCAGCTTACTTACACCTCTGCATATTGCTAATGGCAGCACACATCCGGACTAAAAAACTTCACATAAAAGAATGCTATAATAAAATAGAGTTATTCCCATCAAGGTAATTTCCAGTTGTGCATAGAGTCATTGACACCTGTTTGATCACATCCTTTGCAATTAGTAAACTGAAGCAAACACTTAATCAGAGCATCGTTTGGCAGGTCTACTGAAAGGGACACGAATCTAAATTGATGCTCTCAAAGAGAGCAGAGAGCACGTGTATACATTCCTTGGTGTAAGATTGGTGACCAAATTAATGGAATAATGGAGCTCCATCTTGTACAACACACAAAAACTTTTGAATTGCCATCAAGATGGTGATTGATGAGCACAATTTTCCTTCAAAAAACAAGGGTAGAATGATGATCAAGAGTGCAGCTACAATGTGAAAATAACAGAATTTAAAGTTCAGTGACCATGATTCAGTTGCAAATATCACTGTTCTGATTTTCTCGATATGGTACTTTCAAAACAGAACAAAGAACAATTATTTACATTTGTAAAACAGAACAAAGAACAATTATTTACATTTGGAACAGAGAGCAAAACAAATTTAAGCAGTGATAATTCCTTCTATGATCCCACCAGTGACCCCTTACATACACATCATTATTTGCAACCAAGGGTGCAAGAACTCACAACACCATTGTGTTCATCTAGACAAAGGGAAGAGAAAAAAAAGAATCCAATCCTCTAAACCAAAGTGCCAAAATCCTCACAACACAAAAGGAAAATAAAACTCTAACCCAATTAAGATGCGTACATTTCACCAACCAAATCCATCCTTGACGAGCCGAGAGGCTGCAAGAAGTCAGGAGCCATCCCTTGGAAGACGTCCTCCTCCAAGAAGCTCAAGAAACCTCCTGGATTCAGATCCATCCACAGCTCGTTGTGATCAAGGCCATCGCCTAAACCTCCTTCCTGCACCTTAACCTCGCATTTGATCTTCTTATTCTCTTGTGGTACCATGAAATCGCCCCTCTCGGCAGCCAGCGGCGGCGGCGGCGGCCTCTTCTTGATCGCCTCCTTCTTCTGTTCCTCCTCTACCGGCGGCAGCGACGGAGCCACGTGTGCCGTGCTGGCGGCTGTCTTCCCAGTGAGCCGCTGCACGAGGTCCCGGAAGTTGGCGACGTCGGTCTTGATGATCTCCGGTGCAATGATGTGGATGATCTTTATCCTGGGCCGCGTCTTGGATATAGTATGCGAGGAGTCCTTGTGCACAGGCAGTGTAGTTGATGGGCTCATGCTGTGGTACTCCCCCATTAGTGTGCAGACAGATAGAGATCAAGAGGGGGAGAGCTAGAAGGATGAGAGTGTGAGGAGAGGAGGGAAATGGAAAGGAATATATAGAGAGAGATGATGTAGAGATAGAGAGTGTGTGTGTACATGTACTAGAGTCTAGATGATTTTGTTGTTTGGAGGAGAAGGAGAGGAGGAATGGGTTGTTGGAACCTTGGAGGTATATATGGTGGAAAGAGGGAGGTGACTTGGAAGGATAGTGAGGCAGAAAAACAATTTTCTAGGTTTGAAATTGAAGGGACGATGAGCATCATCACAAGTGTGCCACCAAGGGGAAACAAACAAATTACATAGTATTTATATGCCCTTACAAAAATTAGTTGTCCAGACTTTAGAGAAAGGGATGTCACAATTATTACATGTATAGAAAGGTAGCGCAGCTGCATATGTGTGTTTTTTAGTGAGGTGCGTTAGAATTACGTACATGTACAGAAAGGGTAGCATAGCTGTATCTTAATTTCAAGTATGGAAGTGGAGAGTAGTTTAAGAAGATGTTGGTCTAGCTTCGCAGTAGTAGCATGTACTTAGCTGCTAGCTAGCTAGCTCTTGATTGCCATGTGGATTTTAGTTGTTATGGGTGTGGTTGATTGGCTATATATAGCTTGTATGTCATAACACATGCTAGGCTGCTAGCATATATACAGCAAGAGGAAGTTCATATTTTACAGCATCGATCCATCTTGGCATCTTGCCCTAGCTGTCTCTAGAATTTAGACAATAGCCATGCCTATTTGTGTTTTAGACTTCGATAATGCAGACAGATAGGCACTTCCGGTACGAGACCAGTGTACGTACAATCTGACGGGAGCGTTCACAGAAATATCTCAATTTGAGATATGCATCCCAATCCGCACCGGCTAATCGCATCGGCGAGGCGTCTCATCAATTTTCCGCACTGATCGATTCCGCGGGCGCGCGCGGCGACTCTTCTCGACGAGGCGAGAGTGGGCCTGACGCTACAAACGCGCGCGCTTCACGTGCGTATCACGTACGAGACCGCGAGCGACGCGAACAGCGTCAACCGGCGCCGTGCCGGTTCGTCCGTGGGGCGCGCTTACGTGTGGCGCGCGGGGCCGTGCGCAGACGGCAAAAAAGCTGTGGTGCCCGCGCGCGCGCGCGCTTACGTGTGGTGGCATCGTTTGGATGCGCGCGCGGCCGTGCGCAGACGGCAAAAAGGCGGGTACCACCAGAGACACCAGCACGGCAGTACCACCACCAACTCGGGCGCCGCCCCTGCGCCCGCGAGCCAATGTCACGTGGCCGGCGGTTGTGGCCGCCCCGCGCACTTTTGCTTGTACTCATTCGTTCCAACACAAGCTTAACTACACATCACAGCCGGACGGCCGGACTACTACACATCACAGCCGTCCGGCCGTCCGGCCGTCCGGCTTAGAAGTTGCGGTACGAATCCAGGATTTCAGCGATAGGAGTGCGAACATAAAAGGTCGACATACGTAGCAGCAACAAAGTTCAGAATGTAACCAATTGTTGGACTGAATTTTCTAATTTTGAATCCTCTGTGAAAGTACTATACTATTTACTGGATCAGTAGATAGCACTCACAGACACATCACTGAATCATTTCATACATAACGTAAAACTATACCATTCATTAATTTAACACATCAGAGTTTACGTAGACCGCATCGGGTCAAGTTTTACAATAAATGCTGAACATGTCAAATGATTACATTACAAAAGTAGCGGAAGCGACAACGGAAGCAAAAGGGGTGAGGGCACATCTCTCCACAGGCATGCGATTCGGGAAACCTGTGTATATCCGATATTACCCGAAAATTCAGATAATATATGAGGCACATAAGTACTAGCGGAGTCAGCTAGACTGGGGCGAGACTAGAACAACTAAGAACTAAACTATGCTTCAAGAACTCCTGAGTCTTCAGACATCTGGTTCCTCGTAGTAATTATAATCTCCAATATTTCACGCTTCTGAGGGTTTGGGGAAAGAGCGAGAATGAGCACAACCACCGTGATCACGAGCCAACACACAGTATGCAATAGTATACATGCAAGGCTTAACAAGGATAGCTCAGGTTCTTTTATTTGCTAAAGCAACATTTTCAAGTATCATAAATACAAATCCCTATGACTTAGTATTTTAAATAAATTGTATTTTCATTAAAGAGAATAAGTGCAATATTAAATAACAGTAGAGGCTACCTCCACTCATGCTTAAATTTGATAATGGTTACATCCACCGATTATCAGCATTGGGTAAGTCTACCAGGAAAAATCCAAAACAAGGGCTAGATGAACCCATCACATTTTCATTCCACCCACCAAAGGTTTTTGAAATAGAACTAACTCAGATTAAGTTCCCATGTCCGCCTTTGACCGTATACGCGGCTGTTTAAACAGTTTAGACTCTGCAGAGGTTGTACACTATACCCACAAGAGATAATCATACTCGTTACCCCACATGATTCCTTAGTCATGTAGTTGAGCGATCGTCACAGTAACGTTTCAAACTATCTTGCCCCTTCCGTCATCCCACCCCTATGGCCAATTACATAAGTTGTGCGGGATGTTTACCATAACGACTAGCGCAGCTGGCCCCGGCCACAACGACTAGCGCAGCTAGCAACTTCACCCTCCCAAGGTCCCTTTCAAGCTAGCATACGTCCTGCCGCTTACACACTTCTAAATACCAGTTGTGGGATGACATTCAGGATTCAATAATTTCACTAGGCCAAGTTGCACTTTGCAGACTTACGGTTGTACTTGTTTTACACAGGTGGTCATGACAAGATTAAGTACTTAATTCATCTGGACGGTTCATACCACATACCAACAATTCTCGTGCTACATCTGCACCCACCACTCTTTCCATCTGCCCAGATGTGGTACTAGCAAGTTGTTTAGAGTTTTGGGGAGGAAAACCAATTAACGCAACACACCAGTCATCTACATCCAATGACTGCCTAAAACCATTTTCACGATTAAAAGATGATGATTGAGATATTTATTGTTCCGGTATTTAAATAAGACTAGCATGTCGCTTAAGTACAACATATATTAGTATTTACCACATAATTACTAGGGTGACATGGAATGAGGGATTCAATTTATCAAAGGATGAGTAATAATTAAATAATCATCAAATGGGTATTTAACTACCTTAAGCTTTAACATATATTTGATTACAGAATTAAAGCATGCAACTTTGATATTTTAAATAAATATAGTTTGCATAAAATGTAAGCTCAAAATGATCAAAGTATTGACTCGCCTTGGTTAAAGGAAGCGGGTCTTGATATTCTTAAGCTTGATCGAAGTCGAGGTCTCCTGCGTCTTCGAACCCTAATTAGATGAAAGTACCGGAAAAAGACACAACAGCAGACAGAGCAAATAAATACCAAATCATAATAAAGGAACTTCAAAATGAACAAGACCAGTGCCAATAACAAGATCTTGATTTTAGAAAATTTTAGAAACAGGTTTCATAATTTTTGTAGTTATAATGAAAAGGATATGAATTTTTGAAGCTTTTAAATGAAAATTTCAATTGAAAAGAAAAATCAAAAAACCCGGATTTCCTCGTGCCGACACGTGGCACACACGGAGCGTGGTCCACGAGCACTGTAGCGTGGACCGGGTTCACGCGCGGACGATCCACGAGCGATTCTTTGGGCCCACCCGCGCGCAAAGACAACACGGGGGCCCAGCCGGTCCACGCCAGGGGGGGTTTAAAAGGGTGGCGTGTCGGCGGCCAACGCTTCGCGATCTCCGCCCGCAGAAAGAGGAAGAGAGGGAGGCAGAGGGGAGCTCGGGCGCGGATCGGGCGATTCGGTCCGAGGCGATGGGTCGGCAAGACGGGAGGGAGAGGGCGGGTGCGGCGACGGAGGTGGGGGTCACGAAGCGGGCCGAGGGCTGCTCAGGCGGCGAAGTGGAGGAGGAAGGGGCGCTGGGGGTGGGGAAGAAGAGGGGTGCCTCCTCGGCTCCCAGGGGCACCTCGAGTAGTGGCGGCGGTGGCGAAGCCGAAGCGGCCGGAGAGGAGGAGGCGTCGGCGGGCTCGGGCTCGGCGACGATTCGGTGGGGAGGAGAAGGAGCAAGGTGGGTAAGGCAAGGGGAGGTGCCGGCTTTTATTGTCACCCAGGGGGGAGGAGGATTGGCGAGGATGGCGGTGAGGGGACGGGGCGGGGAGGAGGTATGCTGCAGTCGATGGTAGGGACCAGAGGGAAGGGGTTGGAGAGGAGGGGCGGTGACGGGACTAGGTAGGGGAGGTGCGGCTGTCGGCGGCAGAAGGGGGAGTGGCAGAGGGGAGAAGGCCAGCGGTTGGTGGAAGGAGGCGGTGGCGTGCGCACGGGTGAGGCGAGGAGAGAGACCGGCCGGGTCGGGCCCGAACCAGGTTAGGGTTTTCGAAATTTGAAGATTCGAATTGAAATGCAATTTTTTGAAAAATGAGGATGCTACACCAATTACATCTTATTTGGACCACAATCGAATTCACAAGTATTTTAGGAGAGGGTAATACCTGATTAACCCATGTATGTGTATATATGTACACACATAATATACCTATTATATACTTGTATGTATACACATAATATACATTGCCATCTTCAATGTAGTGAAGTGGTCAATCCGGCCGTGAGCCCGCGACTCCTTTTCCAAGTCGTGTTACAATAAAGTTGAAAGCTACGAAGCAAAATAGACTCGAGGAATCATCCGTTCCGACGTTACATCGTCACTTCAATCCCCGTCCCATCTCAACTCGAAGTTTGTATACAAGAGAAATGACACGAAAGGGAAGAATCGATGGATCGAAGGGCGGTAAATGATTTCTACATATATATTTTTGCGCCATCGTTCGAGGTTCAGTTGCATCCACGACGTTATTCCAAGCAAGTTGGGCTTTTGTTAATGGCGTAAGAGTCAACATCCAGAAAAGGAAAGGATATCGATTTTACAATAATAATAATAATAATAATAATTGTTCGTCCACTCGCTGCTGCGAGCTTATCGTGATGCTCTTAATTTATCTAATCCAGTTCTAATAATGGCCTGTCAAGGTACCAAATTACATCTTTCATATCTATAGAGCCATTTACGTACATGAATGCACAAGCAACCGTCCGTACTGTGTGTGCCAACTTTTTTTTTTTCTGTCGAATAGGCAGTTAGCTGCTTTTTCATGAATAAAGAAAGAGGATTTACAGAGCTAGGGCTAAAAGCAAAGAAAAAAAAGAAAAGAAGAGAGCGACTGAAATATACTGCAGTTTGGATTTACATGTTGAAAGAATTAAGCAGTAACGAGATGTGCTTCTTGAATGCGCCTCCTGCCGATTGCTTCAAGCGCTTTTGCCGGGTCCTGGTTTGGTCCTGCCGGCTGAAGGTTCTGGCATTTCTTTCTTTCCACAAGATCCACCACACTAGTTACTAGGTGTACTGGTTCTCTATGTGTTTACCTACATACCTCACTGATGGAAGCACTGTACTGCAAGGAACATAATAACACCATCTTCGAACTAATAGGCTCCTTTTTTTGTTTGCTAATGTCAAACTTCAATGGTCAAAATATCAAAACCATTTGTGACCCCTGTTCAAATGGAGTTTTAGGACCAACAGGCTTACCCTATTCTATTCTTTGATTACAGGAACGCTTAAAGAAGCTTAAATCAGAGCATGGAAAGGTCCAAGTGGGAAATATCACTGTGGACACGGTATGCACTGCATTAACTGTGCATGCGTTGTTTTGTGTTTTGAGGATGCCTTACTATTCGTTGTTAATCCAATCTTAAATCATGTTTCCACAGGTCCTTGGTGGAATGAGAGGAATGATCGGAATGCTCTGGGAAACATCATTACTTGATCCAGATGAGGCATTATTCCCTGTTCTACATTACATGTTGGTCATAGTTACTTAATTCAGATTATCAGAAGTTCCTGTCTTACATTGCATATATGCACTGTGTTGTTGCCATGTTCAGTTTAGGATGCAGGAAAGGAAGCTAAATCACTTTTTATGTAGGGTATTCGTTTTAGGGGTTTCTCAATTCCAGAATGCCAGAAGGTATTGCCAATTGCTGTTAAGGACGGGGAGCCTTCGCCGAAAATTGGATATTATTGGCCTGTTAGACTACCGTAATTACTAAAATAGCCTCCGTGGCCCGAAATTTCTAAATTTGACCCCCTTCTCCCTTTCTTTGCGATTGCGTGCGCAGCGGGAGCCCTCGCCCGTCCGATCCGCGGCACCTAGTTCTTCTTTGTCGCGACTTGACAACTTAGATCTTCTGTCAGACGCAGCGGCGAAGAGCTCTTGCCCTCGGGCACAACGCTAGTTTCAATTACGAAGGAAAGAGGAAGAGAGCCGAGAGAAGGGAGAAGCCAACCAGAGAGAAGTTGAAGTTCCCTCAGTTACAGAAGTTGTGCGTCGTCTTGTGAGCACCAAGAAAAGGTAAGTGTCATTCGCCTCTGGCTATAGTTTTAGCAATGTGATTATGATGTAATTAGATGAATTGTAGTTTTTTATTGTAGTAACTGAGTAGTTATAGTTGTGTAGTTGGTGTATTTTGACTTAGTATTCGGACATCAAATTGGAAGACTTAGTGTGATTAATACGTAATTAGAAGACTTAGTAGATAGCAATATGATTAGCTCGCAATTAGTTGACTTAGCATACTTATTGTTGGTAGTGTTGTAAATTTTAACTTGGTGATTTTGCATAGTATCATGAACTTAATCGTAAAATATCAAAATATTTGGAGGCCGCTTAACGAAATAAAAATAGAATTGAAATAGAGTCGTTGACGATCGGGTCCCACCGAGCACGTGGTCTATGGACTCTTGACCGGGCATGTTGACCTTTGGTCCATGCACTACGCCATGGACCACGTGAATGACAAACGGGCCCCACCGATAAGCTTTTAATTCAGAAATTAAATGAAAAAGAATACTATGCAGTAGACCCCGCATGTCATTGGTATAGGCTAGATCTAGCTTGGGTATAAAAACTTTTAAACGCATTCGAAATTCTGAAGTGATTTATTTTTAAACTGTAAGTTCGAACAAGTTAAAAAAAATTCATAACTATTTGAAATTAACTCCAAATTTAGTGAGACCAATTTTGTTGGTTTAATTTTTTATTGTACTTTCACTTGGAATAGGTTTGAAACTTGTTAGTACCACAGAAAATTTTGGAATTGGAAAAAAATCGATTAGGAATTTTTTTAAAACTAGAAATTAAATTAACTTCAACATTTCATAGAAAATTCATACGAACTCCAATTTGGATGAATCAATTTTTTTGATCACAAAATTTTATTCCCTAGCTAACTATGTAATTTTTATGTCCACTAATATTCTGTAATTTTTTATGAAATATTTAAATAGAAATAGAATTGAACCTACAACCATGTAATTTTTATGTCTAATGATACATTAAATTATGAAGAAATTAAAGAAGTGTCAAGAACTTGAACCTAAAATTTCAAAATATCATGAGGTGGTTTAACATGTAATTCAAATGTGCATGAGTCGTAACAGTAATAGAATTGAAAATATGGAGGATAAAAGGTTGGTGTAAAGTGGGCATGACCAAATTTGTAGAAGAATTCATTTGGAAAACCCACAAATAATTGGATGGTTCGAGCATTGTGTATAAGTCGTTTCATATGCACCTGTGTTAGGTACTTCATGGCGGAGATTCAAGATCTGTTCGTGTTCCACGAGGACGCTCTTGTACACGACGGACCGTACGGTGCAGACCTGTCAAATTGTGACCGGGTCGTGATCCGAGCATCGGCTTTGAAGGATATGAGCCTCTCGGAGCTAAGGCGGTGCGCGCGTTCCGCGTTCGATCGCACCACTGGAATGAAGAGGATGCGCATCGAGGTCTTGTATGCATCGGTGGTGGGTGGTGCGGCGAGACCGTTTGACAACTTATGAAGGTGACATGCGACGCTTCATGGACCAATTACATGGGGGTTGTTTGCAACCCCGCTGCTGCGATATATGCGCGGCCAATAGTTTATGTTCAGTTCGTGGAGAGGACGGGGACATCCGGTGTGGGTGGTTCCGGTGAAGCTGCTGGTGAGGAAGAGCCTGCGTTGGTCTCCGGTGTTGGAGGAGACGTGGGCGAGGAAGTGGGCGATGGAGACCTGAGGAGGCGTGATGACAATTTCGAGCCCAACGAAAGAGTGGAGAGATGGTGGGCAGCCCGTATTGATTGCCATGAGTACCTGACCGACCAGATAGAAGAGGTGGAAAGCGAGGAGGAGGACGTGGAAACAACCGATTTCGAAGACGACGAAGACGGAGAAGCTGCTACGGGAGGTGCAGTTGGTGGTGTTCTGACCACCAACATTGCTTACGCCCCCTCAAGATTGGACGACGTTGCGACGACATCGCTGGTTCTGCCACAGCCGGAGGGGCTGAGTGGGGGTTTAATGAGGACACCCTGCTCCTAGGGCAGCGCTTCCCTAACAAGAGTGTTGCACAACATGCTATTGCTAGATACATCGTTAACATTGGTCGAACGTATCGGGTGCAGAGGTCCAACCCCGACACCTACACGTTAGGTGTGTTGATGAATCCTGTGCTGACAAGGTCTGTGCACAGCGGTTCACGGCCGCGGCCACAGGCTTCCGTATAATAGTGATGAAGGACCACACATGTGAGCTAGCTGAGCCGCTTCATAGGCACTGCAACATGACATCCTTGTATGTTGCCAGCCTGATAAGCCACCTCATCGCTGGAGATGTGTCCATTTTGTCAAAGTTCCTACTAGCGGATGTTGTCAATATGGTGGGGTTCCCGGACAGCTACAAGACGGCATGACGGACGAAATGGAATGTCGTGGGGCGAATGTTCGGCAGATTCGAAGAGGCTTACAACCTAGTCCCAAGAATGGTCTTCTAGGCCTTCTAACAGACGATCATCAAATCGCATAATCAATTCTTTGCAATTATTGACATACATAAACAAGCTTGTGTGTCATTTTGCCACAATCTTTGGTGCATTCGACGGAGGGGACCAATTATTTTGTTCTTGTAATGGTCTTCTAGGCCTTCTAACAGACGATCGAAGCGTTCAAGCATTGTCGTCCCGTGCTGACGATGGACGACACCTTCCTATGTGGGAAGTACAAGGAAACCATCCTCACCACCATTGCAGCCGATGCGAACGACCAGTTACTTCCCGTGGCCTTTGCAATTATTGAGAGCGAGAACACCGATAGCTGGTTATGATTCCTATGCAATGTGAAGCAGGCGGTGGTCCAAGACCGCCCAGATGTGTGTGTCATTTTGGACCACAATGCTGGGTTACTGTCTGCGTTGAGCATGATGCAAAATGGAACGCAGCTGTTGTTCTAGTGGAATGATGTCAGGAGCCGTTGGTGCATGAGGCATCTCGCGGTGAACTTCCACACAAGGTTTTGGAGTAAGGACCTGATGAAGATGTTTAAGAAGCTATGTATGCAGAACCAAACGAGGAAGTTCGAAGCGGTGTGGAGACAGCTCGATGAGGAGACCGGGAAGCATCTAAGGAACTCGGTGGATGCCGAGGCAGGGGTAGCGACAAGAGGGTCCGCGAGAGTTGGGGAGTTCACACAGTGGGTTAACTCGCATGCACCGACTTGGAGAAATGGTCCCTGCTGCACGACACCAGTGGTGTAAGGTACATGATCATGATGACCAACATGTTCGAGGTGTACAACGGTGTTCTCAAGGGTGTCTAATCCCTGCCGATCACTGTGATCGTGAAGGAGAGCTGGATCCATTCCGTCAGGTACTTTGTTAACAAAGTCATGATGGCCAATAAGCATCTGGAGGATGGCAAGCAATTCCCGGAAGTAATGCACGCGTACATGGAGAAGAAGATCAGCAAGGCTCGTTCGCACGTTGCTCGTACCGTGGATGGCGTCAGACAGAAATTCGAGATCCGGCCCAGGGAGAAGTATGTGATGGGCCACACTAGAGGGGATCGGAAGCATGTGTGCACGATTGGTGATGAAGCGTCCTGCACCTGCAACAAGCCACGACTTCTCCACAAACCATGCTCCCATGTGTACGCGGTGTGCGCGGCGTGGCATTAGGCCTTGAAGCGTGACATCTCCGAGTACTACAACATCCACTATCTGTATAGCACTTGGAGTTCCGAGGTCCATTCGTACGGCCTGGACATGCACTATAGGGATATTTGGACGGGGCAGGTGAAGTGGGTGCCGAACGACGCACTGAAGCACCCTGGCTGTGGAAGATGCCAGTCACGATGCATTCGAAACGACATGGATGAGAGCCAGCGCGAACAATGAGTTCGCCGCCCCAGATGTAAACTGTGCAATACGGTTGGCCACTCCATCAGCCACTGCCCAAACAGACCTAGCACAAGCAGCGCACTGTAGCAACTAAGATTTAATTACTAAGTCGTGATACTGCATGCTTATTTTAATGCCTTGTATGAGTTGTATCGTTGTCAATCCATGTCTTTCTGTACGAACGTAATGTTATGTTGTCTGGGTCATATGTTAACTCATTATGGTCATATCTACTGTTATGTTGTATGGGTGTGCATATGGTGTTATTCACTTTGTCTTACATTCGGTTGTCATATGTTTCGCTTTGTTTTTTCTATGCCACACATTTTGTTTTATATGCGGACTAACATGTTGTTTCTCTCTCGGTAGGAGATGGCGCAGCCTCCAATTTATGGTCCGTATGAGCTGCTCGACGCACGCTGGGATGGGCGATACCGATGCCTGGCGTGGTCGTCCTGTAACACCCCAGCCCAACACTGAGTTTGGAATGCCACTAAACTACCAACACCTGAGCTCAACACTGAGGCTGGAATACCACTAAACTACCCTTAACAACTAATATACAACAACACACTATGAAATATTAGCAAGCAAAACAATAATAAAACCCGTCCACGGGTCACAACAGAACATGAATAAAGATTGAACAAACATGAATAAATAAGCGAGGAAAACATAGGAAGGTAAATAGTCTAAAATAGCACCAAACTAATAAATCCAAAACCTTGGAACAAGTAGACTAGTCCAAAACATTGATATAAGTTTATTCAATTTCTAACATGTCCTAAAAGTAGTCTGGCAATAATAAATCAAATGGTTCTCATGACAAATAATCATGTGTCTGAAGTATGAAACTATCTCATGTGCGCTAGTCCCTCTCAATCGTGGTGCCCTCAAAGATCACCTAAAAATAACAAAAGAGTAAGAGTGAGTCCACGACTCAGCAAATACATCAATATACAACGAACTATAATAAATCAACAATATTCAATAACTTCATTATCATCACATGTACTTCTATTAGTATTATCATGCTATTCTCTTCTCTTTGTTTTCACACACATTCATCTCATATATCAATGCAACTCTACACTATATGTTCATATGCACTTCTTTTGCGTATACCGATATAGTGTGAGTGAATGCTCGCGACAACATTCACTCTCAAGCCTGCTCCTCCTCAAGGATCGGGGACCTCCTCCACTCCCGTGGAGTTATGATCAAGCATGATCACCTGCTCATATGCAAAGATGTTTATGGATGCAAACATGCATAATTTCATAATATTCGTCATATCCAATTTTTTCTCATGATTGTCAACAAGATATAGCCATACCATTCCATTGCTTGCAATTAAATAAAAATAAAAGCACAATAATAATATTGAAAGATAAAGAATCACAATGATCAATCATTGATCGCTGTCTACCATGCACTTGCCTCAACCGTGCGAAGGTGGAAGACGCGAAGAGGGCGCTGCCCCCCGAACCAAACCCCCACTTGAATTAATTTAACAAGTACTCTAAGATAGCCATTCTGGACAAAAGAACAAAACTAGAAGCAAATACAAACTCGCTATGACCTCTAGCGCAACCCCAACTCCAAAATCCTACATACTGATCTGTCCCCTCGACAGACAGTCGTAATCGAAAATTCGTAAATTTTTTTTACCAGAAGTCCATATGAGGCGTTCTTGGTCCCTCTAGAAAGCTTATCAAATTCCCCACCTAAACCTAGTTGATGAGTTTTTAATTTTCGTCGGGGTTTCTGGACAGTGACACTAAATCCAACGTAACTTTCAGTACACAAGGACAAAATTTATGGTCTTTAGCTTTCTGGAAAGATTAGAAAAATATCTACAACATTTATTATCGTGAGATCCCCTAATTTATCCATTAACTAATCTCTAATGACATATTACTATTACCTATCAGCATTACGACAGAACTGCAGAACAACAGCGCTACAAAAATCATATATCCCAATATGCTCATCCAAATGACCTGAACCAATACTCTACAGAAAGCTAGCGACGTTGCCTACAACTCTCTAGGAGACGTTCTGGTCAAAATCTGCCGTTAACAACCCCAATTCACGCAATCTCTACAGACTGCCAGAACTGATCTGCTACCGGCATCGCCTACTCACGAAATTTAAACATCAATCTAATGGGATTCGTAGAGTTTCCCTTGGAGATGAGAAAGACCGGCGAGCTCCCAGCGAGGTGCAAGACCAGGGAGGGGGAGGAGGAGGCGTTGGCCAAGGTGGAGAGGGGAGGAGGGGCGGCGGCAGCAGGGAAAGGGGGAGGGGCGGCTGTGTGGGGAGGAGGGGATAGGGGAGAGGGCGGCGGCCAATGGGGGTGGCAGCTAGGGTTTGGGGGAAGGTGCCCCCCTTTGGCCGGCTCCCCCTTGGCCTCCTGGGCCACGGCCCGAGGCCCAGGTTGGCGGGGATTCACATAAACCCCTCTCGAAACCTCTGAAATTTTTATTTTTTTATTTGATTCTTTCTCCCGAATCCACTCCTATTCGCCCGAATAACTTTCAAATTATTACACGCGCGACGTCGGTTCTCCGAGTCTGGTCCTGAGTGCCCCCAGAGAGAGGTGACCTCTTGACGAGCAATATGTCCTGAGACTATGGGACACCGGCATCCTGCTCATTGCCCGCATGTTGGACCTACTGCACACGTTTTAGTTTGACGCGGGACTCCTATATGCGCTCATGGATCGTTGGAGACCAGAGACTCACACCTTTCACTTCCGGTGGGGGGATGACCGTAACTCTGGAGGACGTAGCTATGCTTACAAGTCTGCAACTACGCGGTCTTTCAGTAGTGCCACCTCCAAGGTGAGTAGATTGGAAGGTGCGTATGGCTGACAGATTCGGTCACCTGATTCCTGACAACATATCGGGTGTGCTACATTCCTGGTTGCGGGAGTGCATGACCTGCCCCGTGCATGCGACTGTTGAGGCAGTTAGGACACACTCCTCACGTACTTTTTGTTCCTATTCGGATGGATCTTGTTTCATACGACTCAAGGAGACTGTGTATACCCTAGCTACATCCATCTCGCAGAGTCTTTGGTGGACGCCCGGCCCGACGAGGTGCCACAATACAGTTAGGGCTCCACGGTATTTTGTGCAACTTACCGAGGGTTGTGCGATGCCTCTCAACGTAGTACAGGTGGGGAGCCACGGTATGCTTCACACTAATGCAGCTATGGTCGTGGGAACACTTTCTGGTTGATCGGCCGTATTTTTTGAGCACCATGCACCCTTTCCAGTTAAGCGTCGAGCTTTACAGTAATGCTGGAGGCGACGACCCCGTCGATGGGCCTACAATGGGAATGTGTTGGACACATGATACCCTAGGTTAGGCCAGAGAGAGAACGAGGCGTGTGTACCCTGAGTTCCATAACCTATTTGAGACTTTGCACAAGAACGAGGTCATCTGGTGGCCATGGATTGCACAGTTCTTTGCGGACACGGTCCCCCTACAGACTATCCTCGCAGTGCACTCAGGACGAGACGCTCTGGTTGACGATCTACCACCTGGTCTTCTCCCACATGGTCGAGCTGTATAATCCACAGCGGGTCATGAGACAGTTTGTACTTTACCAGGAGATGCCATCGCCGACAGGACGACCTCTCACCATGAAGGCCCACCGGTTTGTCATTTTTTGGTATCATATTAGCTGCATGTCCGACTTAGATTTTATGACATCCAATTTCAATTGCAGGCAAACGAGGAAAGGCCGGAGGAGCGACGACTGGAGGCAGACACAACAGCCATTTTGTGGCGCATGGCATTCTGTCGCACGTGGGGAGTGCGACTAGTGGTTCGCCGAGACGTACCAAGGGTACAACGTGCAGCATTACGGCACAGACTAGCCATGAGGATCCTCATCCACATAGCAACCTACTCAGGTACGCTTTAATGTAGTTACAATAATTTTTCTGTTGCATAAAACCAAGGACAAACTCACCAAGTACCCTTCTAGCAAGATGAGCACCAGTGGGTCGATGATAGTTTTAGGTCTGAACCAGACACCTACACTGAGATCACCATAGCGACGCCTCCCACGCAACGCCCCTTCTACGGCTTCTAAGATGTACGCCACTCCCCTGACAGGTTCACCTTCCCTGACGATTAGCTACGCCGTCCGGGCAAGCGGCGAGACTATGTACCATAAGTAATGTCATGGCCGTATAATGCATGTTATGTAATATCATTGTGCATTGTGTCATTGTGATTTATGTAGTGTTAGTGTGCATTATGACATTGTGATTAATCGATACAAAATATTCTTCAAAATAGTCAGTACAAATGACAACTCTACCTCTCAATTTTTATGTACTAAACCTAAAAGACTTGACGCAACGCAATGCTGCCACACGATTCCTCCTCGGGCCCGCTACCTCGTGGACGTGAATTTCCTTCAACCCAATTGCAATTTAGCCGCATGCTATATATGGATGCTTTGGCTGCCATTCACCTCACTCTTCATTTTCTCTTCTCCTTTCTTCTAGTATTAAATGGGATGTCTTCGACCTCATCAAACTTTTGAGTGAGCAGACAATTAGAATCACTGCGGCAACACCTAGTTTGCCCTCGTTGCAGGGATCCGGTGAATGTGTTCACCCCGCATACACTAACGAATCCATTCCGCGTGTTCATGAAGTGTTCAAATATTGCGGTAACTTGTGCCTAATCATCCCGAATGAATTACATTCCAAACAGTATGTTGGTTTTTTTCACTTGAAGTTGCAATTCTTTTTCAGAGCACAACATGTTGGTTTTGGCAGTGGGCTGATGAAGCTGTTCTAGTGGTTCGAGATATTGTAATGCAAATTGCTACCTTGCAAGATGACTCTCGTGGTGTTGCTGTATTTTGTCCAGTGGCTCGACCCTCTGATCCACCAACGCAAAATAAAGAGAATAGACTTAAAAGACTGGATGAAAGGATGGAAAGAGTTGAGAAAATGCTGCGGAAATTAATTAAGACAGTTAGTTTTGTGATCTTTCTTCTATTATTTAGGGAGGAGAAAAATAAGACTACACAATAATGAAAGTGTTAGTCTCACATATAGATTTATCATTAATCACCAAAATACTCCATTAACTTATAATGACGGGTCTGGATTCTTCAGAGGTGGTGCCACGGATCTGTTTAGTAAGTGCAGTTGCAGTGTTATGCTGTGGGAAAAGGAAATGAACTAGTCCTTCGAACATGTAAGAATGTGTGTTAAAAAATGTAGTATGACAATATACCTCTTAGCTTGAAGGTTCTATGGAGGGTTCGTAGTTGGTATGATAGGGATTTTAAGGGATTTTAGGGTTCGACTCTTGGATCTCTTGTTCTGGATAGGAGATCTGCGTGAGCAGTAGTTAGGAGGAGAAAAATAATACTAAACTGGTGTATGAAAGATGATGTATAAAAGACAACGAAAATCGTTAGATTGAAGCAGGTATTGTAACATCCTGTTTTCGTTTAAAGATTAAAAAAAATCAAAATTTGAAAATTTGAATTTCAAATTCAAATCCCATTTTATTTTCTTTCTTTATTTCTTTCTCCTTTTTCTTTTGGGCCGGTTTCTCCCGGCCCATTTCCGTTTTTCTCCCGGCCCGGCCCAACTCCCGGCCGTTCCTCCCCCGGCCCGTCCCTTTCCTTCCCCTTCCTCTCCCTCTCCCTCTCCCCTCCTCTTTCCTCCCGCACGCGCGCCGCTTCTCCCTCTCTCTTTTTCTCCCCGTGCCGCCCTCTCTCTTCACTCCCTCTCCCGCCTCTCTCCCACCCCGCCCCCTCTCTCCGCGCTCCTTGCCCCACGCTCGCATGCGCCGCCATCGCCGCCCCACCTCCTCCGGATCTCGCCTTGCTTTGCCGGATCGACGCACCATGCCATGACACCAAGGCCATGGCTTTCTTTCTCCCGCGCCACGGCTTTCCCTTCTTCCCCTCCGCCGCCGCCTCCTCGGCTTTTCCCCTCCCTCTCTCCCCCGGCTATATGTGCCGGGCTTCCGCCTCTTCTTCCCCTTCCCTCCGCGTCTCCCTCGGCCCGCGCCTCCCTCCGCTCCGCCTCCCTTCCTCGCCCCTCCGTCTGTGGCGACGCCCAGCGCTCCTCCTCGGCGCCGCCTCCACCCCGAAGCGCCCTCGGCTCGCCCGCTGCGGCCGTCGCCTCGGCTCCTCCCTCCGCGTCGCCTCCGCCCCGGCGCCGGCGGCCTCCTCAGCGCTTCCTGCGCCGCCGCCCTCTCGGTGAGCCCAGCGCCGCCCCCGTCGCCTTCTCTCTTCTCCCCTCCCGGTTCTTCTCTCCCCTCAGGTGCAGTCTCGCCGCCTCCCGGAGCTTCCCGGCCGCCTCCTGTTGTCGGCAACCGCCGCCGCCTTCCTCCTCTGCCCAGCCCCACGCCGCCATCACCCCTCCGCCGATCCTCCCCAGCTCTCTCTCGGTCTCTCTGCTCTCTCTCTCTCTCTCTCTCTCTCTCTCTCTCTCCTCGTGAGAGAGAGTGGCAAGAACATCTGTTATTATATTTTGCATTTGGAATATTGTGTGTGATCATTTGTGTATGCGGTGTATATTTGTGTATGCAGTGAATCGTCGCGAAGTTGGCATTTGAAAAATGTGTGTATTGCTTTTGTATTGCGAAATTGTATGCAGTGTAGTTTTGTGTATGCCATTGGAGCGATATTTGTGTATGACTATTTGTGTATGTTTTTGAATCGTCGCGGAGTTGGCATTTAAAAATCGGTATTGAATATTTGTGTATTGAGATTTGGATGTCCATAGTGAGTATGTTGCGTATGTGGTGCAGGGTAGTTGTGGAGCCGTAGTGGAGTTTGTGGAAAGATTGTTTTGTGTTTTGAGAGATGTTGAATAGCGTTTGTCTTTGGATGGCAATTGTGTGTTGTATCGTTTTGTATTAATCGGTCAGCTAGTAGTTTTCCTTTTTGGCGAAAATGTTTCCAAAGTATTTGCTCTCGATGATTGTACTACGACTTGTGTTGAAATCGATTAACCGTTATTAGTGGTTAACTCGTCGATCGACAAGTACTAGTAGAATTACTCATTTCCGATGTTAGTTGAGAGCCATCGATTAAGATCGTAATTTGCAAAATCTCGGGAAATCGAGGTTATGCAAATGACCTTCGTAATCATCTCTGCAATCGTGTCTATTTTAATTAAAGTATATTTATTCAAATTCCTTGCGTGGTGTAAAATGCTTTAAAATAAACTTGCATCTTCTCAAAATATTTTGGAAGGCTATTCGCGATTTACCTGTTAATCTCGACAGCTTACTTTGAAAACCTAATTATTGATCTTGTAATCCTTTCCAATATTCGTCGGTCTAAATATTGTTTATCTCTTTTTATCCCTGTTCAAAAGTCGTCTTTGTTAAAATGTGTTACCATCGTTTTGAAGTCTGTCCATTTTTTTTGTGTATTCTAATCTTGCTCGATCAGCTGGTATCCAAAGTGGAGTTTCCCTGCGGAAGTTCTTTGACTTTTTTTCACCCTTGTTTCCCTCGACAGAGTGCCTCCACCTTTGTCTCGTGTACTCAGCTAATCGTTTGACCTCGTCAAACATTCCCGCCTCGCTGAATCTTGTCTCTTCAGCTCGTTCATCGTAAAACGTATTTAAAGTGCTTTGTTTATATTTGATCCTTTGGAAGTTCTTCGGATTTATTTGTTGTCTTGCTTGTATCGCGTAATTAGGAATCGGAGTACCGAAGAAGCAGCGACTCAAGCAGGATCAAGATTCGGATAAGGACGAAGATCCCGGAACTCAAAACCCCTGGCAGAGAAGGCCCTGAGTAAGATCAAGGCCGCAATAATCTGACCCAGGCGAGTCAATGCTTTGATCATTCTGAACCTACATTTTATGCAAACTATGTTTATTTAAAATAGCAAAGTTGCATGCTTTAATTTTGTAAACAATGATATGTTAAAGCTTAAGGTAGTTAAATACCCATTTGTTGATTAATTACTTATTAAGCCATCCTTTGATAATTGAATCCAGTATTCCTTGTCACCCTAGTAATTATATGGTAATACTAGTATAGGTTGTACTTAAGCGACATGCTAGTCTTGCTTAAGTACCGGGACAATAAATGTCCCGATCATCATCCTTTAAACATGAAAAATGGTTTTGGGCAGTCATTGGATGTAAATGACGATGTGTTATGTTAATTGGTTTTCCTTCCCAAAACCCTAAACAACTTGCTAGTACCACATCCGGGCGGATGGAAAGAATGGTGGAGTGCGGACGTAGCACGAGAATGATTGGTATGTGGTATGAACCATCCGGATGAATTAAGGACTTAATCTTGTCATGACCTCTGTGTAAAACAAGTACAACCGCAAGTCCGCAAAGTGCAACTTGGCCTAGTAAAACTATTGAACCACGAATGTCATCCCACAACCGGTGTTTAGAAGTGTGCAAGCGCAGCGTATCTTGGCTTGAATGGGACACGAACACGGTGAAGTTGCCCGCCACGCTATTCTCGGGGCGGGGCCGCTTTGCTAGTCGTTGGGGTAAACATCCCGCACAACTTATGGAATTGGCCATAGGGGTGAGATGACGGAAGGGCAAGGTAGTTTGAAACGTTACTGTGACGATCGCTCAACTACATGACTAAGGAATCATGTGGAGAAACGAGTATGATTATCTCTTGTGGGTACAGTGTACAACCTCTGAGTCTAAACTGCTTTAAGCAGTAGCGCCTTGGTCAAAGGCGGACATGGGAACTTAACCTGAGTTAGTTCTATTTCAAAAATCTTTGTGGGTGGAATGGAAATGTGTTGGGTTCATCTAGCCCTTGTTTTGAATTTTCCTGGGTAGCCTTACTCAGTGTTGATAATCGGTGGACGTAACCGTTATCAAAATTAAGCATAAGGTGGAGGTAACCTTCATTTGTTATTTAATATTGCACTTATTCTCTTTAAATGAAAATGCAATCAGTTAAAAATGCTATGTCATAGGACTTTGTAATTATGATAATTTAAAATGTTGCTTTAGCAAATAAAAGAACCTGAGCCATCCTTGTTAAGCCTTGCATGTATACTATTGCATACTGTGTGTTGGCTCGCGAGCACGGTAGTTGTGCTCATTCTCGCTCTTTCCCCCCAAACCCTCGTAAGCGAAATTTTGGAGACTACTACGAGGACCCGGATGTCCAAGACCGGGAGTTCTTGAGCGTAGTTTAGTCTATAGTTGTTCTAGTCTCGCCCCAGTCTAGCTGACTCCGCTGGTACCTAGGTGCATCCTATATTATCTGAGTTTTCGGGTAATATCGGATGTACACAGGTTTCCCCAGTCACTTGCCTGTGGAGAGATGTGCTCTCACCCTTTTTGCTTCCGTTGTCGCTTCCGCTACTTTTGATGTAATCATTTGGCCTGTCCGGCCTTATTGTAAAACTTGACCCGATGCGGTCTATGTAAACTCTGATGTGTTAAATTAATGAATGGTATGATTTTACGCCATTGTATGAAATGATTGATGATGTATCATGAGTGCTATCTCTTCGATCCGGGAATAACACGATTATTCAGAGAGAATTCGGATTAGAAAATCCGGGTCTGACAGGTATAAATGTAAGGTACATATTTTTTCCTCTAATCTAAGAGGTGTTTCTTTCTGTTTTTTCTGTACAAACAAAACAGCGTGTAAGATGAGGAATGGTAGCAGGGAAAGAGGGACTGTTCATAGGAATTATGAAAACGTAGCAAAGGAGTTTGTTAAGGTATGTATCTAAACAGACGGCATGGTTAAGTAAGAACAGTAAGAAGAGTAAAAACTATAGGTAGTTTTTCGATTGCTGATACTTTGGGCATTGGGTAATTTGAATTGTGGCTCTAATGTACAGATTCTATGCATTCCTCTGCATCCATGGTGTGTTTCGCAGACGTGTGATCAACGAATAAGTTTTTGTGAACAGTGTAATACAGGAATGTTCTCTGGACTGCATTGTACAATATATATCAACAGTGGCAGGGATAACAAAAGAGTGTACCTAAAAACATTTCATTAATAGTGGTGAATATAAGACGGTAGATTAGATAGTAAATACCTTGAGGAAGCGCTTGATGTATTTTTTCGGTGGAGATTGGTGTAGACTGGGTGGTCTTCACCGACCTGTTATGGTGTCCATAAATCCACGGGGATATTAGGCGTTAGCAGTGCAAAGCAACTGGAATTAGTTAGTGATGGTAAATTACTGGACAGTTGCTAAGTAGTATTAGATGACTGAGCGGTGTTTTATGGATGTGTTGTGCAACAAATAGAAAATGCTATATCGGAATGGTAGCATTGCTAAAAGCCATAGCACTCGGAATGCCGATAAAAATAAAGAAACAATATAAAAAAGGTGCATACAGGGAAGACATGTTAAGTAAGCATTTACAACAATGAGGAATGTACTACTGTTTAGATGATCCCAGGGTCATGGTGGAGATAAAGACATAGTTGGTTCTTGCAGATGTAGGAGTGGTTTTCTCATAAACTAATAGTTATTGTAAATATTTAGATATAGACTCTGACAGAGACAGTCCGAATGCGACCAATGAGGAGGCAAAAGAAGATCAGCAGCATGAGCTGGAGGTACAAAGAGAAAGAAGCGATAGGAAAGATACAAGATAAAAGGACCAACAAAAGAGTAACGCACATAAGGATATATAGAACAAAACAGCACGCATTTACCCAAGAGTTTGCAGTAGTAGCAGTAGCAACAGGAAAGTAATCGTCTCCTAACAACGAAGGAAGATGTCTGACGAATATATAAGCATTTTTTTGAATTACTTTAATTCAGAAATATACTAGATGAAACATGAACAATATTCTAGTCTTTTGCATAAGACAGAGAAACATAAACACCATAGTCATACCAATTTCTAACAGAACAGAAACTAGCATTTCTATCTCAGTGTTCAAAACAATAACATAAAGTAAAGATAAACAAAGTACAAGGATTAGATTGATATACCCAGAACCAGTTGAAGGAGCAGCAGCAGGAGAAGAATTGACAAGATTGTCGTTCGCCGTGGCGTAGTGGACGTAGTCGTGCAGTTGATGTAGATGAAGCAGAAAATCGGATGATGACGAAGAAGCGAGCAGTTGCGCGAACGCTCCCTAAAAACCTTATTCGTCTTCGCTCGTGTAAGCCTTCAAGGACGGGTTACCGGAGGCTGCTCTTCCGGTTCGATTGTACACGAGCCTCGCCGGATGGAGATCGCCAGAAAGCGGCAAAGCAAAGCGTGGAGAGGAAGAGTCCATCTCGATCGCCGAGAATGGAGAGGAAGAGTCTCACGAGCAGTTCATCGTTCTTTTAATGGTCCACAAAAACAAAGAGATGAAGCCGCCGCCATCAACGATGCTAACAGCGACCACTAGTAATCGAACCGCTCTCGCATGCCATCCGTTTGTTAATTCCATTACTGCGAGTCGGTGTGTTTCGATTTCCGAATAGATAAAGAAAAACGCTACGCACCGACGCGCGCTGCGTCGCGCGCTGCGCACACGCACACGCACACGCACCCGCACCACACCGCACGGCACGGCACGGCTCGGCTCGGCTCGGCGAGTGAGCGAGCGCGCGCGTGTGTTGACTCTCTCCAATTCCACAAGGGGGTTACCATGATCCACCTTATAAAGTGGTATAACTCCCCACTAATACTCCATGTGGGACTAAACAGTTTTAGCACGTGCACATGGGCCTTTGAGATTTTCCAGGAATTAATTAGAGTTAAAATTGGGCCAAGCCCGTATTAATTCCAACAATCCCCCACCAGATCCCAAAGGCACATGTCAAATGCCTTGATCCACAGTTTTGTTTTAATATACCAGTATTTTGATGGAGACCGGTTAAGGTTGAACATCCACCTAGAACAGAAGCTACACTTATCCACAACTGCACAATGGACTAAGCCTTGAATTGACAGTTTTGTGTGAACAGGTTTCACTTAAGTCCTTAACTGATACTAAGCTGCAAGGCATCCTCGCGGGTAGGAGCATATAAGTCATACTCCTGGCCTATTCATGAGCTTCCTAGAGATTACCCTATCTCATAGACTGTGACTAGCAGTCGGGCTCATATAGGTGTGTTCTTTCAAGACTGCTCTGTAGGACAGCATCTTTGCTTAAACAAGCCACATAACACATTAAGATAAAAATCATCCTGCCATATAGATTTAGGAGAGAATTGCATCTCCAATGGAGTGGGTCTATAAAAGTACTCTCCTCCTAGTTAACCAATAGATTGTTTCGCCAATCCTAATTCACGGGATCTCCGATCACATAGGATGGGTTACCACTATGGTATAACTCACGTGGGTCTCAAACCCATCTCCCTCGATGCATTGTCTATCACATTCCGTGATAAACCCTTTGTGAAGGGATCTGCCAGATTCTTAGCTGTTTGGATATAATCCAAAGATATTACTCCAGAGTTTCTCATTTTCCTGACAGACTTGAGTCTTCTCTTCACATGTCTTGATGTCTTCATAGTATCCTTAGAACTGTTCACCTTGACAATCACAGTCTGATTGTCACAGTTCATCAGAATAGCCGGTATTGGTTTTTCAACCACTGGCAAATCCATCAAGAGTTCTCGAAGCCATTCGGCTTCAACAGTGGCAGTATATAATGCTGTGAGTTCTGCTTCCATTGTTGACCTTGTTAAGATGGTCTGCTTGCAAGACTTTCATGAAACAGCGCCACCTCCAAGTGTGAAGACATATCCACTTGTGGCCTTAATCTCATCAGCATCAGATGTCCAGTTTGAGTCACTATAACCCTCCAGTACCCTAGGATACCCGGTATAGTGAATGACATAGCTCATTGTACCCTTTAGATAGCGCATTACCCTCTCAAGAGCATGCCAATGATCATCTCCCGGATTGAAAACAAAATGGCTTAGTTTGCTCACAGCAAACGAGATGTCAGGCCTGGTGCAGCTAGCTAAATACATGAGTGAACCAATTATCTGAGAATATCTCAATTGGTCTCTGGCTATTCTCCGATTCTTCCTAAGCAACATGCTAGGATCATAAGGTGTTGGAGAGGATTTGCAGTCGCTATAACCAAAACGACTCATAATCTTTTCCACATAGTGGGTTTGCAACAATGTAATCACACCTTCATCACCTCTCAACAGCTTGATGTTCAAGATAACATCAGCTACTCCCAGATCTTTCATCTCAAAGTTTTGAGACAAGAAATCCTTGACCTCCTTAATCACATTAAGGTTGGTCCCAAAGATCAGTATGTCATCAACATACAGACATAGAATGACTCCTTCGCCCCCACCATGACGATAATACACACATCATCTGACTTCATTCACAATAAAGCCTGTAGATGTTAAAATTCTGTTGAACTTTTCATGCCACTGCTTAGGTGTTTGTTTAAGACCATACAAAGATTTCAACAACTTACACACCTTTCCTTCTTGACCATTTACTACAAATCCATCTGGTTGTTCCATGTAAATCTCCTCATCCAACTCTCCATTTAGGAAAGCCGTCTTAACGTCCATCTGATGAACGAGAAGACCGTGTGAGGCAGCCAGAGATAGTAGTACTCGAATAGTGGTCAATCTAGCCACAGGTGAATAAGTATCGAAGAAATCTTCACGTTCCTTTTGGGTATAACCCTTGGCCACAAGCCTTGCCTTGTACTTCTCGATAGTACCATCAGGTCTAAGCTTCTTTTTGAACACCCACTTACATCCTACAGGTTTACAACCATAAGGACGCTCAGTGATCTCCCAAGTTCCATTAGAAATAATGGAATCCATTTCACTACGGACTGCTTCCTTCCAGTATTCTGCATCTAGAGAAGCATATGCCTCAGAAATGGTACTTGGAGTATCATCCACAAGGTACACAATGAAATCAGGACCAAAAGACTTTGCAGTCCTTTGTCTTTTACTCTTTCTCAGAGTTTCATTGTCTTCCTCCTCAGGAATTTGCTCAGGGGTCTGCTCAAAATATTTCATTGGAATGACAGGTTCAGGACTTGTATCAGGCTCCTGACTCGATGAACTAGGCATATCTTTTATCAGAAAAATATCCTCAAAAAATGTAGCATCTCTGGACTCCATAATTGTACCGACATGCACATCAGGTACTCCAGATTTCACCACTAGAAATCTATATCCAACACTATGGTGAGCATAGCCTAGAAAGACACAATCCACGGTTTTTTGTCCAAGCTTACGCTTTTTGGGAATTGGCACATTGACTTTCGCCAAACAACCCCAAGTACGCAAGTATGAAAGTGATAGTCTTTTCTTCTCCCATTGTTCATATGGGGTTATCTCTTTATTCTTTGCAGGAACCCTGTTCAGGACATGATATGAAGTCAATATAGCCTCCCCCACCATGCTTTGGAAAGACCCGCTGTGTCTAACATGGCGTTAACCAACTCAGTTAGAGTGCAGTTCTTTCTTTCAGCAATCCCGTTTGACTGGGGTGAATAGGGAGGCGTCCTCTCATGGATTATACCATGTTCCTCACATAATAAATTGAACTCATTAGAAAAGTACTCGCCGCCACAATCAGACCTAGCCCTTTTGATTTTTCTTTCAAGTTGGTTCTCAGCTTCTGCCTTATAGATTTTAAAGTAGTGAAGTGCTTCACCTTTAGTTTTTAAAAGATACACATAGCAGAACCTAGTGGAGTCATCAATCAAAGTCATGAAATATCTATTACCACCTTTTGTCAACACACCATTCATCTCACACAGATCTGAATGTATGAGTTCTAATGGTGCCAAGTTTCTTACCTCTGCGGCCTTATGAGGCTTACGAGGCTGCTTTGATTGTACACAAACTTGACACTTAGAACCTTTGGCAAGGGTGAATTTCAGGATTAACTCTAAACTGGCTAAACGCGTCATGCAACCAAAATTTATGTGACAAAGTCGTGAATGCCAAATAGTAGTCTCATTACCACTGCAAACATGGTTCACAACACTATTACACAAATCTGAAAGAGATAGGCGGAACAAGCCTCCGCACACATAGCCTTTACCAACAAATTGTCCACACTTAGACACAATAAATTTATTGGATTCAAACACCAGTCTAAAGCCATCTCTACACAGAAGAGATCCGCTGACGAGATTCTTATTTATGGATGACACATGGTGCACGTTCTTGAGTTGCACAATCTTCCCCGAAGTAAACTTCAGATTGACCGTACCAACACCATGAACAGTAGCATGTGACCCATTCCCCATTAGAACGGCTGAATCCCGAGTGACCTGGTAAGAAGAAAACAAAGCAATATCAGCACACACATGTATGTTAGCACCAGTGTCTATCCACCAATCGGTAGTTTGACATACGGAAAGAACAGTAAGTAAATTACCATACCCTGATGTTTCCGTCTCAGTGGTACCAACAACAACATTAGCAGACTTGGAATTCTGCCCTTACTGATTCTTCCCACCTTTACGTTAGCTGCAATCCTTGGCCCAATGACCAGATTCGCCACACACAAAGCAAAGACCATCCTTTGTATTCTTCTTCTTCTTCTTGAAGCTAGTTGTTTGTGTGGTCTTGTTCTTGCCTTTGAACTTTTGAGCTTGGTCATTCTTTTTCTGCACCACATTGGCACTAGAATGTTCCTCATTACCTCTAGTGTGTGTATCTTTTGCTCTCGCCTTCTCTTCAACATCAAGAGACCCAATGAGATTTTCAACAGAAAACTCTTGTCTCTTGTGTTTCAGAGTAGTAGCAAAATTCCTCCAAGAAGGAGGAAGCTTGGCAATAATGCTCCCAGCAACAAACTTGTCCGGTAACACGCACTTGAAGTGCTCAAGTTCTGTGGCCATGGATTGTATCTCATGAGCCTGTTCAACTACAGAACGGCCATCAACCATTCTGTAATCATGATACTGCTCATGAGATACAATTCACTACCTACATCCGAGACCCCAAACTTGGCCTCGAGTGCATCCCACATCTCTTTCCCCGTTTTGATCACCATGTATGCATCGATTAACTTCTCACCAAGAACGCTAACCACGACACCTTTGAAAAGGTTATCAGCAGCCTCGAACGCTTGCTCCTGTTCAGGAGTAAGGGTTCCTTCTGGCTTGCCATTTGCCACATGGAAAACGTTCATGGCAGTTAACCAAAGCACCATCTTGGTGCGCCACCTCTTATAATTCGCGCCATCGAATTCAGAGGGTTTGAGCGCAGCAGCAAAGCCAGTTGACGAAAAATGCCTATTATAAGGTTTTTGGATTATTGAATATATAAGCATTTTTCGAATTACTTTAATCCAGAAATATACTAGATGAAACATGAATAATATTCTAGCCTTTTGCATAAGACAGAGAAACGTGAACACCATAGTCATACCAATTTCTAACAGAACAGAAACTAGCATTTCTATCTCAGTGTTCAAAACAATAACATAAAGTAAAGATAAACAGAGTACAAGGATTAGATTGATATACCCAGAACCAGTTGAAGGAGCAGCAGCAGGAGAAGAGTTGACAAGATTGTCGTTCGCCATGGCGTAGTGGACGTAGTCGTGGAGTTGATGTAGATGAAGCAGAAGATCGGATGATGACGAAGAAGCGAGCAGTCGCGCGAACGCTCCCCAAAAACCTTATTCGTCCTCGCTCGTGTAAGACTTCAAGGACGGGGTTCCGGAGGCCTGCTCTCCCGGTTCGACCGTACACGAGCCTCGCCGGGATGGAGATCGCCAGAGAAAGCAGCAGCAAAACGTGGAGAGGAAGAGCCTGTCTCAGTCGCGAGAATGGAGAGGAAGAGTCTCACAAACAGTTCACTGTTCTTTTAATGGTCCACAAAAAACAAAGAGATCAAAATCGCCGCCATCAACGAGTGCTAACAATGACCACTAGTAATCGAACCGTTCTTGCATGCCATCCGTTTGTTAATTCCATTCTGCGAGTCGGTGCGTTTGATTTCGAATAGATAAAGAAAACGCAGCACAAGCACGCAAGACGCGCACGACGCAAGACGGCTCGGCTAGCGGCGGCGGCGCGTGTTTACTCTCTCCAATTCCACAAGGGGGTTACCACGATCCACCTTATAAAGTGGTATAACTCCCCACTAATACTCCATGTATGACTAAACAGTTTTAGCACGTGCACTTGGACCTTTGAGATTTTTCAGGAATTAATTAGAGTTAAAATTGGACCAAACCCGTATTAATTCCAACAATGTGTACTATTCTACATGAATTAATTAGAGTTAAAATTGGACCAAACCCGTATTAATTCCAACAATGTGTACTATTCTACGAATACACGGAGTGTAAAAACATAACGGATCGATGAGCGTAGCAAGAGATTACTTTTTCTCTTGCATAAGATCACGGTGGTCTGACTCTCTGTGGAATCACCCTAACTGAAGCCTATAAGTTGTAAAGTGATAAACAGATGTAGCACAAGCGCAGGAAGATGACGCGTAATCTCTAAACAGAAAAAATGCGATAGACTGCATGTTTTCTCTCAAGTTCCTAAGCGGAAGAAATAGACGTGCTAATAAGAAGAGAATATGTAGTAATAATTCATACAAGTTAGGATTCTATGGCAGAACGTCAGGTGGCCGAATAGTGAGGCGAGACGACGTGGGACAGGGAAGCGCAAGCCGCAAAGCGTATCCCAGTAATTTCTGTAATCGGTAACATCATACGCTAACCATATTCTAGACAGGAACGACTAAACGGAACTGCACTGAGAATTGATTTAGAGACTTAAAAGCAGGAAAAAAAGACGCATCACATATTTTTTTTTCGTGGGTAATAGCATACATTAATCATCATCATATATATATATATAGGAATGCTGAAACCGAAATACACGAAGGAATTCGTATGTAGGTAAAAGCGAGCAGCAGAATAGAAAAATAAACAAACCTAGAGATCGCCTCCTGGGAGCTTGGGCGGCTATCTGGCAATTGCACTACAGAAGAATACACGAGGCGAGTAACGGCGTTGATAGAAATTTCTGTAATCCGTAAAAGCACACAGTAACTTTTCTGTAGATAGAAAAGGGAAAAACGAGGAAAAAAATGTGACAAGGGATGACATTATCATGAGGCGAGCCGATCCCTACAAGGGGTGAAAAATCGCGTAATTTGTAATGCGCGATCGTGACGTGGTACGTCACTGGCAAATCAAGTCCGTCTTATTTTTCACTAAACCACGCATCCATCTCTATCTGTTTGAATTGAATGAGATTCAAATGTTTGAATTTGAAGTTTTATTGGGTGATGATGACATACAGTTACTAGTGGATAAATGGCTAGTTAAGTGTGTCAATTACCAGTGAGTAAGTAACTATTTAATCAGACAATTCAATCTGCATATATATGTGTGTGTGTGTGCGCGCACGCGCATAGAAGAACTGTCTCTATTCCTTCTTTTCTCCCTTTTGCAAAGTTGTGTTGTTGTATTACGTTGTCTGAACCTCGTCGACTCTTTTTCTCGATGTGCACTTTGAAGAAAGGGAGTGATATCTCCGAGCTGTTGTTGCCGTGAAAATATGCACGTGATGCGGCAATAAAGTTTCTAGGCAGCGCACATCTGCGCGACCGCTCGTTTCACTGATTCATCTACGTTTCGCACTACATCGAGTCTACGTCTGCGTTGCTTCCTGTTCTTTATTGAACTCATCTATATGTCTTTCATGTGACTGATTGACTTGTTTACATACTGCTTTCGCTTATATTGTGAAGTACAATGAGTTATCTGCTGTTAGTACTGTTTTGTGCATCATCAATCTTTTATAATATATGTCTTCTATTTAAATCTGAAATTAAAATATTACTTTCGACAAAATCACCTTTAAACAATTAGAGCAAGGAATTACTATAAACGGTGAGGAAAGCGATGAGAAAGCATATTAGCAATCCCGATTAGACAGATAAACATACAGGGAGACCTAATCTGGCATAGAGCGACACAGAAGGGACATGAAAACGAATCAAAGAAAACATAAGATAGGCGCAAAACGAAAAATAATAGGGAAAAAAAATCCATGCAAGAACCAAAAGCGATCCTGCGCGGAGTCGGACAAAGCGTGGCGGTGTGCGCGAGACGAAGTACCCGAGGGAAAAAACGGCTATAAGCGTGGGCTAAACTAAAAGGACAACAAAGAACCGCACACACGACGGAGGAAAGTCGCCGAAACCCAAGGGGAATCGAGGAACGATGAACGCGCGAAAGCAAGATTCAGCCAAAATCCATCGCAAAAAGGTGAGATGAACTCAGGGAAAAGGGAATTTCAGCGACGAAACGGCTAACGCAAGCAAGAAATCTTCAAAAAAAAATCCATCGCAAGAGGGTGATGTGAGGCCGAGACACAAAAATGAACACAACGACGAAACAACGAACACAAGCTCCAGCAAAGATCCAGCGGAAGAAGATAACTTGATTTGTACCGAGCGTCACAGCGAGCTAGCAATGCGAAAGGAAATTTGTTAGAGGAGGATCTCACACGAGACTCTCCCAATCGGTTATTGGATCGATTCTGTCGAAAACGATCCAACAATTGGTGAGGAGAAGAGCGAGGCTCTCCATCGTGAGTAGCAACCATCCATCATCGGAAGAAGATAACGCGATTTGTACCAAGCGGACAGTGAGTTAGCAATGCTGTAGCAAGTTGGTCAGAGCTCTTTAACGAGCATCGTGAGTCACGGTACGGGTCTGGGCAAACAGGGGAGTGACAAAGACAAACGCAAGGCACCGGGTAACCAAAGCAACGAAGGCCGAGGCACTAAATTCAGACGGAGTTCACGCAGTCCACGCAAGAGTGGAGCAAAAGCGGGCAAGGGAATCGCTGGGCTCAAAACCATAGACCGGATCCAGGCAAGGAAAGAGGCGCGCGCGGCACGAAGAATCGGGCAAAGGCTCGGAAGGAACGGGACAGCAGCAGCTCGGCAAAAGGGCAGCTCTCGAGCCGAGAGATGGATGCGACGTCGACAGGGGACAGGGTAAGGCAGGCGATTCGTCAGGAGGCGCTAGCGAAAACCGACCGGCATTTTTCTGTCGACGTAGTGGGTGAACGGGGGTAGCCTGTAGTAGAACATACCCATGATAGTTTACCCATCATGTCCATAGGCGTTGGTATTGGGTAAAGAAGAAAAGGGTTTGAACTCTAGCCACCACCTCCCAGTCTACTAACAGTCAATGTGTCTTGTCGCCATAGTCTCGTGCTTCTATGATGTAGTATTCAGAGAAAGAAGAGCGGGTACGTTCCGTCACCATTTATGTTCTGGTTGGAAACGTGAATAATAGTTTAATTTCAGATTTATAGACGCGTAAAACTATACTAATAACAGATAATTTATCATACTTTTAAACATACTCAACAAAATAATTACAGTAGGAAAAACTGATCGTAGGATCAATTTACAGTCGGACGTGATGATGAACAGGAAGCAGTGCAGACTTGATGTAGTGCATATCGTAAATGTCGCAGTGAAGTGAGTAGTCGTAGGAAGCAGTGCAGATCATAGATATCGTAGTGAAGTGAGTATTCGTAGGAAGCAGTGCAGACTTGATGCAAAGCAGAGAGTGGTTGTGCAAATGTGTTGCCTAGAAACCTTATTGCCGTCCCGTGCAAGTGAACTATGCGACAATGGTTCGGAGATATCCGCTCACCCTCCCCACCAGTGCACGCCGAAGAGAAGGAACAGCTTGGTTCGACAGCTCAATTCCTCAGCACAGTTGATCAGAGAGGAAGATGGAAAAAATGAAACGATCTTTTAGTTCGGACGTCTCCAGATCATTTTAAAGGTCGGGACAATTACTCCAGATCATTTTAAAGATTGGGACAATTACTCTCTAGTAACTACATACTTAAACCACTGGTAACTGCTAATTCAAAACTAATTAATTATCATTAAGCAGTGTTTATTGATCATGATTGTACACTAGTCTAAAGCTTCGACCATTTGTCTACAGGTTCGACCAGTGCATTACAGCTACACTGGTCTAGGGATTCGACTAGATTATTTCAATCATACTGGTCCAGGCCTTCGACCACACTGATCTATAGCTTCGACCATACTAGCCTATGCATTCGACCACAATGGTCTATGACTTCGACTAGATTGTTTCGATCACATTGGTCTATGGATTCGACCAGATTACTTCGATCACACTGGTCTATACCTTCAACCACACTGGTCTAAGGTTTCGACCAACTTGGTCTAAGACCCCTAGTCTGAGAGTTCGACCACCCTGCTCTAAAACTTCGAACACACAGGTCTAATACTTATGGTCTAAGACTTTGACTACACTAGTTTAAAAATTTGCATACTTTAAAATTTTATGAATAAATGGACCTTTATACATATGTGCCCAATTCCAACACATCTCATCGTTGGACTTTGCTCATTCCAAGTTCGAAGTACCATTTGGCAAAAAAAAAACCGCTTCTTGGCACGATTACCTTTATATATTTATATATATATATATATATATATATTTTCAATCTTTTTCAAAATATCTATTCTGGCTTTTCGATGGATTCTATCTTAAAACACACGTGTTCCCCTCCCCAACCTAAAACACACACGACTCTACCCATCCCTGCAATGACAACAATCACACCTTTGCCTCATTTGCTCTGTATCTGTGCTAGAGTTTGTGCCACAGCTTTGTGTTCAGCAAACATATTTGTGTTGCTCTTGATCTAGATACGTAATGTTAGAGAGATGCATAATTTGAAAAAAAAGGTATTATTCACGAGTAGTTCAAACCGCACAATTACTGTCTGAGATGAAACTATATTCGAGACATATCATGTTCAGAAAATGGTTGGACATGCAACTTCCAACTGCAGTTTTGAATAAACTTCGCGGAGTCAGTCGTTACTTTGAAGCCGTCAGTTGTATGCTTATTTTAGATTGTTTAATGTTTAATCATCCTGGAATTATTATTCAATTGCTATCAACAAATACTTGCTTAATATTAGCATGTTTGTATTGGACAAGTGCTCGACAAGTTTTATGTAATATTTCAGGTGCATGGTTAGTATCAATTCATTGTAGTGCTGTATTGTTTTCTTCACAAAGTATGAGCATATTACTTGCATCATTGCATGAAATTTGCCATATTTGAAGTAGTAAATTCACCGTAGGTAACTGTGGTTTGATGATTTTTTCAAAGAGGTACTTGTCATAAACTCGATACAAACTAAGCTCACTCTGATTGAATATTGACCGGCTAGCGCAACTTAAAAACGGGCCTAATCCCGCTAGCTCGTGTACCAGAGACTATCGGTCTAGCCCCACTATTGGAATGCAATTGTGCCCTTGGAATGCTAAAACTCTAGATGATAGGGTATTTGTTTAGTTTGCTTGATTGTTTGGTAGCTTTCTGTCTCCCCTTTGTTGTATGTAATAGCATATTAAAACCAATAGAAGAGAGTGGTAGTTCATTCCACCTCTTATGAAAATGATGGAAGTGGTTGGTACAGATCCAAATAATCAATTCATTAATCATATAGCTGAAGCTTCAAGAATCAAGCTGCTCCCAAAATCATTGTCCTATGGCAATTTTTTTATGCCTCGATTCTTAATTTATGTTCCGATGCATGTGAAAGAGTCACATTGCTATGCTGTCAATTTTCTTTCTATTGTTTCTTCGGCAGAATATAACTATCAATTTATTTTGCACCACTGACTTTCTTCCCCAGCTTCGCTAGCTGTCCACCTTGCGAATTCGGATGCTTCAAAGATATTATGTAACTAATGCATACTATTGATACGTACCCTTTGCTATATTAATTTAAAGTTGCAATTCACTTGCTGTATTTTGCACCTTTCTTCAAATATATTTTTGAGGCACATCCAAAATTTCAGTTAGTTAAGAAAGATTTGGTTCTTCTAAAATATTATTCAAGATCACGTCATTCTCTATTCTTTTTCCTTCTCAGATTTTGTTGATGACTTTTCTAAACATATTTATTTTGAGCACAAGCTTTGTTTTTAGTCATTGATAGTGCATAAAGCCTAACAACTAGCTTGTGATTCTCTTCTGAATCTCGGAAAAATTGTGAAGTGCATGATTAGATGTTAATAATCTGATGTCTCCGTTCTTATTTGTTTTCTTTTTACTTACTTTCAGCGATGTCAAATAACCAGACAATATTTTGGATATTCATAACGTTTACTAATAGGTTGCTGCAGTCAACTTGGTGAAGCAGTCCTATTTTTCATCAACTTTGGTTTTTTTAGTCCTATTATTTCATCTTCGGTGGGAGCATATTTAGAAATTGAGAATAGAAAGGACAGAGACGACATTGACTTTTGAGCCTTGATTCCCTCTCTTGTGTGGGGCATATTTAGAAATTGAGGATACAAAGGACAGAGACAAGATTGAATTTTCAGACTTGATTCCCTCTCCCAGTGTCTCTGTGCTCCTGATTGGCACTCTACTGGTTTACCTTTCTCTACTTTCAGCAGCCTTCTTGCCCCCTTAACATTTTACCTCCGCCTTAGATTCCTTGCTCTTTATTTCTTCATAGCCTTCTCTTCCTTCCTTTCTTTGCATTTGGATATTTTGTAATTATCAGGAACTTTTCATATTTTCAAAATGGGCACTGAGCTAGTTGTTACGGGATGGTTCTTGTCGCCAATCATACGGGAAATGCAAGACACCGCATTGTCCTACATAAAGGGACAATTTAGTTGGGAGAAGGATCAAGAGAAGGATCTTGAGCGCCTCGACACTATCCTGACAGAGGTCCTGGCTATCGTGGATGTTATTGAGAAGCGGGAGATCAAGGATTGCAACCAGAGGAGGCTGCTCTGCAAGCTCAAGGACGCCATTTACAATGCTGTTGATGTGCTGGATAGCTTCCAATACATGGTCCTGAAGTCAAAGGTTGACAGCCAAGCTGTGGTAAGTCGCGTTACCTCATCCTGTGTTTACTTGGGTAAACGTTTGCTAGGTACTGATAAGTTCCGGGGGAAGCTAACTGATATTTTGGAGAAACTGGGTGAGGTCAAATCGACTGCAGATACCCTGTTAAAATTGGTCAGTTTTGATAATGCAACTGCAAAGTTGCTGCCAGTAACACAGTCGCGCGTGACTTCCCCTCTGAAGGAGGAGAACTATACATTTGGTCGAAGAGACGAGCTTGATAAGCTGAGAGATCTGTTGCTTGAGAGGAGCGACACTAGTGCACCTGGACCTAGTAACTCAGATGTTCCTGTTATATCCATAATTGGTGTTGGTGGGATTGGTAAGACAAGTCTAGCACAATTAGCTTTCAGAGATGAACATATACGTGCCAACTTTAGTCTCAGGATGTGGGTTTGTGTTTCTGATACTTATGATGAGATGCGACTAACAAGGGACATTTTAGAATCTTTAACTGACGCAAATTATTGCAGTGTTAATAATTTTAATGAATTGCGGGATGTTCTTCGTGACAAGATAGATGGCAAGAATTTTCTTCTGGTACTGGATGATGTTTGGTATGATGAGGACATGACAAATTGGAAGAATGAATTAGTATGGAGCAAAGTTTTATCCACGTTGAATACTGGACTTGGAGGCTCAAAAATTTTGGTGACAACCCGAAGCGACAAAGCCAGCAATCTCTTACATGCTAGGGCCTCTTTACATTTAGGGGGGCTGAACAAAGATGATTACTGGATGCTGTTCAAAAGCTGCGCCTTTGGCGAGAAACATCCTGGCCAGTTTCCAGAACTTAGGGAAATAGGAATGCAGATTGCTAAGCGATTAAATGGCCTGCCATTAGCAGCAAAGGTAATCGGCTGCCTATTGAATGTTGATTTAGATGCGAGTCACTGGAAGAATGTGCTGGAGAGCGATATATCAGATGATGTTACGAAGGTACTCAGGTTGAGTTACCAGCACTTGCCCATCCACCTGCAGCTATGCTTCAGCTTCTGCAGCCTGTTCCCAAAGGACTGGCGTTTTGATCCTAGGAGGCTTGCAGACATGTGGATTGCACATGGTTTTGTCCAGAAGGATGTGTATGACACTGATGTGAATGTTGAGGATGTAGCAAAGGGCTTCTTTGATGACCTTGTACAAAGGTCGTTCTTTGAGAGATCATGGGTAGACCTTCCAACAGAGTATGTAATGCATGACTTGATCAATGATCTGGCCCGGAATGTTTCGAAGGATGAGTATGTCAGAATCGAGAGCGAGAAGCAAAAAAAGGATATCCCACCGAACATTCGTCATTTATCCATCTCTGCAAACTTTTTGGACAGTATGAAGAAAGCAGAGATGAAAAACCTGCGCACCCTAGTTGTTTGGAGGAAATCATGGCCTTGCTGGAAATTGTCCCTTCCAGATGATGTGTTCAAGAAGTCGAAATGCATCCGTGTGCTGGACTTGACTGGTTGTTGCTTGGAGAGGCTGCCATCATCGGTGAAAGCTCTGAAACATTTGCGCTATCTTGCCTTCCGGGTTCCTGCGAAGCAATTGCCCACATCATTGGTTCAGCTTTACCACCTAGAGGTCCTAGTCACAAGAGGTCACTCTTGCCGGGAAAGTGAATGCATCAATCTTCCAACAAACATGAAGTGGAACCTGCTCAAACTGAGAAAAGCTTACCTTTTTAACGTAGGTGGTGCCACAATATCTGGTTTTGGTGGACAAACTCTTCTCCATGGCCAAGGGGAATTCCACGTCAAGAAGGAGTGTGGCCACAGACTTGGAGAGCTAAAGGAGATGAAAAATATCCGAGGACGATTAAGTATCAGGTTTCTTGAGAATGTGGAACGTCAGCAACAGGCTGTCGATGCCCACCTAGATTGCAAAGAGCATATCCAATCTTTGGAACTTGAATGGAGCAACCTTCCAAGGTCTATTACTTCTGAGTTGGATTCTGATGTGCTCGAGGCCCTTAGGCCTCACCCAGATCTTGACCGGCTGAAGATCGTAGGGTACAGGGGAACAAGTTCACCCACTTGGCTTGAGACAAATTGGCTGGAAGCATTGAGTTCTGTTGTCCTTGAGAACTGCATGGGTTGGGTACTATTGCCCCCTCTTGGACAGCTTCCTCTGCTCAAGTATCTTGTACTGAGAAACATGCATGCTGTAAGGCACATAGGTCAAGAATTTTATGGGAATGCTGACACAAAGGGCTTTCCAAGGCTGGAAGACATAGTATTTGATGGCATGCCTAACTGGCAGGAGTGGTCTGGAATCGAAGATAGTTCTTTGCTTCCACGTCTTGAAAGATTGCACATAGCTAAGTGCCCTAAGCTTGAAGAAGCACCACCCTTCAGTGCAACACCAAGAGTTGAAGTGGAGATAGCATCTGATTCCCCGTCGATCTCGTCTTTAATTGACTCACTGGTGGAATCAGCATCGCTACTGATCTTACTAGTTAGCTCATGCAGCTTCCTGAGTAACCTGAACACCGACCAGCTCAGTCACGTCGACGAGTTGAATGTGAGGAACTGCACAGATCAAATGCCAGCTGGTGGATTTCTCCGACTTAGCTCCCTACGGGTGCTCAGGATTAGAAACTGTTTAGCGTTACTATCATGCATCAATACAGAAGCAGCCGAAGACCATGGCACATGCTTTTTCCCTCCGTCACTTTGCCATCTAGAAATTGTTGATTGCAATGTTAAGTCCAGTTTGTTACCGAGATACTTGCACGGCCTTACTAGCCTTTGCACCTTGGAGATTAACAGTTGCCACTCTTTGGACTCATTATCGCTTGCTTATGGGCCTCACCACCTCACTGCTCTAGAAACCATGATCATTAAAGATTGTCATGACTTAGCTTCATTGAACGGATTTGAAAATCTTATTGCTCTCAGAAAGTTGGTTGTGGCGGATTGCTACAGTTTCTGTTCTTTGCCGGCTGACTTGAATACAGTAGGATCTCTCAACACATTAGCCATTTGTGGATGCCCAATGATGAGGTTTCTCCCCCAAGATGGCCTACCAGCTTCTGTTCAGACAATTTTCTTGTCACAGTGCCATTTAGAGTTAGATAGCCAGCTCCAAAGGAAGGAAGGTACTGAGTGGCACAAGATTGCTCATATTCCTGAAAAGAAACTGGAGGTATATACTGCTTCTTATTAACTTCCAGTGGATTTTGATTGAGTGTGCTCATGCTGCGTTATTATTAGAGTATGTTCTATCAATCAGCTCTAGGTTGTAGTCTGTTAGTGTCATGTTCCATAAATAAATAAAGTATGCTATTGAATAACTTCAAATCTTCGTAATATGCCACTAGTGTTTCACTGACATATGAATCGAATCATCTGGTTATTCTGTGACATATCGTGAATTTTCTTATAAATTAAATGCTAAGTATCTCCTTTTGCTCTTTGATTTGTGTTCTGTGACATATCGTGAATTTTCTTATAAATTAAATGCTAAGTATCTCCTTTTGCTCTTTGATTTGTGTACTTGTATTAGTTGTTCTTTGACCAAAACGTACGAGACCCTCGTAAGTCATAAAGGCACATCGTGTTGTCATTACTAGTTCGTTTTTTCCTAGTTTTTCTTGAAAAGACTTGCATATCCTTTGAAGTAAGGCTTGTGTCTGTATGAGAGCTTCCCAACAAAGTTGAGTCAGTAAGATCTGTGCTTTTACTAATATTTTGCCCTCTGGCAGGTAGAGCTGAATGATTTGTTGACAATATTTCCAACCAATTCTTCCTGATGACGCCGTTTTTGCTGTGGGTATGTTTTCCTAAACCACTCTAATGTATTTGGTGCAACCAAATGTAAGTACTGTCATTTCTGTCGTTCTGTGTGAGGTAGCGAAGTTTTCTGAAGATTTTGTTATATTCCAGGCTCCTAAACTCATTCATGGACATTACTACCTGTCTACCTTCGCAGTTTTTTAGAGCCAACTCCATAAAAAGATATGTTCATTCTGAAGTAGACCTTATGTTCAGCTGTTGTACGAGAAATGAAAGAATAAATCATATCTGACACCCAAAAGGCTTTCGTCAGACTTATCTTCTGGTAAACGTAGAAAGAAGAGCGGGTACATAGTCTCATGCTTCTACGATGTAGTATTCAGAGAAAGAAGAGCGGGTACATCCCGTCACCATTTATGCTCTTGCACAAAACTTCTCACCGTTGGACTTTTTTGCTCATTCCAAGTTCGAAGTACCATTTGGCTAAAAAAATTTAGCTTCCTGACACGATTGCTTTTTTATCTTTATATATATTTATCTTTATCAAAAAATCACCATTGGGTTTGATGATTTTTCAAAAAGGTACTTGTCATAAACTCGACACAAACTAAGCTCACTCTGATTGAATGTTGACCGGCTAGCGCAACTTAAAAACGGGCCTAATCCCGCTAGCTCGTGTACCAGAGACTATCGGTCTAGCCCCACTATTGGAATGAAATTGTGCCCTTGGAATGCTAAAACTCTAGATGATAGGGTATTTGTTTAGTTTGGTTGATTGTTTGGCAGCTGTCTGGCTCCCCCTTTGTTGTATGTAATAGCATATTAAAACCAATAGAAGAGAGTGGTAGTTCATCCTCTTATGAAAATGATGGAAGCGATTGGTACAGATCCAAATAATCAATTCATTAGTCATATAGCTGAAGCTTCAAGAATCAAGCTGCCCCCAAAATCATTGTCCTATGGCAATTTTTTTATGCCTCGATTCTTAATTTATGTTCTGATGCATGTCAAAGAGTCACATTGCTATGCTGTCAATTTTCTTTCTATTGTTTCTTCGGCATGTTATGAATAGCGCTTGTATATTCATGAGGTCAATGGGCCGGTATATATACACGAGTAAGGATTACAGATAAGGAAACCAAAACATATCTAGAGTCCTACTCTAACACAAATATATCTCTAACTATATCTCTAACACCCCCCTCAAACTCATGGTGGATCAACAACACTGAGTTTGGAGAGGTAGAAGCCGTGTTGTGCTCGAGTCTGGGCCTTCGTGAAGAAATCCGCTATCTGAAGCTCTGAAGGCACATACTGAAGAGCAATCATCTGATCATGCACACAAGACCTCATGAAGGAAGCATCAACACCAATATGCTTGGTGAGCTCATGCTTCACAGGGTCGCGAGCATACCGATAGCACTGTCTCGTCGACAAGAGAGGAGTCGGTGTAATGTGAAACACCAAAATCCTCAAGTAACCACCGTAGCCAAGTAATCTCTGCTTGTCAAGAGAGCCATGGCTCGCAACTCACCTCTGACTCGAGCGGACATGCGCATCTGCTTCTTCGTCTTCCGTGCAATAAGCGAACCACCAAGAAAAACACGATGGCAGAGATAGACCGACGATCGGAGGATCGCGCCCAAGTAGCATCCGAATAAGCTGAAGTCGTAACGATTTGGAGCGTGGAAAGAAGAGACGGCGAGAGATAGTCCACGAAGGTATCGCAGAACTCAAAGAAGGTGGTCAGAGTGGACCCGAGTGGGGCGAAACAAATTGACTCAGAATGTGAACTGGATAAGTGATATCCGGACGAGTAACAGCAAGGTAGACAAGACTCCCAACAAGATGGCGATAGCGAGTCGGATCAGAAAGAGGCTCGCCATCAGAGGGTCGGAGGTGAACATTGAGCTCCATAGGAGTCTCAACAGGACGCTGATCAGTGAGGGAGGCGCGATCAAGAAGATCATGAATGTACTTCTCTTGGGACATAAAGAAACCATCTGGAGTGGAAGTAACCTCAATCCCAAAGAAGTAACGAAGATGACCAAGATCCGACATAAGGAACTGCTCACTAAGACGAGCCTTGACAAAGGCAATGTACTCGAGTTATCTCCTGTGAATGATCATATCATCAACATACGTATGAGAAGAGTCCGACCACGAGACGAAGTGTGGACAAAGAGCGCAGGATCATGATCACTTGCTGAAAAGCCAGCAGCAGTGACCACAGAGGAGAAGCGCTCAAACCAAGCATGAGGGGCTTGCTTAAGGCTATAGAGAGAGCGACGAAGGCGACAAACCATGCCCTCAGGAACAGAATACCCAGGTGGCGGATGCATGTAGACCTCTTCACGTAACTTCGCCATTAAGAAAGGCATTCTTGACATCAAGGTGAAATGCAGACCGATGGCGACAGACGCCACCGAAAGAAGAGCGGACGGTGGTCATGTGGGCCACAGAGCAAAAGTCTCGTCGTAGTCACGACCATGCTCTCTTTGAAGCCACGAGCAACAAGACGCGCCTTATAGCGCTCAAGAGAGCCATCAGAGCGAGTCTTAATCTTATAGACCCACTTACATGTGATGGGACGAGAGTGAGATGGAAAAGGAACAAGATCCCAAGTACCAGTACGCTCGAGGGCAGCAATCTCCTCGGCCATGGCATGCTGCCACTCAGGATGAGTAACAACATCCCGGAAGGAGGCAGGCTCACGAGTAGCTGCGCCAGCAAAGGCAAAACGGGCAAGGGGCCGAATCGACTGACTATCGCGGAGAGCGTAGCGAGGAGAAGACGACCCATCAGGGGAAGATGAAGCATCAGAAGAAGATGAAACATCAGGAGAAGTGGGCTCATCTAGAAGATCCTCAATACGAGGTCGACGAGTGTAGACGAGTGTAGTGGGGGAGCTTGAGGAGCCGCAGGAGACGAAGCAGGCGGCGACAATGGCGGAGAGGCTACAGGAGAAATATGTGGAGACGAGATAGGTGTATCTGGAAAGGTAAAAAAAAACAGAGACTCCACAGAGGAAGCCAAAAGAGAGACAGGACGTGGGTAGAAAGGACGAGACTCGTCGAAAGTCACATCCCGAGAAATCCGCATCCGTCGACCAACAGGATCCCAGCACCGATAGCCCTTGTGCTCGCAGATCAGATCCTAGAAAGACACACTCAATCGATGGCGATCGGTTTGCGTGCGTTCTCGAGGCGAGGAGAACGTAGCAAACGCAGCCAAACATACTGAAGGGCGAGTAGTCGTGAAGGAGACCACGAGACGCGCTCAGCGATTGCGCCAAGAGCGTAAGAAGGTGGATGTTGACGAGATAGGTGGCAGTGGAAACAGTCTCGGCCCAAAAGTGAGGTGGAATAGAGGCGGCAATCATCAGTGCACGAGCCGACTCAAGGAGGTGATGATTCTTGCGCTCAGTAACACCATTCTGAGCATGAGCACCAGGACAAGAAAACTGAGCGAGAGTGCCCTGCTTAGTAAGGAAACTGCGCAGGTGATGAGAGAGGTACTCGCCAGCAGAGTCAGCACGAAAGATACGAATAGGAGTGGAGAACTGTGTGCGAACCATAGTGACAAACTGTGTGCGAACCATAGTGGCAAACTGTTTATAGATAAACAAGACCTCACTACGAGAAGACATGAAATATATCCAAGTGTGGCGAGAGAAATCATCTATAAATATGATATAGTATCGATGACCCCCTTTCGAAACGAAGGGAGCCGGACCCCAAACATCTGAATGAACAAGATCAAATGGACGTTGAGACACTGACTCACTATGAGGATAAGGAAGCTGAAGCTGTTTGCCTAACTTACAGCCCTGACAATGTAGAGACACGTCTCCTGAGACAGACCCCAGAAGACCACGACGAACTAAAGACGATAGACGAGAGCCACACAGATGGCCAAGACGGTGATACCATTGTTGGAAAGAGCCGGTAAACGGAGTGGCAGAGGCGGAGAGACTGGCGGCGACGGTGGTAGCGGAAGGAAGATGAAGCCAGTCAAGCTCCCAGAGACGCTGCGAGTCAAGGCGCCGAGGGCCAGAACCAACCAGAGCTCCCGTGTGGCGGTCCTGAACACAACAAGAGTCAGAGTCGAGAATGATCCGATAACCAAGGTCAGTAATCTGTCCAGCAGAAAGAAGCTGCATGGTTAGGCGAGGAACATGAGCAACAGAAGGAACATGAAAAGATGAGTTGCTAAGAGGTCCTCGACTGCAGATGAAAGAGAGGTACCATCGCAGTAAGAACACCGGCGGGGAATCAAGAGGTGTAACAAAAGATAGAGTAGAAGAATCGAAAGTCATGTGGAAGGATGCTCCTAATCAAGGATCCATGGGGAGGTACACATGCGTGTAGGAGGTGGTTTCTCGGTTCAAGAGTTAGTCGCAGAACTCGCAGAACTCGCCGAGGAAGAACACAAGCGGCAGCGATCGTCGAAGTCCGCTATCTCTCGCTCGCGAGAGAAAACGCGGAAGTAGTCGATCGCGACGTCGATGTAGAAATCCGGTGCGGTGCTAGGAGAAGAACGGCGTGAAATATACCGCTGTTTCTTGTAGCACTGGGACTCAATGTGACCGATATTGTCGCAGTAGGAGCAGCGAGGACGACCACCGCCGGATGGAGGGCGGCCACCACCACCGTGGGCAACCGCTTTGGAGGAAGCAACGTCTTGGCGTGAAGCGATCGGTGTAGCAGTGTGTACGGGTGACGAGCACGGAGGGCGGCATCGATCGAGTCTCCTCTCGCACGTATCTCGGTAAGGGCCTCCGAAAGAGTGACACGAGGTGGCGTGCAAGTAGTCGGGCACGCCTCTGCTCGAACTTCAGGGGCGAAGCGAGTAAGGAACTTCGTGAGACACGCTGAAACTCTGTGTCGCCGACGACACCAGCAAAGATGAACAGAACGCGGCCAAAGAAGGCGAAGAGAGTCCAGTTGACGCTAGACTGCAGAACTCTAAGCGTAGAAGGCGTCAACAGTAGCATCACCCTGCTGAAGAGAGTGCTCCTGACGAACTAATGACGGTAGAGGCATCTCCAGAGGGTTCGTAGCGCTGTCGAAGATGAGTCCACATCTGAACAGCCGAAGAAAATCCCACAATCTCAGAAGAGAACTGAGGCTGGACACTGGCGATGAGGACAGCAGCAGCCCGAGCGTCGTCGTCGCACCACTGAGTGTAGGTAGTCAAGCGATCCATGTAGAAATCCAGAGCCTCTTGGTAGGCAGAGGCAGTCTTCTCATCAGTAAGGCCAGCAGCCTCAATAGCAGCCTTGTCAGCTGTCGGAGGAAGCGCAACGGACGTAGGCTCCGTCGGAGGAGTAGGGCATGGCGGGCAGGTGACATCGCCAGAGAGGACGCCCCAGAGACGAAGACCACGCATGTGGATGCGCATGTGAGACACAAAGTCGGTGTAATTAACACCGTCGAAGATCACCGGCAAATGAGGAGGGAAGCGGTGCCCATTGGTAGGCGCTACCGACGGGCGCGACGACCAAGACAACGAGGTCTCAACAGCGGCGCCGGGCGGCGGCAGCATGTTAGAACAACGTTTTTTCTTCTTTCGCGGCTCCTTTAAAAAGCCGCCGCCGGGCGGCTTTACCCACCATCATCACGAACGGGGAAAACCTACTAGGGTTTCCCCCTTGTGTGACGGCGGCGGCGTTCGGGCGGTAGCCGGCGGCGGCGGTGGCGGTGGTGGCGGGGTCGTCGACAAAGACTCACGAGGCGCGGCTCTCGGCCTCTCGAGGCGGCGGTTCCCTTGCGCTTTCGCAACGGCGGCCGGGTCCAACGGATGGAGGCGGCGGCGGCTTCGGCGGTAGCGGCGACGGCGGAGAGGAAACCGCGCGAGCGGCGAAGCGGCGCAGATGCTTAGGTCGGCAACGCCGAGCGCAGCCCGGCGGAGAGAACTCGCGAGCGAAGCGCGCAGATGCGGGTTGGCAACGTCGAGCCTTGGCCATGGCGAGGAGACGGCGAGCGCCATGAGGAGGCGGCTTCGATCCGAGGCCGCTTTAGTGGTGGCGGCGCAAGACGAGGACGACGACGACAATGAGGAAGCGACAATGCGGCCTGCGACGACGACGGCCGGCGACAACCTGAGGAGCGGCGGAGAGGGGGATGCCGTCTGGGAGGCGAACAGGAGATGCCGTCTGAGCGGCGGCGGCGCGACAAGCAGAGGCGAAACCCTAGGTACGCTCTGATACCATGTTATGAATAGCGCTGGTATATTCATGAGGCCAATGGGCCGGTATATATACACGAGTAAGGATTACAGATAAGGAAACCAAAACATATCTAGAGTTCTACTCTAACACAAATATATCTCTAACTATATCTCTAACACGGCAGAATATAACCATAAATTTATTTTGCACCACTGACTTTCTTCCTCAGCTTCGCTAGCTGTCCACCTTGCGAATTTGGATGCTTCAAAGATATTATGTGACTAATGCATACTATTGATACGTACCCTTTGCTATATTAATTTAAAGTTGCAATTCACTTGCTGTATTTTGCACCTTTCTTCAAATATATTTTTGAGGCACATCCAAAATTTCAGCTAGTTATGAAAGATTTGGTTCTTCTAAAATATTATTCAAGATCGCGTCATTCTCTATTCTTTTTCCTTCTCAGATTTTGTTGATGACTTTTCTAAACATATTTATTTTGAGCACAAGCTTTGTTTTTAGTCATTGATAGTGCATAAAAACTAACAACTAGCTTGTGATACTCTTCTGAATCTCGGAAAAATTGTGAGGTGAATGATTAGATGTTAATAATCTGATGTCTCCGTTCTTTTTTTTTTCTTTTTACTTACTTTCAGCGATGTCAAATAACCAGACAATATTTTGGATATTCATAATGTTTACTCTTGCTGCAGTCAACTTGGTCAAGCAGTCCTATTTTTCACCAACTTGGGTTTTGTTTTAGTCCTATTGTTTCATCTTGGGTGGGGGCATATTTAGAAATTGAGAATAGAAAGGACAGAGACAACATTGACTTTTGAGCCTTGATTCCCTTTCTTGTGTGGGGCATATTTAGAAATTGAGGACACAAAGGACAGAGACAAGATTGAATTTTCAGACTTGATTCCCTCTCCCAGTGTCTCTATGCCCTGATTGGCACTACTGGTTTACCTTTCTCTACTTTCAGCAGCCTTCTTGCCCCCTTCACATTTTACCTACGCCTTAGATTCCTTGCTCTTTATTTCTTCGTAGCCTTCTCTTCCTTCCTTTCTTTGCATTGGGATATTTTGTAATTGTCAGGAACTGTTCATATTTTCAAAATGGGCATTGAGCTGGTCGTTATTATAGTTAATCTTGATGTTTATTAGTAGTTCTTTGATTAACACATATAATCAGGGAGTTAATTATTTATTAGCTACCAGAATATGGGTGACTGCATGCGTTGAGTTAGTGGCGGGTGTGGCTGCATGCATGAGTTAGTGGTAGGTGTGGTTGTATGTGTGCTAGTACGTGTGTGCTTGTGTGGCTTATATAAGGCTATGCGATCAGACTGTTAAGGTGGGTTGAAGAGAGAACTACAAGCAAAAAATTGCCCCACCTATGTTTGTTTTGTCGCTGTTACCTGTTTGTGTTCTCGTGTGAGTTTGTGATCAAGGGTCTTCTCCAACAATTGGTATAAGAGCTTGGTCTATGCCCAAAATCATGCCAAAAGTATGGAGATCCTTGATGCGACGGCGTCGGCACCGGTAAGCGCACCAACGAAGGAGAGTTCCACGGTGTTGCTTCACTACCCCGTGCTCACGAGGAGCAACTATGCAACGTGGGCGATGAAGATGAAGGTGTACATGAGAGCCTAAGGTGTATGGGGTGCCATCGAGCCCGGTGACGCCGACACACGCAAGGACCAAATGGCATTGGTGGCCATTTACCAAGGTGTTTCAGAAGACACGCTCTTCCTGCTGGCTGAGAAGGAGACGGCCAAAGCTGCGTGGGAGGCATTGAAGACCATGCACATAGGAGCCGAGCGTGTGAGGGAAGCCAAGGTGCAGACCCTCAAATCAGAGTTTGAGGTGCTGCGCATGACGGAATTAGAGTCGGTTGACGACTTCGTCGTCCGATTGACAACAATCGTTAACAAAATCCGAGGGCTCGGTGAGAAGATGGGGGAGAGCTACACGGTAAGTAAATTTCTTCGTGCAGCCCCCACCAAGTTTCTACTGGTAGTCTCCCCAATCGAGCAATTTGGTGACCTCAAGGCAATGACGATTGAAGAGTTGATCAGTCATTTGAAAGCGCACGAAGAACGATGGTATCTTATAGTGTAGGGGCCGAAGATCAGCACCTACTACTGACGAAGGCCGAGGGGGGCTCGATCCAAGAAGCGCAACGGCTTTGGCAAGAATGATAGTGTATTTGACAAGGCTAAAGTGCGCTGCTACAACTATCAAGGGTACTTGCACTTCGCTAGGGAGTGTTGTGATTCGAAGAAGAGGGTGGCTCTTCTTGTTGCAGCGGACACTAATGACGAGCCAGCATTGCTTTAAAGCTAACAAGGAGTGTCCATAATGTTCTTTTTTTTCCTTCCTGCATGTAGTTGAGTCCGTGTACGATTATTATTGCATGATTGCATTTTTGGGAGTTGTTTGTGTATATGGTACAGTAGGAGTGTTGCATGTGTCATTTATTTCTTTGTGCATGTGGGAGGTGTGTTACATATGTGCGTATATTTGTGTCATGGTCATGCATGTAGGTGAGTCAGTGCATGATGCATGTGTATGCGCATGAGTTCTTGTAGGTGTGTCCAAGTTCTCATGTGTGTAAGCTCAAGTGAGAGTCTCCGTCGCCGTCTAGTTGTATTACCGGTGAAAGACAATTGGAGCTAAGGTAAGCAAAAGACGCTGACAAATTGTTACCGACGGGATGGTCAGCAAGAAGGCGACAACACTCCTTGGAGATGCGTCTGAAGACCGGACTTCGGCTTGTGAGTCAATGCATCAAGATTACCGGGGAGAATATTAGATTTAATCTTGATATTTATTAGTAGTTCTTTGATTAACACATATAATTAGGGAGTTAATTATTTAGTGGCTACCAGGACGTGGGTGATTGCATGTGTTGAGTAAGTGGTAGATGTGGCGGAATGCATGAGTTAGTGGCATGTGTGGCTGCATGCATGAGTTAGTGGTAGGTGTTGTTGCATGTGTGCTAGTACGTGTGTGCTTGTGTGGCTTATATAAGGCTATGTGATTAGATTGTTAAGGTGGGTTGAAGAGAGAAATACAAGCAAAAAATTACCCCACCTGTGTTTGTTTTGTCGCTGTTGTCTGTTTGTGTTCTCGTGTGAGTTTGTGATCCAGGGTGCTCTCCAACAGTTGTTATGGGATGGTTCTTGTCGCCAATCATACCGGAAATGCAAGACACCACATTGTCCTACATAAAGGGGCAATTTAGTTGGGAGAAGGATCTTGAACGCCTCGACACTATCATGACAGAGGTCCTGGCTATCGTGGATGTTACTGAGAAGCAGGAGATCAAGGATTGCAACCAGAGGAGGCTGCTCTGCAAGCTCAAGGATGCCATTTACAATGCTGTTGATGTGCTGGATAGCTTCCAATACACGATTCTGAAGTCAAAGGTTGACAACCAAGCTGTGGGAAGTCGCGTTACCTCATCCTGTGTTTACCTGGGTAAACGTTTGTGTCGGGACCCAAATATGCAAATCTGGACCCTCTGTGTATTCTGCACTAATTCAGGATAACGCTAGTGCACATAGTGTCAACATTGATGAAATATCAACTCCATACAATAAAATATTAAATAAACGAGTAATTTGAATAACAAATAACTGTTGTGACCTTAAGGTCGAGTTTTACAATTATTAAGCCATACAAGACTGACAATAATGAAATAAACTGCAGCGGAAACAAAGTGAACTCCAGCGGGCTCCCATCAATTTACCACAGGCAACTGACTGGGATCGAGACCCTAACGATCAACCTTCGTAGAATTCATCTTCAAAAGCAGGTGATGACTCCTCCAATTATGTTGATTTGTTTAGCAAGAGTGAGTACACAACCGTACTCGCAAGTCATACCACAGAATGCAATTATACATGATGGCTTATTCCAAAAGAGTTGGCTTCTGTGGTTGTTCTGCAGAAATGCAACCTTTGCAATTGAATACAAATAATAGATTGAATACATAATTGAAAACAAATAAAGAATATTAATTTAACATTTGATTTCACAAAGGACACATAGTCTAATCAAGTTATTCACACAACTGCACAAGTTACCTCACACAGCTGACCATTCCCAATTGTTTTATGAAAATCTACCCCTTGTGTGAAATTCTCGAGCATGTCCATGTCCGAGGACGCGGCTATTCGAATAGATTGGTTTAACACTCTGCAGAGGTTGTACACTTTACCCACACGATACAATCAGTGGGGCCAGCACTGACCATAACAAAACCTTTCAGAGACTTCATCTCAAGCATTGACACTCCCAATGTGCTTTCCTATCTGCCAACCAATGCACACAACATTTGGTTACGACACACATCGTTGGACAGGGATGCAGCGAACCGTCCCGCGATGTGACATATCACACCTCCAGCCCATCACACAGCTTAAAATACAACCTGAGTTGTCAATATCAAGACTCCATAACTTACTAAGTTAGACCCATCCCATACTAGGCATGTGGTTGTACAGTAAGGCCTAGTTCAATGGCGCACATAGTTAAGTCCTTAATTGACCAAGGCAAGACTTTTAGTTTTTTCTAAATTCACAAAGTTTAGGCACACAGCTCCACCATTCACACAGAATCCACCACTTGCCTCAGTCTAAATCTTTTCCCACCCTGTTGATTAAGTGCAACACATACCATCAATGAGTAATATCACACATCACACACAGTTTCATCACACAGTTCCATAATCACTTAGTCAAGTTTATATTTGCAACTCTCATGAAATGATGACTCGTGGTATGGCTAAGCAGTCTACTCGTATCTGACCAACCCACGTTGGTGCTACGATAATACGAACTAATAATGAACCAACCTAGGGTGACAAAAGAATATGACATAACAATAGACAAGGTGGATATAACAATTTGGATTGATAACTAAACCCAAAAGGATTTAAATAATTACTTAAAATAGGATGCAATACGTTAAAATAAAGTAATTTTGAAAACTTGGTGCAACATGATCAAAGGTATAACTTTCCTTGTAATAGGTCTAGGTACTGGTCTTGATCTTGAGGTGCTCCTTCTTCTCCAAAATTTTTCGAAATATCGACGTCTACTTGTAAATGAGATAAAAGAAACAAAAATAAATAAATAACAGAGGCAAAACAAACTCCAAAAATCAAATAAATTTCACCATTAAATAGATCTTGATTTTATATGAATTTACAAATTTGAATGGGCTCAATCGGTGGTCGGATACAAAAGTTATGGGCTTTGGAAGTTTGAAAATTAATTAAAACCCTAAATTGGATTTTAATTAAATTTCCTGAATTATTTTTGTAAAGTAAAATGGATTATTGTGCAATGCTTGCGTTAGCCGAGAATTTTCAGAAAAAGAATTTATTTAAAAGAAATCTGACATGTGGGCCCCACATGTTAGTCTCTGGCTCATGGTGGACTGAGTGCATCGAGCTAGGGAAGGGAGGGGTGGTGGACCTGGCCACATGCGCGTGTGCTGGCGCTGATTGGGCTCCATGTGGATGCCACACAAGCATAGAGGCTGACGCGGCGGTTGCGGTGAAGCTGACGAAAACACGGCGGTGAGGGCGGCGCTCGGGACCCGATGGTCGCCGACGATTGGCGGTGACTCGCCGGTGGTGGATGGTACCAGATTGTTCCCCGTGCTATTCCGCACTCAGGGGTGCCCTTACCAGTGGCTGGCAACGACGGTGGTGACCGACGGCGAGGAAGAAGCGGCGTTGGAGCTTCGGGTTTTGTCGAAAGTGCATTCCAGCGGTGCTCCGGCGACAAGGAGGGGCGCACGAGGTAGCTCGGACCTCGCTGATCACAATGGTGTAGACGGCGGGCAAGGGCGACGACAACGGCGGCGCAATTCACCGGAGAAGGATCTCGGTCGAAAACCCTAGAACTTGAATTGCAGCGGCGCTAGAGCGATCAGGGAGAGGAGGGTGCCTGCTTTGGGTTGCGGAGGACTGGGCGATTCTAAGGGGGGTATTTATAGGACCGGGGGACGCCGGGATTGGAAACCCCCAAATCGCGTTCGAAACGAATGCAATCTGGAATTCCTCGATTTTAGGAGATTGAAGCCATTCAGAGTTTGATTCGGTTGGGAATAGATAAGGTAGAGAGGAGGCCAGGATTTGGTGGGGTCGGTGCGAAGAAAACTCAACGGAATCTGTTTTGTCGGACGAAGTTTCCGCGAGCGATAATGGCGTGCGAGGGCGCGGGCGCGAGGAGGAAGAAGAGTCCGCGGAGACGACGATCGGGTGGCGCCCCACTGGCATGCTTGCGCGAGGCGCGGCGAAGGAAGAGTGAGACCGGAGCAAGGCCACGCGGCGACTATCCAACGGAGGAAGGCGGGGTTGAGCACGGGCGTCCGATCGAAGGAAGGGGCATGCGTCGCGCATCCAATGGTGGTAGGCGGGCGAGCGCGCGGGCTGGGCCGAGGCGCGGTGTTGGGCTGCACAGTGTGTGGCCCAACACTGTTCCGGGGATTTTCTTTTTATTTCTCTTTTTAGAAAATCCAGAAAATGCAAATAGCAATTGAACTTGGAAAAATTCCAGAAAATCATAGGTAATATATCCAAGCACATAGAATCCAAATAAAATAATTTTGGCAATTGTTGATGTTGGGATTAACCCTAATAAATTATTTTATCATGAAATTCTATATTAAGCTTTTAAATTTAAATTCAAATAAAATGCAAATAGTGAGATTTTCAACTAGCAACTATTTAGAAGATTTTTGTAGACCAAAAAGTTGGGATGTTACAGTTTGCTAGGTACTGATAAGTTCTGGAGGAAGCTAACTGATATTTTGGAGAAACTGGGTGAGGTCAAATCGACTGCAGAGAAGTTTCTCCACCCTCCTCCATCAGATGAAAAATACACAAAACTTTTGTTGGAAGACTCTTTAGTTCCAAACTAAGTCTTTACTTCTTTATAACAGACCTAATATGCTTAAAAAAACATCCCACTAAACATAGGTTAGTGAGAAAAGGTATCAAAATCTAACTAAAATGAAGTCCAATATAGTAACGGTTATAAATATATAATTTAAGCAGACAAGTCCAAAATTAATGAACACTAGGTAGGAAATTTAAAACTGTTACACTAAAATAAAATTCATTCATGCTCCTCTACTACGAAAAAATGAACTTTTTTCAAGCCACAATCAAAGAAATATGATGATAGTTCAATCCACCGCAATCAAAACCTCCACAAAATTGAATAGTGCACTCCTTCCAGTCTACTTTATTAAAGAAAGAATAAAATCTACATAAACAGCCTACTTCTACCCTCTATTAGCACCATTTCTGTTCTAACAATACTATAGAACATGTATTTCAATTTTGTAGTATAACTAATTTCCCAACATTGTATCTCAAAAAAATCCCAAGATTTGTCCTTCAATCTGAAGCCACAACGTACATTGAACAACAATCATACAACAGCAATCATACAACAGCAATCATACATCGATAAAAAAACATACATCATAAGAAATTAGCATCGGTTATTACCTCGACGGTGCTGAGGACATCTGGCAGCGGGAGGGCAGTAGGCGGCCAGAGGGCTGCCGGCGACGGGAGGGCAGCAGGCCGCCGAAGGACTTTCGGCAATGGTAGGAGGGCAGCAAGTGGCTGGAGGAGGACTGGTAGCAATCAAGCCGTCCGGCGGCGGGAGGGCAGGCGACGGGTTTAGGAGGCCCGGCGGGGAGGGGGGATCGACCTAGGACCTAGGAGGTGCAGCCAGTGGAGGGAGGAGGGAGGAGCGCACGATATAGGGTGCACGGGAGAGAGAACACAACAAAAATGAGGAACTGGCTGGGCCAAGAGGCCTAAGTCGCAACTGTCACAACACTCGTGTTGGCGTGACACGCTAACTCATCACACCATGGTATATGGCATGATACCTACCACACAAGCCTCCATGCTGGTACGACACGCGAACGAGGGCTTGCGTGGCATGTTTGATCACGCCGAAATATGTGGCGTGACAGAACGCTTTGGCCACACCACGGGGGGAGGGGGGTGGCGTGACCAAAAGGATCAGAATTAGAAATGAAGTTAACAACGAGTTAACATTAAAATAATATTAAAAATGATTATTTAATAAAAAAATTTCTCCATCAAATGATATGACCCAATTACAAGTGTAGGAGATGTTTGGTCTTTTCTCAAAAGCTTCACTCCATGAATGACTGTTGAGGAACCGTTGCTGGCGAGTCCAGTCCGAGCGATTACCTTGTAGATATATTCAGAACTGTAAGAATGATGCAAGAATAAAATAACATAATAATAGATTGAACACGGATATATAAGGGGACTTCTGGCTTTTCTTTATTGCTCTTCTGAAACTGTAGTACAATGGTTGGGGCCCCCCTCCTTTATATAGGCTACTAGATGTATGAGGAGCCCACCTTAGGCCAGGACTCCCGGCCTGAGCCTGGTTTCTTAACACTCCCCATTGAGCACTCATCCATCATGTTCATGTCTCATCAAAACTCCTTAAAAACCCAGTGGAATTTTTTTTGGAGAAAGAGTATATGATACACATTCTGCTGTACTGCACGAATTGCCTCATTAAAAATCTTAGACGATAAACTTTAGGAAAACTTGTCTAGAAAAAAAGAGTACAATCCACCCAATTTCATTTAATCTTCAGAATTTATTCTTTGGGTACTCGATCTTCGTGATCAAGCTTTAATAAAGAGTTTGTGAATATTCTCCCTCTGAATTATGCATTTCTCTAAGTCTCATCATTCCAATTCCACATATGCATCTTTCAAAGCTAGACGCTGGAAGTGACTTAGTGAATAAATCTGCATGATGTTCACATGACTTAGCATGCAGTACTTTAATTTCGTCTATCTTTTGCAGTTCATGAGCATAGAAGAACTTAGGGTTGATATGCTTAGTGAGAGAACTCTTCACATAACACATCTGCACTTGTGCAACACAAGCTGCATTATCTTCATAGATAATAGTATGTGGTGAATCATCCGTCGAAACCAAGAACATTCCCGTGAGGCCTCGTACAGTGTTATGATTTTCGAGTGGTTCGTCTATTTAGATACAAGACTTTGTTTAGATGATTTCCATGAAATTGCAGTTCCACCACATAGGAATATATAGCATGTTTCCGACTTAGCTGTATGCGAGTCTGACAGGTACTCAGCATCTGCATAGCCAGTCATAGTTAGGCCTTGATTCTTTCTGAAGAATAGATCAAGATCTTTGCTTCCTTGGAGGTATCAAAAGATGTCCTTTATTCCCTGTCAATGCCTTTTGGTAGTTTCTGCACTATACCTTGCTAGTAGATTCACTGTAAATGCAATGTCCGGTCTAGTACAGTTTGCTAGATACATGAGTGCTCCTACTACACTCAAGCATGAGAATTCTGGTCCCAGGACTTCCACCCCTTCTTCTTTAGGTCTGTACGGGTCTTGTCCTGCTGCAAGGATCTCCCGACCATCGGCATTTTCGAATGGTATGCCTTTTCAAAGCCGAACTATTCTAACACTTTCTGAGTGTATGTTGACTAATGTACTAAAATCCCTTGAGGGGTATGATCAAGCTGCAAGCCTAGGCAGTATTTGGTTTTACCCAAGTTTTTCATTTCGAACTCCGACTCCAGGCAAGAACTTGCTTTCTTAATATCTTCCAGGGTCTCGATGATATTCAGATCATCTACATATACTGAGATTATACAGAATCCATCCTGGGATCGCCGTATAAAAACATAGGGACAATCATTGTTGTTCGTGTAGCCTTTCTTGCAGATAAAGTTGCTCTAGCGATTATACCATATTCTGCCTGATTGCTTTAGTCCATATAGTGACTTTCTGAGTTGCACACTGTACATATTTCTATTTGCTATCTTGGTTCGGGATAGGGGTACCTTCAGGTACTTTCATATAAATGTCAGAATCCAAGTTCTCATAAAGGTATGCAGCTACCACATCCATCAATTTCATTTGTAAATTCAAGTTTACTGCCATTAAGATTAAATATCTAAAGGTAGTTCCGCCCATGATTGGGGAATAAGTTTCTTCGTAATCGATTCCTGATCGTTGAATGAAACCTTGTGTAACAATCCTTGCTTTATGTTTTACAACTTCATTGTTTTCATTTCTCTTTCGAACAAATACCCACTTATACCATATGAGGTGCACATAGGGAGTCGTGCGGTTTACATGTCCAAATATCTCTCTTTTATTCAGAGATAATAATTCTTCTTCTATTGTCTTCTTCCAATCTTCTCAATCTGATCTTTTTACATTCAGCGAGCGATGCAGGCTCTCGATCAAGATCGATGATTGTGGTAATTTTCTTTGTAAAATAAATATCAACATTGGCTGTTGTTCTATTCATAGATTCTCCCGTGGTCACATAATTTATAGCTATTTCTTCATGGGGTGATACCTCTAATGCTTCTACTTGCTCACTGCTGCTTTCAATTGCGGGGGTAAGTCCCTTTAGTTTTTTAGTTCCGATGTGTGCACACACATCCATGCTGATAACTCCTCTGTGGGAATATTCAAATCTGGTATGTATTTTACTGAAGATTCCATACTGGTGCTAAGTCTCAACTGGCTCCCCTTCTGGTTGTGGGAAAATTCAGTAATCGGCTGTGTCAAGTCCTTATCCTTTTTCGCCAGGCGTCCCCAGTTACTTGGGATTCAAGGGGTTGGAGTTCTCGTCCTTTTATTCTGAGGTCTCTGGATGGGATTAGGGACATCTTCAATTTTCTTTGGTATTTCAACACTCTCTGGCGCATTACGTGCGGGCACATGCGACTTGGTCATGCTCTTTAAATCACTAAAGTGGCCAGGCAGTTGATTCGCTAATGCTTGCAAATCAATTATCTTCTGGACTTCTCTATTTGCTTCACTAGTGCGCGGGTCATGTGCATAGATTCTCGTGGCTTGCCATGTCATTTCCTGATATTTTTTCATCAAGGGGTTGATTTCCTCCCCCTAATGACGGGCAACTATCACCATCAAATATGCTGTCAACGAACCGGGCTGTATGCAAATATCCAGTCATTGGGTCCAGATACCTGATTATGTATGTTGTCTCATATCCAACGTATATCCCAAACTTTCTGAGAGAGCCAATTGTAGTTCGTTGTGGTGGTGGTATAGGTATATAAACCTTGCAACCAAAACTTTGTAGATGAGAGTTTTTGGTGCTGACCTTTGCGTTAGTTGCATAGATGAATGGATGTTATATGCTGTTAGACGAAAATTGATGAGAGTTGCTGCATGTAGGACTGCGTGTCCCCAATATGTAGTTGGTAAATTACAATTATGCAAGATCAGTCGGGCAATAAATTTGATTATTTTAATTAATACCTCTGCTAGTCCATTTTGGGTGCGGACATGTGGTACGTAATGCTAAACGCTAATTCCCATTGCCATACAATAATCATCAAATGCATTTGAAGTAAATTCTCTAGCGTTGTCCATTCTGATGGACTTCATATGATGATCAGGGAAATTATTCTTAATTTTAATTATCTACGAGATCAGCTTTGCAAAAATATAGTTTCTCGTAGACAATAAGCATACATGTGACCATTTCGAGGAAGCATCGATGGACATCATAAAATACCTAAATGGCTCTGACAGGGGCTGTATAGGACCGCAAATGTCTCTCTGGATATGGTCCAGGAATGCAGGGATTTTATCCTTTACTTTCAGAGTAGAGGGTTTAGTAATCAGTTTCCCGGTGGCACATGCAGGGCACACAAAATCTTCTTGATTCGGAAAATTCTTTACATTTACATTATGCCCCTAAAACTAGTAATTATATTTCTCATTATTCTAAGGCCGGGGTGTCCTAATCTATCATGCCAGAGGCAGAAAAGTTCAGAGCTTCTAAGAATTATTTTCGGGACAGTATAGGGTGCAGGTGCCTTAATGTGTAGTATAGTCCAGATTTATATGATGGAAGTCTATCTAATACCCTTTTTCTATTTTTTTCGTACTTTGTAATGAGCATATATTCCTTACCATACTCTTTTTCAGTCTCTACATGGAGACCGTTAGCGCGAATATCTTTAAAGCTTAAGAGAGTCCTAGTCGATTCTGGGTACAACAAAGCTTCTTCAATGACTAATGTTGTGCCCATCGGTTATATAATTATGGCTCTTCCCGAGCCTATTCTACAAGTATCGCTGCCTGCGATTGTCGTAAGACTACCAACATTCTTGATGATCGACTGGAAATTTTTTATATCTCTTAATATGGTATTCGTTGTGCCGCTATCTGCTAAGCACACTTCCTCCATAAGGCGCCACACGCGTTCTGATATATAAAGTATTTATTTATATGGGGTAGGAGGCAATCCACACACATAAGTAAAATACTTCAAAATAGAACATAACTAGCTATTATTAATACGGGAAAAAGTCTTGCAGGACTCATCATAAGAATTTATTGCTTTGCTCTCCTAGTGCTTACAACCATTATTCAAGATTCAATGTTCTATCACAACCATAAATTGTAAATGGCTATAAAATCTAAGTGCAATGCGTGCACTAGATCGAATCAGCGAAGTATGAAGAAACTTCTACCTGAATTTGCTCTATGTCCAACATCTCTTCTTCGGCAACTACAGCTGCTGCTACTGTGATGTCCAAAGAAGGTGTGATGGGGGCTGCTACTGAGCTGTCCACGTCCATGGGTGCAACCCATGACTGTGGATCTTCTGTGCCTGCAATGGCGAGGTGTACCTCATGCTGTTCTTTGCCCTTCTTTTAGACTTGAAAGCATCAATCACATGCCGCGGCTCACGGCAAACACGTGACCAATGTCTCCAAGTGCCATATTTGTAGCAACTTTGGTCCTGCTGATCATAAGGTATCTCATCACGCTTGTTTTGTTCGCCCTTCTTGGCTTGAGCATTTTGCTTAGTTTTGCGACTCATGACCTTACCCTTCTTGCCTCTTTCTTTTGAGTGAGACTTCCTTACCTTGTAGCTGCTTGCGTTGATTCGTGGCCAACTTTGCTACTAGGCGGCTGTGAGATATAATTCTTTTTGAGAACTTCACATTGAGCTTCCACAACTTGCATGATGTCAATTAGTTCGGCATACTCCTTGTACCCGTCCTAATGATAGTTGCGTGCGGATTGCACCTCGTTTGGGTGAAAGGTAGAGAGGGTTTTTGTCGATCTTCTACTCATCTGTAGTTACCTTACCACAGAGTTGAAGACTGGTACAAATTATGTGCAATGCAGAGTTGTACTCCATCACGGCCTTGTAGTCGACAAAACGTAGTCGGTTCCAATCCTGCTCTGCCCGAGGAAGGATGGTGTACTTTAGCTTCACGAACTGCTTCTTTAGTGAGGTCCATAAAGCTAGTTCGTTCTTTTCCGCCGTATACTCATTCTTGAGCGTTAGGCAGCGATGATGTCTGAGAAAATGTAATACTTGATCATTCTCCTCAGCAGTTGGAGCGGCGTCCTTCAAGGTGCTAAGTCCAATAGAAGCGTGGAGCTTCTTGGCTCCAAGAACGATTTTGACATCTGATGCCCAAGTTAGGTAATTGTGGTCATGCTAGGCCAGCTCTTCGAACTCCCAGCCCGTAATGCTAGTCATCTGCATATTCATGCAAAAAGTTCATAAGATTATTGCTGGTAATTTGCATAAAATAGTTACAAAAATTATCATAATGCTCTTCGAACTCCCGATTCGTGATCCTGTATTTTTTCTATGCATTTGTCATGATTTACTACTATTTTTAGAGATTAAAAGTAATATAAACAATCACAAATAATCAAAAATAGTAAATATAATACAGATATTGCATATAAATAATAATAACAAAGTTAAACGTGCTTCACAAGTTCAAAATTATTCAAAAATGGAATTCCTGAGACTCTTTTCTGCTGGAAAAATGAATTTTCGGCGAATTCTGCAATTTCTAGGGTTAAAATGTGAAATTTCAGTTCTGAAATTTTTTTGCGTAATTTTCAGAATTCTCGAGGGCCTTTTTTCAAAAACTAGGATTTTTTTGTTTTTCTCCCTTTTTTCCTGATTTTCCGCCCGGGCCGAATTCCACGCCCGTTTTCTTTTCTCCACACTGGGCCCGTTCCGTCAGCCCATTCAGCCGGGTCAAAGAGGGGTCAAACGGGGTAGGGTTTCCCTACCACATTCGCACGAGGGAGGCGGCGGCGCACAAAAGAAAAATGCTTGGGCATGGGCGGCTAGTTCGGCGGCGGCGGCTGCGATTGGTCGGCAGTAAGCCGGTGCGACGTCCGCATGTGAGCGGAGGCGTCCGGGCGCGTAGTGCCCCATGCGGGAGGCGGTGCCGGCGACTTCGAAAGACACGGCACGCGGGCCCTACGGGTGGCTACTTCAAAGCGGCGGCTCCATGGGCGTCGTGGTCGCGACAAGCGACCACGGTGCAAGAATCGGCATGTCGCGATGGCGAGCGATCACGAGCCATGCGAGGCGGCGGATGCGGCCGACGGCGATGTGGGCTTTGACGAGTCAAGGCTTCAAGCATGGCGTCGCGCGCTTCAAGTGTGATGGTCAGGCTGCAGCTTTAAGCGAGGTGGCGGGCGGCGCTCTAGGCGGCGTCGGCAGAGCTCAAGTGGCGCTAGCCGTAGCCCACTCCATCGCCCCTTTTTCTTCCTTTTTTCCCTCTCGGGCTATGTCTTGGCCGGCGTCGGGCGTGCGAGGTCAGGCGTGAGCCGTCGGTGGCGGCGCCGTGCGGGCGGCCATGCGAGGTGTTCGGAGGTGGTATGCGGGTGGCGCTGTGCGGGGCGGTCGGCTTCAAGCGTTGCCGGCGGTGCAGCTCTAGGCCATCGACGGCGCGGCACCAGGCCGAGGGCGGCACCATGGTCGGCGATGTCCCGGCTTCAAGCCGACGACAGTGGGGGTAGGTGGGAAACCTGTGCGGGGGTGCCGACAGTCCGTACTGGGCCGTTGGATTTTTTTGTCATTGTTCACGTGATGCAATGTACTGTTCATGCGAGTACTACAGATCATACAACTATCGTTCATACAATTACCGATCGGCTTGGTCGACGACTTCTAGTCGGTTCGTGGTAGATTAGAATGTATTTGCAATTTGCAATCTATGGTACAATTGACATCCACTTTTCCATGGAATCTATCGATCGACATTGTACCAGCGATTTCAATTCGGCTCGCGGTAGATTAGAGCGGATTTGCACCGTAGAAAAAACCAATCTAGAATGCCAAATTTGCAGAATTGAAAGCAATATAGAAAAGCGATTCAATCTACGAGTGTCGTGCTACGACGGTTACCTTTCGAGTCGAGGAGAGTCGATCGTGCTTATAACGTGTTGAGGAACCGTTGCTGGCGAGTCCAGTATGAGCGATTATCTCGTCGACAAACTCAAAATTGTAAGAATGATTCAAGAATACAAGAGCAAAATAATATATTAAACACAGAGATATAAAGGGATTTCTTACTTCTCTTTATTGCTCTTCTGAAACTGTAGAACAATAGTTAGGACCCTCTCCTTTATATAGGCTACGAGATGAATGATGAGCCCATTTTAAACCAGAACTGCCAGCACGAGCCCGTTTTCTTCACAATGACAGCTACCTTGTAGTTACGACAACATGTGAATATGTGACCGGTGTGTTAGCTTTGGCCTTCTAGATGTTATTCTGAATTTGACAGAATTGTACGTCGTTGTTATTTGAGAGTTATCTTGGTAATTTCTCAATTTAAAAAGAAAAAGAAAAAGAAAAAGAAAAAGAGAGGATAAAGCTGTCGAAGTGAGAGGAGGAAGAAGGTATGGCTCCAGCCCTATCCACTCGCAAGGATAAGATAAGCAAAGTGGGCATAGTGTTCCTTTGCGCCGCGCAACAATCAAGTCTCAGTTCATATCACTGTTCGCCTTTGCTCCACCAAACCTCGTACCTTGGAGAAACAGAAAATCTACCACGCTGTGCAGAAGCTAGGATCCGAAGTGGAAATGAATCCCTTATGCTCTTTTGCTCTCTACCTCAGTTTGTCCTTCCTCGTGATCCTAGTACTACACCAACCTCAGCTGCCAGCTGCCCTCGCGCAAACGAACCTAACCGCCGGATCCACACTGGCACCTCCCAGATACATCACCTGCCCCTCGGGCGACTTCGCCTTCGGATTCCGCGCCCTCGATTCCAGCGCCACCCGTTTCGTCCTCGCCATCTGGTTTCACTTCGAGACGGCTGATCCCACGGAGCACAAGGTGGTGTGGTTCGCGAAAGACGCGAGCTCCGGCGCGACGGTGACCGCCACGGAGCAGTCTGTACTCAACATCACCGTCGCTGGGAAGCTCTCCCTCGCCGACCCAGCTAGCCAGAGTGCACTGTGGAGCCCTAGCCAAAACCCTGGCTCCGTTCTCGTGCTGCGGGACACCGGAAACCTCCAGTTCCTCGCCGATGGCGGCAGCGGCGCTGCTGTGTGGGAGAGCTTTCAGCACCCAACCGACACGCTCCTCCCAGGCCAATCCATGGGCCGGGGAACGAGCCTGCTGTGCAGGCGCGCGGACATGGACTTCTCCCTCGGTCGCTTCGGTCTCTACATACAGTTAGATGGCAATATCGTGCTGTACATGACAGACCACCCGGCGCTAGAGTCCAGCAACGCGTACTGGGCGGCCGGCACCAACCAACAGGGCAACACTCCAGACGGCAACACGACTGTTTTCTTCGACAACCCCGGGCACCTCTACTACCAGCAGAAGAGCGGCGCCACCAAGAACCTGACCGCCAACCCACCCAACTCAACTGCCAGCTTCTTTCAGCATGCGACGCTTGATCCGGACGGCATGGTCCGTGTCTACGTCCGCCCGAAGAACACCGCGGGCCGCGGCAGCACCTCTTGGGCTGTCACTGGTCAATTCCCGACCGATGGTTGTCGTGCGAGAACCAGCAAGTTAGAAGGCATGTGCGGCCCCAACACCTACTGCATATACTCCGACGAGCGGCTCGACTGCAAGTGCCCAAGTGGTTACTCATACTTGGACGCACTGTACAAGCCCAAAGGCTGCAAGCCGGACTTTGCCCCGGACAACTGCGACGGGAGGAACCACTCGGCCGAGTTCAAGGTCGTGGAGCTGTCGAGCACGACGTGGGAAAACTCGGTACGCTACAAGACGTACGTGTCAACGACGGAGGAGCAGTGCGGCCACAACTGCTTGAGCGACTGCTTCTGCACAGCCGCGTTGTTCGACGGGAGCAACTGCGACGAGGTATCGGTGCTGACAACTGGGTGGCAGACAAACACCACCACCACCAAAGCGCTGATCAAAGTGCGGTCGATCGGCCCTCCTGCCAGCAGAACGTCGGCGGGAACCATACTGTCCGAAGTAGTCATTGGTTGCCTGGCATTCTCGTTGCTGGTCACGACAAGCATCCTCCTAGTGCACTGCTACTATACTAAGAAGGACGCCAACCAGCGCCTGTCGTCCATGAGAGTCTTCACTCGAAAGGAGCTCTTCCTGGCCACCAATGGCTTCAAGAACTTGCTAGGCAAAGGAGGCTTCGGCGAAGTCTACTGGGGGGAGGTGAAGTCGGTATACCCAACAGCTGTTGCGGTGAAGAAGCTCATCAACTCGAATGAGCAAGGCGAAAAAGACTTCACAAACGAGGTACAGTCGATTGGGCAGATCCACCACAAGAACTTGGTCCGCATGATCGGGTACTGCAAAGAAGGGAAGTACCGTATGCTTGTGTTCGAGTTCATGCCAAGAGGCTCACTTCGAGACTTCCTCTTCCATGCCGAGAGGCCGCCGTGGAGCTGGCGCGCCGAGGCTGCGCTTGGCGTCGCCAGAGGCTTGGAGTACCTCCACGACGGATGCACCTCACCGATCATTCACTGCGACATCAAGCCTGACAACATTCTACTGGATGACAACCATGCTCCGAAGATCACAGACTTCGGGATCGCAAAACTCCTTGGCAACCACCAAGTCCAGACGACGGTCACCAACGTCAGGGGCACCAGGGGCTACATCGCCCCTGAGTGGTTTCGTGGCGACGGGCGTATCGACACGAAGGCGGACGTGTACAGCTTCGGCGTCGTCCTTCTCGAGATGATATGCTGCCGCAAGTGCCAGGAGCCGCTGCCCAATGACGACGAAGCTGAAGACGAAACGGTCACGCTATTCGGGTGGGCGGGCCAGCTGGTCAACAGCGGCAAAATCGAGCTTCTGGTGCAAAGGGATGACGACGCCATGGAGGACCTGGAGAGGGTGGAGAGGTTCACGCGCGTGGCGCTCTGGTGCATCGATCCCAACCCCTCGCTCAGGCCGACGATGCATCAGGTGGTGCAGATGCTGGAGGGCGGCTTTAGCGTTGACTCGCTACCCACGACTCCTAATTGTTTCGTTGATCCGTCAGCGCTGATCTCCTTCGTCACCATTAGGAAGCCTGCATCATCAACTGTTAAGGTTGCTTCTGACGATCAGGGTGATGGTCGCTAGAGTATATATGTGCTATCTGCAGGTGAGCACAACCAACTAAATTTCAGTTTTGGAAATTGATTTCCTTTAGTGTCTTATGCTAATGGGACCATATTTCTCACTAGGCAAGAACGCAACAAGTCCTTTCCATTGCTACAGGCACGGAAAATTCTGCTGCTTCTTGAGAGGCGATCGATGGTCAGAGTAGCGAGGTAGTGAATTTTCGATTGTGCTAGGGGCAGAGTTGCTAGTCTGCTGAACGCTGCATGTGTGGATGAGAATAATGTGGCAAGTAAGGCTGTGTACAAAAATACCGGCGATTGATTTTACTTTATCAAGCACGCTGTTAGCTAGCAGTAATGCAGGTTGTGTATAAAATAAGGTGTATGCGCAAGTGTTGTTTGTGTTAGCAGATTGCTTCCAGTATCCCCTGCTGCGCTGATTCTCAGGGATTCACATGGCATTCAGTTTCCTTGTATTCGGTTATTGCTTTCCCTCTGCTGTAGTCTTATCTATTTTTCTACTCGGCGTCCAAGCCATGCATGCTCTTGTATTCGTACATATATACGGATAGCAATACATGTGTCGGACCCCAGATTTTTGCATCTGATCCTCTCAGAAATCATGTCTATTCCCCTGATCGATAGATAGACTCACGTGTTCATTCTCAGTATGAAACCATACATGGCGCAAAATTATTTCATTCATTAATTTACACATCAGAGTTTACATATACCACTTCGGGCCAATTTTTTTTACAATAAGGGCCGGACAGGCCAAATGAATACATTACAAAAGATAGCGGAAACAACAACGGAAGCAAAGAGGTGAGGGCTCATCTTACCGCAGGCAAGTGACTGGGGAACCCGTGTATGCCCGATATTATCCGAAACTTCGAACAATATAGGAGGTACACAAGAACCGACGGAGTCAGCTAGACCAGGGTGAGACTAGAACAGCTAAGGACTAAACTACGCTTCAACGATTCCGGGTCTTGGACTTACGGATCCTTGTTGCGGTCGACACTCAGTGGTTCTGTTTCGAGAGTTTGGGAAAGAGCGAGGATGAGCACAACTACGTGCTCATGAGCCAACACACACGATGCAATAATATACATGCAAGGTGTAACAAGGATGGCTCGGGTTCTTTTATTTGCGTAAAGCAGCAATTATAAATACAGATATTAGAGATCCTATCACTTAGCCTTTTAACAAAAACATGATTTTATAAATAGAATATTTGTGCAATATTACTAACAGCAGAGGCTACCTCCACCTTATGCTTATCTTTGGTTGGGGCTACCCCCATATTTTAACAATGCTGGATACGACGATCCAGGAAAAACTTAAAACCTCAGGCTAGGTGAGCCGACCTGGTTTTGTTGATCATCCGCAAACCTCAAAGAAGGTGAGCCGACTGGTTTGTGGACCATCCCCAACCTCAAAGCTAGGTGAGCCGACTGGTTTTCATTTCCACCCAACAAAGATTTTTGAAATATAACTAACTCAAGTTAAGTTCCCATGTCCGCCTATGACCGTAGGCGCGGCTGTTTAAACAGTTTTTGACTCTGCAGAGTTTGTACACTGTACCCACAAGAGACAATCATACTCGTTACCCCACATGATTCCGTAGTCATGTAGTTGAGCGATCGTCACAGTAACTTTTCGAACTATCTTGCCCCTTCCGTCATCTCACCCATATGGGGTTACGCCCATACGTTGTGCGGGATGTTCACCTCAGCGACTGGAGTAGTTGAACGTGGAGTCAGCCTACCCCTCAGCGACTGGCAAACTTCACCTTTTCTCGGGTCCCTTTCAAGCCGGAACGCATCCTGTCACTTGCACATTCTCTCTTTCCCACCATGCGAGACGACATTCAAGGTTTGATAATTTTACTAAGCCAAGTTGCACTTTGCAGACTTGTGGTTGTACTTGTTTTACACGGGAGGTCATGACAAGATTAAGTCCTTAATCCATCCAGACGGTTCATACCACATACCAATCATTCTCGTGCTCGACGGCACCCACCATTCTTTCCATCCGCCCAGATGTGGTATTAGCAAGTTTCAGGGTTTTGGAGAGGTGTAAAACAAATTAACTTAACCAATTCAGTCATTTACCCCAATGACTGCCCAAAACAATCTTTATGCTTAAAGGATGATGATTGGGGTGTTTAGCACCCCGGTACTCAAGTAAGGCTAGCATGGCACTTGAGTACAGACTATAACTAGTAAGTTACCAAATAATTACTAGGGTGACAAAGATCAAGGAAGTCAATTATCAAGGACAGGGTGTAATACTTACTTAATAAGCAAATGGACATTTAGCTACCTTAGGACCATTTAACATACATTTGCATAAAAATTAAAGCATGCAGCTTGCTATTTTAAAAGAACATAATTTTGCATAAAATGTAGGATCAATATGATCAAAGTGTTGACTCGCCTGGGCTATTTTTTACCGTGGCCTTGATCTTACTCAAAGCCTGATTAGACAGAGGTTCGAATTCTTGGTCAGCGTCCTTGCTTGAATTCTTGGATCTGCTTGAGCCGTCGATTCTTCTGGACTTCGATTTCTAATTACGCAATAACGATTGAAAACCAAATAAATGCAAAGAATCCAAAAGAACAAATAAAACACAAGAGACTCAGAAAGATTGCGGAGGACGGCTTGAGAGAAGGGTTTGAGCGACCCTGGAATGTTTGACAGAGTCAAACGACCAGTTGGGCGAAAGGAAGAATGGCAGATAATGTCCGCCCGAAGGGATGATACAAAGGAGGGTAAGGTCGAATGAGGTTTGGCCGGAAAGCTCTACTGCAAGATTGTCCTTCTTCAGGCGACAAAGCAGTTTAACTACTGGTTCTAAACCAAAACTAGGATACCCGATCGACACACAATCCAATGGCAATTCAATACCAATATCAGCTGCCAAAGTAATACTCAACGATTCAATTTCTGACAACACACCAATCCAAAAGACAATACTGCTACTGAAGATTAAAGCTATCCCTAATAATCAGGATCACAACCACTTATTCAAATTACTGCCAAAAACTCTTATACTGATGATCAGTAACCATAGACAATTAAGCAATAATCAATCTTACCACCAGCAAAACGATTGATCCTAATGTACCATTTCTTAATCGCTGGATCGATTGCAACCTTATTGCTACCACTACGATCCGGGAAGGTAACTACGAATCAAACGTTGACAATCGAAGCAGATGAATAATGATTGATCGCAACCCTTATGACACAACAACTCAATTGACAGAAAATCCAAATGTCAACACTCAATCTAGAAAATCCAAATGCCAACTCTCAATCTACTACCACATCAATCATACAAGCTTTCAATTCCAGACCAAACAACTTATTGACTTAACAAACCAATTCACAATTGCTAGATTAATACAACTTTCAAATGGCAGAGTGCATACCACGATATCAATGGCAAGTTTAAACATTCAAGATTCGAATTGACATAATACTCTAATCAATGTCATAGAAATGATTTATGATCACATACAATGATCGCAACAATTCATTACCAAAGGATTCCAATTGCGGAATTGCACACATATATCAAATACAAAACGCACATTAGTGTCTACCATACCGATATCATGAACCACAACAACAACCATCAATTGCCACGACATTAATGCTCAACAGTTGGTGAGGCCAACAATCACAACAATTCATCTTAATCACTGACAACAACTATTGCTCAATAATCAATCGAAGACAAACACATATGACTCAATATATACGAGATCTCTGCAAAAGTCAGATTACTTCACTCACTACTAACCACAATACTGAACTGGAAACACAGTCAACAACAGCAGTACGCAGTACACAAGTAACCGATCCATACCACAATCAACATTCGAATACAAGTTCTACAAGGATGGGGATACTGGCAGCCAACACTCAACACTAGTATTCAACTTGCTATCAAACATTGCCATTTGAGATTCCAATTGACAAAACCGCTACACATTGCTGCCTTCACACGGTTCAACAGAGGAAGCCACAGGAGGAAGCGAGGCAAGGGAAGGTTCTGCTTGGCCGGTTCGACCGGGTGGGGCGGCCGGTCCGACCGGCACCGGGGCTCTCAAGGCGCCTGAGGGGGCGGTGGGCATCGTGGTGGGGAGGAAAGAGGGGAAGCTAGGGCACGGGAGGTGGAGGGAGGCTCACCGGCGGGCGCTGAGAACCTGGTGGCCGGCGACGGAGCCGAGGGGGCTGGGAAGAGCTTGGCGGCGACCAGAGAGGCGAGGAGCCGCGCGCGGCGATCGGGCAAGACGGGGCGTCGCCACGGCGCCCAAGCGCCGGGCGATCGGCCGTGGCCGGCCGGGGTCGGGACGCGTCGCCGCCCCTCTGTGCCGGCAGCAGAGAGGGGAGGAAGTGGCCAAGCGGTGTGGAGTGCTTGGGGGAGACTCACCCGGGAGGAAGGAGAAGAGAGGGGGGTGTGGCTTCTTATAGCCGGTGGAGGTGGTGGAGGAGGTCATGGCGAAGGGCAGCCACAGGGTCACTGGCGGGCGAGGAGGGCAAGACGGGCCGAGGCGCCGACCGGGCGGCGCGACAAGCGAGGGCGCGGCAGAGGGAGCGGGCTCGAGGTTGCAAAGGCATGGGCGGTCGGCGGGATTCCCACACAGGGAGAAAGGTGGGGACAACTGCAGATGGGAAGATGGAGCAGGCGGGCGAAAGGGGCCGGGCCGAGCGGCGGAGAGGAGAGGGAGGCGGATCTGGCGCGGCAGAGGAGGCGAGCCACGGACGGGGAGACGGCGAGGGGAGTGAAGCGGCGGCAGCGAGAGAGATGAAGCGGCGGCAGGCGAGGAAGAGAAGACGGCAGCGAGGCGGCGGGAAGGATAAGGAGAGAGAGAGAGAGAGAGAGCGGAGAGCGAAATTTGTCGAGCAGGTGGAGGCGATGGGCCTACTGGCAAGTGGGCCGGCCGAGAGAGAGAGATAGAGATTTTTTTTAACCCGGATGTTACAAAACCTACCCACCTTAAACGGAATCTCGATCCCGAGATTCGAGCGGCTCAGAAATAGGTAAGGGCGGTCGGACTTCAACTGGTCTTCGCGCACTCAAGAGGCTTCTCGATCTGAGGGCTCTCGCTTGCTTTCTTCATCAAAATCTTGATCGGAGACCTTGAATGTGATGAGTCTTTCTGGAGTGCTACGGCTTCTGTTGAGGCTTGCTTTCCAGGTACTCTGAAGCTTTTCCTTAGCTGAGAGTCGTGGAGCAAGGGGTTGATACCTGACAAACTTTCCCGGAAAATCTTGAACTCCAAGCGTTGACTCCATTGACATCTCTCGGGGTTATGGCTTGCATGATTCAATTCGGGGAGTGGTTCTTATTAACCCTTATTACGGGTTCCAGGTCCTTGGTGATCACCGCCTTTCTGCTGGTACAACTTTATATTCCTTAGCATCTAGCCAATCCATCTCTAGGATGATGTCCGAAGTTTGGATTGCAGCACTTGGAGGCTAGCTAGAAATCTGAAGGTTTACTTAGCAATCTTTACTCGGGGATTTACTGAAGTAGCAAAATAAGAGTCTTCTGACTATACCAGATACCACAATTCCCTTAACTTAAAGGAGGGGGTTGGCAAAATAGCCTTACAACATGCTTCTTTTGACACAAAGGAGAGCAAAGCTCCAGCACAACATGCGTTGGTACAGATTTAGCATGAAGCACCCTCATTACATACTTCTGAGTGGTTTAGCTATCCACCTTAAAATGATGGGTGCTCAATACTAGCTGTCTTTACTAACTTCATTCATGAAGAACTTTACGGTGGTCAGGAAGCTTGTCCTTTACCCTTCAGCTGCTTTGGTTTTGACTTGGCAGGGAAGCGGCTCTAGGGCCTGCGAAATCTAATGACTTTTGCTTGAAGCTGGCGTCTGGCCTTGAGTCGGTGTAGTTACGTTGAACTCACGGGTGATCGGGTTGAGGCATTTTCTGATAAAATGACCTTTTTCCCCACAGTTGAAACAACGAAGATGAGCGATTGGGTTTGGCACTGCAGGCTGAGGAAGGAGAAGAAGGGCCTCACTTCTAAGGTACTCTGACACTTTGGCACAACCTGACTATTCTCTTTCGAAGTCAGATGTTGGTTATCCTTGCCATCCTTACTTGCGACGAGTCTCGCAGCAATTTGAAGGCTTGTCCTTTGCAACTCGATTGCCTTGGTCAGGATTGGGCGCATGAAGCAATCTTTGGGGCAGTGGTCTTGTCCTTCACAGAGAAAGCACGCGACTTTACTCATCGGGCAATCACCCGACGGGTGATCCTTAACACAGTTGGGGCAGTTGGAGCATTAATCTGCCTGATGTCCTTTTTCTCCACATCGCATGCAGGCTATCTGGTTCACCGAGCAATCTTCTGATTGATGGTGTCCCTCACAACGGGAACAGTAGAGCACTGGGCATGAGTAGCAATAGTGTCCATATTGCCCGCATGTGAAGCATGCTCCTTTTGCATCTTGTCTTAATTGAGGACATAATTGGGCAACATGTCCTGACTTGCCACATTCAAGACAAACAGTTGGCGGGGCTTCCGAGTCTACAACTTGCTTTTTGCTGGGACCTTTGAGGAGTTCTTCGTTGTCAAGGCTGAGGTTGGTGATGATGATGTTCTTTGCTGATTCTTTATGTTTCCGTTTGGGACATCTGTTCTTGCGGTGTCTTGAGTTGCCGTAATAAGGACACTTGATTCCTTGGTCTTGCTTTCTTTGGGGGCATCCGTTGGCGAAATGTCCCGGATTCTTACAATGGAAGCAGATGAAATCCATCAAGGGTCTTCCTGATGTAACGGTACGATCGTCCTTGGGTAATTCTTGAGGTTGATGGGTGGCATGGTCTGTTCTGTCGTCTTCTGCACCACGTGCAAGGCGAAGCTTCTTCTGGGGGCATTTATTGGCGAAGTGCCCTTTATCTCCGCAGCTGAAACAGTAAAGGTTAGCTGCGGGGTTGTTTGCTGCAGATCGTCTGGGGGAGCGGGGAGTGCGGAAAGCAATCCCACTGGAGTGCGAGGTTAGCGTTGGAGCTCTTGTTGGCTGATCTGCTGACGGAGTGGATGATGAGCTTCCGGGAAGTTCTGACCGCTGAGGATAGCTATCTTCTGGCCTTTGCGCTGTCATCTTCCTTTTGCAACTGACAATACTTCCCTGGGCTGTCAGTCTCTTTGGTGCCATCTGAGAAGACAACCTAGGTTAGGCTAGAAGGATTTATATGAGGGTTTTCTAGCCCTCTAAGGCACTCAGAAGAAACTCAAAACCAAATAAGGAAAACGATCAAATACAATACAAAGCCTAGAACGGCTGCATTATATTAAGGGGGTTAAGTGTTACATGACTCCTAAAGCAAAGCATATAGGCCATGCTAAGCCATGACACAAGATGCAGACACAACGTCTACAAAGGAAGAAAACAAAAGCACTTGCAAACAAGGACTGCTAATGCAAGCACTGCTAGCTATCCTAGACTTAGCCTAGCTACTCCCACACGATGACGCAGACTTCGGGGTCAGATTGTCCTTCCAGGAGAGGTAGATAGTAGAACAGGTGATACATGAGTTGGCGAAGGGGTTCCACGCACTCATCTCTATCTTCTTCGTGAGAGTACAAGTCCCACGGGCCATCGAACGAAGGGGTTGCCACCTATAGTTTTTGAAAAGTCAGACTGAGTAAAGACTCAAGTGAAATCAAGGGAAGTGGAGATCTAAGAGGGGTAAGTAATAGCAAATAATACGTTATATTTTGTCAAAAATGTTTCTTAAACTTTGAAAATAATACTCAAGTCCTTAGGCTCGACCAGTCTAGCTAAGACTCCTACAGTCATATGCTCTGATACCAGCTCTGTCGGACCCCAGATTTCTGCATCCGGATCCTCTGTGAAATCACTGTGCTATTCCCTAGATCAGTAGATAGCACTCCACAGGTTCATTGCTGTATCAAACCATACATGGCGCAAAATTATTTCATTCATTAATTTACACATCAGAGTTTACATAGACCACTTCGGGCCAAATTTTTTTTACAATAAGGGCCGGACAGGCCAAATGAATACATTACAAAAGATAGCGGAAGCAACAACGGAAGCAAAGAGGTGAGGGCTCATCTTACCGCAGGCAAGTGACTGGGGAACCCGTGTACGCCCGATATTATCCGAAACTTCGAACAATATAGGAGGTACACAAGAACCGGATTGAGTCACTAGACCAGGGGTGAGACTAGAACGACTAAGGACTAAACTACGCTCAACGATTCCCAGGTCTTCGACTTGGATCCTTGTTGCGGTCGATACTCGTGGTTCCCTGCTTCGAGAGTTTGGGAAAGAGCGAGGATGAGCACAACTACGTGCTCATGAGCCAACACACACAGATGCAATAATATACATGCAAGGTGTAACAAGAATGGCTCGGGGTCTTTTATTTGCGTAAAGCAGCAATTATAAATACAGATATTAGAGATCCTATCACTTAGCCTTTTAACAAAAACATGATTTTGTAAATAGAATATTTGTGCAATATTACTAACAAAGCAGAGGCTACCTCCACCTTATGCTTATCTTTGGTTGGGGCTACCCCATATTTTAACAATGCCGATACTGACGATCCAGAAAAACTTAAAACCTCAAAGCTAGGTGAGCCGACTGGTTTTGTTGATCATCCGCAAACCTCAGGCTAGGTGAGCCGACCTGGTTTGTGGACCATCCCCAACCTCAGGCTAGGTGAGCCGACCTGGTTTTCATTTCCACCCAACAAAGATTTTTGAAATAGAACTAACTCAAGTTAAGTTCCCATGTCCGCCTATGACCGTAGGGCGCGGTGCTTAAACAGCTTTTGACTCTGCGAGTTTGTACATCGTACCCACAAGAGACAATCATACTCGTTACCCCACATGATTCCGTAGTCATGTAGTTGAGCGATCGTCACAGAAACTTTTGAACTATCTTGCCCTTCCGTCATCTCACCCATATGGGGTTACGCCCATACGTTGTGCGGGATGTTCACCTCAGCGACTGGAGTAGTTGAACGTGGAGTCAGCCTACCCCTCAGCGACTGGCAAACTTCACCTTTTCTCGGGTCCCTTTCAAGCCGGAACGCATCCTGTCACTTGCACATTCCCTCTTTCCCACCATGCGAGACGACATTCAAGGTTTGATAATTTTACTAAGCCAAGTTGCACTTTGCGGACTTGTGGTTGTACTTGTTTTACACGGAGGTCATGACAAGATTAAGTTCTTAATCCATCCGCATTTGTTCATACCACATACCAATCATTCTCGTGCTCGACGGCACCCACCATTCTTTCCATCCGCCCAGATGTGGTATTAGCAAGTTTCAGGGTTTTGGAGAGGTGTAAAACAAATTAACTTAACCAATTCAGTCATTTACCCCAATGACTGCCCAAAACAATCTTTATGCTTAAAGGATGATGATTGGGGTGTTTAGCACCCCGGTACTCAAGTAAGGCTAGCATGGCACTTGAGTACAGACTATAACTAGTAAGTTACCAAATAATTACTAGGGTGACAAAGATCAAGGAAGTCAATTATCAAGGACAGGGTGTAATACTTACTTAATAAGCAAATGGGCATTTAGCTACCTTAGGACCATTTAACATACATTTGCATAAAAATTAAAGCATGCAGCTTGCTATTTTAAAAGAACATAATTTTGCATAAAATGTAGGATCAATATGATCAAAGTGTTGACTCGCCTGGGCTATTTTTACCGTGGCCTTGATCTTACTCAAGGCCTGATTAGACAGAGGTTCGAATTCTTGGTCAGCGTCCTTGCTTGAATTCTTGGATCTGCTTGAGCCGTCGATTCTTCTGGACTTCGATTTCTAATTACGCAATAACGATTGAAAACCAAATAAATGCAAAGAATCCAAAAGAACAAATAAAACACAAGATACTCAGAAAGATTGCGGAGGACGGCTTGAGAGAAGGGTTTGAGCGACCCTGGAATGTTTGACAGAGTCAAACGACCAGTTGGGCGAAAGGAAGAATGGCAGATAATGTCCGCCCGGAGGGATGATACAAAGGAGGGTAAGGTCGAATGAGCTTTGGCCGGAAAGCTCTACTGCAAGATTGTCCTTCTTCAGGCGACAAAGCAGTTTAACTACTGGTTCTAAACCAAAACTAGGATACCCGATCGACACACAATCCAATGGCAATTCAATACCAATATCAGCTGCCAAAGTAATACTCAACGATTCAATTTCTGACAACACACCAATCCAAAAGACAATACTGCTACTGAAGATTAAAGCTATCCCTAATAATCAGGATCACAACCACTTATTCAAATTACTGCCAAAAACTCTTATACTGATGATCAATAACCATAGACAATTAAGCAATAATCAATCTTACCACCAGCAAAACGATTGATCCTAATGTACCATTTCTTAATCGCTGGATCGATTGCAACCTTATTGCTACCACTACGATCCGGGAAGGTAACTACGAATCAAACGTTGACAATCGAAGCAGATGAATAATGATTGATCGCAACCCTTATGACACAACAACTCAATTGACAGAAAATCCAAATGTCAACACTCAATCTAGAAAATCCAAATGCCAACTCTCAATCTACTACCACATCAATCATACAAGCTTTCAATTCCAGACCAAACAACTTATTGACTTAACAAACCAATTCACAATTGCTAGATTAATACAACTTTCAAATGGCAGAGTGCATACCACGATATCAATGGCAAGTTTAAACATTCAAGATTCGAATTGACATAATACTCTAATCAATGTCATAGAAATGATTTATGATCACATACAATGATCGCAACAATTCATTACCAAAGGATTCCAATTGCGGAATTGCACACATATATCAAATACAAAACGCACATTAGTGTCTACCATACCGATATCATGAACCACAACAACAACCATCAATTGCCACGACATTAATGCTCAACAGTTGGTGAGGCCAACAATCACAACAATTCATCTTAATCACTGACAACAACTATTGCTCAATAATCAATCGAAGACAAACACATATGACTCAATATATACGAGATCTCTGCAAAAGTCAGATTACTTCACTCACTACTAACCACAATACTGAACTGGAAACACAGTCAACAACAGCAGTACGCAGTACACAAGTAACCGATCCATACCACAATCAACATTCGAATACAAGTTCTACAAGGATGGGGATACTTGGCGTACCAACACTCAACACTAGTATTCAACTTGCTATCAAACATTGCCATTTGAGATTCCAATTGACAAAACCGCTACACATTGCTGCCTTCACACGGTTCAACAGAGGAAGCCACAGGGAGGAAGCAGGGCAAGGGGAAGGGTTCAAGCCGGTCGGTTCGACCGAGTGGGGCAGCCGGTCCGACCGGGCACCGTGGGGCTCAAGACGCCTGAAGCGGTGGGCATCGTGGCCGGGAGGAAAGAGAGGGGAAGCTAGGGCACGGGAGGTGGAGGGAGGCTCACCGGGGCGCTGGAGAACCGGAAGTGGCCGGCGACGAGCCGAGGCGGCGGGAAGAGCTTAGCGACGTGGACCAGAGAGGCAGGAGCCGCGGCCGGGCGATCGGGCAGCAGACGGGCGCCACGCGCCCCAAGCGCCGGCGATCGGCTGTGGCTGCAGCCGCGGTCGGGACGTCGCCATGGCTCTGTGCCGGCAGAGAGGGAGAAAGTAGCCGGCGGTGTGGAGTGCTTGGGGAGACTCACCCGGCGGGAAGGAGAAGCGAGAGAAGGCGCGCGGCTTCTTATAGCCGGTGGAGGTGGTGGAGGAGGTCACGGCGGGCAAGACCGCAGGGTCACGGGCGGGCGAGGAGGGCGCGACGGGCCGAGGCGCTGACGATCGGGGCGCGACATGCGCGGCGCGGCAGAGGGAGCGGGCTCGAGGTTGCAGGCGGCATGGGCGACGCGGGATTCGCGGGAGAGATGACGACGGCTCGGGCGGCGCGCAAGCGAGGGCGCAGCAGAGGGCTCACGCAACACGCGTGGGAGAGAGAAAGAAGGCGGGCCCGGGGAGATGGGGTGGCGCTTCTGAGGGCATGGGGCGGTCGGCGGATTCCCTTGGCGGCAGAGAAGGTCGGGACGGCGCTGCAGATGGGAAGATGGAGCAGTATGGCGAAAGGGGCCGGGCCGAGCGGCGGAGAGGAGAGGGGAGGCGGATCTGGGCGCGGCAAGAGGAGGCGAGCCGGCCGGACGGGTAGACGAAGGGGGAGGTGAAGCGGCGACGGCGCGAGGAGATGAAGCGGCGACGGAAGCGAGGGGAAGAGAAGACGAAGCGGCCGAGGCGGCGGGGAAGGGATAAGGGAGAGAGAGAGAGAGGAAACAGGCGAGCGGGCCGGGCTGGCGAACGGGTGGAGGCAGTGGGCCGGCCGAGAGAGAGAGATAGAGATTTTTTTTTAACCCGGATGTTACAACATGTTTGCCGCGTGCGGTGTTCCTGCCATCGAGTCTTTCTCTCTCGTTCTCCCACTCACGTGGTATCAGAGCGGAGCGGTCATCCTCGCTCCGCTGATTCCGCTGCCCACCACCCCATGTCTACTCAAAACTCTTCCTCCTCCACCTCCACCACCGCCACCTCCTCCTCCACGGCCATCAGCTCTGTCGTGTCTCCTGCCGCGCATGCTGTCAAGGTCACGAGCATTAAGACACATTCCCGTCAGCCTCAACATCCAGGACACCGTCATGCTCGGGAAATAAATGTCGCGAGCATGAAGACACCGTCATGCTCGCGAAATTAATCCCCAGGACACCGTCATGCTCAGCCTCAATGTCGCGAGCATTACGACACATTCCCATCACCTCTGTCGTGTCTCCTGCCGCCCATGCTGTCAATGTCGCGAGCATTAAGACACCGTCTTGCTCAGGAAATTCAGCCTTCTGCACCGTGTCGACGGCACCGTCGAACTTGATCCTGACAATCGTGATTGTGACTTCCCTGTCCTCTCTTGGCTCTATGGTTGCATCTATGAGGAAATTCTCGCCCTCATCATGGAGCATGGCCAGACGGCGGGTGCTCTCTGGACTAGCACCGCCGATCTGTTTCTCGACGACAAGGAAAGTCATGCCATTTTCGTTGAAGCCTAGTTCCGGGTCTGTTTTCCAGGGCGACATGGTCGACTACCGCAAGAAGCTGAAGACATTGGCGGATGCGCTCCGCGATGTTGGCCAACCGGTGTCATATGAAACCCTGGTTATGGACACTTTGCATGGCCTGAATGAGAAACTTTCTCACATGGTCACCATAGTTGCCATGCAAACTCCCTTTCCGAGTTTTGTGAAGACACGTTCTCTTTAGACCACGTGAACAGGTTATGAATTTTGCGATAAATGAATAATTAACTTTTGATTTGCATTGAAATTTGCGTTTGTGAAAATTTCAGCTATTAGAATATTCAATTTGGGTGGTCGGATCATGCCTTGTATCAGATTGTCTAAACGGTGATACTCGATGACCCTTTCGCCGCGAGGCTTTGACCGAATTTCGAGTACTGTAGCTCCGAATACTGAGTAATGTACTCAGCCGTGAGTCGAGGTGTGTACCGAGTACGAATGACAGTCAGAGTCGCATGGTCGGAAGCTACAATGCATGATCGGTGGTCGAAGCTACAATGCTTGGTCGATGGTCGAAACTACAGTGCATAGTCGATGGTCAAAGCTACAGTGTATGATCGATGGTCGAAAGCTACAGTGCATAGTTGATGGTCGAAGCTATAGTGCATGATTGATGGTCGGAAGCTATAGTGATTGGTTGATAGTCGAAGGTACAGTGACTGGTTGATGGTTGGAAGCTATAGTGACTGGTCGATAGTCAAAACTACAGTGACTTGTCGATTGTCGGAAGCTACAGTGATTGGTCAATGGTCGACGGCTACTGTGTCTGGTCGGTGATAGGTAGTCGTAGGCTTTGCGGTCGGTAGTCGTAGGCTTTGCGATCGGTAGTCGTAGGCTTCTGATCGGTGGTCGTAGGCTTCTGGTAGGTAGTCTAAGCTTCGAGTGCTTCAATTATTGTAATCTTCGAGTAACTCGAGTACTCGTGTCTGGTCGGCCAACGGTCTGACCGGCTTGTACACAGCGGTCCGACTAGTTTTTCGGAGTAGTCTCGGTTGTTTTTATGAAAGCTTGAAAATTAAGATCGTGGATGATCTAGTTCGTGTTTATTGATGGATGAGGGTGTGATATGCGTGTGTGGACTGATACTGGTCAAGGAGGAGAATTTATGCCAGAAAAACGTTCTTTGATCTTTGCATGTGCAAGTTGGGCGTGGAGACGGTCATGGTCGATGACGTGGAGGACCGGAACTAGGATGAGGAAATCCAAGGTTCAGGTGGTCGAAGATGTCACGAGGTGGTCGGGCTTACGCTGGTGCATGTGGAGTTCAAAGGTGGATGCATGATGCGTGGAGAAGCTACTGGAGGTGTGGTCCTGAAGGCTTCGACGCGTGAGGGCTTATGGAAGGTGTCTATAATCGGAAGGTTTAGCGATTTTAGAAAACCCGTGTTTGGAGGGGTTCTGGGTCCCTTGATTTTTGAAAGCAGATAGAGTTTTGTGTCCAGGTTATGTGGACACAGTTTAGGGCTCTAGCATATAAAAGGAGGGAGGGGTTAAGAGTTATGGGAGTTTTTTGCTTGCGACTTTCGGGAGAAAGCTTTTGGAGTTTTCGTGCTAGGGTTTGAGGAGTATTGTTAGAGCACTTTGTAGCCACAGAACATGATTCAGAAATAAAAGATCAGATCTATTACAAGAAAGATTAGTCATCGACGGTGGTTTGTTCTTCTGGGCACAGTCTTCGACCAGTTCTCGTGTCTAGCAGTCTTCGACTAGTTCTCGTTCCGAACAGTCTTCGACTTGGTCTCATTCCAAGTAGTGCGTGACGCTCTCAAGTCGTAAGACGAAGAAATCCGATAGTCGAACTCTTTCGACTAGGTGGTCGAAACTCCTTCGACCGGGTCGACTTCATCTTCTTCGGTCACGTGCCGTGTCGTTCGCTTGGTCGCAGCCAACAGAGAGAGCAAATCAGAGCAGATTCGATCACGGCGACAAGGAGGGATCTCACATGAGTACAATGTTTTCAGTTGTCGGTTCAATCCAATGCAGACCATACTCAGGAATTCGAGAAGAAAGTACAACAATCATTCACCCCCTCTGATTACTGTATTCGATCCTACAAGTGGTATCAGACCGGGTTGCTATGGCGTTAGAGAGGTATGTGAATCGTCCCCCCATGCTAGATGGTACTGACTTTGCCTTTTGAAAGTGTCGTATCCAAGCATATTTTGTGGCCCAAGGTAGTGATGTTCGAATAAGTTTTCTAGACCTTATGAGGTTCCTGTTACTAATATAAATAAAACAGATGTTGATTTAAATGCTCTAGCTCGTAACTTGCTGTTTCAAGAGATTTTTCGCAAAGAATTTGACCGTATAGCTCATATTAATTCTGTCCACTTAATATGGAAAGCTCTTTGTGATTATCATGAAGGAACCATTAAAATTAAGAAAGTGCGTAAAAATCTTTATCGAAAAGAATATTCTGGTTTTGCTATGAAGCCTAGTGAATCTATTGATGATCTTTTTGCTCGGTTTGAAAAAAATATTGAGTAATTTGCGCAGAGTTAATGTCATCCCTGCTAATGAAGGTAATGCAACTAAAATTTTGAGATCTTTAGGTACTGAGTGGTTGATGGTTATCAGAACTATTAATCAAAATATCGATCTAAATATTTTAACCACAGATGATCTTTTCTCTAGATTAAAAACCCATGAGATGGAAGCTTTGCCATCTAAGATTGATAAACCTTTATCTTTAGCACTTGTGACTAACCATGTGCAGGCTACATCGCTGAGTTCTTTTCATGTGTCTGCTTTGTCTTCTTTTTTAGAGAAATAGTTTGAACAGCTCCCTGTAGATCATTTGGTGTTGATCTCCTCACGGACATACAAGGCACTCAACAACAAGAAGAAGAGGAAGCGAGGTGGCATGTCAAGTTCGATAAAGATCTATGAGTGTGGCGAGCCAAGCCACATTAAGATGGATTGTCCCAAGCTCAAGGGGAAGGTGATCAAGGAAGACAAGAATTACCTGTGAGGACCCCTGGGTTATTTCTATAAGACCGAGGTTTACTTGGTCTTAAGGAAAAAAAACTCTGGGCCTCAAGTAAATGAATTCCATCTTAACTCCATCCAAGTGAGGAGCCCGACCGAAACTAGAGCCCCGGTGATCATGCGCGCTGCTCCTCTACAAGCACTACATGATTATCGGTTCTCCAAACGGTCAAAGCCAATGTGTAATACTCCGAAAAATAAATAAATATTAATAATCGCGTCTTAAGGGTCGGAGAGTAATTAGTTAAATAGTATCAATAAATAATTAATTAAAAACGTCTTTAGGGCTCGTGCGTAATTAAATAAAAGGGATTTGTGAAAATAGAATATTTTTCGGAATTTTTTTTAGAGTTATATAAATAGTTTTGGGCTTTCTAGAAACCCTAGTCTCTTCCTTTCTTTTGTTCAATCCGCCCTCCGAAGAAATCTTCCCGCTAGTCGCGCCGCCGCGTTTCTTTTCTTTCCTGTCTTTGCTGCTCGCACCGCCATTGCTTTATCTTTGTGTGGCTTAGCGTGGCTTGCATTGCGTTAGTACGCTTACGCCGCCGCCGCCTAAATCGCTTCTTTCACCGCCGTCCAAATCTGCTGCACACGCGGTTGCTCTGTACCGATCGACCGGCTACCGCCGAGCCGCTGACAACGCGGTCTTATTCTTATTGTTGTTCTTCTTCTTCTGAGAGCCACTCCTGCGTAAAGATCTGCTTCTTCTTTGGAGCCGCCCATTCGCTTGTGTTATTGAAGCCGTGTCTTCTTCTTGGAGCCGCCCGACTGCGGTGCCGCGTGAAGCCGAGCCGAAGCCAGTGCCTGTGCGCCCGAGGTTGCTGCTGGCTGCTGCTGTTTTTCCGGCTGGCCGCGTGGACGTCGCCGAGTCCGAGAACTGCTGCCGCACGTCATCCGTTCCTTGCTTGACCGACGTATTTTGGTTGGTAATTCTTTTACCGATTTCTTGTGCTGTTAATTAGAGATTATAATTGGGATTAGTTAGAGAGGTCGATTAATAGATCCGTTACCCTGCTGTTCGGTTGTACGATTTATTCGGGTATCTTAATGGCAGATTTTAGAAATACCATCTACTAGTTAATTGTAGATAATTTCTATATCTTTCTATAGCATATTTAATCGTGTCAATCGGACGAGTATAATTAGAGTTATGTTTTTCGAAAGGCCGCTGTTTTTAGGGTTATCGTCTTTCGGCGCTATTTTGGTAGACTGTAAAGTAAAAATAGTAAATAGCTTAATTAGAGTTTTTGATCTACATTAAAGTTGTAGATAATTGTCCAATGGTTCTGTAGAATCTGAGAACGCGCATTTTGGTTGAGTAAAACAAAAGTTATGAATTTAGTAAGACTGCTGTTCCGAAGCGGACAGATCGGCTTTCTGGGCTAAATACGGAGGGTTAGATGATTTAATTAGAAGTCTTCGTAATCTAAGAAAAGGTGGATAATTTTATAAAGAATCCAGAATGGGGTGGTTTGTGGTGATCGGACTTTCGAGTCAAAAGTTACGCTCTTTTTAGTAACCGGACAGCAATGGGTAGCTTTTCGATACCGGCGTAACGTGGTATATTTGGGGACGTGTAGGAGCGATGTATATTGATTGTTATTCTTATGATGCTGTAGCTTGTATTGAGATGTGTGTATTTAATGTAGGAGAAGCGTCGTACTTGTTGCCATCTGCTAGCCAAATTGTGCGTCGCAACTAGTACAGGCAAGTGCATGGTAGACAGCGATCAATGATCGATCACTGTTTTCTTTATCTTCTATTACCATTATTGTTGTGCTTTTATTTTGTTTAATTGCAAGCAATGGAATGGTATGGATTTATATTGTTAATGGACATGATGAAAGTTGGATATGATGTTTATGATGGAGTTTGCATGTTTGCATTCATAAGCATCTTTGCATAAGAGAAGGTGATCATGTTTGATCACAACTCCACGGGAGTGGAGGAGGTCCCCGATCCTTTTGGAGGAACGGGCTTGAGAGTGAATGTTGTCGCGAGCATTCACTCATGCTATACCGGTATACGCGAAAGAAGTGCATGTGGACATATAGATTAGATTTGCATTGATACATGAGATAAATGACTGAGAATGTTAATGAAAGTACCTGTGATGATAATGAAGTTATTGAATGCTGTTGATTTATTATTGTCCGTTGTTTATGGATGTGTTTGCTGAGTCGTGGACTCACCCTTGCTCTATTGTTGTCTTTAGGTGATCTTCGAGGACGCCGTAACTGAGAGCGAGTAGGGCACATGGGCAACACATGATCATTTACCTTCATAATCATTTCATTCAGAATTGGATTACACTTGGACATGTTAGAGGTTGAATAAAGTTTAGGACATCATTTGGACTAGACTCTTTGCTTTATTAATTTGGATTCATTGGTTGATGTTACTTTGGATTATTTACCTGGTTATCATTCCCATTGATTATTTATTATCACTTGATCCATAATTATGCATTGCTCTTCTTGTGGTCCATTGACATGATAATCATTGCTTTCTTGCTGTAATTTTTTAGTGTGTCGATAATTATTAGTTTAAAGTGTAGTGTGGTGGCATTCTAGGCTCAGTGTTGGGCTGGGGTGTTACAGTTGGTATCAGAGCGGGCTTTAGGTCCGTGGTGAATAGATTAACAACTTAGACAAACTAAAATTGTTAAAATTTGTTCTAGTTTTAGTAAATCAACTAAAATTTGCTAATGGTTAACTAACCTAAAATTTGACACACTAGTGCACAGTAGGTTAGAGAGAGGTACGAATATAGTTTTACGCTTCCGCTATGTTGTTTATTGATGGATGAGTTTATTTTGAGCTTTGAGCTCATTGTGTATTGTTGATTGTGGTTGATAGCTATGCCGAGGGGTAGAGGGCGTGGTCGTGGTGGCCGCGATCGTGGAGGTCGTGGCAGCGGCGAGGTTCCGTGGAGCCACCTCCTGTGTGCTTGAGTCGATGGTGAGGGGTTGTCTGACCCGCCTCGGTTGGGGCCCAAGATGAGACCCCGCTTTCTTTGAGAGAGTTGGTGGGAGAGATCCGTGCTCTTCGTCAACAAAGCGGATATTTGGTGGGAGGTCGTGTTGTCTTGAGAACCGCCACTCAAGGTCGATCACTTGGGAGGATTTTGTAGATCAGTTCAAGGGAAGTTCTACCCTACTCATTTGTTGAGAAGATGGAGGTTGCCTTGACAACCTTTGCTCGAGGGAAGAGGTCTATTCTTGAGTATGAGGTGAGTTCAACAACTTGGTTCGCTTTGTCCCTTGATGAGCGCGATGATCTTCGAAAGCCAAGAGGTTCCGTCGGGTCTCAACTCGAGTACCGGCATGTGTTGGGAGCTACTCCACTCGTGACTACTGCTCTGTTGTGGAGCAAGCTAGGGGCATGGAGTTGGAGATCACGCTCACAAAGGCAACAAGCCTCTGTGGGTCAAGTTGTTTCGTGGTGACCAAGAGGAGCTCTAGTGAGGAAGTGGAGTGCATTCGACACCGCTTTCAAGAAATTCAAGGAGGACCGCATCCTTCAAGTCTAGCGATCGAGGCCGTTCCTTCTTGGCGCCTCGTCCTTTGCGAGTACTCCAGCTCTTCGTCTGTTCGAGGCGGGGCATGCTTTGCTTTAAGTGCGGTGATGGACACTGCTGCTGAAAGTGCACTTGGACGGGAGATTGCCGTCGGTGGGCGAATGGGTCACAAGGAGCGGTGTGTCGCCGAACCCGCTTAGCGTGATCAAGTGGGAGCTGTGCCATCTTCTTCTTGATGGGTCTGCTCGAGGATCTTTCCAGATGATGATCGCTCCTCCAATGATGCCATTTCCTTGACTTGGGCGCCTCCGGCGGTACTCTTCGGCGGCCGCCAACTTCGCACCGCTTGGGTTGCACGACCGGCTTTACCGCACCGCCACAAAGAGATTGTTGGGGCTCGCCGCCGGCGACGTCTTCTTCGCCATGGCGCCACACGAGTATCGCCATGCCTCATCGCAGAGTGCGCGGGTCGACTGACGTGGTGATGTACTTTGCTTGTGGATTCGTTTGATGCTTTAGTCCTTTTGATTCAGAGCTACCTTTTCGTTTGTGTCGACGGCGTTTGCTAGGAGAGCGAACTTGAGTATGCAAATGGATTTCTCGGTGTTGGTTAGTTCTCCGGGGTATTATTGCTAGCTCTCTTGTTTGTCTCCCGGTGTTCTATTGTCATTGATGGAGAGGAGTTCACGGCGAATTTGATAGTTATACAAATGGAGCCGTTCGACGTTATCTTAGGTTTGGATTGGTTGCACTCTTATCGAGCCGTGATATCTGTTTACAGAGAAACGATCTCGTGCGCACCTCGCCCGGGGAGACGTTGACCTTTCAGGAGTGCGCCTCGCGCTCTCTTTCAATGTTGGTTGGGTATTCCGGGTCGTGCAAAGATGAAAATCGGGTTCTTTAGCTCTTCTTTGAGAAACCGAGCGTGGCCGCAGATTGAGGAGATTCCGGTGGTCGTGATTACCCAGATGTGTTCCCAGCTGAGCTTCCGGGTTTGCCACCTGTGCGGGACGTGGAGTTTCGCATTGATCTTGTTCCGGGTACTCGTCCCATCTCGATGTCTCCATATCGTTTAGCACGTCCGTTTCAGGACGAGTTGAAGAAGCAATTGGATGAATTGTTGGCTAAAGGTTTGATCAGGCGTAGTGTATCGCCGTGGGGAGCTCCTGTTCTGTTCACAGAAAAGAAGGATGGGAGTTGGCGCATGTGTATTGATTATCGTGCGCCTAATGCGGTCACAATCAAGAACAAATATCCATTGCCCCGCATTGAGGATTTGTTTGATCGGTTGAATGGAGCTCAAGTGTTCTCCAAGATTGATCTCCAGTCAGGGTATAATCAAATCCGGGTGCGTGAGCAGGATATAGAGAAGACTGCTTTCTCCACCAGGTATGTGCATTATGAGTATAAAGTGATGTCTTTTGGATTGACTAATGCACCTGCCATTTTTATGGAGACCATGAACAACATGTTGCACGAGTATCTAGATGACTTCGTGGTGGTGTTCATTGATGATATTCTTATCTATTCCAAGACCAATGAGGATCATGAGCGTCATTTGAGGCTGGTTTTAGATACCTTGAGAGAGCACAAGTTCTATGCTAAGTTGAAGAAGTGTGAGTTCGGATTTGAAGTGGGTTTTACGGGTCATGTGATTAACCCTCGTGGTATTGTCATGATCCTAGTAAGGTCTCCACGGTGGTGGATTGGAAGAGGCCGACTAATGTGAAGGAGGTGAGGAGCTTCTTGGGATTGGCTGGTTATTATCGGCGTTTTGTGCAGGATTTCTCTATCATTGCCAAGCCGATGTCTCAGCTTACTCAGAAAGGTGTGAGATTCCAGTGGACTGATGAGTGTGAGCGCGGTTTACGCATTTTGAAGGACAAAGTTGGTGACCTCTCCTATTCTCACTCTTCCCGAGCCGGGAAGCGGTTCACGCCTTTTGAGATCGTCTCGAGTGGGTCTTGGCTGTGTTCTCATGCAAGACGGTAAGGTGATTGCTTATGCGTCGAGGCAGTTAAAGAAGCACGGCGAATTATCCCACTCATGATTTGGAGTTGGTGCGGTTGTCTTTGCTCTCAAGATTTGGAGGCATTATCTATACGGTGAGCCTTGTGATATTTTCACGCATCATAAGAGTCTCAAGTATATCTTCACTCGAAGGATCTGAATTTGAGGCAAAGGAGGTGGTTGGAGTTGATCAAGGACTATGATCTTACTATTCAAGATCATCGAGCAAGGCCAATGTAGTTCTTGATGCTCTTAGTCGCAAGGCGACTCTCGCTACTCTAGATTACCTCATTGCTGATTTTGATCGCATGGGTATATCCTATTGTTATGCGGACACATCGCATGTTGATACGATTGATTCTTGAGTCGGCTATTCCGCATCGTGTCTGGAAGCACAACAGAGTGACCGGTTATTACGGGAGGTTAGGAAGCGTCCGGATGAAGGCAAAGAGGTGATTTTAGCATGGATGATTACGGTACTTTGAGGTTTAAGGGCGTCTTTGCGTCCGCAAAAGGCGAGGTCAAAGATGATATCTTGAGGGAGGCACATCGCACTCCATAATCGCTTCACCCCGTGAGACTAAGATGTATCGAGACCAAATGAAATTTTGGTGGAAAAGAATGAAGGTGGATATTGCTAATTATGTGGCTTCTTGTGGTGTTTGTCGACAAGTGAAAGCCGAGCACAAGCGTCCCCGCAGGTTGTTGCGACCTTTGGAGGTACCCGATGGCCTTGGGATGATATCTCTATGGACTTTGTGGTGGCGTTACCTCGTTCGCGCGAGGAAGGATGCGATTTGGGTAGTGGTGGATCGATTCAGAAGTCTGCAAGACTTCATTCCTATCCGCACGACAAATTCAATGAGTGATCTAGCTCCTATTTATGTGCGTGAGATAGTAAGACGCATGGTGTGCCAAAGACCATCGTTTACGATGTGGGCGCCAAGTTTGTCTCAAGTTACGGGAGAGTCTGCGAGTGCATTGGGCACACACTCCGCCTTAGTCTGATGTTTCACCCATGCATGATGGGCGATCAGAGCGGACTATTCGGACTTTGGAGGACATGTTGCGATCTTGTGTTCTATCTTGGAAGGGTAGTTGGGAAGACCAGCTGCCACTTGCGAGTTTGCTTATAATAATAGTTACCATTCCAAGATTAGAGCGCGCCATTTGAGGTTCTCTATGGCGGAAGTGCGGATCGCCGCTTTGTGGGATGCGGTTGGAGAGAAGCGATTTTGGTCCTGGGTGGATTGAAGACCGTTGAGCGTGTGGCCATGGTGAGGCGTAATTTGTTAGCGGCTCGAGTAGACGAGAAAAGTTATCTTGATTTGAGGCGTGATTTGGAGTTTGCGGTGGGTGACCAGTGCTCTTGAGTGTCTCCCACTAAAGGTATTGTTCGGTTCGGTACGGAGGAAGCTTAGCCCGAGGTGCGTTGGACCGTTCTCGATTATTGCAAGAATTGGGAAGTTAGCCTACCGCTGGACCTTCCCGAGTCCATGCGTGGAGTTCATAATGTGTTTCACGTCTCGATCTTGAGAAAGTTTTGAGAGATCGAGCATAAGATTTCATTAGAGCGTGACTATTGAGCAAGACCTCACGGTTGAGTCGCGTCCGTGGCGCGTCGGAGAGGTCGGAGCGAGTCTTGAGGCACAAGACGTTGGTATCGTCAAGGTCTTTGTGGGCGATCACCGAGAGAGAGGCGACTTGGGAGTTGGAGTCTCGCATGCGCGAGCAATACCCGAGTTGTTCACGTCGCACGTGTTGTTTTATTGTTTAATTTCAGCGAAGTGGTTTTTATTTGAGTAGAGCGCGATTAGAATTCGGGTCGAATTCGTTAAGGGGTAGAATGTAATACTCAAAAATAAATAAATATTAATAATCGCGTCTTAAGGGCCTGAGAGTAATTAGTTAAATAGTATCAATAAATAATTAATTAAAAACGCGTCTTTAGGGCTCGTGCGTAATTAAATAAAAGGATTTGTGAAAATAGAATATTTTTCGAATTTTTTAGAGTTATATAAATAGTTTTGGGCTTTCTAGAAACCCTAGTCTCTTCCTTTCTTTTTGTTCAATCCGCCGCCTCAAAGAAATCTTCACCTTAGGCTTGCTTGTTGCCGTTTTTTTCTTTCCTGTCTTTGCCTTTCTTTGCACTGCCATTCTTTATCTTTGTGGATCAAGGCTTAGCGTGGCTTGCATTGCGTTGGTATTTGCTTCTTGCATTGCCGCCTAAATCTGCTTCTTCTTGCATTGCCGTCCAAATCTGCTGTGCTTCGGCGGCTCTGTATTGGATCGACCGGCTTTCTTGGCCGAGCCGGCGAACAACGCTTGCTCTTATTTAAGTTCTTCTTCTTCTTCTTTGAAAGCCACTCCTGCGTAAGGCTACTGCTTCTTCTTTGAGCCGCCCATTCTTCGTCTTGTTGGAAGCCGTGTCTTCTTCTTTGGAGCCGCCTCGATCTAGCGGTGCCGCGTGAAGCCGCCGAAGCCGCGATGCTGTCGCCCGGAGTTCTTCTTGATCTTCTTTGTTTTTCCGGCTGGCCGCGTGGACGTCGCCGAGTCCGAGAACTGCTGCCGCACGTCATCCGTTCCTTGCTTGACCGACGTATTTTGGTTGGTAATTCTTTTACCGATTTCTTGTGCTGTTAATTAGAGATTATAATTGGGATTAGTTAGAGAGGTCGATTAATAGATCCGTTAGCCTGCTGTTCGGTTGTACGATTTATTCGGGTATCTTAATGGCAGATTTTAGAAATACCATCTACTAGTTAATTGTAGATAATTTCGATATCTTTCTATAGCATATTTAATCGTGTCAATCGGACGAGTATAATTAGAGTTATGTTTTTCGAAAGGCCGCTGTTTTTAGGGTTATCGTCTTTCGGCGCTATTTTGGTAGACTGTAAAGTAAAAATAGTAAATAGCTTAATTAGAGTTTTTGATCTACATGAAAGTTGTAGATAATTGTCCAATGGTTCTGTAGAATCTGAGAACGCGCATTTTGGTTGAGTAAAACAAAAGTTATGAATTTAGTAAGACTGCTGTTCCGAAGCGGACAGATCGGCTTTCTGGGCTAAATACGGAGGGTTAGATGATTTAATTAGAAGTCTTCGTAATCTAAGAAAAGGTGGATAATTTTATAAAGAATCCAGAATGGGGTGGTTTGTGGTGATCGGACTTTCGAGTCAAAAGTTACGCTCTTTTTAGTAACCGGACAGCAATGGGTAGCTTTTCGATACCGGCGTAACGTGGTATATTTGGGGACGTGTAGGAGCGATGTATATTGATTGTTATTCTTATGATGCTGTAGCTTGTATTGAGATGTGTGTATTTAATGTAGGAGAAGCGTCGTACTTGTTGCCATCTGCTAGCCAAATTGTGCGTCGCAACTAGTACGAGCAAGTGCATGGTGAGACAATGATCAATGATCGATCAACGCTTTATCTTCTATTACCATTATTGTTGTGCTTTTATTTTGTTTAATTGCAAGCAATGGAATGGTATGGATTTATATTGTTAATGGACATGATGAAAGTTGGATATGATGTTTATGATGGAGTTTGCATGTTTGCATTCATAAGCATCTTTGCATAAGAGAAGGTGATCATGTTTGATCACAACTCCACGGGAGTGGAGGAGGTCCCCGATCCTTTTGGAGGAACGGGCTTGAGAGTGAATGTTGTCGCGAGCATTCACTCATGCTATACCGGTATACGCGAAAGAAGTGCATGTGGACATATAGATTAGATTTGCATTGATACATGAGATAAATGACTGAGAATGTTAATGAAAGTACCTGTGATGATAATGAAGTTATTGAATGCTGTTGATTTATTATTGTCCGTTGTTTATGGATGTGTTTGCTGAGTCGTGGACTCACCCTTGCTCTATTGTTGTCTTTAGGTGATCTTGAGGACGCCGTGTGGCGAGAGCGAGTAGGGCACATGGGCAACACATGATCATTTACCTTCATAATCATTTCATTCAGAATTGGATTACACTTGGACATGTTAGAGGTTGAATAAAGTTTAGGACATCATTTGGACTAGACTCTTTGCTTTATTAATTTGGATTCATTGGTTGATGTTACTTTGGATTATTTACCTGGTTATCATTCCCATTGATTATTTATTATCACTTGATCCATAATTATGCATTGCTCTTCTTGTGGTCCATTGACATGATAATCATTGCTTTCTTGCTGTAATTTTTTAGTGTGTCGATAATTATTAGTTTAAAGTGTAGTGTGGTGGCATTCTAGGCTCAGTGTTGGGCTGGGGTGTTACACAATGCTTAGACAAGTTAAAGTAGGATTCATAACAGCGAGTATGAGGTCGTGTTGGGTCCCAGGATCAGCGACCAACACTGTAACACCCTGGATATTCTAAAGCCAAGATGTCACACAAATCTAACAAAGATACTAATAGTACACAACACTACCAGGTTAATCAGGCTCAATCATCAATATCCCATAAGGAACGACGATAAACGATTAACAGATTCATGGGAAGGAATGGAAAACAATCATAAAACGACGTACAGTAAGCATTACCAAACTTGGATTATTACCATCTGAAAATTTATCAAATAGTTGACATGACTGAAATATAACATTAGTTATTATGGTTTGATAAAGGTGATGTGCAGCGTGCTGGACTACCCCACAAAAGGTCTTACCTTCTTCCTCATTTACCTAAATAAAACATACAAAGCAAAGATGAGCCAAAGACTCAGTAAGTACATTTAACGAATAACCGAAACATCAAGAGAACAAGGTAATCACAATCCACTTGTAAACACTTCTCTGAACATTTATGGAAATGCATGGAATGGAATAATGCAATGAAGGAATGGACTGCTCACAACTTATACCAGTATAGTGAGTGACACACCCGTCGGTGTTCACTTAAGCCCGTACTTAACAAAGTCCGAGGACCCAAATGCCGTATGAAGAACGTTTCATACGGGTGTCCGAAACTGCCCACATTAAAATGGTGGGTCTTACATACCCACATTGAAATGGTGGGTATAATGTGCCCATACTGGAATTGATAGGACTTACAAAATTTCACTCCCGTGGAAGGAAATAGAACAACATGAATGGAATGAATCAATGAATATGAATGCCATTAACTGAAATCACATGATGTATCCATTCGAAACGAAATAAATATCATGGACGAATATCAAGAACATTCATTATCTTCTCTCACAAGAATTATCACTTGAACCAGAATCGACATCATGGATGAATAACAAGGACATTCACAAACGTATCACATCATCAAGCAACAGTCGAAATCAACACATTTTGACATAAGGTACTTGCATGTAATGGAATATGGATGTTGCTTAACACTTTCGATTGAAAACATGGATCTTGGAAACAATAGAAAGAACACAACCACAAATCATTCATCAAGGTGAATGATTGCAATGTACTTGCCTTCCATGCTGCGACGTACTAGGAAGCAACAAAGGTGTCCTTCCACCCACCACCTCACCGCCTACACAAGTATTTACACGGGATAAGGATAACAAAGTATGACGTATCTACACGTGCTCTACCGTACCCTCTAACCATCCCACACAACCATGGGTTCAATTTGACAACTCCACCCAAAAGGCCGGATTACTACTCTACTGGAAGTTGTACGATAAAATTCACAATTAAATATCTGTAACTCCTAAAGACCTGAAACCAGTGCTCAGATAATCCTAATGAACCAGGCTATGAAACTTCAGTTGGCGGAATCCTCTGATTCGGCCAAAACAGAGGACTAAACTGCCCAAGAAGACACCGCGAAACACATTGATTCGAGCGATCGTAAAGAAAAGCTGTAACTTTCAGTCTCACGATCCTATGGAGATGATATTTATCAATCTGGGATCATGGCAAAATTATCTTCAAAAACCTATTTGGATGGTCGCCTGGATCTGGCTCTAACTAGAACAAAGCGAGGAGCAACCGACAGTCTCCAAAATCTCGACAGACAGTAGTAGTGCGGTTAAAATTCATAACTCCTAAACCACAAGGTGGAATCTCGTGATCTCGGTGCCAAAAGAAAGCTAACGAAACCAGAAACAAAACTCTAGGGGACAAAAACCCAAGATTCGGCTTCCAAGGACCCGAAACTGGCCACGCAACCTACTGGACAAATCTGATCTAAAACCTGACGCAAAACGATCCAACTAATCGAATCAAATTCTCATCTCTTATGAAGCAAACAGCAAGAGGAGGCCATTGTTACCCTTTTAGCACTTCAAGAACGACGTGGATTGACCTCCCGAAGAACTTCCCTCTCCTCCCTTCAATGGCCGGCCAAGGCGAGGAAGACGAACGGTCAGCGGTGACAGCAGGAGAGATCGGCCGGGAAAACCTTGGGTAGCGCCGGGATCGCGGAGGCCAAGCACCAATGGGGAGGGCGCCAAGGGGCGGGAGATCTTGGATTGGGGCTAGGGGTGGCGGCTCAAGGGGAGGAAATGAGGGAGGGAGAGGGCAAGGGGGTGGCCGGCTAGGGTTGGAGGGAGAGGTGGGGCGGCAAGGGCTTGGGTCCAAGGGGCACCTTCCCCCTCTTGGCCCACCTATGGCCGGCCATTAGGTGGCCCTAGCCTGGGTCGGAGGCCCAGGTTCCAAAATTCCCCTGAAAACCCTGAATTTTTTTATTAATTCTCTCTCCCGATTAATAAACTCTCAAAATCGATACACGGAGTATTACAAACACACTCACACTCTCATTCAACGTTGATCACATCCATACAACATCGTACATTAACAATCCAAAAGACATACAACATAATAGTTAAGTCTACAACTATTACATAACGGCCGACCGGCCAAATTCAAATAAGAGTGATAAATAACAGCGGAAGCAAGATAAATAAACCAAAAGGTTCAGCAAGGTATGCCCATAACCCAAGGCAACCGACTGGGGGTTAAATGATAGCACTACTCGTCAGTGTCGCCTAAATCGGCACTGACGTGCTCATCGGGCTCGATATCGTTCTCACCTGAAAAGGCCAGCAAACATCTGGCTGAGTACAAGTGTACTGGCAATTCTTACATAAAGAAAAATAGTTATGCATATTGGGCAATCAAGGGATAGCATTAGTGGTTCTAGTTTTGCATAAAACGCAACATCTTACATTCCTAGACCATCTAGTTTTCAAAAGCCAAGTTATAAATCATTTATTCAAAAGAGGGTTTCACAAGGCATATGTAATAATATGGATCAATCAATATCAAGGTGGCTGCCCATTTTGATAAACTAAAGCACACGAACATCCCATTCGTGCCGTAGCCAATTGTAACCATGTCAACTTTTAATTTTCAAGTCTAACGATGAAGCATACTTAAACCAAGTATTGTCCATAACCGTGGACACGGCTATTCGAATAGATTATCTCTGCAGAGTTGTACTACTTTACCCACATGACTCGACTAGCTCGTAAGCCTCCAGATGCCTCAAAAAATAGCACACTTCCTTAGGTATGCCGGCCAGAGAGAATCGAGATACAATCATTTTTAGCAAGAAAATCCTATTGAGATAGACCACCCATGTGAGAATGAATCCCGTCTTAGACATAAACATATAGCAAATGCTAAGCGGGCACACATGTTGTGCCGGAGGGGAGCCAGTGTGAGGTAGTTAGTATGTTGCATCCCATAACATAGGTAATCATGCTCATTAAACACAGTATATATCATACTGGGTTTCTAAGGAACACATGATTTTCCCGGTCGCAATGTCCTCACACCACCTGCGGTCCAAACCAATAAAACATTCCCCTTACTTAACTGTACGGTACCCATATCCCGCATGTGATAGTATGCTCGTTACTTGGAGTGCATGGCTCGGTCCTTAATGGTCCAGACAAGACAACCACAAACCCGGGTCTCGTGCATAACAGCACCCACACTACAACCACTTGTCCGGACCCAAAAACCTTTTTAAAATAACCAAAATTTAACTCGACAACCAGAAGTAACAATCTGGACAAAAATTAATAAAAGAATAAGAATTGTTATGTGTTTTCCATAATTGACGAGCTAGTCCCGTCAATTGATCTACTACGTTATCTAGACCCGTAATGGCTAAGCATTCAACACACAACAATCTCATCATCACAAGCATCTACCTTAAGCATATGTATACGGTAAATATCAAGGATAACTAGCAACTATAGGATATAACTAATCTACTCACAACATAAAGATATACCAAAAATAGCATGCAGGCAATATCATTGCATTTCAAACACTAGTGTGATAAAACTGGGATTAATATGATGCAAAAGAAAGTTCAAATGATGCTTGCCTTGCTGGGAGTTCACTTGCTCACTCTCGGTTACGTAGTCGTTCATTTGCGACAACTCGGACTCTATAGAAATAGCGATATCGAATGAACACCGAGAAAAGCCAAAAATTCAAATTTCTCATAAATGAATGAAATTTTTACAGTAGATATATTATTATTTTATATGAATTTCTATGAAATAATTATATCATTTGGATTTTGTATGTGAAAGTTATAGCAGTTTGAAAATTATTTTTTGGAAAAATGATAAAAAATAGGCTTCGGTTACTATTCATCCAAAATCCTATTTTTAGCATAAATTTGTAGAATAGTGGTGAATAAGATGATTACATATCTGAATAGGTAATAAAATTATAAGACCAAAATAACTTGGTTCAAATCATTTAGAGTTCATATGAATTAGTTATGAATTTTCAAAGTTAAAAGCATTTTGTAGTGTAAAAGTAATTCTTTTTCTGAAATTTCTACCACGTAAAAATAGTTTCTAAACTCAATCTAACCTCTCCTCTGTCATAATCAAAGTAGTCCATCCAACCACACAATGCCCGGATTAATGATCTTCCAACTATACAACCTGTTCAATAATTGTACAAAATCCACCGACTTGTGGGCATAAGACCATGCCTAAATCTATCAATCATTCTCCGATAAATTATTTCAGCTAATACTAACTATCTAGCTCCTCTAGTCTCACCTCGGCAATTCATATTCGTATACACCCAAAATTTTCCACCGACCGAGGATTGATAGACTAACCGACACCTAATGAGTTTTAAAATTTAAATGCACATCCAATACTTAATAGCTCACAAATCGATCAACTCATATTCATACCACCGAACTTAGTCTTGAATGACCACTACCAATCCAATCATATATGTGTCACTACGATCAACTAATAATCCTTTATCTACTAATCCAATTGAGGGTACAAATCTACCAACTCAGCACATAGGACTTAACTACTACATACACGACAATTCAATTATTTATCCGCAATCAAATAATCCATTCTACCATCTCCCAATTCTAGCATACATGACTCACGTAGCTATTACTTCGAACAGCCGATCAATTTGCTCATGCTCAATTAAATCATCCGATTCAATTAATCCAACAATGTACATTGTGGATATCATGGGGATATGCTCCAGATCTTAGGATGATGTGACAATTGGCAATGGCGTTAACGGTTTGTCGTTTCACGGTTTTCGACAAAGTTTGAGATCTGCTTGGGCATTACGGGCGAGGCGGTCCGACCGCCATAGCATGGCGGTCCGACCGGTCCCAAATCGGTCGGACCGGTCATGTGCGGCGGTCAGACCGACCGTGACCAAAATGGTCAGAATGGGCTGGGCCAAAAATAGGTGTTGTAGACAAGTGAGGGGATCCTAATACACTTGGTCTCATAATTTTTAGAGTTCCCAAGCAAAAGTTCTATTGGTTTAAAGTTTCCAGAGGTTTTGGATTTTCAGGTTGAAAATTGGCTAAGTCACTCTGGCGATCTGGCCGCCTTGTGGTGGCGATCGAGCCGGCCGGTTACGGTCGACCGCCCCGAGGGGCGGCGATCGACCGGTTCGACTTGTTCATCGGCCAACCGTGGCGATGATGTTTTGTTAGGTCAAAGTCATGGGTTTGATGCATATGTGTTGCATGATGCATGTTTTGACTAACGTGGGTCAAGTTGTGAAGAACTTGTTCCGGATTCGATTTGCTTGTTTATTGTTGTGCGAGTTGCTTGGTGGTCAACGACGGTCAGCGGCGAGGATGATCGGGACTAGGCTTGGAGAGCTGAGGTCGAGCGATCGGCGATGCGGGTGAGTCAATGAACTCAAGTGTGGTGCGAGAATAGACAAGGATGACCGAGCAGGCGATTCGGTCGGCCGGTTGGATCAAGCGGCGCGAGGGTCGGTGCAAGTGCCATGGTGGTCTGGTGGGAGCGGATGGGAGAGACTTGCCGACATGTTGAGAGCCGTTGATCAAACTACGTGGCGAAGCATGGGAGGTGCTTCACAAAGATGGGACTCGGTCTTTGCAAAAGATCGAGAAGGGTATTTTGGTAATTATACCAAATACCGCCTTGGTGACTTTGACGACTCATGGCGCAAGATGGCGTGGAGAAGCGGAGTAGGTCAAGAGGAGATGAAGGCGGCGCCGAGAGGCGTGCGTGTGTGACCCGTTTGTTTTGGGCCTTAGCGGAGCCCATTAGGGTGACTCTTCTAGAAGGTTTAAGTCTCCACTATAAATAGAGGAGGGAGGTGGCTGCACCCCTTCAACCCTTTCATGCTTGAAACCCTAGTTTTGGCTTAGGTGCTTAGGGAAGGTTTAGTGGAGGTTAGGGTTCTAGAGAGAGAGAGATGTTTTGATCTTGTGTCCATGCGTATCCGTATGAGTGGCTGTAATCGATACATTATCAAATCAATCCAAAGAAGAGTTCTCTCTAAGATGAGTTCATTTGCCTTCTTTCTCTCTATTTGGTGATTTTGAGTCTTTCTTTGATTCGCATGTTTTTGGTTGATTTCTTTATATGATCTAGCTTGCTGTGACATGTGGGAACACATCTAAGATCATCTTGATCATCAATCACCCACGAGCAAGTTTTTGGATCTAGTTTTCGTTTTGACTCGGTTTTGAACCATCCATCTCTCAAACTGAAAAAGGTCATAACTTTTCCATGGATCTTCATGATCTTGATTGGAATAGGTTCTGACATCCTAGAGAAGGTGTGTACCAAGTTCCATCAAGTTTGGAGTTGTAGATCAAAAGTTACATCTATTTGCAACCGTTTTTGGTGATTTCACTTTGTTCATCGGTTTGGAGGTCGGACCGCCCCTCTGAGTCGGACCGCCCATAGGACCGGTCGGACCGCCCTTGAATAGAGTCGACCGCCCCACACTTAGGAAATTAAGTTTGGTTGTTTTTGGTTGTTTTGCTTGGGGTTTTGATTGGATTCAATCCTAGTCTTCCATTTGTCTTGGTATATCGATCTTCATAGCTTCTATAGCTATTGGAGTGAAATTTGTGTTGAATCTAATCGTGGTTGAAAAAGTGGCGTGCTCCTATTCACCCCCTCTAGTCGCCTTTTCGGTCCAACAAGTGGTATCGAGCCGGTTAGTTCAATCTTGATCTTAGCAGTCCTTTGAACTTGGCGATGGATAAGTACTCGACAAAGCGCATGTCTTCAATGGGCTCGACTATGCCTATTGGAAGAATCGCATGCGAGTCTTCCTTGAGCGAAGGACAAGCTATATGGGAGGTTGTTCGAGCTCATTCGTTTACTGAGATTGCCACGCAAGCTTGGCAATACTTTTGGCTAACAACAACAAGGCAAAGAATCTCCTATATCTTTGGGCTTGGTAGACAAGAGTATGGCGAGTTCGCAATCTTACGACCGCACATGAAATTTGGCACACCTCGAAACTTACCATGAGGATCGTCCCAGATTAAACAAGTGCGCCAGACGGTCTATAGCGAGTACAACAAATTCGAGATCGTCTGGCGAGAGCATCGATGGCGTTTTACTCGCTTCAACAAGGTTGTCAATCGGATGAAAGTCATTGACATTGAGTATTCTCAATCGAGAATGCCACTCACCTCTTGGCCGCAATCAACACCAAGGAGTGGGAGATGAAGGCTCTTGCCATAGAGGAGAGCGTCGATCTCTCTCTCTCACCTTGGAGCTGCTTTATAGTAAGCTCAAGACTCATGAGATCAAGAGAGGTAGTCTTCCTAAGAAGGATAGCATGGCTTTGGTAGTGATCCTCTTTCAAGAGCTTCGATGGTTTTTCCGAGTCCTCTTGGGTTTTTCTCTTGCTGTTTATCCACAATTCGTGAAGAGGATTTTGAGAGTCTTCTGAGCCCGAGCTAGCCCTCATAGTCAAGAAAGTCACACGGGCTTACAACAATGTGAGAAACAAAAGAGAGGTGGCCTGTGACTTGCTACGAGTGTGGTGAGCTTTACCATATTGGGCTAATCGCCCCCAAGTGAAGGGTAAGGGTAACCATAAGGAGGAAAAGCCGACTTGGAAGAAGCCTCAAGGGAACAAATCAAGGTTTGATCTTTGCCAAGGTGATGAAGGTGCTCACCGGGTCCTTGCCGCTTTGGAGATCAATCCTTGAGCGATGTGGACTCTGGGGCGAGGAGGACAAGGAGGAGGAGGAGCCACCTCAAGACAAGAAAGGGAAGGCCAAGGACTTCACCGCATGTGCTTCATGGTGACTCGTCGGCGTCGATGATGATGATGAGGTATCCCTATCTTATGATGTCCTTTACGCTAGATGCGAGAACATGTATGAGCAATTGCTTAGTCGGGATAAGGCTTTAAAGTTCATCATGGTTAAGAACAAGGATCTAGAGTCACAAGTTGAAAATTTGACATTGGAACTTGTGAATGCTAAGAGTCTAGGCGTTGATGAATGTTCATCTTGCCATGCTTTGCACTCAAAGCTGCCTAAGCGCAATCTGCTCTTAATCTTGCTTTGCATCAACTTGAAAATGCTAGGCCCGAGCTAGTTGAGGTCAAATCTGCTCCATGTCTTAAATGCTTAGAGTCTAGCAAGTTGGATGTTTACGAACGATGAGAGTCTCACTCTTGCTCGTTGCTTAGAACATGAGCGTGAAATTAAAGACATTTTAAAAGCGACTAGAGAGAAATATGCCAAGCTTAGGGCGGTATTAATTACGCTAATTGTACTTTATGTCCTGCTCTTAAGCTTGAAATTGCTAATTATAAGGAGAGGCTTGCAAAGGTTAATAAACCTAAAATTTGTCAATCATGTGTTGATCTTAGGAAAGATAATGTTTATCTAGAGAACACCTTGCAAAAATTTTCTAGTGGAGAAAACAATTAAACATGATTCTTGACAAGTCTAGAACTCCTTCTAAGAAGCAAGGCTTAGGATACAACTCTGCTTGAACAAATCCAAGACTAAGGTCATTCGGTCTTGGAAAATGGCTAGTTGAATTCAAAACCCAACTGCGAAAATTGCTTTCAAACTGCAGTTCTGTCCAACCTTCTTTTGAGTCAAAGGTGCTTCTCCCAGTGGTACAAAATACCATTGCACCTATTAAGAGAAGAGTGGACATTTAGTTGAGTTCTGTTGGCGTAGGTTGAAAAATGCTAATCATGCTAGAACTTTATTTCATCAACCTAGAGCTTGTGTGAAACATGGTCATGAAAAGAAGAAGAAACCCGGTCTAGGATATACTACACATGCTTATCATCATCATGTTCCTAGGCAGAATGCATTTCATGTGTTTGTAACCATTGCTCATGATAGGACTTCAACTAGGATCAAGGACACTCATTACGCTTTGCATACTACTCGCAGACATGTGTCTCGATCTTTGGGTTCCCAAGTCTATTTTAACTAACTTGATGTTGAGACACATCGATCTTTGTGCCTTGATTTTCGGGATCGTCGCGGAAGGAGGAAGAACACGTGGCTCGTCGACTCACTGCTTCACGCCACATGACCGGAGACTCTAGATGGTTCACTTCCTTCACGCGGGCGACGGGTGATGACTTCATCACCTTCGGAGATGATTCACAAGGGCGGATCGAAGGAACTGGATCGATCAGGGTGAACGACAGGTTCATTCTCAAGGATGTCGCTCTTGTGTCCAAGCTAAGGTACAATCTCCTTTCTGTCTCACAGCTTCTCGATGATGGCTATGAGACTAGATTTAAGAAGAACGCTTGTCGGGTGCTTGATTCTTTTGGTGAGCTTATTTTTGGAATTTCTAGAGTTGGTAGAATATTTGGAGCTGATTTTTCTGAATCTCTTGCCGGATCTCTCAAATGTTTAGTTGCATCTTCTTCTGATATCTGGCTTTGGCACCGCGCTTGGGGCACATTGGTTTTGATCATCGACACGAGTTAGCGACCTTGATCTCATGAGAGGTTTGCCTAAACTCAAAGTCGTCAAAGATCTTGTATGTGCTCCTGTAGGCATGGCAAGCAAGTTGCCGCCTCACACCTTCATTGATTATGGTCATGGTAGACGGACCGGACGGTTGCTTCATATGGATCTTGTTGGTCTGCTAGGGTTCGGTCAGTCGGTGGCAATTGGTACATTCTTGTCATAGTCGATGATTTTTTGAGATATTCTTGGGTGTTCTTTCTTGCTTCGAAGGATGAGGTCTTTGATCATTATCATGATCTTGTTCTTCGTTTGGCTTCGAACTTCACGGTGCCTTGAGAGCAATCCGCGATGACAATGGCACGGAGTTCAAGAATGCCTCTTTGCCTCTTTTGTCTTGAGCGGTATTGAGCATCGCCTCTTCTCCACACGTCCCTCAACAAAATAGCGTTGTGGAAAGGAAGAACAGGACCTTAGTCTCGATGGCTAGGGCGATGTTAGATGAGTATAGCACAGGGAGGTTTTGGGCGAAGCTATTGCTCTGACTTGCCATATTTCAAATCGTGTCTTTACGAGACCGTCTTTGGGCAAGACTTCTTATGAGCTTCGTTTTGGCGAGAAAACCCTCGGTTTAGCACTTTCGAGTCTTTGGATCGAAGTGTTTTATTCTCAAGGCAGGAACCTAGATAAATTTGAATCAAGAACTTGTGATGGTTTATTTCTAGGTTATCCTGCTCATTCGAGGTTTTCGGGTTTTAATGTTGAAACTAACATTGTCCAGAGACATGCAATGTCACTTTTGATGAGACTAGCCTGCAGCTAGATCCGATGTTTGGTGACTTACGGTGTGAGAGAGCATATTTGTTGAGGAAGATGAGGATGAAATTGATGATGCTCCTCCACTTGTCGCTAATGCTCGATTCGGCTCGAACACACTCTGATCGCTTCACCTCCAATTGAGGCTCTGCTGCATCTTCTTCATCGGCGATACTGCGGAGGTTGAGGAGATACTATCTCCCCGGCGCTCCTTTGCACATCGAGCGGCACCCTTCGGATCGGATGATTGGTAGTCTCCATGGCGAGTCACTCGCTCCGTATCATGATCAGAGTCTTTTCTCTCACTCTGCATTTGTAGCGTCTTTTGAACCCAAAGATATATCACATGCTTTATCGATGCTAGTTGGGTCAATGCCATGCATGAGGAGTTAGAAAACTTTGAAAGAAATAAAGTCTGGAACCTTGTAGAACCTCCTAGTGGTCATAATGTAATTGGTACCGTTGGGTGTTTAAAAATAAACAAAATGAGGATGGTTACGTGGTTAGAAACAAGGCTAGGTTGGTAGCTCGGGGTTTTAGTCGGGTTGAGGGTTAGATTTTGATGAGACCTTCGCTCCTGTTGCTAGATTAGAAGCCATTCGCATCTTGCTTGCATTATTTGCATCTAAAGGTTTTAGGTTGCATCAAATGGATGTTAAGAGTGCTTTTACGAATAGTTTTATAGAGGAGGAAGTGTATGTTAGGCAACCCCACGGCTTTGAGGATCCCAAGCACCACGATCGTGTCTTTAAGCTATCCAAAGCCTTGTATGGTCTTAAGCAAGCCCCTAGAGCACAGTATGATAGACTTAAGACCTTTACGCTTAAGAATGATTTTAAAATGGGAAAAGTTGAAAAGACTCTATTCATTCTTAGGCATGGTAATGACTTCACCTTGTTGATTCGTTGATGATATTATCTTTGGTGGTTCCTCTCATGCTCTTGTTTCAGCTTTTACGAGACCATGTCCGAGAATTTGAGATGAGTATGATGGGCGAGCTCAACTACTTTACGGGTGCAAATCAAGCAATGCAAGGAAGGATCTTCATCCATCAAGCGAAGTACACCAAGGATCTTCTCAAGCGTTTTGATATGGGTGGCGCAAGGCGATCGCCACTCCATGGCGACTTCGATCTTTGGATCGGATGAGGAAGGGAAGCCGTGGATCAGCGAGTACCGCGACATGATCGGCTCCCTCCTGTACTGACGGCCTCAAGACCGACATCCACTTCGCGATGCGCCTCTGCGAGGTTTGAGCGTCACCGAGGACTTCACATCGCCAAGCCGTTAAGCGCATCTTGGTATTTACATTCTACTCTCGAATATGGTATTTGGTATTCTTGATCTTCTTCGCTGTCCATTCGGGGGTTTTCTGATTCTAATTTTGCGGGCTGTAGGCTAGATAGGAAGAGCACTTCTGGTACATGTCATTTCTTAGGCACGTCTCTTGTCTCTTGGTCTTCTAGGAAGCGGTCTTACATTGCACAATCCATCTTGAAGGTGAATATGTAGGCTAACGCTAGTTCTTTGTAGTCGATTTTGTGGATGGTGTCCACTCTAAGGACTTTGGGTTAAATTTTGCTAGTGTTCCTCTTTTACGTGATAACACTTCGCTATTAACATTGCTAAGAACCCTGTGCAACACTCTAGGACCAAGCACATAGACATTCGCTATCACTTCCTTAGAGACCATGTCGAGAAGGGTGATATTGTCTTTGCATTTTGTGGAGTCAGAGGCTCAATTGGTGATATCCTCACCAAACCTTTAGACCCAACTAGGTTTGCCACCTTGAGAAGCGAGTTAGGGGTAATTTATCCCTATGGGTTGGTTTGAGGGGGAGTTCGATCTTTTCTGATCTTACCTTGTTCTTTTAATCTCTTATTGTTCTTTTTCTAAACTTTTTGATCTTTCTGAACTTTTTAGGTTGTTAGGCTTTTTATTGCATCTCATTGTATCATATTGCATTCATATGAAAAATACAACAAGTGGTATGAAAAATTCAAAAAGATGCATTGTAATATAAGATCTTCTGCTTATCTTTTAAAATTGATGAAGCTTTGCCTATTACCCTTTGGAGCTTTAGTATTTCAATTCTTGCTCAATGCCATGTCTAGTTCTTTGACTTGCTAAAATTATCAGGCTTTTACATATGTAGCTAAGTCTTTGCTATATGAGCTAGAACTTTAAAACAACTCGAACTAAAAATTTCAATTTGTGGATGTTTTAGCGAGTTCGCAATTAGTGCTCCTTTTGTGACATTGGCCTGTCGTAATTGCTTTGTGAGCTCTTGAATCTAAAATTGACCATTACTTGAGTTTTTGTGTTCTTGAGATTCTAAAGCGCTCTTGTAAAAAAATGAAAAATCAAGATTGTCTTATGCTTAAAATGTGCCAAACTATTCTTACGAGGCCTTGTCAAATGACATGAACTTGGAGATAGTTTGATGATCCGAACGATCTCATGGGGATTGTTTGTCGAAATGACATGAACCTCAAGATTTGTCGCCCGGTAGAAGCTTAGAAAGAGTTTGTGGATGGCTCCTAGTCCAGGATCTTCTTTACTAAGATATACCTTTAATCAACTTCAGTCGAAGCTTAGGATGAGTTTGTGGATGGCTCCTAGTCCGGGATCTTGTCACTAAGTTAGATCATTAGTCAACTTCAATATTCATTGCATATGAGAAAGCTGTTGACAAATGAGCTTTTAAAAATCTTGAGCAAAATGATTCAATACGAGGACTGATTGACTCTTAATGTGGTCTTTGTTAGATTTTTGATCTTACTTTGACATTTTGACATGGCCAATTTCATTTTAGGATCCTGTTGATGAACTTCTTTGAATTTGAAGCTTTGCTTAAATTGATTAAATCCATTGCTTTACTTTTGAGCCTTTATGCTTAGCTTTGTTATATATGTCTTACCATGATCTTGCTAGCACTATCAGGCTTGATATGTTGTTTGTGCAATATTAGAAATTCTGACTTGCTCTTTTGGGTAATCTTCAAAGCTTCTTGTAATCAAAAATTGAAAAATACAAAAATGAAGCCACTCCATTGCATTTCATGCATACTTCTTTTTGCTTCTTTCTTCATTCTGCAAATTGCTATCTCTGGATGAGAGGAAGGCGTGATTCCTTGATGACTCCATTGTCAAAGGGGGAGAAGATATTTTCAATGTTGGGGAAGTTTATACAAAGGGGTGAAAGTTGGAGAATTTGAAATTTTTGAAATCAGGGATCATAGTGAGGGGAGTTTTGAATTGCATTCTTATTGCCTTATTGACTCTTGAACTTGAATTGCATTTATTACACCTCACAATGATCAAAGGTCAATTGAACAATTGTTCTTTCATATGGACCTTAAGTGAGATTTTGACTTTTAAAATCAAAGTTTTTATGCTTTCTTTTGCCTTATCTCACTTGTCTATGCTATTACGATGCCGACTTGGTCATTTCCATTGCTTTCTCTTGCTTATGGACCAAGTTGTGCCTTTGTCTGCAGCGAGTATTTTACTTTTCAAACCTTCAAATTACATTTTACGGATTATTGCCAATGTGTTCATCAAGGGAGATTGTGGATATCATGGGGATATGCTCGGATCTTAGGATGATGTGACAATTGGCAATGGCGTTAACGGTTTGTCGTTTCACGGGTTTTCGACAAAGTTTGGATCTGTTCGGGCATTACGGGCGATAGGCGGTCCGACCGCCATAGCATGGCGGTCCGGCCGGTCCCAAATCGATCGGACCGGTCATGTCTGTGATCGACCGCCGTGTGACAAATGGTCGAGAATGGGTTTGGGCCAAAAATAGGTGTTGTAGACAAGTGAGGATCCTAATACACTTGGTCTCATAATTTTGGAGTTCTAAGCAAAAGTTCTATTGGTTTAAAGTTTCCAGTAGGTTTGGATTTTGGGGTTGAAAATTGGCTAAGTCCTGGTGATCGGCCCGCCTTGTGGTGGCCAGTCGGGCCGTGCGGTGGTGATCGAGCCGCCCACGAGGCGATCGACCGGTTCGACTTGTTCATCGGCCAACCGTGGCGATGATGTTTTGTTAGGTCAATGTCATGGGTTTGATGCATATGTGTTGCATGATGCATGTTTTGACTAACGTGGGTCAAGTTGTGAAGAACTTGTTCCGTATTTGATTTGCTTGTTTATTGTTGTGCGGTTGCTTGGTGGTCAGCGACGGTCAGCGCGAGGATGATCGGGACTAGGCTTGGAGGCGAGGTTGAGCGATCGGCGATGCGGGTGAGTCAATGAACTCAAGTGTGGTGCGAGAATAGACAAGGATGACCGAGCAGGCGATTCGGTCAGGCCAGTTGGATCAAGCGGCGCGAGGTCGGTGCAAGTGCCATGGTGGTCTGGTGGGGCCGGATGGGAGAGACTTGCCGACATGTTGAGGCCGTTGATCAAACTACGTGGCGAAGCATGGGAGGTGCTTCACAAAGATGGGACTCGGTCTTTGCAAAAGATCGAGAAGGGTATTTTGGTAATTATACCAAATCCGCCTTGGTGACTTTGGCGACTCGCGGCGCAAGATGGCGTGGAGAGCGGAGTAGGTCAAGAGGAGATGAAGGCGGCGCCGAGAGGCGTGCGTGTGTGACCCGTTTGTTTTGGGCCTTAGCGGAGCCCATTAGGGTGACTCTTCTAGAAGGTTTAAGTCTCCACTATAAATAGAGGAGGGAGGTGGTGCACCCTTCAACCCTTTCATGCTTGAAACCCTAGTTTTGGCTTAGGTGCTTAGGGAAGGTTTAGTGGAGGTTAGGGTTCTAGAGAGAGAGAGATGTTTTGATCTTGTGTCCATGCGTATCCGTATGGTGGTTGTAATCAATACGGTATCAAATCAATCCAAGAAGAGTTCTCTCTAAGATGAGTTCATTTGCCTTCTTTCTCTCTATTTGGTGATTTTGAGTCTTTCTTTGATTCGCATGTTTTTGGTTGATTTCTTTATATGATCTAGCTTGCTTTGTGACATGTGGGAACACATCTAAGATCATCTTGATCATCAATCACCCACGAGCAAGTTTTTGGATCTAGTTTTCGTTTTGACTCGGTTTTGAACCATCCATCTCTCAAACTGAAAAAGGTCATAACTTTTCCATGGATCTTCATGATCTTGATTGGAATAGGTTCACGACATCCTAGAGAAGGTGTGTACCAAGTTCCATCAAGTTTGGAGTTGTAGATCAAAAGTTACATCTATTTGCAACCGTTTTTGGTGATTTCACTTTGTTCATCTACTTGGAGGTCGGACCGCCCCTCTACAGAGGTCGGACCGCCCATAGGACCGGTCGGACCGCCCTTGAATAGAGGTTAGACCGCCCCACACTTAGGAAATTAAGTTTCGGTTGTTTTTGGTTGTTTTGCTTCGGGGTTTTGATTGGATTCAATCCTAGTCTTCCGCTGTACTGGTATATCGATCTTCATAGCTTCTATAGCTATTGGAGTGAAATTTGTGTTGAATCTAATCGTGGTTGAAAAAGTGAGCGTGCTCCTATTCACCCCCCCCCCCTCTAGTCGCCTTTTCGGTCCAACATACATAATCCGACATCCAACGAGCAACAATACACATATACAAAAGATATATCATTAATCATCAACACATACATCATCCATCCACCAAGTAATAGATTATAAAAATCTTTATGTATCCTATCTTCAAAAATTAATAATCCAATGCGAGAAGAAACCTCCACTTGATGTATTATCCAAAGATCACCACTAACTTCCATGCGACCTCACCATAATATCGACCGATCAAAATAATCAACTCATAAATTTAATCTAGCATCCACCGATCAATAATACTCATATTTTGCCACAATAATCTAATTATTCACATCCACCAATATATCGACACATAATCATGCCTACGCATAAATACAACTTAACCGGAGAATTATACCGACCAAAAGCTATCAAATCATTTTTTATAAATAAACATGCATAAATAGATACCATGCTCACGACTAATATGCAACATGCACAACTAATATTGTAAACATGATTCGACACTAAACATTTTTACCGCGGCACTAGGCGTGCGAATTACCACAGGGCGTCTTCTCGGCTACGTGTCCACGTCCACCGTAGTCGTCGCCGTCCCCGCGTCCGTTCGGCCTCTCGTCTGCGCCCACGTAGTCATCGTCGAGCTCATCCGCGTCCACGTCCGGCTCCTCGTCCATGTCGGTCGTCCTAGTGCCGCCGCACGCGCCACGCCGTCGTGTCGACACCGCCTCGCCTTGCTTCCTTGGCTCGACTGTCTCCGCCTCGGTGCCGTCGTATACGGCGTGCCAATACCGGCCATGCACCGCACCGGCCTCCGTCTCGGCTCCTTCCTTGACGCCGCATCCTGAGCCGCTACCGAGCCTCGCCGGACGATCCGGGGCTGCCGGGCCTCATGCCTGCGCCGCCTTTGCCGATGCCGTCGACACCGGCCACACGCATACATCCGTCCAGCCGGCCGCCTTCACGTGCATGCGCCGCCTTGAGCCGGAGCTCGGCCGCAACACCGCCGCTCGCCGCTGTCGCTTGTGCCGGCGACATGTATGCTACTGCTCCAGCCTTGGTGCCACCGACTCGCCGACGCCGGCTTCTCCAGGACGCCGGGCTGCTGGCCGTGCCCCTCGCCAACTGGGTTGTAGCTGCACTGCGACTGAGCCGCTGCACAGCCGAACTGCTACACTTGCTAGCTGCATTGCTGTGTGTTGCTACATGGGGCTACTGCTGCTTCACTGCACCAGCCGAGCAAAGCCCCAAGCCGAACAGATGCACAGCCGAACAGAGCTTCATGCTAACACTTGCTCTGCCGAACTACTGCTAGCACCAGCCGGACTGCTGGCTGCTGCCTCTGTTGCTCTTGCTAGTTGCACTGCCGAACTTACTAGTTGCTAGTCTAGCTACAGTATGTTGCTCCATCTCTCTTCTTGCATGATGCTCAAAAGCGCTTGGAGGCAAAAAAAAAAAAACTAATTGGATTAATTGAAAGCGTGGGTGACGACGAATCCAGCGGTGTAACATGCAAAGTTTGATTTTGGGTTTTTGGTGGAGATTGGAAAGAGAGAAGATGGGATGAACCAGTGTTGGAGAGATTGGAGTTGTGCATGTGTTCTGGAGGAAAGAATTGAGGCGTCGGAGCAAAAGATGGGAAAAGGGCAGTGGGAGATGTGGCTCTCGGCTGTGTGCTTTGCTTGGGGAGAATTGAGTGGTTGTGTTTGCTTTGTAGTGGAGAATTGGCAGGGATGGAACCTGTGGTGGAGAGGGGTGTTCGGCTGGGATGGCAGTGGGTTTGAATAAAGAAATGGGCAGTGGTTGTTTTGTGGTTTGTCAAAACAAAATTCGGATAAACCTTGTATTTCAGAAATTGCAAAATGGCTGAGGTGTTAAGGTAATTTTTAGATATAGTTTCTTAGCTCCAAAAATTACAAAATTTTAATGGGAGGTTTCTGATATAATGTAGATACTTAGGTAAAAGTCTCAGGAATTTATCCAGATTGTGATGCTCTCTAAAAATCTTTAAATTTCTGTTTGCTCGGAAGGTGAATAGCAGTCTAGTTTTTCCTCCCTATTTCTTTTACATCGTCTAAACGACTTTGCATGCGTACACCGATTATAGAAAAGAAATGCCCTCGCGATGACGAATGCCATGGTATAACATGCATTACATGATTTTTAGTTTTTGGTTGTGATTGCGAGGAGAGAAGTTGAAAAAAAATAAAGAATGGACACGTAGGTGTTTTATCTGCTAATTCTTTTCTCATTTTTGCGAATTCGCTCAAATTGCCATGCATGTGAAAATAAATTGTAGAATTGGGTTGCTCGTGCGATAACGATCGCGGTGGTATGACATGCATGACTTGGTTTTGAATTTTTATCTGAGATTTGAAGGAGAGAAGCGACATGAGTTAGCAGTGAAGGAAAATGGAAGAGATGACTGGAAAAGAACAGACACGTAGGATTTTTGCCTACGATCGATCGAATTGGAAAATGAGAACGGCGATACTAATGTATGCAAAATGATTTTTGAAATGCATGCGGAAACAAGAAACAAAATATTTAATTTAATTGCAGTCCCTCAAACAATTTGATTTAACTTTAAATGCAACCTTTGAATTAATTCTATTTAATTTTGGTTTTTTTAAGCGACATTTTAATTAAACACTGGAAAATTTTAAAACAGAGTCAAAAAATTATTAAATCGCCTAGTTAAAATACTAACATCCCGATTCTGAAAATCGGGATGTTACAAACCTCCCCCCTTAGAAAAATCTCGTCCCCGAGATTGGGATGGAAAAGGATAGGGGTAGAAAGACTTAGTCGCTTTGTTGGAATCCAATATTCTTCACAAAGACTAATCGACTCGATCTTCAACCAATACCACTGCTATACTACTATCCCAATAATTTTGGTTCGACAACCACTGATTGTTGCTCATCCAATTAACAATCCACCGATCATACTTTGTCTATAGCAAGCACACTCCAATCTATTGTTCCACAATTTATACATTAACCACCGAAATCGCTTGCTCTGATGTAATCTTTGAAACCACCATAAATTCCTGGGTTTGGTTTGATTTCCAAAAAGGACATTGACTTACTTGTCCATTTTAATAATCCATAAGCGAGCATAAACACCTATCAATCCATTCTCACAGTATAAATCATGGTTTAACTTTGATCTCGATCACATTGTCGGTAATACCAATAATCCTAAGTGAAACCAGCATATTGCTCACATATTCCAGTATACTTACTTTATAATTTCTATCATAGGGTATCTCCAATATAACTCCCAATTCATGAGCACTAAAGAACTGTATTTAAAGGTCTACAATCCACTGAGTGGCATATGTTATCAACCACCCATAAATTATTTATTGGTTTCCATCAATTTTTCTCACGGCAATTTAAATTCCTAAAAGAGGGTACATATATGCAAGATCAATTGCGTCTTCAGCAATGTCTCCATATCTCTGCTGCTTAATCCTTTAGTTAGCATGATCAATCCACTTGCGATACTCAATCCATTAAATACACCCAATTATCTTTTACGGTCGAATCCACTTATACCACTCTGGGATCAAATTAACCTCCAAAATCAACACAATTATCCTAGATTATACATATACCTCTTTATCCACATCCAAAAACATCAACATCAAGGGTGGTAATTTTCATCGAAAATTACTGAAAAGGTTCTTTCGGCTATTGAGCATCTTGATCTGAGTGATGTGGAATATGAGAGTTACGATGACGACGACCACGACAATGATGATGCTAAAGGTAAGAAGAAGAAGAACGACGACTTCACAGACATGTGCTTCATAGCAAGAAACGACAACAACGACGACGACGACAGTGATCGCGATGAGGTAAGACCATCATATGATGAGTTTGAAGATGGATTGATTAAACTTGCTATTGAACTGAAAAAGATAAAAAAGAAACTGAAAGAAAATAATCATCTCATTGAAATCTTAACTTGTGAAATTTATAGACTTATAGCTTTTATTCCTGATAATGAATCATGTGAGTCTTATCAAGTTTTACATTCTCAGTTGGAGACTGCTAGGTCAATGAATGCATCAAACTTGGTTCAACTTAAGAATGCCAATGCTAAATTTGATGATTTAAGGTTGGCTCATGACTCCTGCGATGAAAAGTTAAAACTTACAAATGATAAAATTGAAAAGCCCAAATTTTGTTCTTCTACATGTTTAGAGTCAAGTATTTCAAATGCTTAAACTAAAATTTGCTCTAATTGTGGATTGCTAGAAGTTAGACTTAATCCATCTCAGGAAACAATTCAACAAATGCTTTATCATGATATATTTTCTTTGCTCTAACTGCCCTAAACTTAACACAGTGCCACGAATTGCTCCTGTTCTTTTGTTGGTTGTGTTTAGGTCTGAAGGCACAAGAATTTGCAGGTCACTATTGGCAGGTGTTGATACAAAGATATGAAATATTTACATATGATATTTTGATATCCTATTGATGTGTATTTGCACTGAGTGTGAAAGGAGCTGCAAATCTAAGATCTGAAATCTTTATGTTGCATTATTTCACCTCTTGGTCTTTTTCAAAATATGAGATCTGATAGCCTGTTGATGTGTGTTTGCAATTTTACATTGAATGTGATGTATATGCTTTTTGATGTCTTAAATTCTCACTTGCGCATTATTTCACTTCTTTTTGGCCAAAATTTTGCCTAGATTTTGGCCAAATTCCAAACGTTGAATTGACCATTTTACTAAAATTTTCAACTGAAATACCAAAATTTCGGTTGTTTCGATCCCTAGTGAATTTTTTTAAAAAAACGAAAAGGTTTTCCCTGCATCGATTAGGGTGACCGAAACAACTACCACTCCAAACTGCAACTGGTGCAACAAGGGGCGCAACCATAACTCACGTGGTGGCAACCCCACCAGACAGATCGGCCACTACTCCAACGTGGCCCTCCTGGCCAGATCGGCCAGCATGGCCCGCCCGGTCAGACCGGCCAACCTGGTTAGGCTCCCTGGTTTTGCTTCAACCCTTGGACTAGCCAGACCTCTAGCGGCCAGGCTAGTGGTGCCCTCTTGACAACGTCGGCCTCCTCGGACCTCGTCCTACAGCTGCTCCATCTCAGGCATACATCACTAGTCATGCACATGTTTGCTCATCGATCTCACATGGATCACCCTCCTTCAGCACACCAGTATCGTGGGACCAGGCCGGGTTCATTGCCGCCACGAACAACGTCCCCTCTAGAATTCCACCAAAGGTGACTAGGTCATTGATTATTGTGTGACTTCGCATATGGCTTCTGAGTATGAAAATCTCCATTCCTCTCACCCTTGTTCCACTTCCTCCTTCATTACAGTCGACAATGGCTCACGACTCCCCATCACCCATATTGCTCATTCTTCCTTGGTCGCTCCTTCCTCATCTTTGCGTTTATCAAATGTCTTAGTCTCCCCTAACCTTGTCAAAAATCTTATTTCTGCTTGTCTGTTTACACGTGACAATTCTTGCACTGTCGAAATTGACCCTTTTGATTTCTCTGTCAATGATTTCTGCACCAAGAAAGAGATTCTTCGCTCCAGTAGCAATGATGATCTCTATCCGGTGTGCTCCACTGTTGCTGCCCATCCGAGCTAGCTGCTCCTCTCAGTGACAGCCTCCATAGATCTTTGGCACCAACGCTTGGGACATCCCGGCCATGACGTCATGTCCTCTCTCCACAAATTTTCTTTTATTCCTTGTCATAAGCCAGTCAGTATCGTTTTTCATGCTTGTCAACTTGTCAAACACGCTCGCGTACCATTTCATCGTTCTACAAGTAATACCATTGCACCTTTTCAGCTTATACATTGTGATTTGTGGACGTCACCCCGTTCTCGGTAATTCTGGTTATGAATATTACTTGGTTATCCTTGATGATTACTCTCACTTTCTTTGGACATTCCCTTTACGCAAGAAATCCGACGTTCTCTCCACCCTAACCATCTTTGCCGCCTATGTGCGCACGCAATTTGCTCTCCCTATACAGTCCATTCAAACCGACAATGGTCGCGAATTCATGAATTCCCTTTCTTTGGACTTTTTCACTTCCCACAGCATTTTCCTTCGCCTTTCTTGTCCTATACATCTCAGCAGAACGGGTAAGTCGAGTGTGTCATTCGCACAATAAAGGACATCCTCCATACCCTACTTTTTCAAGCTCATATGCCACCTTCTTACTAGGCTGAAGCACTTTCTCACTCCTCCTTCCTATTCACATCTTCATGTTTACAGTTGCTTCTGTTACCCTAACCTTTCCGCCACCACTGCCAACAAACTGTCTCCATGCTTATCAGCTTGTGTGTTCCTCGATTACCCTACCTCCCATAAAGGTTTCCATTGTATGGATCTCACAACCTGCTGTATCATTGTATCCCATCATGTGACCTTCGATGAGCTCTCATTTCCTTTTGCCACAGACAGCCCAAACCCTTCTCCTAATTCCTTTGACTTCCTTCTTGACTTTGTGTCTAGCACAACATGTCTACCTGAACTGCACACATCCTCGCCTCCCTCTGCTATGCACCTAGCCCCTCCACGATAGCCCCACAGGCTGTCTCTCCTCCTGCACAAGCACCGAGCCCATCATCTCCACCAGCCGTCGGTCCAGTACCGCCTACACCGCCCGTACCCCTCGACTCTCTTCCACATTTCACACCTGGAACACATCATATGGCACTCGTGCGAAGTCTGGCATCGTCGTGCCCGTTGAGAAGATCAATCTTTCGGCTTCTTACTCCTCTCTCTCACCCATTCCCAAGTCCTATTGCAGTGCTCTTCACGATCCTCATTGGCATCGCGCCATGGAGGACGAGCATCATGCCCTTCCTGAGAATGTTACCTAGTCCCTTTTTCTTCCTCCGCGGGGTACCAATATTGTCTCTGGGAACGGGGTTTTCAAGCATAAATTTTATTCTGATGGCCCGCTCGCTAGCTACAAAGCATGTTGGGTCGTTTGTGGCTATTCTCAGTGACCAGACATTGATTACGATGAAACTTTCAACCTTGTCATAAAACCCTCCACTATTCATGTCGTCCTAGAGCCTTGCAATCTCCAATGCGTGCCCGGTTCATCAATTAGACGCGAATAATATTTTTCTTCACGACACTCCTACTGAAATGGTATATTGCACAGAACCATTCGATTTTCTCTATCCCGCTCGGCCTCACCATGTTTGTCGCCTTCATAAATCCTTCTATGGCCTCAAATAGGTGTCGTGCTCCCGGTATCAACGCTTCATTGCGTATGTTCACTGCCTTGGCTTTGTTGCTTTTGCCTCAGACATTTCTCCGTTTGTATTCAGACACAACTCAGACATTGTGTATCTTCTGCTCTGTGTTGATGATATATAATTCTCACGGCCTCGTTTGACCGTCTACTCCAGTCCCTCACTCGTTCTCTTCACGGCGAGTTTGCTATGATGGACCTTGGTCCCTTGCACTTGTTCTTGGGGATTTCTGTCACATGGCCCTCACGTGGTCTTTTCTATCTCAACGTTAGTACACATCTGACCTTCTGTAGTGTGCTGGTATGTCTGAGTGTCACCCTTTGGCCACACCCGTTGACAGCAATCCGAAACGGTCTGCTTCCGACGGCGCTCCTGTCTCTGATCTTACGAGCCTTGCCGGGGCCTTACAGTACCACTACTACACAAAAGTACATCACAGACGGTTCGGAACCGTCATCACAAACGATTTTTGAACCGTATGAATTTTTATATCTGTGATAACTGTGGATATCGTGAGAATATGTGCACGATATCAGGATGATGAGTCAATTGGCAATGGCGTTGTTGGTTTGCAAAATCTCGCGTTTTCGGGTTTGCTTCATGCTGTCAGACCACAGGCGGTCTGACCGGCGTTGCGGGGCGGTCAGACCGCCCGTGGGACGGTCGGACCGGCAGTGGTGGCCGGTCGGACCGGCCTGACCTAAAGTTGGATTTTGGGGCTAATCCAAAAATAGGTTGTGTAGGCAAGTGAGGGGAGTCTCCTGGATATGGTCCCATCATTTTTGGAGCTCCCAGTCAAAAGTTCTATTCGTTTGAAAATTCCAGAAGGTTTCGGAATTTTGAGTTGAAAATTTGGCTAAGTCCTTTGGACCGGTCCGACCGCCGTTGTGGGAGCGGTCCGACCGGCATGAAATCGGTCGGACCGGCCCTGTGGGGCGGTCAGACCGGCAATGGCTTGAAGGTTAGCCAAGTGTTGCATTGAGTTGGTTTTGATTGTGTTATTATATGAACTTCAATGCTTTATTGTTGTATATTGCATTGCGGAACTGACGTGGGTCAAGTTGTGAAGAACTTGTTCGGAAGCGATTTGTTTGTCTATTCTTTATGCGGTGGCTTGCGTGTCAACGGCGTCAGCGGTGAGTGGATCGGGACTACGCTTGGAGAGCCGAGGTCGAGCGATCATGGATACGGGTGGTCGTGTGACTCAAGCAGTGCGAGAATGGGCAAGACGGATCGAACGGGTGGTTCGATACAGCTGGTTGGATCAGGTGGTGCGGATATCGGTGCGAGTCTCTGAGAGGTTCGGATGGGATTCGGACAAGAGAGGCTTGACGACGCGATGAGAACCGCTGATCAACCCACACGTGGTGAAGCAGGCGATTGCTTCAAGTGTTATTTGTGTGTGGGTCCCATGTGTAAGTGACCCCAAAAAGGAAACCCTAGCTCTCTAGTATAAATAGGAAGGGGGGAGATGGAAAACCTTCCAAGCATTCATTTTAGCCCCTTCTTTCTTTTCTAGGGTTTGGAGGAGAGGAGAGGAGAACTAGGGTTTGGAGTGTGCTCCTTGTTGAGCTCTTGCCCTCCTTGTTGGAGAGGCTTTGTAAGCATCTTGTGTAATCGAACAATCTTGTGATGCTCAATTGAAAGATCGTTTGCTCCTTTTGTGTTCTTCTCCTTTTGGATGATTTTGGTGCTTCCTTGATTCAAGGTTCATGCTTGGTCTCTTGGCCTACTTAGTCTTGCTTTGATGTGTGGGATTACTCCTAGAGTCATCTAGATCATCAACCCCCCACAAGCAAGTCTTGAATCAAGATTTTTATATTTCTAGGGTTTGTGCACTTCTTTGGTAAAATCTCGAGAGATCGATTCTGAAGTGGATCGACGGATCGTCGCTAGAAATAGGTCTCTAATATCATTAGGAGGTGTGCTCAAATTTGATCAAGTTTTATTGGTTGAAACAAAGTTGGATCAAATTTCGTTTTGGATTTGGTGGAGTTTTTGATCTTGGACTCTACCGTCCGACCAGGACTTCCAACGGCGGTCGACCGCTTGTGTATTCAGGCTGGCGGCTTGCGGGTCGAACCGCCATCCACCGGTCCGACCGCTAGTTAGTTCTCGGTCGGACATTTGGTTGACCGTCGGTCCGACCGCCGTGGTAGCGGTCGGACCGCCATCCCGATGAGGAACAGTGAGTTCTTTTCTCCGGTTGTGTCGTGTGGTTGAGGGGTTTATCAAATCCAACACAAGGCTTTCGTTGTGTGCTTACTGATCTTCTTAGCTTTCATAGCTAAAGGAGTAAAGTTCGTGTTGGTTTTTGATTTAGGCGAGAAAGTTTTGAAAGCGCCTATTCACCCCCCTAGTCGCCTTTCCGGTCCTACAATAACAGTTAGTTATCGCACACGGTTTCTCAACACAGACAGTTTTTAGTTGAAACCGTATGTGAAGGGCCACTATCACAAACGGTTTCAACCAAGAACCGTCTGTGATACGATGTATATCATAGACGGTTCAATTTAAAAATGATCAATTACAATTAAATCAATAGTTTTAAGGTCGTTCAGCGGTGTTGACGGAGTGAAACTCTCCGTCGGCGTTAACGATCTCCATCTTGATGAAGGCACATAGCGTCCCTCGAACCTTTGAGACCTCTCATAACGAGTGCATCTAAATCTATGGTCAAGCCCTGTCGCTAGCAAGAGTAAAGTAGTAAGCGTATATATATTTAAATTTATATTTAGGAAATAATTATTGCGAGATTGAAAAGAGATGACAGCAAGGAGGTGGAAGGGGTGGCGGCCAGGAGGTGGGAGGGGTGGCTTAGGGTTTGGCCACCCTTGGCTGGCTACCCCTTGGGACAGATTGCTGTGGGCTTTCAGCCTATATCCCAGGTTCTTTCATTTACGTGAAACCCCCCTGAACTACTGCTAAAACTCACTCTCTAAAATTACTTCTTTTTCCTAAACTAGTTCTCCTCTCTTTAGCATACTTGGGGTATTACCATTTTTTGTTATGTTTTTTAGTAGCATCCCCGGCTCATGTTGGACTGGGTTGTTACAGTTGTAGTACTCAAGAACCTGCGAAAAAACATACTCAAGAACCCGCGAAAAGAACTTGTGTACCAAAAATATGAGCCCGCACTCGATGTAAGCAAGGAAAATAGAGATTTCCCCTTCTTCTCCGTTCGGGTAATATTCTCCAGTCGCTGGTCTCCACTTAATCAGACTCTTGTCTGGAAGCATCCCGATCTCCTCCAAAGCCTTGAGCTTCTTCCCGCTCTGATATGAAACCAACCACTTGGAGATTGAGTCCGACATGATTGGACGAGCAGTGGTCGGAGAAAAATTTTGAGTGAAAAGGACAAAGGAAGTCGGAAGATATCCTTTGTAAGAAGAGGAAGAGAAAGTTCAAGAAAATATGGTAGCATAAAGTCCTTTAGGCGGTGTGCCGACAGGATTTTATAGCCACAACTCCATAACTACAAAAAGGAGTTACCCAAAAGTCCAACGAACACAAACTAATGTCCAACAAACAGAAAAACTCTTCGATTCTGAAGGCAGTTTCTCAACTTTAAAGTAAATACAAACCCCCTCATTTGCCACGATATTAAATGAGGGCCTACTCAATGCAACTTTTAATCAGGGGTTCATACGACCAATTCATTTTAAAGTTCGGGGCTAGTTGACGAGAATTAAAATTTCTATGTATTACTTTAATACATAATTAAAAGATCATATGTCGTCATGACCCATAGGGCTAACGACTCCGTGGTCCTAAGGATTCCAAAGGTTACTTATAGATACCCTAGTCGGACGAGATCCTATACCCGGTCCCCGACCAGATGGCTGCTCGTAGAAGCCTTGAACTGGTATCTGGATCTAATTCTAAGTATATTATTATCGTGTGATGAATGTAGCACGTGTCATATTTGCTCCATACCACACGACGGTTCATGGTACTAAGACACTGACAACAACTACCATACGGTTAAGTGTCTCATAGACGCTAACCGACGACCAGTTACTGTTTCACTAACAGCAAATGTCCCTCCGACCAGACGTGTCACTTCTAACCGGCGTCTTCTCTAGAAGTAACTGTCACCTCTTCGTTGGTTATATAAGGACAGCACAGAGGAACAAGGGCATCGGATTGAAGCATCGCAATCAACACTAGATTCATGTTTCAACTCTGATTCAATAGCATAGCAAGCATTACGCTCAGTGTAAGTAGGATTAGTCTACCGCCTTGTCAAAGGTACCCCCTGTAAAGGATCCAGTTTATAGTAATAAAGAGTAATCTCATTCTCTCCCAAAAACTCTTTGCCATTTTTCTCTGTTTTATTTCGTAAGATCGGCGACTTGATCGTCGACAAGATGATTATCATAGCAGCGATGTCGGTAGCTGCCAACTTCTTTGAATCCCTCAGTAAGGAGGATCTGATAGCATGCAGTGCTGACCGGAAGAAAACAACCCTAATTTTAGTTTTTTCGAGTTGCGCGCGCCTGGGTCTCAGAGTGCCTGACACCCGATCGCACGCCTTGGTTGGGTGATCTCGCCACAGGACTAATATCATCATCAAGAACTACACTAGCATACAGAGAGTGAGCGAAGAGGCTAGATCAGGCGACAACGTCCGGGGAGGGGGGTTGAGGGGGACAAGCTCCATCTAGGGCTTTGCTTCCAAAAAAGGCTCTACCAGAGCTTATGATCACCAGGGGAAGAGAGCGAGGGAGGAAACCAACTCACAACGACATCGGAACTCCTTTGGGGACCCAAGTAGGGCTGGAAAAATAGCTCGAGGCTCGCGAGCCGGCTCGGCTCGGGCTCGGTCACTTTTCGAGCCGAGCTCGTGAGCCGCTCGTTCCTTAGTCATCAGCCCTACTCGTTATCCCCTTGTTGCCCCTTTCGGTCTCTGCCTTCTGGCTTCCTCCTCCCCCATGGCCTCCTGCTCCTCCCAACAAACTCCCGTCGCCTCCCCTTCCCTCGCCCTCGCTTCGCCCCACCCGGCACCCGCCTCGCCTCCTACACCTCCACCCCGCTTCATTGTTTCCCCGCCCCACTCATTGTTTCCCCTCACCTCCTTGCCCTCGCGGCTACACCCAACTCCACCTCTGGTCCTCCAGGCCCGCCCACCGCCTCCTCCTCGCCCGGCTCCATGCCTCCTCCTCGCCCCGCCTACCTCGCCTTTTCCCCCCAAACTCCCGCCGCCTCCCCTTGCCCCTCTCGCCCAGCTCCATACCTCCTCTTCGCCCCGCTTCCGCTCCATCTCCCTCCTTCACGCTCCCCCTTCCCCTCCATCTCCCTCGTCTCCGACCGCCTCCCCTACATCTCCCTCGTCTCCGACCGCCTCCCCGCCGACCTCTCCGACGAGTCGACGACATCGAGCCTGCCTCTCCAGTCTCCACCCGATCTCCACCCGCAGCCTCGCTTCCTCCACCTCCGGCCACGCTCATTGTCTCCCGCCTCCTCGCCCTCGCCCGCCCGCCTCGCCTCCTCCACCTCGCCTGCTCCACCGCCGCCCCTCGCCTCGTCCATGTTCGCGCCGCCATGTGCTCTCTGACTTCCACAGGTGATGTCGGTGGCGGCGACATGGACATACTCTCCGGTGGGGGCTGCTGGTGACAAGCGGCGGGAGAGGAGGGAGGAGCTACAGCCCACCTCGCCGAGGACGCCGACCGGCCCTGTGCCTTCGACGGTCGCTCGACTCGCTCCTGGATGCATTTCTTGATGTGATTGAGTGCTTGATGTGTGATCTGTGTCAATTGTGGTTGAGGGGATTCATTTCTGCCGGTGGCTTGAACAAGCTCGCGAGCCGGCTTGAGCTTCAATTCGAGCCGAGCCGAGCCTATGTTTCAGCTCGTTTCCCAAACGAACCGAGCCGAGCCGAGCCACCTGTCAAACCGAGCTTGGGCGAGCTCGGCTCGAGCCGGCTCGGCTCGTTTCCGGCCCTAGACCCAAGGATCAGGCTTCTTTGTCAATCCTTTTGCTTCGGCCCTGGGACACGCTTCATCGTGCTACATCAGGGCACAAAAGGGTCAGATGGCGACACACAGATCAAATTATTTACGCCTTATTTTCCTACTCCTTTTTAGCCTCACTGGTGTTTTCCTGGTTGTGCTGAGCGCCTGGAGAGAGATGCTCCCCTTGTATTGCCTTTGTTAGTGACGTTCTTACGTTTATTTTAGGTTTTCCTGGTTTTTTGTGTTTTGTTTTCTGTACCTTGTGAACAACTCCTTTAATGCAATAGTGGCAATTCTCTTGCCATTTCTTCACCATTTAAGGCTAACGACATTTTTTTTTTCAAGAGAGAAGGCTAACGAGTAATTGGGGCAACGCTCTCCTGTGAGGCAACGACTGCTCCAGGAGTCCCGGCCCATGTGCTAGAGCGAGGCAGGGCGCTCGTCCGAGCGGCCCATCGTATGAGCGGCCCACACCCCATCGACAAATCACACACAACGCAGCGCACTCCAAGTCCGAGCCCGACGCTCCGCGCTCCCCCCACCGACCGGGTCGTGTTGCCACACTAACCAGGCGGCCGCGCCGACGACCGCGTTGTGGTTCCTGTTGAAAAACTATATGCTCGGTCCAATAGCCGGTATTCTAAATCATAGCAGGGGATTATAAATACGGGGTGCTAATCATTATAAATGATTGATCGTATGAATAGCAATAAAGAGAAGCAAGAAGCTCTTTATATCTCTATATTCAATCTACTATTTTATTGTTTGATGCGATTCCATGTTTGTCGACGAGGTTATCGTTTGGAATAGACTCGTCAGCGACTGTTCCTCAACACGTTTTCAGTATGATCGACTCTCCTCGCATAACCGTCGAAAAAAGACACTCATAACTGACCCAATATTTTCCAGCCGAAAAAAAGGAAATACAATTTTGCGAAAAACATCTCGGACTTTCTGAAAATTATGCAAAAAAAAAAATCTCAGAACTGAAATTTCACATTTTAACCACTGAAAATTGCAGAATTCGCCGAAAGTTATTTTTCAAGTAGAAAAGAGTCTCAAGAATTTAGTTTTTGAATCGGTTTTTGCATTTGAAGTATGTTTAACTTTGTTATTATTTTTTCTATGCAATTTATGTATTGTTTTTTTACTGTTTTTGATTATTTATACTACTTTTAATCATTGAAAATGGCAGTAAATCATGAAAAATGCATAGAAAATACGGGATCATGATCCGGGAGTTCAAAGAATATTATGAGAATTTTGTAACCATTTTATTCATATTACCTGCAATAATCTTATGAACACTTTACATGAATATGAAGATGACTGGCATCATGAACCAGGAGTTCGAAGAACTGACCCAACATGGCCAGAATTTGTACAAGTCTTCAACTCTGTGATAATGTAATCACGGATGAACAGAAGATTGAGAAGACTCTCTCTACCTTTTACCCGGATGCGGTACAATCTCCACGCAACTATTGTCAAGATGGTTACATGGAGTATGCCTAATTAATTGACATCATGAAAGTTGCGAAAGCTCGACATGATGTTCTGAGGAAGAACTTCAGCCACCTAGTAGCAATGTTGGCCATGAAGCCAATACTAACAGCTACAAGGCGAGGAAGCCTCTCACGAAGGAGAGAGGCAAGAAGGACAAGATCGTGGGTCGCAAGCACGTTATTGATGATTTCCAGTCTAATAAGAAGGGCAAAGGATAATATGAGGCACATAGGATCCACAGCCATTAGTTACACTAATGGATGTGGACAGCCCAGTAGCAGCCCTCATCACTCCTTATTTGGATGCAGCAGCCACAACCGTAGTTGCCCACGAGGAGAGGATCGCAGTGGAGCAGATTCAGGCATAAGTTACTACATACTTCGCTGATTCAATCTAGTGCACGCATTGCACTTAGATCTTTTTACAGTCACTTGCAGTTTGTGATTGTGATGGAACATTGAATAATGGTTGTAAGCTCTAGGATAGCAAATCATTAAATTCTTATGATGAGTCCTGCAAGATTTATTCCCGTATTTATAATAGTAAGTTATGTTATGGTATCTGAAGTATTTTATTTATATGTTGCTTGTTTTCTGTTGCATATTAATAAAGTATATTATATTAGAACGCGTGTGGCGCCCTATGGAGGAAGTGTGCTTAGCAGGTAGCGGCACAATGAATACCACCTTGAGAGAGATGAAATTTTTTAGTCAATCAGTAAGAATGCTTGTAGTCTTACGGCAATCGCAGGCAGCGATACTTGTATAATCGACTCAGAAAATGCCATAATTATACTCCCAATGGGTACAACTTTGGTCATTAAAGAAGCCTTATTGTAACCAGAATCGACTAGAACTCTCAAGAATATTCACGCTAACGGTTTCCACGTAGAGACTGAAGAAGAGCATGGTAAGGAATACCTGCTCATTACAAAGCGTGAAGAAAGTGAAAAAGTGTATTAAAACGACTGCCTTCATATGAAAACTGGGCTATACTACACTATTATTAAGGCGTCTGCAGCCTATACTGTCCTGAAAACCATATTTAGAATCTCTGAACTTTTATATCTCTGGTACAATAGATTATGCCGCATAGGTCTTAGGATGATGATAAATATAATTAACAATTCATAGGGACACAAATATCAATGTAAAGATTTTCCCGAATCAAGAAGATTTTGTATGCCCCGCATGTGCTACCAGGAAATTAATTACTAGACCTTCTGCTCTGAAAGTGAAGGATGAAATCCCTGCATTCCTGGACCATATCTAAGGAGATATTTGTGGTCCTATATAGCCCCTATCAGGGCCGTTTAGGTATTTTTATGGTGCTCATCGATGCTTCCTCAAAATGTTCGTACGTACGTTTGTTGTCTACAAGAAACCTCGCTTCTGCAAAGCTAATCTCGTAGATAATTAACAATAAGAATAATTTCCCTAATCATCATGTGAAGTCCACTAAAATGGACAACGCTGAAGAATTTACTTTGAAGGCATTTGATGATTATTACATAAAAATGGGAATTAAAATTGAGCATTCCATACCGCGTGTCCACACCCAGAATGGATTAGCAGAATTTTGAATAATTGTAATTTACCAACTACATGTTGAGGACACGCAGTCCTGCTTGCAGCAACTCTCATCAATACTAGACCGTCGACATATAATATCCATTCACCTATGCAACTAGCGCAAGGATTAGCATAAAAAATTTCTCATCTACGAAGGTTTGGTTGCAAGATTTATGTACCTATACCACCCCCACAGCGAACTGCAATGAGCCATCTCCGAAAGTCTGGGATAGACGTTGGTTATGAGAGAGCATCCATAATTAGCTAATTGAACCCCATGACCGGAGATTTTCATGCAGCCCGCTTCGCTAATAACATATTTGATGAGTATTGTTTCCCGTCATTAGGGGTGAAATCAACCCCTTGATGAATAGTATGGAGAAATAGAGAAGTCCAGAAGACAATTAAAGTCCAGAAGATAATTAAAATCTATGCACATGATCCGCGCACTAGTGAAGCATATAGAGAAGTCCAGAAGACAATTAAAGTCTAGAAGACAATTGCAGTCCAGAAGATAATTGATTTGCAAGTATTAGCAAATCATCTGCCTGACCACTTTAGTGATTTCAAGAGCGTGACCAAGTCGTATGTGCCTGCACGCAATGCACCAGAGAGTGTTGAAAATACTGATGAAGGTATCCCTAATCCTGTCCTAATGCCTCTGAAAGGACGAGAACTCTGGCCCCTCGAATCCGAAGTAACTAGGGACACCTGGTGAAAAAGGATAAGAAGGACTTGACACAGCCGATCACCAAAGTTTCCCGGAACCAGAAGGGGAGCCAGTTGAGACCTGGTATTAGTATGGAACCTTCAGAAAAGGTATACCAGAATTGAACATCCCCATGAAGGGAGATACCAACATGGATGTGTGCGTACACATCGGAGCTGGAAAACTAAAGGGACTTACCCCCCGTAATTGAAAGCAGCGGTGAGCAAGTAGAAGCATTAGAAGAATCGCCCCTTAAAGAAATAGATATAAACTTTGTGACATCGGGAGAATCTATGAACAAGACAACAGCCAATGTCGATATTTATTTTGCAGAGAAAATTGTCACAATCATCGATCTTGATCCAGAGCTTGCATCGCTTGCTGAATGTAAGAAAATATCAGATTGAGAAGATTGGAAAAAGGCAATAGAAAGAGAATTATTTTCTCTGAATAAAAGAAATGTGTTTGGGCCAGTTAGCCGCTCGGCTCCCCATGTGCACCCCGTAGGGCATAAATGGGTATTTATTCGAAGGAGAAATAAAAATAATAAAGTAAATCAAGGCTTATTGCACAAGGTTTCACTCAACATCCAGGAGTTGTTTATGAAGAAACCTATTCCTCGGCCATGGACGAAACCACCCTTTAGATATTTAATCTCGATGGCAGTAAGCTTGAAGTTAAAAGTGAAATTGATGAATGTGGTAACAGCATACCTTTATGAAATATTAGATTTGGATATTTATATGAAGATACCTGAATGTATCCTTGTCCAGAACCAAGACAGAGCAGATAGAAATATGTACAATATGAAACTTAGAAAGTCACTGTACGAAATTAAGCAATTAGGCAAGATGTGGTATAATCGCTTGAAGCGACTTTCTATGCAAGAAGTGCTACACGAAAAAATGAGAATAATCATTGTGTATTTATACAACGATCTCAGGATGGATTTTGTATAATCTCAGTGTATAAATATGATCTGAACATCATTGAAACCCTGAAAGGTATTAAAAAAACAAGCTCTTTCCTGGAGTCGGAGTTTGAAACGAAAGATTTGAGTAAAATAAAATATTGGCTAAGCTTGCAGCTTGAGCATGCCCTTGAAGGGATATTAGTACATCAGTCAACCTACACTCAGAAGGTGTTAGAAAAGTTTGATTTTGGAAAGGCGTACCCTTCGAAAATACCGATGGTCAGGAGGTCTTTGCAGCAAAATAAGGACCCGTACAGACCTAGAGAAGAGGAGGAGGATGTCATGGGACCGGAATTCCCGTACTTGAGTGCAATAGGAGCGCTCATATATTTGGCAAACTGTACTAGACCGGACATTACATTTGCAGTGAACCTACTAGAAAGGTTCAGCGTAGAACCTACAAAAAGGCATTGGCAGGGAATGAAGGATATCTTCCGATACCTCCAAGGGAGTAAAGAACTTGATCTGTTCTATAGAAAGAATAAAGACCTAACTATGAATGGCTATGCAGATGCCGGGTACCTGTAGAACCCGCATACAGCCAAGTCGCAAATAAATTATGTATTCCTATGTGGTGGAAATGCAATTCCACGAAAATCGTTTAAACAAAGTCTTATATCGACTTTGACAAATCACTCGGAAATCATAGCACTGTATGAGGCCTCATAAGAATGTGATTAGTTTCGGCGGATGATTCGCCACATCCAGCAGTCATGTGAATTGAATACCGCACAAACCCCACTATTATCTATGAAGATAATGCAGCTTGTGTTGCACAAGTGTAGATTAGTTATGTGAAGAGTCATCTCACAAAGCATATCAACTCCAAGTTTTTATATACTCATGAATTACAAAAGATGGACAAAATTAAAGCACTGCATACTAAGTCTGTGAAAAATCTTGCAGATTTATTCACTAAGTCACTTCCAACATCTAGCTTTGAAAGGTGCAGACGTGAAATTTGAATGATAAGACTTAGAGAAGTGTAGAATTCAGGGGGAGAACCTTCGCGAGCTCATTATTGAAAATTGATCACGAAGATCGAGTACCTAAAGAGTAAATCCTGAAGATTAAATGAGATTGAGTGGATTGTACTCTTTTTTTTTCCCTTCACGAGTTTTCTGAAGTTTGTTGGTTAAGATTTTTAACGAGATAATTCGTGCAACGCAGCAGAACGTGTGTCATGTACTCTTTCTCTAAATTTTTCTCACTGGATTTTTACGAAGTTTTGACTAGGCATGAACATGTTAGGATGAGTGCCCAAGGGGAAGTGCTGGGAAACTATGTGCTCGGTCCAGCAGCCGGCCCATGTATAGACATTCCATCCCAAACCTTAACAGGGGCTGTAGACTATAAATAGAGGGTGCTAGTCATTGTAAATGATTGATATCGTATGAAGAACAATAAAGAAAAACAAGAAGCATCTATATCTCTGTGTTCAATCTACTATTTTGTTCTTGTATTATTGTATTGTTTCATACGATTCTATATTTATCTACAAAATTATCGTTCAAACTAAACTCATCAGCAACGATTCTTCGACAATTATGTGCCCAGCATATTCCCTCGATCAGCGGTGAGTTGCTCGGCTCGGCGGGTGGAGGCCTCACCTTGCAGCACTCTCTACTTGCCATGAATTCATGATCCATCGATACATCAACTGCCGTTGGTTGGGGATTGGATCGTGGGCCTCGCTGACAAGTCGCGGCTGAAAAACTCACGCATTGCGTTGTCAAACACACACAAGCACGTACACGTACACGCACGCACGCGCACCGTGTGAGATAGTCAGGCTGCGACACTAACTTCTCCGTCCGTTCCATCCGTGGAGAACAGGTCGCGGCTCTCATCATCGTTGTTTATTCCATGTAGCATCGAACATTAAATTTCCAGGCTCTTACCTGCTAACTTCTCCGTCCGTTCCATCCGTGGAGAACAGGTCGCGGCTCTCATCATCGTTGTTTACTCCTTGTAGCATCGAACATTAAATTTCCAGGCTCTTACCCGTTCAAGGTTTGCTTTATTGGAACAACAGTATGAACCCAACGGTAACTTTTGACGCGCTCATAGAGACATGTACGCGACCAGTGAGACATGCAATCAGTCTAATTTACTATCCTCGACCTCATATAGAGACATGTACGACGACTAGTAAAATGTTGAAAATAAAAAAAAAAGAAATAACAGACATAAATTTTACAAAAAAAAAATATTTTAAAAAAAATCACAGACGTACGAATGCAACGTTACTATCTTCACTATGAACTACGTAGATATATGTAAGAATTAATACGGACTGGACCCAGTTTTTATTTCTGTCCCACATGAAGAATTGAGGAAGTGTTATACCACTTTACAAGGTGGAACGTGGTAGCCCTCTTGTGGAATTAGAGAAAGCCAACACATACGCGCGCTCGCCTCGCCTCGCCGTGTCGTACGTGTGTGCGCGCACGTATTTCTTTATCTATTCGAAAATCGATGGCAACCGTTTCCTCTGGTCTCTGCCTCTTCGTTTTTGGTTTTGACTATTACAAGAACAGTGAACTGTTCAGTTTTGTCGAACCGGGAGGGCAGGCCTCCGGAACCCCCGTCCATGAAGCTTGGTTTTTGGGGAGCGTTCGCGCGACTGCTCGTTGCTTCGTAGCTTCGTCATCATCCGATCCTCTACATCATCTGCAAGACTACTACCACGACTTCCTCTACGCAATGGCGAACGACGACCTCATCAATACTTCTGCTGCTGTTCCATCTACTGGTTCTGGGTACATCTTGAAGGGGAACGCGGGAAGGCTACGATAGCACAAAATAAAAAAAAATTCGCGCAACCAAGGAACCACTGCTAGAAATAGATCTCGAGATTACCGCTAGACGCACCGACTCGTAGCGGAAGTAGAGTCGGTGTAGCGTATTGATGCAGTCGTAGTCGTACTCGCGACGTGCCTTCTCCTCCGAGTGATCGTACCCGCCGCGCGTCCTCGCTTCCCGCTCCTGTGAACGTCACAAGTTGCGGATCGTCCTAGTGCTGATGCTTCGCAACAACAACTCCGAGGTATCCACACGTGCGGGGCAGGATTACCGCGTGCTGGAGTGCTAGCACCGGCGGCGTAGTTGAGGAAGGCGTGGCATTTAGAGTTTCGGGAGTTCTTCCAAAACCACGTCTGTCACCCCATGCCACTGCCCCTCTTTATATAGGTATCCATGATGGGTCTCGAACTCGAGGCCCATTAGGAACTCGTGTCCTATACGAATTCGGATCACCATCCAAATCAAATCTCAGCCCTTTAAGTGTGCGAGCCTACAGGTTCTTGTGTATCGGTTTGTGACTCGGAAACTCTTTTCCGACTACTAGTCGTCAGCGGCACCTAGCAGCACATAACGATTCCCAAACACACATAGAATATATCGGACGAACCTTTACGTAATATGATCTATGACCAGGTCTTCATCACTTACGACCAGTTCGTATATCTATACGACCAGGTTGTAATTGGTCCCGACCAGTTCGTAACTCCTTACGACCAGGTTCTTACCATTCTGTGATTACGTTCGACCAGTCTACGACTAGCTTGTATCTCTATACGACCAGTCCGTAACTGATCGAACTAAGCGACCTACTAATGCATTCTCCCTTTGCCTCACGATATCTGGTTGAACTCCAGGTGAGATGTTGTGTCATCCATGGACAGTTCAATTCTTTCTCGATCGAGTGTCGGATAACTTCATGTGGTCGACACTTCGACCACTAGTGGAATGGCCATGCACTTTCTTTATCCGATCATCACAAGGGGCCCAGAGATATCTCTCCTGTTATGTTAGGAGGGGCAAATCCCATCTCGACTAGTCACATTCCTCCGCATGTTTCATAGCATACCCGAAAGCTACCTTTGTAACTACCCGATTCTGAGTAGCGTTGGCAACCTAAGAGTGCTATTACACATGTAAGAAACCATGCTGATCTCAGGTCTAAGGATTATACATCATCATTACTTGAGACCAACTAATGACACAAAGATTCATAACAATCTCAATAGTGTCTCAATGATGGGTCTATCCGGCCCCATATTCTCTAACATGTGCCCACATTATTGATTCGATATCTCCATATCCATGACCAGTGAAACATGCTCATCAATCAATACATGTGCTGGTCGTAGGGTCACAGATGTTCCGACTAGTGACATCCGACCAGGGATACATTTAGAATGACATCATATAAGTTAAAGAGTTTCACCAACAAGTCACATACTCATTGATATATAACTGATGACTCATTCAAGGAACACGATAGCATATTATCAAAATCTTGAACATAATAAAATATCATCATCTCTATGATTGCCTCTAGGGCATATTTCCAACACATCTTTCTAACACCTTTTATTTGTTTAGCTCTATTATTTGTTGTTGTTTTGAACACTGGGATAGGAATACTTGTTTCTGTTCTTCTGGAAATTCGTATGACTATGGTGTTCATGATTATTTGCTTTATGGAAAAAGCTAGAATATTGTTCATGATTCATCTAGTATATTTCTGGATTATAGTAATTCGAAAAATGCTCATATGTTCAACAATCCAAAAACCTTATTATAGGCATTTTTCGTCAACTGGCTTTGCTGCTGCGCTCAAACCCTCTGAGTTCGATGGTGCGAACTACAAGAGGTGGCGCACCAAGATGGTGCTTTAGCTAACTACCATGAATGTTTTCCATGTGGCAAACGGCAAACCTGAAGGGACACTTACTCCTGAACAGGAGCGAGCGTTCGAGACTGCTAATAACCTTTTTAAAGGTGCCGTGGTTAGCGTTCTTGGTGAGAAGTTAATCGATGCATACATGGTGATTAAAACTAGGAAAGAGATGTGTGATGCACTCGAGGCCAAGTTTGGGGTTTCGAATGCAGGCAGTGAACTGTATCTTATGGAGCAATATAATGACTATAGAATGGTTGATGGCCGTTCTGTAGTTGAACAGGCTCATGAGATACAATCCATGACCACATAACTTGAGCACTTCAAGTGTGTATTACCGGACAAGTTTGTCGCGGGAGGCATTATTGCCAAGCTTCCTCCGTCTTGGAGGAATTTTGCTTCTTCTCTGAAACATAAGAGACAAGAGTTTTCTATTGAAAATCTAATTGGCTCTCTTGATGTTGAAGAGAAGGTGAGAGCAAAAGATACACACACTAGAGGTAATGAGGGACATTCTAGTGCCAATGTGGCGCAGAAGAATAGCCAAGCTCAAAAGTTCAAAGGCAAGAACAAGACTGAATAAACAACTAACTTCAAGAAGAAGAAGAAAAACACAAAGGATGGCCTTTGCTTTGTGTGTGGTGAATCTGGTCATTGGGCCAAGGATTGCAGCCAACACAAAGGTGGAAAGAATCAGCAAGGGCAGAATTCCAAGTCTGCTAATGTTGTTGTTGGTACCACTGAGACGAGAACTTAAGGGTATGGTAATTTACCTACTGTTCTTTCCGTATGTCATTCTACCGATTGGTGGATAGACACTGGTGCTAATATACATGTGTGTGCTGATATTTTATTGTTCTCTTCTTACCAGGTCACTCGGGATTCAACCGTTCTAATGGGGAACGGGTCACATGCTACTGTTCATGGTGTTGGTACGGTCGTTCTGAAGTTTACTTCGGGAAAGATTGTGCAATTAAAGAACGTGCATCATGTGCCATCTATCAATAAGAATCTCGTCAGCGGACAATAAGAGATGGCTTTAGACTGGTATTTGAGTCCAATAAATTTACAGTGTCCAAGTGTGGACAATTTGTTGGTAAAGGCTATGTGTGCGGAGGCTTGTTCCGCCTATCTATTTCAGATTTGTGTAATAATGTTGTGAACTATGTTTTCAGTGGTAATGAGACTACTATTTGGCATTCACGACTTTGTCACATAAATTTTGGTTGCATGACGAGGTTAGCCAGTTTAGAGTTAATCCCGAAATTCACCCTTGCCAAATGTTCTAAGTGTCAAGTTTGTGTGCAATCAAAGCAGCCTCGTAAGCCTCATAAGGCCGCGGAGGTAACAACTTGGCACCATTAGAACTCATACATTCAGATCTGTGTGAGATGAATGGTATGCTGACAAAAGGTGGTAATAGATATTTCATGACTTTGATTGATGACTCCACTAGGTTCTGCTATGTGTATCTTTTAAAAACTAAAGATGAAGCTCTTCTCTACTTTAAAATCTATAAGGCAGAAGCTGAGAACCAACTTGAAAGGAAAATCAAAAGGGTTAGGTCTGATCGTAGCGGCGAGTGCTTTTCTTATGAGTTCAATTTATTCTGTGAGGAACATGGTATAATCCATGAGAGGACGCCTCCCTATTCACCCCAGTCAAACGGGGTTGCTGAAAGAAAGAACCACACTCTAACTGATTTGGTTAACGACATGTTAGACACAGCGGGTCTTTCCAAAGCATGGTGGGGGAGTCTATATTGACTTCATGTCATGTTCTAAACAGGGTTCCCACAAAGAATAAAGAGATAACCCCATATGAACAATGGGAGAAGAAAAGACTACCACTTTCATACTTACGCACTTGGGGTTGTTTGGCGAAAGGCAATGTGCCAATTCCCAAAAAGCGTAAGATTGGACCAAAAACTGTGGATTGCGTCTTTCTAGGCTATGCTCATCATAGCGTTGGATATAGATTTCTAGTGGTGAAATCTGGAGTACCTGACGTGCATGTCAGTACAATTATGGAGTCCAGAGATGCTACATTCTTTGAGGATATTTTTCCGATGAAAGATATGCCTAGCTCGTCGAGTCAGGAGCCTGATACAACTCCTGAACCTGTCATTTCAATGGAATATTTTGAGCAAATCCCTGAATAAATTCCTGAGCAGGAAGACAATGAAACTCTGAGGAAGAGTAAAAGACAAAGGACTGCAAAATCGTTTGGTCCTGATTTCATTGTGTACCTTGTGGATGATACTCCAAGTATGTTTGGTCCTGATTTCATTGTGTACCTTGTGGATGATACTCCAAGTACAATTTCTGAAGCATATGCTTCTCCAGATGCGGAATACTGGAAGGAAGTAGTACGTAGTGAAATGGATTCTATTATCTCTAATGGAACTTGGGATATCACTGAGCGTCCTTATGGTTGTAAACCTGTAGGATGTAAGTGGGTGTTCAAAAAGAAGCTTAGGCCTGATGGTACTAATGAGAAGTACAAGGCACGGCTCGTGGCCAAGGGTTATACCCAAAAGGAAGGCGAAGATTTCTTTGATACTTATTCACCTGTGGCTAGATTGACCACTATTCGAGTGCTACTATCTCTGACTGCCTCACACGGTCTTCTCGTTCATCAGATGAACGTTAAGACGGCTTTCCTAAATAGAGAGTTGAACGAGAAAATTTACATAGAACAACCAGATGGATTTGTAGTAAATGATCAAGAAGGAAAGGTGTGTAAGTTGTTGAAATCTGTGTATGGTCTTAAACAAGCACCTAAGCAATGGCTTGAAAAGTTCGACATAATTTTAACATCTGCAGGCTTTATTGTGAATGAAGTTGATAGATGTGTGTATTATCATCATGGTGGGGGCGAGGGAGTCATTCTATATCTATATGTTGATGACATACTGATCTTTGGAACCAGCCTTAATATGATTAAGGAGGTCAAGGATTTATTGTCTCAAAACTTTGAGATGGAAGATCTGGGAGTAGCTGATGTTATCTTAAACATCAAGCTGTTAAGAGGTGATGATGGTGGGATTACATTGTTGCAAACACATTATGTGGAAAAGGTTCTAAGTCGTTTTGGTTATAACGACTGTAAATCCTCTCCAACACTTTATGATCCTAGCGTATTGCTTAGAATGAATCGGAGAATAGCCAAAGACCAATTGAGATATTCTCAGATAATTGGTTCACTCATGTATTTAGCTCGCGGTACCAGGCCTGACATCTCGTTTGCTGTGAGCAAACTAAGCCGTTTTGTTTCCAATCCGGGAGATGATCATTGACATGCTCTTGAGAGGGTAATGCACTATCTAAAGGGTACTATGAGCTATGCCATTCACTATACTGGGTATCCCAAGATACTGGTGGGTTATAGCGATTCAAACTAGATATCTGATGCTTATGAGATTAAGGCCACAAGTGGATATGTCTTCACACTTGGAGGTGGCGTTGTTTCATGGAAGTCTTGCAAACAGACCATCTTAACGAGGTCAACAATGGAAGAAGAACTCACAGCATTAGATCACGCCCTTTGTTGAAGTGAATGGCCGTGAGCTCTTGATGGATTTGCGGTGGTTGAAAAACGATGCAAGCTATTACGATGAACTGTGACAATCAAACTGTGATTGTCAAGGTGAACAGTTCTAAGGATAATATGAAATCATCAAGACATGTGAAGAGGAGACTGAAGTCTGTCAGAAAAATGAGAAACTCCGGAGTAATAGCTTTGGATTATATCCAAACAGCTAAGAATCTGGCAGATCCCTTCACAAAGGGTTTATCATGGAATGTGATAGATAATGCATCGAGGGAGATGGGTTTGAGACCCACGTGAATTATGCCATAGTGGCAACCCATCCTATGTGATCGGAGATCCCGTGAAGTAGGATTGGCGAAACAAGCTATTGGTTAACTGAGAGGAGAGTACTTTTACAGACCCACTCCATTGGAGATGCAATTCTCTCCTAAATCTGTATGGCATGTTGATTTTTATCTTAATATGTTCTGTGGCTTGTTTAAGCAAAGATGCTGTCCTGTAGAGCAGTCTTGAAAGAACACACATATATGAGCCTGACTGCTAGTCACAGTCTATGATATAGGGTAATCTCTAGGAAACACATGAATAGGCCAGGAGTATGACTTATATGCTCCAATCCGCGGGGATGCCTGACAGCCTAGTATCAGTTAAGGACTTAAGTGAAACTTATTCACACAAAACTGCCAATTCAAGGCTTAGTCCATTGTGCAGTTGTGGATAAGTGTAGCTTATGTTCTAGATGGATCTTCAACCTTATTCGATCTCCATCGAAACACTGGTATATTAAAACAATACTGTGGATCAAGGCATTTGACATGTGTCTTTGAGATCTGGTGGGGGATTGCAAGAATTAATACGGGTTGGGCCCAGTTTTTATTTCTAATTAATTCTTAGAGAATCTGAAAGGCCCATGTGCAAGTGCTAAAATTGATTAGTCCCACATGGAGAATTGAAGGGGAGTTACACCACTTTATAAGGTGAAACGTGGTAGCTCCCTTGTGGAATTGGAGAAAGCCAACACACGCGCGCGCTCGGCTCGGCGAAGGGAGTTACACCACTTTATAAGGTGGAACGTGGTAGCCCCCTTGTGGAATTGGAGAAAGCCAACACACGCGCGCGCTCGCCTCGCCGATCGAGCTGCGCCATGCGGTGCGGTGCGAGTGCGAGTGCGTGTTCGTGTTCGTGTGCACGCACATTTTTCTTTATCTATTCAAAAATCGAAACGCACCGACTCGAAGTAATGGCAGTAACAGTTTAGTTTCCAGTGTGTGATGGCTTCGGTTTGCACTGGTTGATGGCAACCGTTTCCTCTGGTCTCTGCCTCTTTATTTTTGGTTTTGGCTATTACAAGAACAGTGAACTGTTCAGTTTTGCCTTCTTCTCCTATTCACTCCACGAGAGACTAAGAAAGGATCTCCGAGTTTGTTGCTGTCGTGTTTGGTGATCTCCATCCCGCAAGACGCGTGTACGGTCGAACCGGGAGAGCAGGCCTCTGGAACCCCCGTCCTTGAAGGTTTGCACGAGCGAGGACGAATAAGGTTTTTGGGGAGCGTTCGCTGCTTCGTAGCTTCGTCATCATCCGATCCTCTACATCATCTGCACGACTACTAACACGACTTCCTCTACGCCATGGCGAACGACTACCTCATCAACACTTCTGCTGCTATTCCATCTACTGGTCCTGGGCACATATTTTTAACACCTTTTATTTGTTTAGCTCTATTATCTGTTGTTGTTTTGAACACTGGGATAGGAATACTTGTTTCTGTTCTTCTGGAATTCGTATGACTATGGTGTTCATGATTACTTGCTTTATGGAAAAGGCTAGAATATTGTTCATGATTCATCTAGTATATTTCTGGATTATAGTAATTCGAAAAATGCTCATATGTTCAACAATATATTTACAGTGATACATTAAATACTTTGTGTAGAAGTAAATTATAAATTATAGTAGGAAATAAAATTTGTATCGCATTTAAACTTAATTCGTATCCCACGCAATCTCAACATAAAACGTGCTTGACTGGATCATGCTCACTCGAACTCTCTAAACTGCGACTAGAGCTGGGAGTCGGGCCATGTCGTGCTGGCAAGGCATGGGCACAACATGCTTCGGGCCGGCACAACTCGTCTCTAGCAAGGCCCAAGCACGGCCCAAGGCACAACGGGCCACCACCATGCCATGCTGGCCCAGGCCCGGCCTTAAGCGAGTCGGCAACCTTGACGAGGACGAGGACAAGGACCGTGTCGCCCAGGAAGACGACGGACGCCGCTGCCCAAGAAGACGAAAACACCCGTGTAGCCGTGCACCACATCCGTTATCCACACATGCTCCCCCTCGCCATGGCCTCCTCCTCCCGGACACCGACAAAGAGGGAGGAGAGGAGGCGGTTCGAGGGAGGGCGACTGAAAGGAGGGAGGTGGCTAGAGGAGTGGAGGGAGGGTTGTGGCCGGTGGCTGGTGTCATGTGAGGAGAGAGAGGAAGCTAGGAAGCTAGAGGAGTTGGGAGTGGGGATTGGGTTGGGAGTCGAGACACGGGAAGTCGAGATGGGGGAGTCGTGCGGGGTAGTTGGGCTAAAGCGGGGGAGTGGGGACGGGGTTGGTTGGGTAGGCTAAGAGGATTGGGCCAGGCCGAGGGGATTAGGCCAGGGGAAAGAGCAGACCTCTTTCGTGCCGTGCTGTGGTGTTCGATATGTCCAATCTAACTCATCATTTGTATCGTATTAGCTTAATCTACTGTATAACATCTAATACCGTATCGTGTCGACCGGACACCAAAAAAATACGGCTCTAACTGCGACCACGACAGATATCCCCTCTGTTTTGTCGTGGCTCGTACGTTCAATCACACAACCAACCAGCACGAGTCAACGCCGGCATGGGTTAAAAGTTAAAACAGTGACCCTTCCAGCCACGTGCCTTGCTTGCCGGCCGCCGTACACGAAGAAGTGATGGTACTGCACGATCAATCACCATTCAAAGCTTTCCTAGATGTTTCTCTCGGTGCTTCCTCCATTTGTACACGAACCAAGGCCCATCCACGACTTGGCGCGTGGGGTCGTGGGTAGGGGTGAATACGCTCTTCTTATCGAACTTTTTTAGAAGTAACATAATTTAATTTAATATCTTTTTATTAATAATAAAAAATATTTTAAAAAAATCGAGCTAACGAGAAGACTCGACAAGCAAAATTTAATTTAATTCGAAATTGATCGATTTCAATGTTTAACTGATTAACAGTTGTACTTAAATCAATTTCAAACCAAACCAACAAGTTTCACTAACGAGTTTTTTTCACTCCAATCACAGAACTGAAGCCCCACTAACCAGCTTTTTTGATTTTTTTTAACAATACTAATTTAAAATATAATTACAAAAAGTCAAAAAAAATAACAAGCCACTATCGCTATTTCATATGACGATAGGCTCCTATCACCATTTGAAATTGTGACAGAATGTCATTTATTGCTAGTCGCTGTTCTAACTTCCTATCGTCATTTGGATTAGCGATTTGCTTCAAAGTGTGTGCAAATTGCCAGTTCAAATGGTAACAGAAACACGCAGGTTCTTATAACTTTGTACATAAATTCGAAATCTGGCAGGTTAGCAAATAAAAATAGCGACGTTGAATTCAATGGATTGGATAATTTTAGCTATATTGTGTTTGATGTAGTCCATCATTCTAGCTGTGTATAGTTTAGTTCATCGTATAGATATTATTTATAGTGTAGTACTTGAATAATTTAAAATAAATTCACAAATATACTAAAAAAACTTTTTAGGTTTTTATTTTTACACGGTAAATATTTTGTTAATGCCAAAAACAATTTTTAAACTAGGAAAATAGCAAGACACTTGTAAAAATGATGTAAAAAATCCAGAGTTGGTACATAGGGTATGTAGAGCAAAAATATGGTTAACTTAATATTTTCTATTTATACTCGGTAAATATTTTTGTAAATACTAGAGACACTTTTTAAACAAGAAAAATAACAATAAACATATAAAATATCAATAAAAATTGCAAACTAGCTAAATATGGTGCGTAGAGCTGAATCAAAATAATCCCAACTTATTTTTTTGTTTCTATTTGTACATGGTAAATATTTTGTTAATACCAAAAATACTTTTTAAACTAGAAAATAGATAGACACCTCTAAAAATTCTATAAAAAAATCCAGAGTGGCTACGTAGGGTATCTAGAGCTGAACTAAAATATTGTCAGCTTAATTTTTGTTTCCATTTGTACTCAGTCAAATTTTTCTAAATGTTGGATACACTTTTTAAGCAAGGAAAATAGCAAGATACCCACAAAAAATCTATTAAAATTGTATAGTAGCTAAATAGGGTATGTAGAGCTTAATCAAAATAATCCTAACTTAATTTTTGTTTCTATTTGTACACGATAAATATTTTGTAAACAAGAAAAATTTCAAGGTACCTATAAAAATTCTATGAAAATTCCAGAGTGGCTAAATAGGGTATGTATACCTTAATTAAAATTTTGGCAACTTAATTTTGGTTTTTTTTGTACACGGTAAATATTTTATAAACATCAAAAACAACAATGTACCTATAAAAATTCTATAAAAATTCCAGAGTAGCTAAATAGAGTATGTAGACCTTAATTAAAATATTTTCAACTTAATTTTGGTTTCCATTTATACACGATAAATATTTTGTTCATACCAAAAATACATTTCAATCTAGGAAAACGACAAAATACCTCTAAAAATTCTATGAAAAATCCAGAGTAGCTAAATAGGGTATGTAGATGTTAATTAAAATATTGTGAACTTAATTTTAGGTTCCATATGTATATGTTTTGTAGTATTTACTTTTTGAATTAATTAGATATGTCGTTTCTTATTACTTTTTGTATATGTATCGTAGTTTTAACAATGTCTGCACTGAATTTTCGGGTATGGCAGACCCACGACCCATTGCGCAGTGGTGTACGAGTTACTTGACCCAGTCGTTGACACAAATCACTGTAGCCGCCTCAGTACCATCCTCCACTAAGAGGGTGGGGCGACGATTGGACTTGTCTCGTTGCGGCTGCGCACTTCCATGAGGGCATGGAGGGTGGACCCACGTTGGGTTCCAAGTTACATTCAGTTGTGACCATCCTGTACTCAATTGTACTCTGACTACTTTGGGTGGACCCGCGTATGTTCTTAATCCTTTTAACGTAGGTAGAGAGCGGCAGGCCTCCTTCCACAAGCAGGGATGGTGGGGGCGATGTGGTCGGACAACTAGGACCACGCGGGCGGTGGTCGTACGTCCAGGCGATTTCCGTATGACCGGTCCTCTTGACAACACTGGTTGACCAGTGGAGGGTGGAGACGCACACATTCCACCTTCCCTGAGGGGAGATGGCACCGATGCTTCAGGACGTGACCTTTCTGACCGGGTTCCCTTGCGCGGGCTTCCCCTAGCAGTGCATGACGTCCCAGCCACGTGGCGCACGAAGTTCCTTACAAGGTTCCTGGGGGTGTTGCCGCCCAACATCGGCTACATGAAGTTCAGTAGTGCACACGGGCCGTCACTAAAGTGGATCTGCTGTTTCTATGTAAGTTTTTATAACTATTATCTTTCCACTTTAATTGTTTTGTGCAACTTAGTGATGTATCTCTGTCTTCTTGCAGCCGGAGCGTATGGTAGATGACGCACCGGAGTACACGGTGAGGAGGAACTTCGATGCCTACTTGTTGTGGCTATTTGGGTGGTTGATGTTCCTAGGGTTCCACGACGACAACATCGACAAGTACGCACACAAGCTGGCGGACTTGGAGGTGGAAGCGATCCAGTTGTACATCTGGGGCCTAGCGGTGCTATGTGCGATGTATCGCGCCCTATGCGACGCATCCCACCGGGTTCGGGATAGCTCCATCCTCTCCGGATGCCCGATGCTTCTTCAGCTGTGGTCCTTTGAGCAATTCCATATCGAACGACGCAACTAGGCCTGGGAGCCTATAGCGTCGCCATGTACACCGCCGCCGCCAACGTGGACCGGTCGACCATGGGTACAGTGTGATGTCTCTGATGGGTATATTTTTTTAAACATTTACTCCTTTTTGTAATGTAATTTTATTTCTTGTGCTAAGTTTCTATTGTTCAATTCCACCGATCACCTTCACACAGATCACTACGCATGAGTTCTACTGGGATTATTTTGTGATGTTCGATCAGTTGACATATGATCACACATCTAGACATCGTACACTCCCGACAGGGTGTACATGTGCGCACCTCGAGGCCTGTGGAGCCTGTGCACGCGAGACCACACGTACTAGTACACGCGGAGGAGCATGGTGCACGATGTCTTTGTGGAGGAGTACCACGTGCACCGAGTGATGCACTAGTTGGGTCTGCGACAGGAGGTCTCAGTCCCTTGAGGGTAGCGGTTGCCACCAAACGTTCGTAGGTAAGTTCACGTTTTATTTATGTCGTAGCAATTGCCTTATGTACCTATGAAATAATCATTTTGCCTTCCACAGATACACTAGGAAGGTAGTATCTGCTACGACTTCCTGGGCTGACAGGATCCTTCCTTGGGTTGAGGGCTGGCTCTATGCCTTGGAGGACGTCGTCTAGGAGGATGCTCCCTACGACCCTAGGATGTACGAGGAGTACATCGAGTGGTACTCCCGTCGGACGAGGGTTTGTTGCGTTAGGGTCGTAGATGACCACCACGACACGAGGCCTCGACGATCGACGTGTACCCCACCCAGCCGAACTTCGCATTCCATTACGTGGTACGTATTGAACGGTCCATACTTCTTATTTGCTTCGCAAGTTTTTGGTTTATAACTTGTTAATTATGTGTACATGTCGATCTACCATGGGAAATGCAGGACCTGGCGACCTTTGTGCATCATATGACGCTCGGGGAGCGGTTCAGCATGACGGTGCAGGAGATACGAGAGGTCCTGGACTAGTTCATCGAGAAGACGAGGCGAGGCATCCAGCTTGCATCTTGTCGTAGGTTGAGGATGTGGTGGACCCACCTCTGCGTGGGCGGGGGTGAACCACGTGCGTCACGCCCCACGACTCCTCACCCGGACATGGCGGACGGGTCCTCATGGCACCGTATTGGGATTATCCTAGCACAGTTTGCAAGTCAACACAAAGCACTCGTGTCTGGTTGTTTATTTCAAACTCCACTAGTTACTAACGGCAATTTTCTTTGACAGTTGTTGAGTTTCACCCGCACACGGGGCAGGAGTACGCAGAGCCGTCTCCTGCCTTCGTACAACGAGGTATGTCTATCTTGTTTGCATGTATTACATACTATTTCATCATTTTCGTCATGTTTACATACATGACGTATTCTGTTTCACAGTCCGTACAACCCTTTGGGACGAGGAGGTAGTGTCGCACGAGGAGTCACGCTCTGGGACTTCGAGTTTGAGCAGGCGTGGACACTACAGCGCCAGGGCGGTGGGCCTTCGCATGACGAGAGCAATCATGTCTCCGTTGGGGCTTCGCAGCTGCACGGTGCACCTGGACCAAGCCAGCTGACGCAGGACCCCGTCGCGACACCCCCTTAGGCTACTCGCATTGGTTGGGTATTTTAGCTGCCCGAGGCTTTAACGTAGGGTTCACCTAGATTTATTTTTTCTAGTTTAGATTTTTTTTTTTAGATTTTTAACTTTTTTGTGCCATTAGATGGAAATATAAATGTGGGAACAAGTAACTGAAAAATAATAAATTTTCAAATAACTTACATATGCAGTCTCATAATTTAAATATGGAAAACGATAGGGGACAGACATACGGAGCAATGTAAATATTTCAAACGATTTATAGTCACTCACTCTTCGTCTACTGTCTCTTTTTTAAAGCCTCGATCTAGAGCCTTCCAAGCTCCCAGCCTTATCATCCTTCTTGCTCTTTCTTCATCTTTTTTCCCCAACCCCCATTTCTATCTCTTAGGTGCTCTTATGGCTCATGGTGCTGCCTCTTCCCTAACCTCCATTTCTATCTCCTAGGTGCTCTTGTGGTTCACGGCGCCGCCACTATTTCCCATGGCGCCACCTCCCTATGGCGTCACATGTCCCCTACTCACTCGGCCGCGCCTCCGACCCTGCCACGCGACTTGAGCTCGCGTCCACCCGCATCATGTCTACCCTGCGCCCCTGCTCCTCCCCGGCTTGGCCCTTCCCGACTCGACCGCGTGCCTCCCCACGTAGCCATGTGCCAGCCGGCTCGACCTCTGGCCGCCGACCGCTGCAGCGAGCTCTAGGAGGTCCCCGTCGGCCGTCCCGTTCCTCTTTCTCTTCCCTCCTCGACGGCTCCTCCTCACACGCAGGTGAGCGTCAACGTCCAGTTGCTTTGTTTTGATGATTTAAGGTTCTGATGTTGATGTTGCGGCCTGTTGAAAAAATTATTGCGTCCCGTTGAAAAGAATGTTGCATACTGTTCTTTGAGATGTTGCACACTGTAGAAAAAAGTGTTGCATCAGTAGAAAAAAATATTGCGTCTGTAGAAAAAATATTGTATACTGTTCACGGTGATGTTGTAATATTTTTTAACGCGTTTTTTCTTTGCTGCAGCAGGTAATTTGAGATCGATGTTGGGTACTGTATTTTTTAGTAGTGCAGTAACAAATGATTGGGAATGAGATTTTTTCAGATTTTTTTGAATGTCGCAGGATGAATTTTGTTTCATGTAGTGCTGGGATCGTGTTGTTGTTGCGGCAATAATTTTTTTACCGTTTTTGTTGCTCTTTTTATAGTAAGATATTGTAACTGAAATGTTGTATGCAACAGTGTACAAGCGCTAATCGTACCCTTTAATTATAAGACTGTCGATTGAACTGGACTTTCCAGGAAGAGACATACTATATCAAGAGGATTCAGGAGAAAAGGAACGGCACTTATGTACATACAAGTTAATTAAGCAGACATCATGGCGTTGCCTTGGCTCGCTCTCTGCCTCGCTCCCGTCCTCGTCGTGCTGCTGCACCAACCTCGTTTGCTAGTAGCCGTGGCACAAACCAACCTGACGGGCGGAACCGCCCTGACGCCGCCCAGCTACATCACAAGCCCGTCGGGCGACTTCGCGTTCGGCTTCCGCGCCCTCGACTCCGACCCGGCCAAGTTCCTCCTCGCCACATGGTTCCACTTCAACGACGGCGCCGGCAACTCTTCCCAGCCGCAGTCCGTGGTGTGGTTCGCGAAGCAGTCGGTCTCCGGCACCACGGCCGTCGCCACGGCGCAGTCCGTCCTCAGCATCACGACCGACGGCCAGCTCGCGCTCGCCGACACAACCAACGGCGGCAACCGAGTGCTGTGGAGGGCCCCGATCGCCTACCTGAAGCGCGGGTCCGTGCTCGTGCTCCGCGACTCCGGGAACCTCCAGTTCCTCGGCGACGGTGGCGGCCGGGACAACGTGCTGTGGGAGAGCTTCCGGTATCCGACGGACACGCTCCTGCCGGGCCAGTCCTTGGCCATGGACGGTTTGTCCGAGGGAAAGCTCTTCTCCAAGCGGGCGGACGCGGAGTTCACCACCGGCCGGTTCAGCATGGGCATCCAGACGGACGGCAACGTCGTCCTCTACGTGGACCTCCTCAGCGGCAACAGCCCGGAGAACGCCTACTGGCAGGCGTATACCAACAGCCTCGTCGGCAACACGACGGTGACCTTCGACGACCAGGGCCGCCTCAACTACACTCTCCACAACGGCACCGTCCAGAGCTTGATATCGTCCACGGCGAGCTCCACCGCCGACGACAAGATCCACCAGTTCGCCAGGATGGACCCCGACGGCATTGTCCGTGCCTACGTCCGCCCTAAGGACGCATCGAGCGGCGGCGGCGGCAACACGTCTTGGACTGTCTCAGGAGCGTTCCCCAGTGACGGCTGCAACAAGAGGACGTCCGGGTTGCAGGGCATGTGCGGCCCGGGGTCGTACTGCGCGGAGACGAAGGACCGGCTCAACTGCGTGTGCCCAAGTGGGTACACATACACCGACGCGCAGCACAGGGACAGCGGCTGTACGCCGGAGTTTGTGCCGCAGAACTGCGACGGGGAGAGCAACTCCGACGAGTTCGCGCTCGACGAGTTACCGAACACCACCTGGGAGACATCGATATACTACAAGAAGTTTTCGTCGATTACAGAGGAGCAGTGCCGGGACTATTGCCTCAACGACTGCTTCTGCGCCGCCGCGCTAGTGATCGGCGGAACCGACTGCGCGGAGATGGCGGCGCTGACGAACGGACGGCAGGCGAACGATGTCACGACGAAGGCACTGATCAAAGTTCGGCGAAGCGATCCTCCGGTGAGAGCGTCGGCGAGGACAAGAACTATACTACCCTACATAGTCGTGACAGTTTGCTTGGCCTTTCTATTGTTGGGCACCATCGGTGGCTTCCTGGCGCAGCACTACCTCACCAAGAACAGAGAGAGCCAGCGGTTGTTGAGCATGAGAGCATTCAGCAGCAAGGAGCTTTACCAAGCCACCAACGGCTTCGAGAAGTTGCTGGGCAAAGGAAGCTTCGGCGAGGTCTATGAAGGAAAAATGAAATCTCCGCACCCGCATCACATCGCCGTAAAGAAGCTCATCAACTCGAACGAGTACAGCGAGAGGGAGTTCACCAACGAGGTGCAGTCCATCGGGCAGATCCACCACCGGAACCTGGTCCGGATGATCGGGTACTGCAAAGAAGGGAAGCACCGGATGCTGGTGCTCGAGTTCATGCCGGGCGGCTCGCTTCGCAGCTTCCTCTTCAAGCCCGAGCGGCCACCGTGGAGCTGGCGAGCCGAGGCCGCGCTCGGCATCGCCAGAGGGATAGAGTACCTGCACAACGGATGCAGCTCCCCGATCATCCACTGCGACATCAAGCCGGACAACATTCTCTTGGACGACAAGTGTGCTCCAAAGATAACGGACTTTGGGATCTCCAAGCTCCTTGGCAACCAGCAGGTGCACACCACGGTCACCAACATCAGGGGCACAAGAGGATACATCGCCCCCGAGTGGCTCCGCGGCGATGCGCGCGTCGACACGAAGGCGGACGTGTACAGCTTCGGCGTCGTGCTGCTGGAGATGATATGCTGCCGAAAGTGCCAGGAGCCGTTAACCGATCAGGGCGTGGACGAGACGGTCACGCTGTTCGGTTGGGCGGGACAGCTTCTTAGCGCCAGGAGGACCGTGCTTATGCTGCATAGGGACGACGACGCCGCGGCGGATTTGGAGAGGGTGGAGAGGTTCGCGCGCGTGGCGTTCTGGTGCATCGAGCCGAACCCAACGCTCCGGCCGACGATGCACCACGTGGTCCAGATGATGGAGCGTGTGCTTGAAGCGGAGGTGCTGCCTGAGTACCCTCCCAGTTGTTACATGGACTCGTCGCCTTTAATCCCATCTTCCATACATATGGTTAGTTTACGGTGAAGTAATAAACATGCGGGTTAAATGTTGACTGAGCTCAGCCAAATATTAAAGCATGGGTTGTTATGGTAACTAGTCAGATACCCTGCGCAATTACACGACTAGATACTACAACGTATACCTATGAAAGAGTTGTATTTGTTATACAGATCCAACGCTTATGGTCGAGAAAATATATAGTTTTGATTCTTACACAAATGTAATATGTAGCTCTTATATGCTATACAAATGTAATAGTTCTCGTGATCATATATACCTAATTAATATGTTCCGTTATAATATAGACTCACAAAAAATAAGCGATGTCGATCTTACTTTTCTTTCCTATGTTTAATGTGGTAATTTATACTCTCCTAGTCACAAAAGAATGTCTTTTTGGGATACCTATAGTCGAACTTTCGAAACTTTGGCTATCGATATCTTTTAAAATATTTATATTAATACATGAGAAATTGAGAATCATATATGTAGATTTGTCTTGAAGAGTATATTTGTTGTTGGTGTAAAAACCGAACAAGAGTGAGGGGGCGGACGTCGGCCGTGCTACGGGATGTCGTCCACGAGGCGAAAATGACACGATGGTTTATACAGGATCAGGGGCCTGAGAGGACCGTCCTACCCTGTCGGTGGCCTACGGGGGTTCGAGGGTTCCTCCCGGAGGCTCACCTGATGCTTTGATTTCATAAATTGCTCAAGAGAGCTCCCTCCTTAAGTGAGAGATACATGGGGTATTTATAGACTCCCTAGCCTGTACAAATGACCAAAGTACCCCTTTGGGGATAACTACCTTATGAGTACAAATGGGGGTATTACAGTCTTTTACGGGTATAACTGTAATTCTTGGACCTACCGCGTGTCTTCTGTAAAGCGGGCCATGTATCCAAGTTATGATGAATTATTCTTTCAACAGTAACCCCTTGCTCCTCGGCGTTTCAGGAGGAGCGCCAGAAGGGGCAATCTTTAATTATGTCTTTTATGTGGAGGTCGATAATACAGAAGAATTCCAGTAGAGCATACAGATAAATGCTAAAAGACCTTTCTCTATCTCATTCTCTCTCTTCCATTTATTTGGTTGAACACCCCCGGGCTCCATTCTTTCTCAAGCCTTCTCAATTCATTCCCCATCCTGCCTATCCGACCAAATGGGATGGTGCCATAGGAGCTTCTAGCGCCGTCTCTTTCTCTGCTTGGTCTGGTCGCCGGCGCCTCCCCGCAACTCCTTCCTACTGGCTTGCGCCCTCGGCTCGGTCGCCTGGCTGCCGGCGCCACCAGTAGGTCCAGCACCGCCGGCCTGCTCTCCAAGGTGCTTCCCCTTGTTAAAGATAGAATCTGTATTTCTGTTGTACTCGTAATCTCCTATAGATAGAATAGGCTAAGTATAGATGGAAGCTTTCTATTTTAGAGTACAAGTCACGCATGTAATCTTTTCAGTTGGTAACTAATCAAGGATTGATTCGTACCTGCCATGGCAGAGGCTGTTTCTGCCCACTATAAATAGACATGCGGCCCGAGAGAAAGGGTTTAACACTTCCTAATTTTCCTTCATGGTATCAGAGCTTTACCATCCATAAGAAACCGATCCCATCTATTAGCTACTCCATGGCGTCATCCTCCACTTCTGCTCTGCCATCTCTCCATGGGCAGGTGGTCACCGAGAAGCTGACGAAGACGAATCATGTTCTGTGAAAGGCGCAGGTTCTCGCCACTCTGCGAGGCGCGCAGATGGCGAGTTTTCTTGATGGCATTGCTGAAGCGCCCGCAAAAACAATCATCGTCACCAAAGGCGATAAGGATACCGAGAAGGTGACCAATCCGGCGTACGTCCAATGGATGGCGCAAGAACAGCAGGTCTTGAGCTACCTGTTAACCTCTCTTTCGCGAGAGATGCTCACTCAAGTCGCCACACTCACAACGGCGGCAGATGTGTGGAAGACTATTGAAGGGATTTTTACATCCCAATCCCGTGCGCGCGTGATCAACACGCGCTGTCATCGACACACAAGGGCAACATGAGTGTTGCTGAGTACATAGGGAAGATGAAGACTCTCGTAGATGAGATGGCGTCTGCGGGGAAGCCCCTCGATGATGAAGAGTTGGTGTCGTACATTCTTGCTGGCCTCGACATCGACTACAATCCGCTCGTGTTGTCTATTGCCGCACGAGTGGAACCGATATCGGTAAGTGAACTTTATGCGCAGATGATGGGCTTTGAGATGCGCATGGAACTCCTTCAAGGTGGCTCGCAGTCCTCCATCAACACCTTGTCGCGTGGAGGGCGCGGCGGACGGGATGGACGCGGTCGTGGTGGTCGTGGCCGCAGCTATGGCCGTGGACGCGGCGACGCTAGAACAGGCAACAATGAAACCTACAACAACAACAACAAGCCAGTCTGCCAACTCTGTGGCAAGATCAGTCACACCGTCATCAAGTGCTGGAAGAGATTTGACACCTCTTTTACGGGAGAAGAAAAGAGTGCCAGTGTTGCTACCTCTTACGGAGTCGATACTAATTGGTATATGGATACTGGTGCTACTGATCATATTACAAGCGAGCTTGAAAAGCTCAACGTGAGGGACAAGTACACCGGCAATGACCAAGTCCACACAGTTAGTGGAGCAGGTATGGATATTAATCATGTTGGTCATACTATTGTTCGTACTCCCAGTCGTAATCTTTACTTAAAAAATGTTCTCCATGTTCCTAAAACTCATAAGAGCCTTGTTTCTGTTCATCGTTTTACCAAAGATAATCAAGCTTTTATGGAACTTCATCCCTATTTCTTTTTGATCAAGGATCAGGCAACGAAGAAAATTCTTCTTCACGGCAAGTGTAAGGGAGGTCTCTATCCTTTGCCGTCTTCCAATAAACAAGTCTATGGTGTCAACAAGCCATCCTCGACAAGGTGGCACAGTCGTCTAGGTCATCCATCTTTTGCTATCATTGATCGTGTCCTTGGTCAAAATAATCTTCCTGTTTCTAGAGAATCTAGTCAGGAATCAGTCTGTGATGCATGTCAAAAAGGCAAAAGTCATCAGTTACCCTATCCAAAGTATGTTAGTGTCTCTACTGTTTCTTTAGAGCTTGTGATTTCAGATGTATGGGGACCTGCTCCTAGTTCTGTTGGGAACAAGGCATATTATGTTAGCTTTATTGATGATTATAGCGAGTTTACTTGGATTTATTTGCTTAAGCACAAATCTGAAGTCTTTAAGAAATTTCATGATTTTCAAAGCCTTGTTGAGAGACTGTTTAATCGAAAAATTATAGCCATGCAAACTGATTATAGCCGGGCTGAACAGGCAGTAGACAACAGAAATGCGGCCATGGTCCCGATGCTCTTGCTAAGTGGATAGTTACTTCCGAGGAGATCCTGGAAGCCCAGCATAGAGCTGCCTTCGGGACAGGCCGCGCAAGCAAGATTGCAAGAGACAATGGCAAGGCACCGATGGGCCCTCAACACTAACTTCTTTTCGATCCACCCGTTTTTTATTCCAAAAGGCACACATGTATCCTGTGTAAATCGGGTTGATGATTTATGTATGTTGTCATGTCTACCGTAAAAGTAGCAGGACAAATAAATTTACGTAACCAAACCCTGCGCACCATGTAATTCACACATACATTATAAAGACTTATTGCTGAAGTTGAAATCTCATATTTTAAATTTAATATTTTATTCTCTTTTTCAAAATAATCAGTTGTGCGAACACTACACTCGGTAACAACAACGCGAGTACAATTAACCTATAAGGGTTTATCTATACAATCAACAAACTCTAGCTTCTTTAAGCACTACAAGATATTACCAATAACTAAAATCTTGTGAAATTTGAAGCTGCAACGAGTAAAAAAAATGAGCTCCTGTCGTCATTTGAATTGGCGACATGTGTCTATAGCCACTTCAATTGGCGACAAGAACTTTGTCGCCATTTGGTCAGGCCCTAGCGCATATACAAGCTCAACAACGGTTGTGCGCTTCTCTTTAGTACTAATTCCTATAATTAATTTATGCAAAACTAATCGCGGACAAGACTTAATATTAGAAACATAAATAGTAGGGTTGGCCGCATCATCCGTGCCACGGGCATCCTCACACCATGCTCCCGGCTGGCTCCGTGTCATGAACGCCTCTGTGGCACGCCCCCATTCATCTCTGTGTCGTGGTCTTCTTCATGCCCCGGTCATCTCTGCACCACGGCCATCCTCGTGTCACACTCCTGGCAAGCTCTGCCGCGTCATGTCCTTGGCTGTCTCTGCGTTGCGCCCCCAACTATCTCCGCATCGCGGCCATCCCTGCATCATGCTCTGCGTTGCTGTCACCTTCACGTCATGGTCGTTTGTGTGCCATGGTTGTCCCTCCGCCACACCCACAGCCATCTCCACATCGCGGTCGTCTCCACGTCGCGCTCCTTGCCAACTCCACGTCACGGCCTTCTCCGCTCAGCGGCCGTTTCAAGTGCTAAGTTTTTTCAATGAGAGACATCACCGCTCCAACCTCTCTCAACCTGCGAAGCGCTCTCGAAAGTCATCTCGAGCACTAAGTTTTTCTAATGAGAGACAACAACGCTCCATTCTCCCTCGACCTGCAAAGTGCTCTCAAGCGTCGTCTCGAGCACTATGTTTTTTCGATGGGAGATGGGTGTACAAGGTAATAAATTACCCCCTCAATGAGAACCAGCCAACAAGTCGGAAAATTAGCTCCTTCATCAAAGGCCACTCCTCGGATTATTCAGTACCCCCTGCCTCGCAATCAACTCCTCGGTGAGTCGAGCACTCCACGTGTTGTAAGTCGAACCTCAACGGGTCGAGCACTCCTATCTCCATATGCCATACCTCGACAAGTCAATTACCTTGCGTTCGGGGGCATATCTCCCCACCCCAAAGGCAACTCCTCGGTGAGTCGAGTACTCCTCATAAGGTCATGCCTCAAGCGAATCAAGTATCTGATGAGGATATCAACTATCCGGATATGACCGCTACTCCACCTCCAACCGTGCTACTCTACTTCCATCGATTTGACTATGTCAAACTCTACTACAACGGGCCGACGAATTTACTTCACTTATATATGGTGTTGTGCCACCTCACTTTGCGCCGAGGGCCTTGTATCAATCATTGGGTCCAAAGGACAGCCACCACTTAAGGTTATTTGGGCCGACCTCCTCCCTGGCTACCCCCTCTCTTGGGCTGCACTGTTCATGGTCATACTGTTCATGTGAACAGTACTATAAATAGTATCACTCCCTTATCTTCTAGCTATGTGCGGCTCCCCCTCCCCTATTTAAGGTGGCTGCACCACCCCTCCAGTTTCTTTGGATTTTATTTAGTTAAAAGTTAGCTTCATTACAACTTCGTGTATTGGTTTGTATCAATTAGAACAACCATAATACCGCTCCAGAATTCCAACTTTATCACATATTTCAATCCTATTTGCAATTTCAGATTGCTTATTATCTTGTTCTTGTGTGTTCTTCAATTGCATGCAGGAATAGACCTTCATGGTCAGGTCGATCGTGCTTCTAGTAAGGTCGATAACAATCACAGAGTTGGTTCAGTGATTTCAGGCATATTGGTCGTGTGCAATTGGTAGCTGAATTGTGAGAGTCGTCTCTACCAAAATCGAGTTATGTTCTCATCGAAAGATCGGGACACTCATTATCGCATCAGTATCTGGCACTGCAATGTACATGTCCTCCTTATCACTCAGTCCCCGACTCCAGCTACAAGTACTTCATATCATACACGCTCGCACCACGGGAGACCCATTGGTTAGTCGATTAACATGCACTTCGGTGCATGCCTCCACGCCCTGCATGCAACCCATCAACCTCTGGTACCTCATGCCCTAGTGCACCCCTCCTCTCATCACTGGGTCAATTCACCCTCGATGGCCTCACCTCCGCATGATACAACTCGGCAAAGAGGGCATTCCCCTGAAGGATCTAGACCCGCCATTATGAGTTAATAGAGTGTTTTGGTGATTAATGATAAATCTATTTGTGAGACTAATATTTTATTGTTATATATATTGTGTAGTCTCATTTGGATATAAAGGTGAAATTCAACGAGGTATGCTTTCAATATCATATTTCTTTTATATTATTGCATTCCTCGGATCCAAAATATAGGTTGAACCCCACCATAAGTCGAATTTGAATATATGCATATGTTCCCATTACACATTTGTGTATGCACACATTTAAGGGGAGTTCACTCTATAATTTATGGTTTTATTAGTATTGATCCATATTATGTTCTCCACACATATTTGGGATCTTTACTTTGAAACATATCCTTTTGAGTATATAAAACTTATGTAGTTCTTGTATACTCATGTTGTGAGTATATAAAGCTTGTGTAGTTCTTATATACTCATGTGTTCTCTTATTTATTTATATTCAATTATTTGCAACTGAAGTGGTTATCATTAATTATTAAAGAGGGAAAGATTGAAGTATCTTGTCCCACCATTATGAGTTAATGGTATGGTGTGGTAATTAATGATAATCATATTGTTGAACTAACATTTTCCATGAGTTGGATAAATAGGTTATGTTCCAGGATAATGAAGACTTGGGATGACATCATGAGTTGATCATCATCAAGTCAAGGTGTAAGAAGAAGATGCATCATGTGTTGATGCATGTGAAGAGCTTGAAGAAATGAGAATCATCGTGTGTCGATGATGTTCAAGAAGTAGACCCATCATGTATTGATGGAGGTATAATGAAGGATGCATCATGTGTTGATGCATATCAAGACTCGAGATGAAGAAATCATCATGTGTTGATGATGTTCAAGACAAGATCCCGAAGTGAACAAGATCATCATGTGTTGATTATTATCAAGTCAAGAACTCGGACTTGAAGTGATGATATGTGTCATCAAGCTTCAAGAAGATGAAAGGCAAAGGTATGACTAGCTAGGGCTAAGTATGTGTTCCTAGTCTTTTACCGGTCTTGGTGTTTGGTTGGAAGACCGGATTGCTAGTATAGGTTGTCGTACTATTAAGAGGGTTTTGACTAGTAGCATGAGTTAATCATATTTTGATAGCTCATTATGCTTGCTCTAGCTCATCTATGCATGGAGCTATTATTTGCGAATCTTTTTTGCAAATAGCCGAGGCTCATGCATTTAATCTTTGTAGCATGGGACTATAAGTTGTAAATGTATTTTGTAAATGGTTGAAGTCCATGCACCTTAACCTTGTGGCATAATGCTATTATTTGCGTATGTGTTTTGCAAATACTTAATCCTTATGCTTGATTTCTTGTAGCATATGACTTGAGTTTGCAAATGTGTTTCGCAAATGGTTTGAGTCTATGTACCTTATTCCTTGTGGTATGATTCTAAAGTTGGCAAATATATTTTGCAACTTGTTAGGAATCTTACATGTGATCCTTGTTGGCATAACTCATCAATTGGTAAATGTGTTTTGCAATTGAAGTTGTTATGAAAGCCATTGTTGTTTTCTCAGGAAGATCGGTAGTTCCGAAGTTGAGAAGAAAGAACTACCGATGTATGGTAGTACTGGCATTATGAGAGCGGAACTACCACATGCCGGCTGTGCCGAATGTGTTGCGGCATGTTTTTTTTCCCAGAGAGATGCTTTTTTGAGTTTGTTTTAATCTCTTGGAAATGCGGTAGTACCAACATGTTTGAAGCGGAACTACCGCAGCTCGGTATTTTCGGAGGTTGGAGCGGTACATTTTTCCAATAGGTGCCATGTGTTGGACCTAAGTGGAAGCGGTAGTACCGCCCTTCAGAATCGGAATGACCTGAGTGCAGAACTACCGCAAGATCAATGTCGGTAGTACCGTAATTCACTTTTTAACGGCTAGTTTCTCGTCTTATATAGCCGTTACTGTGCTTGTCGTGTAGGTGCGATAGTATCGGCTATAGGATGGCGGTAGTACCGCTCGGACTGATTTTTCAGCAGATTCTCTTCCAACGGCTAGTTTTTTGTGTGGGCTAATATACCCACCTTGGCCGGTTGGAAACAAGTTTTTTGACACCTCTATTGAGTTCTTTGAGCAAAGAGCAAGCCCTCGTCTCTTATGTGCATATGTTGCACTTAGTGAGCTTGAAGAGCAAACCCTAAGTGCATGTGTTGCCTTAGGTAGTGGATTGTGTATCCACTTGAGCTTTGACACTTGATTAGTTCAATTAAAAGTTGAGTCTTATTACTCTTGGTGTTTGCCGACACCTAGACGGCGTGGAGGCGTCGTGACTGGTGATCTTCTCAAGAAGCTTGTGAGAAGGTCCGGCATGGTTGTGAGTGGTTTGGTGCTCACCATCTCGGAGTAGAGGAAGAGTAACCCGAGTGGAACGAGGTGTTGGTTCGTGTTGGAACCGGTCCAAGTGGTTGGACTTACCTCGGAGGTGTTGGCTTAATTCATAGAGCCGGTCAAATTTGTTTTGGCTTACCTCAACGCAGACTAGGGGAGACCGGCAAGTCTTCGAACACCATAGTAAAACATAATTATGTCATCTTGATTTGTTCTTGTGCTTTACTTTGAGCAATTTACATTACTTGCTTATATATCTTTCTGTGATTGCTCTCATTCAATTGTATTCACATTGTTGGTGCACGTAGTCAAGCCTAGCTATTTTAGGTTTTAATTGTGCAAAACCAAATTGTTATTAGCTTCCGCATTATAAAGTGTTTTAGCCAAAGAGTTTTTAAAACGCCTATTCACCCCCCTCTAGTCGGCCTCCTCGATCTTACATCCCTCATTGAACCTAGCTCGGTTCTATGGGTATCTCAATTAAGTGCTCCTGTTGGATTGACGGCTTTGCCTCGGCAAGCGCCATCATGTCGTCCCGGCTAGGTATGATCAGACTCGAGGGCATTCCCTCAGCAAAACATAGCTTCGCATCGAATGCTCCTTGCTTCATAGGCCATGCCTCCATGAGCCAAGAACATGGTGCACCTCCTCGCTTCAAGTGCCATGTTTCGATGAGTCGAGCAGACAACGCCCTAGCACATATCCCGTCACCTCGAGGGCCAAGCCTCATCAAGTTGGTCTCGGACACACTCTGACCTTGAACATCTCAGCATTTTGGCGTACATCAATTGATCACATATAGATGTGTTGTCCAACTCAGTGTCACCCATTAGGTTCGTGCATGTTAACGTGTGCACGCCTATCAGCCTCTTGCACCTTAAAGCTCCATTGCACACAATGGCATGTTCACTAGAGGGCTCCGTGCATCTCGGATTAACAGGTCCGTCGCACTCATCGCTACATGTCCATGCGAATCAACCTTTCGTACCTCGACGTTTTGTCACTCCCCGAAGGCTAAGCCTCGTCCATGCCTAGGCAAGTCAAGCTTGGCGCTCCAACGCATACCTCCATACCTCGAAAGTCATGAGTCAAGAACTCCTCCACGTAAATTCAGCGTTTCAGCCAGCCAACGCATGATCCCATGGTTGTATGTGACTCCGCACCCTTTTTCACGCAATGATGAACCCCCCGACATGGCCCAAAATTGTCCTAGTGGAGCAGCGACCCTTCAATGAAGACCAACGAAACCCACCTTGGGGTGCATGCCCAACCCATCACCTTGACTTCACGCGTGCTAAGGTAAATTAACATAGTGTTGGAGTGCGCGTAGGTTATCAGTGGAATCGTCGTCCTAGGCGGGCAGTTGACGGCCACCCGGATCAATGAGGGACTACTATTGGGGCAGGGTCCCCGCGCTATCTCGAGCCGACGATAACCTCATGAAGGCATGACACCCCAGACGGATCCACCCCAGACAAGGTCCGGGACCAACCGTGGACGGAATTCGAGGACCAACCTCGACGAGGTCCCATCGACACCCGCATAGGAAGAACGCCGACGATGTCATATGTCTCGGACGTGGCGGGACCCACTTGAAGCAATGGACGGAAGTACCCTCGGAAGAACTTTATAAATAGGACCACTTCTAAATGGGGAGGAGAAGACCACTTGTAACTCTTTCCACACATACGCAATACATTGGTACAGACCCTCGTGTGTGATTCTCGTTGAGGTCCCCTTCGCACCCTTAGTGATTGACGCGTCTGGACGGGGGTGCCACAAGTTTACTATCTGAGCTAATACGGTGTCACAGCTGAGATGACGACGAAACAACGACGACCGACATGGTGGCAACGATGACTAGGACGAAGCAATGGCCACAACACGACGACGATGGTGACGAAGCGACTGTCAAATCTAGCCGACGGAGGTTTGGATCCAGACTGATCTGAGTTGTGACCGTCGGATCCGGCCTCCTACGACGGCGACGGCGGCATCTCAATGCCATTAGCCGAATCTGCGCCACCTGCACCTCCCGATCCTCTCGTGAAGCCTCAAGAAACCGTAGACCCTACTACATCACTTGCACTTAGCTAGTTTCCATGGACTCTCGATAGATTTGGGGATTTCTTTCCTCCTTTTCTTTTTTTACGAGAAGGGGATGAATAGGAACGGATGACCCATGGCCCATAGGCTCATGTCTGCGTATAATCCGAGAAGTAGGTGGGTTATATTAAAAAAGAGAGAAAATGCAGGTAGGACTCACTATGTCAAACAAAAATTAAAAAATATACACTGCAGAGTTCATTAGAGGCACACGTTGGAGTGGTTATCTCTACTGTTTTTAGGTTCAGACTCAAAGAAATTACAGTTGAGTAATTAATATACGAGAAAATTCATTATATGTCATCAAATAACTCTCTTTTTCACAATATGCAATCGGATAACTCTATAATATGTCATCTGATTCTAAATTTTCTTCACAATATACCATCGTCGTCACTTCTCCGTCTAAATCCCTCAGTTAAGCTTTGAGAAAAGACCATTTTGCCCTCATTTATCATATTTTATTGCTCATAATGTACTTTAAATTGCCACTAAGCTACATTTGCATCTAATTCACTTGTAGACTTTGGATGGGAATAATTTACAATGAACAAAAAAAATTGGCATGAAGTGAAATGTGCACATGGGGCAGAATAGTTTTTTTTTTGGGGCTTAACGAAGGGGTTTGACGGCTAAGGGACGGTGATAACATATTGTAATGAAAATTTGAAACTCGATAATATATTGTGAAGAATTATTTGCTAATATGTCATGCAAAATAGAGTTATTGCTGAGGTAATGAATTTTCTCCTAATATACGCATGCCTGCTGTCCTGGTCCATGAGGCAGTACGAGGCTACGAGCTAAGCTCACATTGAGATCGCGTTTGGATCCTGAGCGTAGTAACTGCCCGCAGTCACTGGCTCTGACGATGGTGATCTGCAGCTACTTCAAGAGCCCCATCCGTAGAAAGGCACTAGCACGACGAGAGAAATCAATCAAGGTCAAGGACACACAGTCACACAACCAAATAAAGTTCTCACCCCTCAACTGACACTGGCTCTCACTCACTCTTTGCATATAGAGCCATTCAAGAAGGAGAAATGCCAGTGTATAATAATTTTCTGAAACGGGAAGACAAGGGGAGGAACATGGAGAGACACAGGACCTGGATTGTCCACACCTCACTGTCTGAAATGCTGTAAACTGTCAAGTCTGGAGAATCTGAACTTTATTAGGCAGATATGGCGATAAAGTACTGCTTTGCTAAATGGCATGTTTCGGGGGGTGCAAGAGCAAAAGACAGTCTTGCAAGTCCTTAAAAGGGCAGCCTCCGCGGTTGCGGCTGCTGCCACCACTGCAAATCCCAATAAAGTGAGAGCAGAAAGGAAGGAGGAAAAGCAGGCTCCCCTTCTACTCCCCTGTGCTCTCATCTTTGACTCCCCCCACTCCAGTCTCCCACCACAGGCCAAACACTACACATTTCAGTCCAAGAAACACACGCCAAGAACAACACCAAAGCCAACTCCGGAGTTGAGACCCCCTCCTCCAATTCATTGCGGTTACTCTTCCCTCCAAAAGAGACACTGATCACCAAAGGTAGGGAGCGTGATGAGTACTCTCCTACTGTTCTTGCTCCTGCTTTCTGGAGTGTCCTTCAGCAGCTGCGTAAGAATAGGCAATGGTGGCTATGAGGAGTGGAGGCTGGGCACGGCGACGTACATCAAGGAGTCCCAGGGGCATCCACTTAATGATGGTATGTATGTATTTTAGTTTCTTGATCTTTCTCACTTGGACAAATATATAGAATCAAGAACAGCAGCAATGTCGGTTCTTTCTCTCCCATTTTTCTTTCTTTCTGCATTTTATTTTGATGGAATGGTGAGTGTAGTTTGCAAAGATGGATGAATGGCAAGCAGATGGTGTAGTATTAGACAGATCCGGCATAGTGGGCCGAGAAGGCCTACTAAGAAGCCGCAATAGAAAGCAGGAGGAAAGATTCGCTCTTGAAACTTCTTCCCTTTTCATTCTTCAGATAGATTGTGACTCTTGGAAGTTGGAACTGCACAGACTGTGACTCTTGGAACCGCACATTCCTTGTATGTTCTGTAGATGGGAGGAGTATTCTATTGTGATTTGTGAAAGTGTATAAAAAAGGTCAGGAATTATATAAAACAAAATGTTGATGGTAATGCTAATGCTAATGCTGTCCTTATCATAAACATTTTCTTCTTGATCCTTAAAGAAACTTTCTTTGGTGCATTAGTGCACTAATGCTGTCCTAGTCCTAGAAAAACTAATGCCGTCCTAATCAGCCGAAAGAGAGAGAAAAAGTTATGGAGTGGAGTACATTTTTGGACTAAATATTTTGTATCCTTTTCTTTTTGGGTAAGTTGTGGAAATAATGAGGGACATTGAATGCTTTGACAATCCTAATTATGAGAGGCAAGCTAGTACAACATGAGCTTTTCTTCCTGTTACTGTCTGTACTGAAGTCATGCAGTGTACCTTTACAGTTATTGCTCCATAGAACTAGACTCTGAAGTCTGAACATCATATTGGCTGAATAGTTCATGACAACTATACATTGTTTCTTCAAAGGTTGGCATTTATATTCAACTTAGAATCCTGGATTCAAGGTTACCCATCTTTACATCCATTTGGTCAATGCTGATTCTTTCTATATTACTTCGTGAGAAAACAAACTTCTAAATCTAAGTCAGAATCCTAAATTCAAGGATGTCCATCTTTGCATCCTTTTTGTTAATGATGATTCTTTCTCTGTTCTATGTTTCCTTAAAATTGATCAATTGATGTATGATTCTGTTTAATGTAATGAGAAAACGAATTTGTTTTTTTTTATGCAATGGTTCTTTCAATTCCCAAGGTGGTGGTGCCTGTGGATATGGAGACCTGGACATCTTCAGATACGGGAGGTACACGGCCGGCCTGAGCAGCGCACTGTTCGTGAGGGCAGCGCCTGCGGCGGCTGCTACGAGCTCCGGTGCGTGAACAACATCCTCTGGTGCCTGCGGGGCAGCCCGACGGTCGTCGTGACGGCGACCGACTTCTGTGCCCCGAACTTCGGCCTCCCCGACGATTTCGGCGGCTGGTGCAACTTCCCCAGGGAGCACTTCGAGATGTCGGAGGCTTCGTTCCTCCGGGTTGCCAAGGCAAAGGCTGACATTGTTCCAGTACAGTTCAGAAGGTAACAGTCAGTACATACTACCTGTTCTTGAATTGCTCAATTGCTCATTGGTCTCTTTTAGCTTATCATTCTGCAACTAGCTGGTAACAGTCAATACATACTGCCTGTTCTTGAATTGCTCAATTGCTCATTGGTCTCTTTTAGCTTATCATTCTGCAACTAGATAATGTGTGAGTTCATATGCAAAAGTATGACACTATAATTCAGTTGTGCATTTGGTGTAGTTCTTAAGCCCGCCACAGTACTACTTTTGCAAAAGTTCAGAATGATGTTTGGTCATTGGAAATGGAACATAGAATATGCGATACTGCATGTTTCAAGCCACTTTGCATTGTTGGCTACTGGGTAGAAAGCATCAGGCTGAAGAGTGTATAGAGAAAAAGAGCAGCTTTAATCAGTGCTCCTTTCCTCTTTTAAATTCTGACTTCTGGTTTTTATTTATGAGCACTTCCCAAGTTTCAGACAAATGCTATGAGTGTGTCCCAACTGGTGCAGGAGTATACAACAAGTATCCTTTATACGAGATAAGATTAAGTTATGGTCATGTACTCATCTCTGCCAAAAGAGGCCATCCCACTTTGATGATCACCACCATGCATAAATCAAGAAGCATTTCGTTGTGGATTTGATGTAAAATAGCCATTGATGATGATGGTGCAGGGTGAGCTGTCACAGAGCCGGCGGCATGCGGTTCACGATCACAGGCAGCGCCAACTTCCTCCAGGTGCTGATCACCAACGTGGCCGCCGACGGTGAGGTCCTGGCTGTCAAGGTGAAAGGGTCGAGGACCGGGTGGATACCGATGGGGAGGAACTGGGGGCAGAACTGGCAGTGCGACGCCGACCTCCGCGGCCAACCGCTGTCGTTTGAGGTCACCGGAGGGAAGGGGAGGACGATCACGTCGTATAACGTCGCGCCATCTGATTGGATGTTTGCACAAACGTTTGAAGGCAAACAGTTCGCTGAATAGTTGTGAAAAGGGTTGCGAGCTCCGATGGTTGTAGTTAGAATTACAGTGGAAAAAATGTTACTTCTCATTGTTGTGACCCAAGAACGTGAAGTGTGTTTGCTCTGCTCACCATGTCCAAAAGAATTATAGAAAATTACTCCACGGTTGTCACAAAGTTTCGATCGAGCACGGCATTCTTATCGGCTAGTCAGCTACGATTCCAGGGTCCAGACACATGACCAGTACTGGAGTGCCATGAAGGCAATTATATCTTGTCGGTGTCGGACATGTCATGCGGCATATGAAGATCAGGCTTGCAGCCTTGCTAACCAATATGTAAACGAGAAACTTTGCACATAAGCCCAGCCGAGCCCTCGAGCCCATCATTGCACAAAGCATGCAAATGGCAATGCAGCATGAGTTTTACGTAGGAATGAAATTTTTTATATATCATTGTAAGTGTTTGCAGATCCTTGATCTGTTATTACAAAATGATATCTTTTTACAATTTCAAAACTATACTTTTTTATACCACTGCCCATTTGTCGGTCTGGGCTAAATCTTGGGCCGGCCAGCTAATTTTGGCCTAAAAGCATTTTTTTCTGTTTTTCTAAAGAATTTTATATGGCATTTTGACGTCACAGCTCTGCCTCTGACTGTTGCCAAATCCGTTAAATTTTTCCCATTAACCTTCTCCAAAATACCCATATTACCCACCAATTTTTTCTCTTCTTTTTCTTTTTCTTCCTTCCTTTTCTTTCCTTCCCTCCTGCTTCTATCTTCCAGTGCGCACCCGTCGTCGCTGCCGCCTCCTGTACTCGCGCCACTGCCACCGCCCCTCACCGGCGGCAAAGGCACCGCCCGCCACCACCTCCTCGTCGTCTTCTCCCGCAAGCTCTTCCTCCCTCCAGGCACCGCCGCTCGCCCCCTCCATCGTCGCCCGCAACGTCGCTCGCTCCCGCTACTCACTCCGGATTCGTCGCCACCACGGAGCCACCTACAGCCCGCGTCGCTTACTCCCGCCCTCGCTGCTCACTCTAGATCCACTCCACCATAGAGCCACCGACAGTGACCTCGATCTAGACTGGGGAATGGAGAGACGGGGAGTGAGAGAACCAGGGGCTGCTCACCTAGGATGCACGGACACGGACACGCGTGTCGGACACGACACGTATCGGACACGGGATTCGCCATTTTCTAAAAAATAGCGACACGGGGACACGGCTGTATATATATGTATGTATTATTGAATGCAGTATGCCAGTATGCACAAGCAGTCAAGCACTCATCGAAGTAAGTCCAAATCTGGCGACCAGCGAAGCGGCAGGCGGCGGCGGCGTCTCAACTCGGCGTCGGGGAGCAGCGCGAGAGCCAGGAGGAGCAAAGAAGAAAGCGTCGAGGAGGAAGCAGAGCAGAGCCAAGGCGTCGGCGCGAGAGCGGCGGGCATCGGCGTCAGCGCAGAGAACAACAGCGGCGTCGGCGCGAGGAGCGAACAACAAATCGGCGCGGGAAGCGAGCAGCGTCGGCGCGGCGCAGCGAGCAAGATCGCAGCAGCGTCGGGGTCGGCGGCATCGCAGGCGGCGGCGGCCTGCGGGAGACGGGAGTGAGATGGGGATGGGGGACAGGGGGAGAGCCGGAGAGGAGAGGTAGGGTTAGGATGGGAGATGGGCCGAATGAATGGGCCGATGAATGGTCCGATACGTGTCCGACACGTGGCCAAAAGTGTTCGAATTTGTTTTTATTTATTTTCACGATGCAAATTTCCGACACGCCTGGAATACGTATCCGAGCCGTGTCGGAACCGTGTCCGTGTCCAATACGGACACAGCGCCTTCTAGGCATGTCGGTGCTTTGCAGCTGCTCACTGCTCTGATTCCCCGTGAGAGAACCAGGGGCTGCTCACTGCTCTGATTCTCCCCGCATGCCGTCACCATATAGCCAACCTACACCACCGTCATTGCATCTAGCCACCACACGGCACTACGTCGCCATCCAACCTCCAAGAGCCGCAACAATTGTTGCACCTCGTGTCGCGATCTACTTCTTCATGGAGGGGCAGTCGAATCGTGCACAGGTTGGAGATGGGGAGAATTGGAAAAGAAAGAAGTGAGAGATGAGCGAATAAGGATAGGGGCAAACTGATCTTTCCACACCTTTTGACTGCCAGAAAATGGTCATCAGTGACATAAAAAGATATGTTTTCGAAATTGTAATAGCATGTAAGAAAGATGTTACTTTGTAACGACATATTAGAGATCCAGAACATTTACGATGACAAAAAAAATTCCCCAATGCAAAACGGAAGTGAAGTGAAAAAACTCTTTTACTTCAAAAGCGCACAACAGAATTTGGTTTGCTTCCAAGCATCCCATCCAACTTGCACCTATTTGGTGCAGACTTGCTATACACAATTCACCACCAGAGAAGCTCTAAACTTTTGTAAGCGAGGAAACCACTACTTACAAACAAACAAGGAATCCACTTGATCCACTATTTGTAAACAAACCGGCACGGTTGATGATTCGAGTTTGTTTAAGCAGAAGGGTCAGGGTCTAACTGCTGCAGCAGCACTGGAATAGTTGTGTTCGGTATTTAAATAAGGCGTCACGCATCAGCCTCCAAACAGGCTATACTAGCTGGAGAGAAGAAAAAAAATTAATCAGAGGCATGAGTAAGATAATAATAGGAAAAAAAAAGAGTTATGAGTTGAGTTTTAAAAAAAACTAGAGAAAAAGGATCTGGGTGAAAATGGCTCGTATACAATGTTTTAAGGCCTCAATTACAGGATTAAAAAACACAAGAGTTACCGTGCATTTTCATTCTCCATCACTGCTTAAGACTCCTCGAAGGGCCCCTTCGTAGCCTCTTCAAAAAAGGGCGAGTACCAGCCTCAGTTTGCGAGGACTCACCTTCCAAATCATCTGATAGCGGATTATTAGTTCGTATAAGAAAATCAATTCATAAAATTAAGGGTTTTCATTATTCTTGTTACTTCACAGGTTCTGTTTTGTCTGCACAACATGCCTACCTTCGCTGTTCTTGTGCATCGATGGGGTGCCATTTGAAGATTTCTTTTGCTTGTAGGCAATCGTTGGGGTTACCTTGACATTCTGAGCACATAAAAGGATTAAGTTATTTAATTTCATCTTTGACCTTAAAGAAATGAAGTACATATAATCTTTGGATTTCTAGTTACCTTTACATCATCTTCATCTTGAGTAAATCTGTGAACCTCATTGTTATCAGACCTCATTATCTTTGTATTTACCTTAGTTGTCTCTTCCTGCTGGGCAACCCTATCGCGCCCATCATAACCAGATCTCTTCTCACCTATCACGATGACACCACGTCCCATCTGTTGCTCTGGAACCTCACATTTCCCATTGAAGGGTGGCATGTAGCAAAACCTGAAATTTCAGAATGTCAACACTTCAGACCTGTTGAAAAGCATGGAAAGAAAGAGGCTATCCCATGTATAAACTTTACTAAATCAATATATTGTTCCTGTTTCTTTAAGTCCTATAATTGTCATCACACAAGACAATCCAAAAATAACTTGAACTTATCGATGCATAGTTTCCGATGCAAATATTAATTAGCTGATGAATACTAACCACAAACTGAACATTCATTCAGTAAGCTGAGAGACCAGCAAGATGAACTAGTCTTACACTTTCTATAAAGAAAGATCATCAGCAGTTAACATGTAAATTACTACTAGAGTTGTGTAACGGTAGCCAAGAAGGGTACAATCGATATGTTGCAAACTGAAGATTTCAAATTTTGCCAGACAAGATTGGGGGACACTCAAAAACATCCTTTAGATAAAATCATAAAATCACTACATTTCATCAACTATGTGCATCCTGTAAGATAAATGGGACCATGATTGCCTGATACAAACCATTCATCTGGTAGAGACTCTGTATTGAAACCCGCATTCAACATTCTCCATTTACGACAGCTGTAGCACTGAACCCAGTCTTGATCAGCCTTGTAGCGCTCACCCCCTTTTCTCTGGATGAAGAAAGTTAAAAGAGTGAATAATGCTTGAAAAAAGAGTGAACATAATCTTTTCAGAATAATATGGAAGAATCTGAAAAGTAAAATGAGAACTTAGGTACAAACATTTGGCTCCTGATGGCTAAATAGAAACAAGGATAGGAGAGCAACCCTTGTACCTGCCCCCACTCCCAGGCAGCATGATTATATACATGTTAATATATGTATTTCCCATAGTAAATACATGTATATTCTGCAGGAAAGTTACATGTATATCCCACCCATATATACATGTCTATCCCCTTATTTACAAATGACTCAACTTTTAAATGCATCATATTCATATATTGTCTATAAAATAACTAAAATTCTTTCTGAGTGTACAGGTACCATGATGGTATGAAATGGGGAATTAATCCCATACAAAGACGCACTCAGTTGCCATCTCTACTCATGTATGGCTGACATTTTCTTTATTAGAGCTGTCAAATACTTGGCATACATAAAAAATACAGTAGTATGTCCCATTAAATGCATGATCAAAAGTTGTGTCTGCTATCAAACCTATGTTGTACAGTGTTGTCATCTACTCGTATCTTCTTGTTCTTTTCTTTTGAGGTTAAGTTGTCCAATGCAAAGAGATTTCACAAAGCACTTCCATGACCAGTTATATAGAGAGGTGGGTATCTAAAAATATTTCCAATATATACTAAATTATACATTCATACCAATTCGAGATTATCAAAATTTGAATCCCAGTATTCATCTGCTTTCCTACCAAGCCACTCCTCCAGTTTAGCATACATTTCACAATCTTGAAACCCTTGTTTGCTGTTAAGAACCCATGAATTACCATCTTCATCATCCTGCCAAACAAATGGAGAAGTTTATTCCAGGGACGCAAGAATAAAACAACATGAAAACTGAACTTCATGGCACTCAGAAGTCAAAACAACAAACACGCATAGCAAAGGCAAGATATTCTCAACCATACAATGAGATCTGTAATATCTGCAACTCCTATTACTCCACGTCCCATGTCAGCATTATGCTTTTGGCCTCCAACTCGTTTGTAAGACTGACAAGAGAACACAAAATGAATAGTTGGAAAAGCATGCACAAATGAATAGGTAAGAACATTCATACTAATACGTGTGAAAGTAATGCAAAATGCATAAGCCTAGAGTGCAAATAGCTTGCCACAATAAAACAAATCTATATTGTTTGCAATGCACAACTAAATCCACTTGAACATGATAAAGCTCAAGCTAATTCCTGCAAACAGATGGGGCTAAAATTTGCTCTCTGAAATGACCCGTAATTTTTAAGCAGGTCTTAAGTAGCAATTAAGTGAATAATTAGCACTAATTAAGTAATTAAACAAATCACTAATTAAATAATAATAATACCCATAGCAATTAGTGTCAACTAGCATAAATAGGATTTGAGATAGGATAAGAAGGTGTAGAGCAACACAGTGAACACATCAGCTAGCTTCATCCCCATCGTCTCCCAACTCTCCAGCACACACACACAGAGCGTCCTCTCCACCCACGCAAGCCACCACTGCCACCACAACCAAAATAAATAGCAGAGATTGTAATTCCTCCATCAATCTTCATCCACCAAACCATTCCATTGAAGCCAAATGATTACTGAGCCCTCTCTACCCACTAGTCCACCATGACAAAAATTAAAAAGGGCATGAAGGAGCAAACAGTGGAGGGGGAGAAGCAACAGAGGAAGCAGTGGAGGAGAAGGGGGAACAGGGAGCTCGAGCGGCACGGCAGCACCATCGACGCTGTCGTGGTGTCGGGCGGCGGCCAATGGCTGGGGCGGTGTCGGAGCGGCAGAGACCCAAGAGGCGAGCCGAGGCAGCTCAAGCGGTGTGGCGCGCTGGAGTGGCACCGGCGGGAGGCGGCGCGTGGGAGCGGCACCGGGGCGCGACCGTGGCGGGCGGGCGCTGGAGCGGCACCGGTGGCGAGGCGGCGCGCAGGAGCGGCCCCAGCGGAAGGCGGCAGCTCGGTGGGTCGGCTCGGCCGGAGGGAGGCTGAGGGAGATCTCTGGAGGAAGAGAAGAAAAGAAGAGGGGAAGAAAGATGAGGCTGTTGGCAGGGGAAGGGGGAGGAAGGGGGAGAAAAAAGGAAAGAAAGGAAAAGGAGAAAAAAGGGGGGAGGAAAAAAGAAGGAAAAAGGCAAGAAAAAGAGGAAAAGGCGGAGGCGTAGATCCGGCGGCGACATTGGCAGCTGCGGACGAGTGGCCAAGAAGATGACGTCCAATGGAGTTTTGCACGCTGAGTGTTCACGGAAAAGAGAAGAGTATCCGAAAATAGCGACCTACGTCAAACTAAACCTTGTGCACTACAGCAAGCCGTCCTTGAAAAAAGAAGGAAAAAGGCAAGAAAAAGAGAAAAAGGCGAAGGCGTAGATCCGGCGGCGACATTGGCGGCTGCGGACGAGTGGCCAAGAAGATGACGTCCAATGTTGTTTCGCACGCCGAGTGTTCGCGGAAACGAGAAGAGTATCCGAAAATAGCGACCTACGTCAAACTAAACCTTGTGCACTACGGCAAACCGTCCTTGATCATTTCAGTAGTCGTATTTCCGTACAAATTATTTTCACTTGCGATAAATATTATCTACCTGCATAAATTGTTTTATAATAAAATAAGTTGTCTGCGTGTTGATTGTGGAGGGTGCCCTAATTGGGTCCGATGGTGGGTGTGGGGCCCTCTACATACGGATTATATTTAAGGACAAAACCACTCACTCGCTTTAGTGAGCCGTAATACCCATGTCGACCACGGACCCGTTAAGACAGGCTGGGTTTAGTATCCCTGTCAAGTAATAATACCTCCACACGGGAACGTACTATTGCAATTTTCTTTTTGTTTCAATGCGGAGGGATTCTGGCCTAGGGAGCTGGGTGTTGTATCGCCCAGTAGCGCTATATTGCGCTGGTGGAGTAGCGGGCGCGACCCGCCTACAACAGTTTGGGGAAACCCAGTTGGGTGAAGGTATTAGGTACGGACATTCAGAAAAGCTCTAGACTAACCTAGCACCACGTTAAAAGAAACGCATAAGTCTTTAGGCATTTACGGTCATGGGTTACCATGGGTAAAACGACACAACCTCTACAGAGTTAAAACGTAATCATGTCTGTCTCCTGAATTGGAGTCTACATGGGCCTTTTCAGGGGCTCGAACCCACGAAATGAGTGACTAACAGATTTTTAAATTGAACTTGTTTTTCCTCACATAAAACTGTATTTTAAAACTATTGTGATTCTAGGTAGGGACTAAAGATGGATGAGGTTAATTAATCATAGCATCAACTTTGCTTATTAAGTGCTTGCTGAGTATAATCGTACTCACCATTGCTATTAATCCCCCTTGTTTAGAAGCGACGAACCGGATACATTAAAACAATGCTATTTGACGAACTGTGGTGGGGCTACTACTTAGGGGACTTTGTACCACTTCATTACCAAAATCCCAGCCTTAAGGCTGACAGGTGCGAATTGAAGGTAGTCCCAAGTCCCAACTATTTCTCTGCTGCAACACTCTGATTATGGTCATTACTCGAGAAAGCGAGGCTTTGTCGGGTAATAATCCTTAAGCCGGTGTCGTCGCCAAAGGTGTGATGGCACGGGGTGTCACACACTCAATTCTACTCTAGCTAGCAATGCAAAGAAAATATATTCGTGCACCCTAATTGAGTAAAAGTGTTGTAGTTTGTGGATTGTATCAAAACTTGACCTTGGCAGTAATTTTTGAATGTGGGCAACTGGGCATGAGCATGACTGACTGATTCTAATGCGGCATGGATGGGGAGGATCCATGTATGGAATATAGCTGAATGAAAATGGACAAGTTTGTGTGGTTAACAGTTTAATACCAGAACAGCTAATCTCAATCTCACCTCTATTAGACGACCATGCCAATACAAGAAAATTCCACAGTTCATTCTGTCCCATTCTATATTGCTCCTTCCCAAAGTCAATTGAATAGTCCTACCCATAATTTCACCAGACATAACAGAAGTCTTGTTAAGGCTCTTTGCCAAAGGGCGGGTTTTGACCTACCAAGAAAAAAAAAAGCAAATGAAAACAAGCCAAGAATATAAATATGTCACAACATACAAATATGACATATGAGTGTATTTTTACCAAAGACCCTTGGACAGAGATCTTCATCCGAGGATTCAGGAACATAACTTCCAAATAGGATTGAAGTGAATAGTCCAATGGCACCTACAGAATATGATGAAAGAATTAGTTAAGGCAGGCCATGTTTTTATCATTTCCATGAAATAAAAGTGCATGGAAAGAATCAGAAATATGAAATTACAAACCATTGCCACTCATGCTTTGGGCAAAAATGGCTAAGTTCCTAATCACAGTCATGAACAGCATACAAGATACAACGTACTGAATGTGTGAATGCTATCTCAATGCAAGCTCATCAAGCTCCCCAAAACCGACTTTTTTAGCAAAACCAAAAACCGACCTTAAGGCAGTATTAAAAAACTTAAAATTAATTTGTCTTTCCAGTTGCCATAGCAACCCCTCAGAAAGATACAATGAACTTATGGTTCTCTCGTCTCGAAAGGAAAAGAAAAAATAAATGATGATGAGAAGTTACAGGATGTACCTTGTTACTTGTTTGTCCTGGACGTGATCTGATTCTTCTCGAACGGATTAATATGTCTCCACGACCATGGTGGACAGGATTTTCAGAAGGCATCCCTGAATTCCAGTCCAAGGTGTGATCTGTACCCCATCTATCTAAATTCCATATATAAATCTGTGTTCCAGTACCCTCTTCACCAAATAAACCTAGCTTTTCTCCAATGAAATACTCATTAAAGGGAGAAAATTCCTTAATAGCATTCAGGTTATATTCTGCAGTGGCTTCAGACTGGACACTCGAATCAACTTCCATGTATTGCCCTTCCTTACGATATGTCACTACAGGGATCTCAAGATTCTGCAGTAAATCATACTATGTTAGCTTTAACATTCCCAATTGACTTAACAATGAAGGCAATAAGTAGAACCGTGCTTACATCTTTACTTTCATTAAATGACTGAGATAGAAAGGCCACCGATCTGGAAGTTGAAGTTTGGGTAAGCACAACTACATCTTTTCCAAGTTTCATAGCACCCGTCTACAAAATAGAACCCACAAAACATTAAACTTGACAATAACAACATAATTTTCACACCAATAAATATGTGCATGCATACATTTGGTCGAACAAGACTGCGGATATGGAAATAAACAGTTTAGAGCAAAGTGAAGGTTGGAGGTGTATGGTTTTACCTCCTTAAATCGAGTGGATAAAAGAGAACATTAGCAGAGGCTATGTTTCCTGTATGACAATTCCTACCAGTGCAAACCAGGAAGTTTCAATAGACAAAACTAATAGTTATTTCTTTGTGTAGTTTAACATTGAACATTCCTAGTCATACTAGCTTACAAGACAAAGGACAGCAGGTACACCAACTTGCAGGATAGCATTAGCATTGCATAATGCAGCACTGATGGTGTATAACATGCAGAAGAACGCATGTTGGAAGTATATTGAATAAAAGTTCTCGTTTACTCAACAGCATTACACATATAAGCAGTGCATTATAGGCCGAGCTAAGTATGAAGCTATCTATATCGCACTCGGACAAGTTTCAGTCACACATTTCAAACAAATCAGACACACCATAGCAATACAACATAAGAAAGAAGGTTGGGATGTAAAAGATTGACATATATAAAGGCCATCTATAACATAGATCACAGGAATGCAGAGGAATGGAGGACAGCATAAAAAGAGGGAATCAAATACTATGAGAAGAAAGACTGAAAGGAAGATGAAGCCATTCTACAGCAATTTATTGAGAAATATTTACCTTAAATCCAATACCAAACCTCCCAATCTGATCCTGGCAATGTTCATTTGGTCGTTTGTGACCAAATGAGATCATTCTCATCATTTCAGAATAAGTCATCCCATGCCCATCATCAATTACAGATAAGACAGGAACTTTTCCTTCTGCTTTCTTTGAAAACATAGATTTGATGGAAATATTCAACCTTCCAGAAAGATAAAAGGAGAATTAAACAAGAAAGAAGCAGTTAGCACAAGCAAACAACGAAAATAGTCCTTAAAAAACATTAATGTCATGTCCTAACGAACGTATCGGATAGTCGTGAGTTGTGGGAGGCTTTGGCCCCGATTTCCGGTGAGGAACCGTGACTTAGATGGATACTAGGGCACTCGGTAGCAGCAAGGCGCAAGGGTAGGGCGCAGAAGACGGATTGGCAGAGAGGAAAGATCGAGAGGGAGGATTTAGAGATAACTTCTTGATTGCCTTCAATGAGAATACATAGCATCCTTATATAGTGGATGCTGGACCCTCTTAAGCTAATACGAACTCTACACAATCCTTTCCTAATACCAATCCTCTGCCTAATTCATAAGTGTCCTGAAGGGACTTTAGCTATTAACTTGCTATATCCGAAAGGGATACCTATATGATCTCTAATAGCAAATCCGGAAGGGATTCCTAAGTCTCCTACTGTTCGGCTGCATCAGGGGAAGGAATTTGGATCGGTCTGACTGGTCCTTGCACCGGTCGGATCGGCCAGTGCATCGGTCGCACTAGTTGGACCGGTTGGGTCTGCTGCTATGATGCGTGATAGTCGACTATAATGCTTACCCCACATGACAGTTAACAACACTAGCCTCACTGTGGAATTGTTTAGAAAACATATTGCTACAGGTCACATTCTGTGAAAACTACAGATAAAAGCAGGGTACTTTGTACATAGTCTACACTAATTGAATATGCATGTACACATTCACCTGGAAAAGCAAAATGAGATGGTAAAAACAAGGCCTAGTTTGGCACAAAGATGGCCGTCGGTCGATGGTTTTTAATCTACTGTTTTATTTTATTACTTTGGGAAATATTAACTAATTGAAAAGTGAAAACCTTTTCTTAGAGCTACAACAGAAATCATTTACTACTAGAACTAATAAAGATTCTTTTAACTAACTAAGATTACACAGTGCAGCACAACACATTACCTGAGACGCTAAACTGGCCCTAAAAAATGATTCTAAAAATAAATAAACCATAATTTCTGATAACAGCACCTTGAAGACATGGACATACCTAGATGCGTCAGCATCTCTGGAGTTGTCAATGAGCTCTGCTACTGCTCCAAAGATCCAGCCAGCATGTGTCTGACTGAGGGTTCGCAGATAACTAGGATCTGTGCTCACAAAATTTTTTGTAAGAGTAGCTGTTCTCTTTTTCACTATTGGATCTAAAACTCTAGGACCATCTTCAACAGACTCGCATGGTGAAGATTCTGGAACTGGTCTATGGAGTTCTGTGATATATGCATCATGATGTTTACGTCTACGTGAAGAATTCATCTCCTTTGGATTTGGTCCATTATCACAAATCTCCTCTCTCATGTATGGCCTAGGATTTCTGGAGCCATTCGTAGCATTATTCACATGTCTCTCTGGTGGCACAACAAATAAGCAAAGAAGTCAATAAGCAAAAATAATTTAAATCACCAAAAGTTAATAGCAAACATGGCATATAATGATGCACAACTTCAATTTCAACTATGGATAGAACTTCCCCCTAACAACATGAACAAGTAATCATCCAAATGAAGAAAGTGAAAAAGAAGAATGCTCAGCAAATGTAGGATTTAGGAAATGGCATGATGTCACCAACATAAATTAACTGCTAATGATGAAATAGAGATCACTGTAATGTCTTGCTAATGGTCAATCAGCTTTCCGCTATTAAACAAACAATACAACTGGCTGGTTACTCATGAAGGACTAATGAATAATTCATAGTTACCGGATTCGCTATAAAACCCCGCGAATCGCAAACCGTATTCGTTGAATCCGAACCGGTTTAGGGTACGAGGTTCATGTTCGCAGTGGAAATTGGAAGAAAAAGTGGCGAACGACGAACCCGAATTCCGTACCGCGACTCGGATGAACCGTGTTTCCGGTAACTATGGAATAATCCCAACAAAGCATTCCTGTTCAAGAAGCAACATAGCAAAACTCTCACCAGCTATTCCTGCCATCTGTTTGCAGTCCACAAGATCTTTTTGTCCAGTCTCGTACATGGCCACCGCATGCGAGAAGTTAGGGCGTTCATGAGGGGCAAGAATGTGGAACGTGAAGGACCCGAATCTAACAATACCGGCCTTCAAAAACAAGGGACAAGGGACCTCGCATTACAGGCAGCAAAATAGAACTAGTAGATTGTGGTATACCAAAATACAACATATTGCTTACATGCAGGCAACAAAAAATACTGCCTGAAGTTGATTTTAGTTAATTGAAAACAAAAAATTCCTACAACCCATATAGCTAGCCACAACCCACCAATAAAAGTGTAATCTCTCAGGACGGTAACTTGGCAGTTCCCCAATCCTCACTCCCATTTTTTTATATAAAAAAATGGTAATTTAAGATAGCTTATATTGTATCTTTCATAAAATAAAAATTATGAGTAAATACAGTGGAAATAATATTTACCTTTTGATTGTCCCGAAGGAAACGCATAAACCTAACCCATTCATTATTCTGACGATCATCTTCCGGATCAGGAAGCAGTGCAAATTTTGGGAATTCACTCAGCTGGTATGCCTTACTTGGCACGAACTTACTAATTGACCAAACCGAGGGCCTGTAAAAGGAAAGCATAAATTACTCTAGTGTTCTGACTTTATAGAACACTGGTGCAAATTCAGCCAAGTATGCATACAAATGTCAAATGTACAGACACAGGATGCTTCCATAAAATAAAATAAAAATACTCCCTCCCTTTCACAATACTTGTACATTTTCTTGGGATGTGTTGCTTTACCATGTTTGTCGATGGACAAAATCAAGAGTTTATTTGTTGCAATATGTCGCTCTAAAAGGAGGTTACGCAGTTGCATTGCACATTGCAGTATGTCATTTAATAGGGGTATGCATGGTCCAACGCAGAGTTAAAAAAACCGGAACCGAGCACTTTCCCGGTCACTGGCCGGAAACGGTAACCGGCCGGTTACCGGATTTACCGGGAAAAAAAACCCGGATGAAATTCATTTGAATTTACTTAAAAACCATATTTGCCAAACCGGGAAAAACCGGCCGGTTTTTCCGTTCTCAGTCCCCACAGGTAACACCGGTTACCGCCGGTAACCGGCCAGTATTTTATCTCTGGTCCAACGTCATTAACTATTTCTTAGATTGGGTGCCTCCTTAAATCTGTGCACATGATGGGCTTGGACAAGTATTGTGAAACAGAGGAGTAACTTCATCTAAGTTTTGGATTAGGCTAGTATTAAACATGAGCGCTTGCAGCATTGCACGTTATAATATGCTACAGAAAACATGGAAAAATCTTTATTCACCAATAGTTTTGGTCCAAGCTAGTATATGAAGTACTCACTAGAATCACCAGTCGGAAAAATTAAGATAAACTTACACGTCTATTGGAAGATCACAAACTTTGGTGCGGCATATGCTCTTAGAATCCTTCTGCAGCAATACATAGTTCAAGCCACCACCTACCATAAAAAAAAATCCTTCAGGCCAAATTGTGCAGCTCTCTGCAGTAAATATATTCTACCACATACAACATTGTCCGAAGACCAAGCTAAAAGAAGCAAACATCATTCATAATAGGAGATAAGTGTTAAGTTCAACTTGAGAAAAACTGGATACTATGTTAACATTATTTAACCGATACCAATTTTGAAACCATAGCAACCTGTACTTCTAGATATTTGCAGATTCTCACTCTTTTAATTTTGAGAATCTACCAATTGTACTTCGGACCTAAACATTATCCCTTGTACATCTGAATCAGTACAAATTAACACTTGGTACCTTTTCTTTTTCTTTTTTTTCCTTTTGCTTACTATTTACTGCTACCTTTAGAAAATTGAAAATTAGGAAGAGAATTTGGCGCTTAGCATGTGTTAACATGAGCACTTGGACCCTATCTAAGCCTATCATCCATCGGTAAGCAATTAAAAGTACAAAACTACAACTGTTAATATAGACTTAACACTTAGGAGTATATGTGGTACAGAGGTAGATATCAAAATTAAATGTACAGGTGGGACTTTGCAACATGTAAAGTTTCAACAGTACAGGTGGACTTGGTGCAATTTCCTCTTAACTTTTTTCAGGGGAGCCTGATGTACAAAAAGGATGTGGCTATTCCATTATAACGGCACTCAAGAGTCATGCCTTGATTTTCATGTGATGGCTCATTCAAATCAACCGCTTCATCCCCCATCTCCTTTTCTTCACTTCCTAGAAACAGTAACACCAATCGAATGAGAATTTTGTTTCTCAAAGCGAAAGACAATGTCCGTACATCCAAACTAAATCAAGCCTATGTGTTACTCTAAACTGGTATATCTCTCTTGAAGTTGAACAAGAAAATCAAAGTAAACAATAAAATATTGGTAGCCAAGACATTCACAAAGCATAAACATGTCCACAACAATTCTAAAGTAATACATGGCCATAATACAAACCAATAGAACCAATAAAACAATTTTCTATCCTCAAATTGTACCACAAAAGATATCCTAATAGGAGAAAATAAGCATTTGAATGCTACTAAGAATTATTAATTGCCCAGATGCAACATAATTAATCTTCCAAGATTAAACCAGCAGGGAAACTGGATGATTATCCTTCTCATAACATGTGAAACCGGTCATACCGGTCGGGTCTGGGAACGGAAAACCCGGCCGGTTTTTCTCGGTTTAGCAAATTCAAATTCTAGTTTTCGAATTTCGGCTGGTTTTTAAGCAAATTCAAACGAATTCCATCCAGATTTTTTCCGGTAAATCCGGTAACCGGCCGGTAACCGTTTCCGGGCAGTCACCGGTAAACTGGCCGGTTCAGGGTTTTTTAACCCTGCGTGGAACCACCCTCCCAAGTAATACAACTGTTCCTGTAGAAATTGCAAAGAACACAAATGGTGCAAACAAGCCAAACCGGCAAAAAGACCGAGAAGACCAAGCCTCACCCCCAGAAGGCCAATCGCCAAAAATTTAGCAGTCAAATCATATACACCGAAATGCCTAATTACATGTCTGAGCACATGCTTCAAGCTACCACCAAAAATTGTAACATACAGCAAGATACCCCAACCGACTCGAACTAAGGCAACGCTACAAAACCATCAAAGGTGGTTTCTTTTTGTACTTTGGGGGTGGAATCGAAGTAATAGGCAGCCTAAATTTTCTTTAAACAAGTCAAGTAACAAAAATTCAACCCCAGTTATTCAAATGCAGCCCCGAGGCCTCAGACGAGGGCATGAATCGTATCAAATGTCCTCCTCACACGATTTCAAACGGGAAAAAAACAAATGTCCTTCACACAACTAAAGATAATGCTCCGATTCCACAAAAATGCAACAAGAGCAGCGCAAAATACACAAGATCGCGACCAAGAGCGGCAATTTAGGCTGCCTATTACTTCGATTCCACCCCCAAAGTACAAAAAGAAACCACCTTCAACTAAAAAAATCATCCCCAAACAACAAAATCGAAGCGCGCACCAAAACCCTCACCTACTCTGCAGAGTAAATTTGCTAATGAAAATGAAAGAACAAAAAAAACACACACACAAGGACGAGAGAGAGACACACACAAGGACGAGAGAGAGATGCACATAAATGCATTTTTTTCCGCAACCAACAAAAAAAATATTGGAAAAAATAACCCCCGGTCAAGCATCAACCATTACGCAAGCAAAGCAACCCGTAAGCACGTAAGCTGCACACCGAAGCATCACACGAACAACACCAAAACCCACCGGGAAAAAAACACTTCGCCTCAAAACCCCAAACCCCAAGCGCCAACTACGAACTAACACCCCAAGCACACAACGCCACATCCACGCCGCAACAACCGGGCGAGGATCCGAGCATTACTCGCGCCGCGCGAGCGATACGCCTCGGAGACGCCCGCCCGCCAACGAACCCGCGGAATCACCGGAAATTTACGGCGGGGTCGGCACCGCGAGAGGCCGGGAGCCAGGAGGGAGGCAAAGCTAGGGTTTGGTGGGCATTACCTGGCGGGAGTGGAGGCGAGAGGGAGGGGGAAGTGGGTTAGAGGGCGGCGGGTTTGGTGCTCGTAATACGGAGGAGGAGCATGAGCAGAGGAGGGCGGAGCGGTTGCTGCCATGGTGATTGGAAGATTCTGAGATATATAATGGCTGCGGTGGAAATGACCGAACTACCCTCGTTGTTGGAGCTGATGACTCACGGTGGATGGACGGAAAATAGATAGAAATTATATGAGTTATTCTACTACCATATTTGTATAATATGCTATATATTTTTCTCATCTGAATAAAAAATTATTTCCTATTCGTATTTGTATTCGTATTTGAATTCATATAAATATATGGATGTGAAATGGTAAGGAATTTTGCCATCTCAAATATTATTTTACCCAAACTATTCATATTCGATATTTGTATTCAAATTTGATGAAGCACTATGCATAATTTATTGCAATATGGCTGAATGGTTGGACAAGTTTTTTTCAATTTAATGTAAATTCATGTCCAGTAAATAAATTAGAGTGATAAAGTGTCATTAATATCTTCGTATTACATCATTTATGAGGATATTTGGATCCGAATTAAGTAGATATTTGGTATGTATTTGTATTTATTTTAAAAATATAATTACTTCGTTTTCACCCTAGGTGTGTCCGGACTGAGGCCTTCCAGGCGACAGAATTTTTGCCTTTTTCTTTCATTGCGTGTTTTACTTTTGACGGTTTCACCCCCTTTGCAACAATGGCCATATCGCAGCTCGTGACCCCGCGTGTTTTCACTTTTCACCTCCGCGGCAGTCGCCGGTCATCGTTGAACTGGCCGTATCAAGTACCATTATCTCACCACGTCATCCCATCGCCACCGTCCCCCTTTAAGACAGTCCAACTAGCCATGCCAGTATCGCCTTGCTGCCCACCAAAACACGCACGGTGATGATCTGGTGAGTTCTAGGTAGGCATGTGCACAAATCGTAAGGTTATTTTACAGATTAGTCGACGTGTTCCTTTTTTCATATTTGTAGTCAAGGGGCTTCACGAGGATAAATCTGTAGAGATTCTTCGCGAGAAGCCAAGAAGTGATGTGGCCTCCTCAGATTCTTACAAAAAAATTATTGTGTTTCCAACAAATCTTTAAAATACTCTCTGTTTCGATATATTTATTTATTTATTTATTGAGAGAATCTATAATATAGTTGATTTTATTCTTCTCACTCCCTACCCTTATTTAAATGTATCAGAAGATGCTAAATGGTTGTGTTATGTCATTTAATAGGAATATGTATAATTATTTCTCATTAACTATCTTTTAGATTTAATGTTTCTTTGATCTGTGTGTGGGCTGTGGATAAATATAGCGAAGCGGAGGAAGTGATTGTTAAGATGATTGTGCAACTCAAAATTTGAAAGGAACTAATCATGTGCACGTACTTGCAATAGAACATGAAATACTATATATGCACATTTTCTTTTTGCTTTACATGATAATTTATAACATAAAACTTTATGCCAACATTGTCGGTAAAGGTTCTATCAATTCCAGATAGCACATCTGTAACGACATAATCCAATCATTAGCAAACTCAATAATAATGTGACGCTACAAAACCATAGTGAAGATATGCATTGCATCAGGGGAAATCGGCGATAACCGGCCGTACCAGTCAAGATTGGTAAAAATAGTGGTTCGAAAAATATTTAAATTTTAAATTTTAAAATAAAATAGTAGCAAAAAGTGTTACTATATGATTGTGTACACCAAACTGCATAAATTAGTGTATGTTCACTGTAATTTGAAGCTACGGTTGCTACAGCTCGATGAAAGACAAAATGAGAAAGAAGTTGAAGATCCATATGGCATTATGGAGGCCATAATGTTCGACAAGGAAAATCCAATTATGGTTTGGCTAGACAATCCATAAGGTGAATCTGAGCCTCTACTTGATGAAGCCGGAGATCCACCTATGCCTTCATTGACTGTTCTAGATGTCATAGCTGAGAAGGATTTGAATGCATCCATTGACCATGAATGACTTTCAACTTGGGTCAACAAAAATATTAGTTGCTAACTAAAAAAAAATGTGTCAAATAGAGTTGTTTTCTTGTTCACTAGTGACCGGTCAATTTAAATTGATCAGCGAGGAGTTCAAATGTTCGTTTGATGAAATCTGGTCGATTTTAAATCGCTAACCAGTGGTAACCATCCGGTAACTGGTTTCGTGGAGGGTCCGATATTTTCTTCGTGTCCGGTTTTTGAATACTTGTTAGCATCTAAGAAAAAAAATTGTACATTAGTCATACATTTATGAGTTTTTTTTTTTTTTGCTAGAATAGCATTGTTTACGCGAGCAATAGTGATTCTATCCCCTTATCGACATTAAAGTCAAAAATGGCACTGCAGAATCACCGGTTGGCGACACTTCGCCGAGTTCGCACGTTGGGTGCTCAAAGCACCTCGTCCGCGTGCCCGTGGCCCGGAGTCCCTTTCTCCGCGCACCCAGAGCCTGGTCTCCCGCCTGTGCCGTGCACCCGCAGTCTCCCACAACAACAACATGAGTATAAGTAACATATTTTGCATAACATTACAATACAAAATTCAAATGATAATGCCATGACACCTTTCACGCCACATTTTGATAAAGATTTGACCGCACCCTGCCGCGATATCTTTTTAGACCGAAATGACCATATCTTACCACTGCACTTTTTAGACTAAATTGACCACACCCTGCCACTAAACCTTTTTAGACTTAATTGACCACACGCTGCCACTACATGTTTTCAAACTAGCAGACGTCCTAGCGCTCCCCGTCGCCCAAGCTCACTACGGATCGAAGAGGTGAGTTATGTTTAATTTGCGTCCTGATTATTAATTTGGCCTTACGTTTTGCTAACATGACTTCATCTTCCAACCCATCTCATAGTATAAGACTACCTTCAGGGCTGGTCGCGCCCGCGGGTCTGCAGGAGACCAAGGGAAGGCACTGATTGTCCCATCGTGGGCTGGCCGAACTCCCGATAATCCTCTGGGGTAGGAGAACTTCGAAGCCCATTGATGGGTTGCCTTCAGGACTGGCCATGGTCGCAGGTCTGTAGGAGACAAGGGGAAGGCACAGATAGGTCGCCAAGACTAATTAACTTCGTTCCAATCCGCTTTTTCCGATTCGAAAAAGGTGCACATGTATCCTATGTGTTTTCGTTTGGTTCATTCGTGCATGCTGTCGTTTCTAATACACATAACTAAACCATGCGCGTCATGTAATTCTCAACTACATTATGATGTCTTTCAAATTTAATTCCCAAATATTTTATCTATTTCAAATTCCGTACTCTTTTTCTAAAGGAATCAGTTATGCAAACAATATAATCGTGATAACCATAAACCCAAATATATATTTTTATTTCATTCTGGAGGGGGCTATTTTTGCTATTGCATCGCCAAACTTGCATTCCAAATAGGGTGTATGAAATTGGATGTATGAAATCACGTGCTTTTCTTGTAGACTTTATATAAATTATCACATGTACCTAAAATGTATTATCACATATACCAAAAATGTATTTGTCCCTGAAATCATATGCTCTATTATCACATGCAAAATGTATTATCAAATGAAATCATTGAAACAATTTTTTCCACATAAAATCACGAATTTCATTCAAAAAATCACATGAAATGACGAATAGGCAGCACAACCAGGGAGGTGTCTGTGCCCCTAGCGCATGGACGTGGCGGCGCCAGGCCACATGGCGTGCGGACATGCCTTGTATGCTTCCCTAGCATACGGACATGCCTTGTCTACTCCCCTAGCGTGCGAACAAGGCGAGTATAGCTTCCTGGGGCGCGGATGAGGGCATTTGGCCGCTGAACGCGGACTTGGCCACATATTGCTCACCGTCAACTTGGCGGTGGCATTTTTTACTTTGACGTCGAGGGAGCTAAAATTACTACTGCGCACGTCAATAATCCCACTTGCATATTATTATTACTTTGTTCCGATTCATCAAGCAATTCTATGCGCACAGTAGCACCCCCAAATCCAATTCAGACAGCAAAAGGTATGTGTATGTAGTTGTTTTCACCTTGGGACTTGGAAGTATATATTGCTTGTGATATATATCTCTACTACTTAAAAGAATGAATTGGTGGCGGTCCGTCTCCCCTTATGTGATATGAGCCGTTAGATCTATCTTTCTTCGTGAGATGTGAGCCATTGAATCTAGTTCTTTCTCGGTTTCTCCCGTGTGTACGGTTGGCCACCCATAACCTCCTCTCCACTCCCCCTCGCACCCCAACTGCCCAAGCTAGTGTGCAAGAAGCCCAAAGATTTTATCGATCTTTCTAAGAACGGATTACCACGATCACTTACATTGTAGGCTGAGCATGACGACGATTGACGAGATATGATTTTTTTTAATCCGTAGCAAAGCACGGACGTTGGATTAGTTGCTTTTGTGAAACACCAACATGAAGCAGAAGAGTGAGGAGTCATTGTGTCGTAGATTGTCTATGTGTGTACTTAGTTCTTGGCTAAGAGGAAGGCGTGGAAGGGTAAAAGGTTTGCAAGGAACCAGATTATCATGAAACTGAACGCTGCAAGAGCAACATTTCAAGCAAAGATCTCACCAAATTGAAATATTATTGCACCGCGGTTGCCACCAGCTTCAGACTATTTTTTGTCACAGAGAACGTGACTGTGTATATGTAGAATGTCAATGACAAGCATACCAACAGTAAGTACAATCTGTGGTTTCGATGAATAGGCAATTAACATGACATTAATTTCTTCACGGGAATCATCAGAAATTGTATTATCAAGAATATAAGTTGTTGTTCATATAGTGGTGGTCGAACTTGTCGACGCAAGATCTTGCGCAGATCATGCAATAAATTCTATTTTGTTTGGATGCTATCGACATTGATGTGCGACTCCTAGTTCCTATGTCAGTGCTTGTGCCATCTTCTTCTGATGGTGAAGTCTGGTTTCTTCCTATGATTCCAAGGTCTCTTCTTACAGTCAACAGCAAAGTGACAATCACGGAATCACCTATGTACAAACATGGCATTGTGAATCTTCTTTCTGACAAACTTGTAAGTTTTAACTCAAAAAATCTAAATCATAGTAACAAAGCATGCAATGCATCCTTGGTAAGATATTGTTGTTAGAGATATAGTTAGAGATATGATCGCCCCGCCGCCTCGCGTCCTCATATTGAATACAAAATACCATAACATGGTATCGCGCCGCTCGGGTTTCCGCTCGATCTTGGCGTCTGCGTCGCCGCGCTCCTCCGTCGCTTGGCGTCTGCGCGCAGTCCTCCGGCCGCCTGCGCACCCGAAGCCGCCGTGCCTCCGGTCCCGGTCGTACTCCTCCCAGCCGGATCAACACCGAGTTGAGCCGCCGCCGGAGCCGCCGCCGCTCTCCCGCCGCGCCGCCCACTCGGAGGATACCGGATCGGGCCTCCGTCTGCGACGCCCCGCCGTCGCCGCCATCTTCACCCGAGCCCGAAGTCGGATCGGGCGCCGCCACCTCGACTCGGAGGACGGTCGGATCGGGCCTCCGTGGCGACTCATCGGCGTCTTCACCAAGGGACCCGCCGTCGGCCGCCATCTTCACCCGAGCCCGAGTCGGCACGGACCCGAGCCCGAGCCGCCTCCTCGCACGGGACCCACCATCGTCGCCGCCTCCGCGCCGCCCGCCACGCCGCCGCGCCGACTTCCCCAGCCGCTTCCCATGCGGCTACCACTGCGCCAGAAACCACGACTAGGGTTTCCGTTGGCGATGGGCGATTTAATCGCCCACTCGGTTTCTTTAAAGGAGCCCAAAAAAGGAAAAACGTTGGTCTAATCGCCGCGCCCCGGGCCGCTTATTAGACTACGTTATTTGGTCGCCGCGCCGCCGGTACCGCCAACCAATGGGTACCGTTTCCTCCTCGTTGCGGTGATCTTCGACGGTGTTAACTACACCGACTTTGTGTCTCACATGCGCATCCATATCGTGGTCTTCGCCTTTAGGCGTCCTCTCGGGCGATGTCACCGTCCGCCATGCCCTACTCCTCAGACGGAGCCTCGTCTCGCTGCGCTTCCCCAAATGACAAGGCTGCTATTGAGTCTGCCGGTCTTGCTGATGAGAAGGTTGTCTCTGCCTACCAAGAGGCTCTGGACTCCTACATGGATCGCTTGACTACCTACACTCAGTGGTGTGACGACGACGCCGAGCCGCCTTGCCTTCATCGCCGATGTTCAACCTCGATTTTCTTACGAGATTGTGGGATTTTCATCTTTGTCCGGATGTGGACTCATCTTCGACAGCGCTACGAACCATCCGGAGATGCCTCTACCCGCCGATGAGTTCGTCAGAGCACTCTCCAGCAGGGTGATGCTACTGTTGACGCCTTCTACGCCGAGTTACGCAATCGGCGTCAATGGACTCTCTTCGCTGCCTGGCCGCCGTTCTGTTCATCTTTGCCGCTATCGTCGTCTTGACACGAGTTTCAGCGTGTCTACGAGTTCCTTACTCGCCTTCGTCAAGTTCGAGCGCGGCGCGCCCGCTACTTGCACGTCACCCTCGTGTCACTCTTCCGAGGCCCTTACCGAGATACGTGCGAGGAGACTCGTTTGAGTGGTGCCGGTCGATGCCACTCCCCTCCGTGCTCGCCGCCACACCACCCGCTACACCGATCGCTTCACGTTTGATCTGTTGCCTCCTCCAAATGGCTCCCACAGTGGTGGTGGCTGTCCCTCCATCTGGCGGTGGCCGTCCTCGCTGCTCCTATCTGCGACAAGATCGGTCACATTGAGTCTCGGTGCTACAAGAAATGCGCATATTTCACGCCGTTCTTCTCCTAGCACCGCACCGGTACTTCTACAACGACGTGCGCATCGACTACTTCGCGTTTTCTCTCATCGAGCGGGAGATAGCCGACTTGACGATCGCTTGCCGCTTGTGTTCTTCCTCAACGAGTTCTCGCAGTTCTGCGATCGATTCTTCGAGCACCGAGAAACCACCTCCTACACGCATGTACCTCCGTGGATCATTGATTCCGAGCATCCTTCCACATGACTTCCGATTCTTCCACTCTATCTTTGTTACACCTCTTGATTCCCCGCGGTGTTCTTACTGCCGATGGTACCTCTCTTTCTGCTCTCAGTCGAGGACCTCTTAGCAACTCATCTTTTCATGTTCCTTCATTGCTCATGTTCCTCGCCTAACCATGCGACTTCTTTCCATTGGATGACATCGACCTTGGTTATCGGATCATTCTCGACTCGACTCTTGTTGTGTTCAGACCGCCACACGGAGTTCTCGTTGGTTCGCCCTCGGCGCTTTGACTCGCAAAGATCTCTGGGAGCTTGATCGCTTCACCTTCCTTCCACGCCACCGTCGCCGCCAGTCTCTCCGCCTCTACCACTCCGTCTACCGGCTCTTTCCAACAATGGCATCACCGTCTTGGCCATCTGTGTGGCTCTCGACTGTCGTCTTTAGTTCGTCGTGGTCTTCTGGGGTCTGTCTCAGGAGACGTGTCTCTACATTGTCAGGGCTGTAAGTTAGGCAAACAGCTTCAGCTTCCTTATCCTCATAGTGAGTCAGTGTCTCAACGTCCATTTGATCTTGCTCATTCGGATGTTTGGGGTCCGCCTCTTCGCTTCGTTTGAAAGGGGTCATCGATACTATATCATATTTATAGATGATTTCTCTCGCCACACTTGGATATATTTCATGTCTTCTCGTAGTGAGGTCTTGTCTATCTATAAACAGTTTGCCACTATGGTTCGCACACAGTTCTCCACTCCTATTCGTGTCTTTCGTGCTGACTCTGCTGGCGAGTACCTCTCTCATCACCTGCGCAGTTTCCTTGCTGAGCAGGGCACTCTCGCCCAGTTCTCTTGTCCTGGTGCTCATGCTCAGAATGGTGTTGCTGAGCGCAAGCATCGTCACCTCCTTGAGTCGGCTCGTGCACTGATGATTGCCGCCTCTCTTCCACCTCACTTTTGGGCGGAGGCTGTTTCCACTGCCACCTATCTCGTCAACATCCAGCCTTCTTCTGCTCTTCAGGGAGCAATCCCTATTGAGCGTCTCTGTGGTCTCCTTCACGACTACTCGCCTTCGCTCGCTTTTGGCTGCGTTTGCTCGTTCTCCTCGCCGAGAACGCACCAAACCGATCGATCCATTGAGTGTGTCTTTCTGGGGTACAGTGCCGAGCACAAGGGCTATCGGTGCTGGGAGCCTGTTGGTCGACGGATGCGGATTTCTCGGGATGTGACTTTCGACGAGTCTCGTCCCTTCTACCCACGTCCTGTCTCTCCTTCGACTTCCTCTGTGGAGTCTCTGTCTTTTTTGACCTTTCCAGATACACCTATCTCGTCTCCACATATTTCTCCTGTGGCCTCTCGCCCTTGTCGCCGCTTTGTTTCGTCTCGCGGCTCCTCGTGCTCCCCACTACACTCGTCTACACTCGTCGACCTCGTATTGAGGATCTTCCAGATGAGCCCACTTCTCCTGATGTTTCATCTTCTTCTGATGCTTCATCTTCCCCTGATGGGCCATCTTCTCCTCGCTACGCTCTCCGCGATCGTCAGTCGATTCGGCCCCCTGCCCGTTTTGCCTTTGCTGGCGCAGCTACTTGTGAGCCTACCTCCTACCGGGATGCTGTTACTCATCCTGAGTGGCAGCATGCCATGGCCGAGGAGATTGTTGCCTCGAGCGCATCGGTACTTGGGATCTTGTTCCATTTCCATCTCACTCTCGTCCCATCACATGTAAGTGGGTCTATAAGATTAAGACTCGCTCTGATGGCTCTCTTGAGCGCTATAAGGCGCGTCTTGTTGCTCGTGGCTTCCAGCAGGAGCATGGTCGTGACTACGATGAGACTTTTGCTCCTGTGGCCCACATGACCACCGTCGCATTCTTCTTTCGGTGGCGTCATTGCCATCGTCCGCTTCTCAACTTGATGTCAAGAATGCCTTTCTTAATGGCGAGTTGCGTGAGGAGGTCTACATGCATCCGCCACCGGGTATTCATTCTCGAGGGCATGGTGCATCATTTATAATGACCCCAATTTTAATAAATAGTAATTATATGCATTTTATATTATATTTGTTATTTCTGAAGCATTTGCATAAATTTTGCATTTGTAAATATCCTAATCAAAGTCTAATAGGTAACTCCAATCACAACTCCAAAGAGAGACAACAATTAATACTTAAGAAATTCTCTGGGAAATAATTTAATTAAGAACCTTACAATGTTTATCATAAATAACAATCTTCTCAATACAAGTAACTCAAGAATTTATTTACATCAAATCAGATTATGTTTTACAACTTTGAGTAATTTACAAAAATGTTAAAATAAAACTTGCATTGCATGTCGTCTAAAGCCTTCCTTGAAATCTTGCCCATCCATCGTTGTCCAGCCAAACCATCTTCCTCGACACAATCCGAAATACCATTTGCAGCTCCATAGTCCGCCAACCAATCAAAAGACCATTAGTTGTTCAAAAGCGATATAATAGAGTTAGAATAAAATAAATTGCCGTCAGTATACCATAGGAATCATTGCGGTTCCCAGATCTACCTAGATTAGTTGGCACCTTGAGTATCGCGACTACCCACATCAACCTGGGTTAACCGGCATCTTGGCTTTTCAAGTCACCTAGGCTAACCCAGATTAGTCGACACCGGAATACCCAAGATACCTAGACTAACCTAAGTAAATCGGTATCGTTTTATTTCCGTAGGTTCTCATCATTCGGCATTTAGGAAATCCAAAACCTCACGATACCGAATTGCCTCAATGTCACAAAACCATTGCATAATGAATTGCTAACCAATAGACCAAAAATGCCCGGCCAAAAATATCTTAGGAGCCATCCGGATAAACACGAATGCATGCTCATTTGCCTCCCCAACCAAGCACCACCGCAAGCACCGGTCAATGCCCGCGCAAAGGAAACGGCGAGCGAGCCCAATGAAGCACCGAGGGACAACCACACCCCTTCCAGAGATTTCCCAACCCATCAAAACCAAAGAAGCAACACATTTTCTCCCAAAGAGCCTAATTCCTTTGGCCGCACCCCATTTCCATCTCTTCTCAGAAGGAAGAACCGAAGGCAATCAAGAGCAGGACAACCAAAGCCAAGGCCAGGAGCAAATCATCGAGTCAAGCCAAGCCAAGCCAAGATCACCATCATCAACTGCTTCTTTAACCACCAAGGCAAGCCAAGACCCGCAAATGCCAGAGCAAGAGGAGGAAAGAAGCATCGAGGAGCCAGAAGCACAGGAGGAGGGGAGCACCAGCAGAAGGGCGCACCAGAGGGGAGCACCAGCACGGCCAGTACTGCCACCCTCTTCTTCCCAAACCCAAGTCCCAGTATGAGGTAACCCCAACCCATATCAGTTTGCACCACAAAGATTCAAAGATGCATCACTCGCATATCATCATTTCATCGATCTCGAGAGAATCAACCCGGATATCAAGAGAACAATCAGTATAGCTCTTAGTTCATTTTCATCATCACAGAGCAGTAGGGGTAGGAGTAGAGAGAGATCAGCCGAGGTCTTACCTCAGTGGCAACCGAACCTAATATCCATCATCCACCACCTCCAATCGGTCACCATGATCATGCATACACAAATAATCAACGAACATTAATACTCAAATCAACGATTTTGCTAAAATCAACATAATCAAATCAATTGGATCGGGGAACTGAGTCCAAGATGCCGAGCCCCCAGCAAGCAAAGACTGAGGAGGCGAGGCGAGTCGTGGCGCCAAGCACCAAGCCACCGAGGGAGAAGTAGCGCAAAGGAGCCGAGAGGCGCGCGCATGGCCTCGGGCCGCAGCCGAGAAGGAGGAGGCGAGGGGCGCCGAGGGGAAAGCAATGAGCCGGGGTGAGGGAGCTCGGGGACGGCAGCCGGCCATGGCGGCGTCAGAATCAAGCATGCCCAGAAACCAAGAGCGAGGAGCGAAGGGGCGAAGGAGGCGGCGTGAGGGAGAGACCGAGAGAGCCGAGAGAAACCGAGAGGAAATAAGGGGAAGAGAGAGCGTCGTGAAAGGGATAAGAAGAGAAAGAGGCTTGTAGAGAGGAATTAGAGAAAGAGAGAGAGAAGATTAAGGTATAAGGTTAAGATTAGGCATTAGAGATTAAGCGTTGAATAAAATTGGAATTAAAGAATAGTGCAAATAAATTTTAGTGTTTTGTAATGGCTTTAGTTTTATCTGTTTAAATTGATGTTAATTAGTAAGTATTATTAATACCATATCAATATTGCAATAGATCTAAGTTTTAGTCGTCCGCAATTAAATATCAGTAAATCGACTCTTAGAAAATAAATTCAAGCGTAGTGTATATAAATTAATCTGAGCCTTTAGGGATGAATTGACCGCCATTAGAATTCACCCGATTAAATTCAACAACCTGTTGTGTTATAAATTGTTCGAAATAGATTAATTAAATCAAGCCTCACATTGCAGATAATAGATGTGCACACAATCACCATCATAGTCTGCCGAAAGAAGAGAGCATATTAGATGATTGATTTTGACTGTAGGATCATCGTGGTTGTATACATAGAATGCCTGGAGAGAGTGTTTGTGAGTACTAGGCGTCCTGTTAAGGAAAACAACATCACCTAAACTCTAAGCATTGTCAGTCATTATAATTCCCCCAGAAATTGAATTAACTTTAACCAGTCCTTAAGAAATTGAATTTTTATTAAATTAAAATCTATACTTAAATGCATCTAGAATCATAACCTCATTAAAATGTATTTATCATGCATTTTTGAGCATTTTGGATTTCTAGATTTTATCGGTGTTTATTTGCTATTGTATTCTCTTTTTAGATTCCGAATTGCGCGACGTGAACGATAATGCCTACAATAGTGAACAAGTGGACTTCTACCAAGGCAAGCTTCCTCTCTGCACCATGTTGATCCTAATCTTTTGAACTGTAGATTTATAAAATACAAGTTGATCTTTGTTGCATGCAATTTTCTAAAAACTATTTATGCTCTGTTCCTAGTTAGCTATGACCGTAACTTATGGCTTACCTTGAATTGATCATACACTCAACCTAAGGTAGTTTGTGGTGATATAATACTTAATTTCAATTTTGCTTAGCCATGCACCCATAGAACTAGTGTTTTGGCGTGCTTATCTTGTCAAACCTGGGAACAACAAATATATTTTTATTTTTTGTTGATTCTTTGTTCGATTTATTTAAATCAAATGAATCTAAATCTTGTTGTTAAACTTAATTCAAATCTGGACAAGTGGATGCTAGTGATGGTGCCTAGTGCGAGAATGGGAACCGTGGATGTCTTGTCTGCAGGTTGATTAAGGACCGAACTCGACGGCCCAATTCAAGCCCAACAGATTTCCACACGCAGTGTATGGGCGCTGCTTGGTTAAGTAAAGGGTTACTATTATTGAGTTGGATACTGAGAGTAAGGACATGTGTATTGATTTCATATGGCATAGATGCTTAAGTCTTGGGCCGTGTCGTATGCCATGTGGAGCTTATATCGATATCGATGTTCTTAGAAGGGTAAGCGTAGATGTGTTACATCGCATGTACGCACCTTCGTGGCCCCGATCATGTGTAATATGTGTGTCTAACACGAGTTTGCATTTAATTGACTGGTCGGCATTCCCTGTACAACATGTGAGCCTCGGTTGAATATATGCTATCAGTCGTTGTTTAAGCGGGATCAGTTTCACATGGGTCATCCAACTCAATAGTGTTAACTTGTTGAAAAATACCGAATTTTAGTTTACCCAGATACCAAAGGAAGTGTGCTATTGTTCTAGATGGCTTACGGGCTAACTAAATCGTGTGGGTAAAGATGTACACCTCGCAGGTTAAAACTATTCGAATAGCCGTGTCCACTGCTACGGACAACGCTTGGATTGATGTCACCAGATAGAATTTGCTCTAATTTGGGTTTTGGGAATTATTAATTTCGCATGAGGAGTGTCATGTTTCGGTTTGGTAATGATCGGTGACCATTATTGATACTGTTTTTGCTTATGTTCGATTACTTACTATTTTTAGTCCAAATTGAATTATTAAAACTGCTTTGTCAAAATTTAGCAATTGTAGGTTAATATGTATCTCTTTATGCAAATTGAACCAATTAAGCCTTCTGTTGATAACCTTATGCATATAAAATTCTATTCCTTTGTATAGGTTCTATCAAACACTTTCTTTTATTAGTTTGTGTAAGACTTGCTGAGTACCTTCCGTACTCAGTGGAATTATCCACTTGTTGCAGGTAAAGAACGCCCTAGAAATATTCCAAGTTGAAGCGATTACGAGGTTACTTCGGCTTTAATCCCAGTCAAGTTGCCCTTGGGTTGTGGCGCCCCTTGAGATTTTATTTTATTATTTCATTTTCATTTACGGTTTACTTTAATGTTTCATTGTAAATTTTTATTAATGTATTCCAATCGTGTATGCTTGTGATATAATGTTGTAAGGATATGTCTATGTTAGCAGCTCATCCTGGGAGCTAACATGAGAGGCATATCCGGGAACCTGAATATTGGAATTGTACCTTGTTAATGATTATACTTCTAGTATTATTTTTAATTGAGACTTGATTGTTCTTGATTAAAAATTTTGCTTTTAGTATGATTATTAATTTGGTATAAACCTCAATATTCCGGTCCTCACATCGCCTTTCGCCGCTCTCTATGGCCTTAAGCAAGCCCCTCGTGCACGGTTTGAGCGCTTCTCCTCTGTGGTCATCGCTTTGGTTTTTCAAAGAAGTGATCATGATCCTCGCTCTTTGTCCACACTTCGTCTCGTGGTCGGACTCTTCTTCTTACGTATGTTGATGATATGATCATTACTGGAGATGATTCTCGAGTACATTGCCTTTGTCAAGGCTCGTCTTAGTGAGCGCCTCCTTATGTCGGATCTTGGTCCTCTTCGTTACTTCCTTGGGATTGAGGTTACTTCCACTCCGATGGTTTCTTTATGTCCCAAGAGAAGTATATTCAGGATCTTCTTGATCGCGCCTCCTCACCGATCGCCTTTGTTGAGACTCCTATGGAGCTCAATGTTCACCTCCGACCCTCGATGGCGAGCCTCTTTACGATCCGACTGCCTATCGCCATCTTGTTGGGAGTCTTGTCTACCTTTGTTATTACTCGTCCGGATATCACTTATCCATCCACATTCTCGAGTCGGTTTGTTTCGCTCCCACTCGAGTCCACTATACCACCTTCTTGAGTTCTGCGATACCTTCGTGGGACTATCTCTCGCCTCTTCTTTCCACGCCCAAATTTCTCGTTCTGACTTGAGGCTTATTCGGATGCTACTTGGGCGCGATCCCTCGATCGCGGTCTATCTCTCGCCATCGTGTTTTTCTTGGTGGTTCGCTTATTGCGGAAGACGAAGAAACAGATCGCAGTGTCCGCTCGAGTCAGAGGTGAGTTAGCGAGCTATGGCTCTCTTGACGGCAGAGATTACTTGGCTACGGTGGTTACTTGAGGATTTTGGTGTTTCACATTACACCGACTCCTCTCTTGTCGACAAGACAGATGCTATCAGATGTTCCGTGACCTGTGAAGCATGAGCTCACCAAGCATATTGGTGTTGATGCTTCCTTCATGAGGTCTTGTGTGCATGATCAGGTGATTGCTCTTCAAGATGTGCCTTGAGCTTGGATAGCGGATTTCTTCACGAAGGCCCAGACTCGAGCACAGCACGGCTTCTACCTCTCCAAACTCAGTGTTGTTGATCCACCATGAGTTTGAGGGGGGGTGTTAGAGATATAGTTAGAGATATGATTTGATTTGGCTTCCTTATCTGTAACCTCATTGTGTATATATATTGGCCCATTGGCCTCATATTGAATACAAGCAATACTCATAACAATTGTAATACTAACAGCTGATGCTAGTGTCATAGAGAATGCAGCAATCAGAATTGGATGCTTTGACGATCGATGATGTCGGCCAAGAAAATCCATTCTGAAAGAAATGAAATTGTTGCCAAGATGAGACTGGACCGTGGACCGAGGCGACATAGGCATGGAGGTTGGGCGAATTCTTGACATCGCGCCAAGGTCGCAGCCAACTACCATGACCTCAAACCAGGACCAGACCTCGGCAGCGCGCCACCCGCCGTTTCTTCCTTCTCTCAAGCCACACATGATGCCTCTCCGCTGGCGCAAGGTCACGGGTGGCGTGAATGCATGAGATGGCGGCGATGCTGGGGAGAGAAGGGTGGAGCGGAGAGAGACAATGGTGGCACGGCGTCTACGAGGAACAAGCTAGAAGACGACTTGTCGATGCATGGCTACCTCTTATGTGTCCTGTTGAGTCTCGCCTGCTCCACCTCTGTCAACATTGAAGCGCCGCCGGCCGCCTAGAAATATGAGAGTGAGGCAACCGACTGGATGAAGGGTGATGCTTTAGTTTTTCTTTCACTTGATTAAGGGAGACGGTTGCAATAAGCAAGGAAGTGCCGAGACGGTTTTCCATCGAAGGAAGAGAGGAGCAGCACGATGTCCGACTGCTCCGTGCAGAAGATTGTAGGTGGGACCAGAGCTGGGACTTGGGCTGTGTTTTTGAACCATCCAAGCACGGTCGACGCAGATGCGATCTAAGCACGCGACGCGGACGTGGTGGGCGGGCCGGACGCAAGACGAACAATGGGCGGGCCGGGCTTGAGAATGCGGCCCGTTGGGCGGCACGGCACGACACGATCAGTTGGGCCGTGCTTGGGCCGGCACGGCACAAAATTGGCCCGACCTTTCCGTTCTAGTCCAATCCCTCCCTCAGTCTGGTCCAATCACTCCCCCACACCGGTCTAGCCTAACCAATCATCCCCTTCTGCCATCCGACCTAAACCACAGGTGTCTTTGTCTTTCTGGACGGCGGCGGCGGCGGTTATCGTCTTCTCAGGCGTCTATAGTTACTTAGGGCCGGGCTTGGGCCGGCACGGCACGATCCCAGCACGACGGGCTTTGGGCCGTGCCTGGGCCTGACTAGAGGCGATACGGGCCGACACGGCATGGCACGGTGGGATGATCGGGCCGAACTGGCACGGCACGACGCGGCCCAAAGTACGGTGGGCCTGAGTCGTGCCGGCACGGCACAGCCCAATGCCCACCTCTAGGTGGGACGATGATGCCGCTGCGCGAGTGTAAGACGTATTAGGCACTTTTTTATAAGACGTATTGGGCACGGGGATTAAGGAGGTTATGGATCACAAAAAAAATGGTAGATGGAAATGACCATGGCATCACCTTGTTGTTACTAATTCTTTAGGAATAAGAGAGGGAATAGTGTGCGAAGGTTTACCAGTAAACGTTGAAAAGAGAGGGATGATAAATAAGAGCAAAAGTGAGATAGTATCATCATAATATTTATACATGTCTTGTATTTTGAAATAAGATTAAAAAAAAAAGATCACACCCGAAAAGGTATACACCTTATTAAAATAGGGGTTACTCCACAGTGTCTTCCTTGTAGGATTCTCACATTTTAAGAACGGGTAAAAGTTCCACGAAGGTGTGTCCTTTACCAAAATGGCAAAACAATACTACAATTAAAGCCTTCTGGTCGTTGCCTACACATTTTTGGATAAAAGACGATGTGAGACTTTACTGATGATTGGCTATCTGTGCAACGAGTTTTTGCTAATTTAGCATGTTTTTTAAACAAAATAGTAAACTAGCTCCGCGCTCCCTCCCTATACTAAATGACAAAAATGTCACCCATATGGCACGATTTTACCGCGGAAAGTGACCTGCCGCTGACTGAGACCGCACAAATCCACCTATCGTTGACTGAGATCGCGGCACATGGCTTACCACGATAGGTACACATGCCAGCACGATAGGATGGCTTGCACACGTACCTGTCGCGTACTGGACCATGGCAAGATACGTGTTGCGATCTGGGAGTGAGGCATGTCGCCTGCCGCAGTCCCAGTCAGCGGTAGATGACTTTCCATGGTAAAATCGCATGATAAGGGTGTTATTTTTGAAATTTCTTCCGCGGGAGGATAATTTTTGCTATTTCATTTAAAAACACATTTTTTTAGCCAAAGACTCTATCTGGATCACACTATACCACGTGTGAACTGGAAATCACGATTGGTGAAGGCAGTCGTATAGAGGCACTTTCACATCACTTCCTTTGTGTTTGTTGTCCACGGAAGAAGATAAAACGGACGCGAGAGAACATAACATATTTTAAATAGAATTGTAGAAATAAATGCTTGTTTATTAAAATTACAAAAAATATGCTTCTGTCGCCGTTCCAATTAGCGACAGACTCCTATCGCCAGTTGGATTGGCAATAGGACCCCAGTCACCAACCAAACAATGTTTAATGTTTATGTATCCATTTGAAATGGCGACAAAGATGACATCACTGTTTGAAACGGCAATAGAGATAACATCGCCATTTGAAATGACGATAGGAGCTGGATTTTTTTTCTTCACAGAAACAATTGAAAGAAATTTATATCTACATTTTGAGAGAATGCATCTTCAAATTTTAGAGGGTTTTACTAGGTTTTTTGGTAATATCTTGTAGTGTCTATATGCTAATTGCACCCGAGTTGTTGTTACGGAGTGTAGTGTTTGAACTGTTTGGCGATAAAATAGAAAAAATAGCCCCCCCCCCAGAGTGAAATGACAAAAACGACACCATGCCGAGAGACAACTTCGTTAAGGTCTGTACCTACGTTGAACAACACCATATGCATGTTTGGGAGATGAAGTTGTAGTTGCCTAACGGACGGAGAGATCTCACTTAGGTCAAAGCTATAGATTCTCCACAAAGCTTCCAGCGGGGTGATCTACCTAGAATCCATGTACTTCTTGATCTCATCTACGTTTCTATTGCTATCCTCGTTGACAGAAATTGATGCATGATCATGCCCCTTGTAGATGTACTTGAAGAGGTACTTAACGGCCTTAATGCTTGAGCAAACCTCGGCGTTGATGTGGCAGTTGTACCTCCTCAATACATAAGGATTGTATGGCACGACTCACCTGTTGTCCAACATTTGGCCTCGAATCTTTGCACAACGGTCGTCGTCCTTTCTCCTATAAATGGGGTATGAGTCCTTCCCTTAGATTGTTGTCGTGTTGAATGGACGTGGGTAATAGTTCTTGCAACCACCGTCCTGCATGCACACATTCTTAGGGTTCAAGACTCCGCAAAGACCATGCATTATGTGCTTCACAACCATCTCGTACAGCTCTGGGTACTTGTGTTTGTCTGGGAGCTCAGCGGATATGATGCATTCGTACTGTTACGGGCATGTCAGCTTGTACTCTGACTCCATGATCAGTAGGAAGTGAGCATGAGGTAGACCCCTTTTATGCAACTCAATGACGTATACATATGCAACCACTCTACCGAGCATGTGGTCCTTGAATAGTTGTTTCTTGAGGTCCTCTAGCTTAGCTCTAAAAACTTGTACGATGAGGTCAGGGCGATCCTGCGGGGCTTGGCCGGGCTTAAGCTCTTTGGAAATCTCATCCTAATTGGGGTTGCAAGTCATGGTTACAAAGATGTCTGGCTTTCCATACTTTTGCACCAGGGCCATCGCATCTAGGTATCTTCGTTTCATATCTCTTTTGCCCCTGATAAATGATGCCGGGAGTTTGGTTCTTTTTCCTACTGCATCAGCACAGTGCTCTCCAGCATGAATGCTATCTACCAAACCCTGGTACAGATCAGCACGTATTTCTTTCTGGTTTCTATCGATGTAGTCTAGCCTAGAACTTTCCACCTTGATGTACATGTCGACTGCGTACTGCTGGAACAGGCGTTTCCCGTGTAGTAGAGTGTTGAATATACTACGTCGCATTTGAAACTTATAATAGTAATAATCTCTAACGGTGACGCATAGCTGACAGTTCTTATCTCTGGAAAAGAGGAGGGCAAATGTTAGGACATGCATCAATAGTATTAATGATATAAAACTAATAGATGCATGCCACGTATGCCGAACAACTAACCTGGGTTCTGAAGAGTATTATTGCCACGAGACTGTCGTACTACATCAAAGATGATACCATCCTTTGGTATCTCAGGATGCCAACCGAGCTCCCCTCTTGGGAAGAATAGAGGGTATGACAAGGGGTCGTAGCATCCATAATATGGCTAGATACCATATTTCTTGTTATTGTTCCCATAGAGGACTATGTACGATCGAAGTGCCTACGTAGGTCATTTCCCTCAACCCACACAGCAGCCACCTCCGATGATGTTGGCCTATTATACGTCCGTTGGTCCATCTTCAATCTATGTTGAGTTCGATTCGGTACTCCTCGAGGTCATCGACTTGGCCCAGACTCCTGAATGTCTGGGAATATGGATTGTCTCGAAGGATGTTGACCAGCCCTCTAACAACATGTTGGTAAAGGCTAGGAGAGTGCCAGAACCTATGTTGCAGAGTGGGGTCGTTATCATAGAAGTAAAGCTGCAAATGGTGCCGAATAGCATCACTAGGACCAAACGAGTGTACATTGTGGTATATCTGACCATGAGCTCGGAACGTGTACACTCTCGCCCTCATATTAGTGTATTCTTTGTCAAAACTTACACCAAGGGTGGTGAATGAAAAATGACTATTGAAATATCAAATGTTGTCCCTAAAATACTTTGTGTCGGCATCTGTGCTCGTGTAGAGCCTCTATAGATCTACGTACGGTTCTGGGTTTGCAAGTTTGATTTGACCAGACCGGCAGCAAAACCCCTTTGATTCGTATTCAAACTTCTTCGCGCCGCAATGATCGCAGTCTCCCTAGGGCTTTAATATATGAGTGATATCAGGAATGTTGTGGTAGACAAGGTCGTGTGGATCAAAGACGTTGGAGCCCACGACAGAGACATCTACTTATTGATCAAACTGCATATCCCTACCTGGATGAATAAAACGAAATGGTATAGTAAAGAGACCGTATAGAGATAACACAAATAGAAAGAAGAGTTGCATGGTATTAATGGCACCTCTTCCAGCAAAGACGAAGTACTCCCCGTCTTTATCTACTCCCCGTCTTTGCGTTGAAGCAAGCGGATCACGACTTATGGTATTGTGCCTTAATTTGTTTCATTCATTTCGTCGATGGTATTTCGCTTGTTTCTGCTCAACCATCATATTTACATATCGTGCTCTGTCGCATGCTCGTCGTGCTTCAATCGTACTTTCAACTGCACCAGAAGAAACTGGGATAGGTGCACCGTGTCTCAACGCATTTCGTGTGTTTGGACGATCACGCCATGCTTGCCTCTGATCAGGAGTCAAACTTACGTATCGTGCTCTATCGCGTGCTCGCCTTGCTTCAACCTGATCTTGCATCAAGGTTGCGTCGCGTGCATTATGTTGATTATGCCTTGGATGGTCTTCCTCCGGTGTTTGGATCGTGTGGCGTGGAGCACCACAATCACACTTTCTACCTAAAGGGTAGTGCATGCGTAATTTTAGAATAGATAATTGTTAGACCGAAAAGGCGGCTAGAGGGGGGTGAATAGGAGCACGCTCACTTTTTTATAAATTATGAATTCAACACAATTTCACTCCAATAGCTATGAGGAAGCTATGAAGATCAATATACCAATACAGCGGAAGACTAGTGTTTAATCCAATTTAACCCCCTAAGCAATATGACAAAATCACCAAAGATTGAAACAATTTAATGTACCGGCGGTCTGACCTCTGTTATACTGGCGGTCGGACCTCTGACCAAATCGGTTGGACCGGTGCACTCCGGCGGTCGGACCGCTGGGCTCCAGAACAGTAAGAACAGCCCCGATGATGAAGTTGAAAAAAGATCTAACTTTTGATTCTCAGCTCCAAACTTCACGAAACTTGGTGTACACCTTCTCTATGATATTAAGGACCTATTCTAATCAACAATTAAGATAATTCTTGGACAAACAAAGATGATTTACGATCTGATTGGAGAAGGGTCTAAAACCGAGCATAAGTGAAAACTAGATCCAATCGCTTGCTCGTGGGTGATTGATGATCACGATAATCCTAGATGAGTTCCCACACAACACAGCAAGCTAATCCACGTGACGATATCAAGCAAAAACTTGTGGATCAAAGAAAGCCCTAAAATTACAAAATTGAAAGAAAGAACGAAAAGAGACTTATCTCAAGCAAACCTTGCATAGATTAAAACTTGATTGATGCTGGATTACACCCACTCCATCAAGGATCAGTGGTCAATCCAAGAGCACGAAAATCCAATCAAACCTTCAAGAACCCTAGCCTCCACGCCTAGCTCTCCCTAAACAAAATTAGGGTTTTCTAATATAAAGAGGGTTGAGATTGGTGCAGCCACCATCCTCTCTTATTTATAGTGGAGGCTTAGACCTTCTAGAAGTTTGATCCTATTGGGCTCCCGTTGAGGCCCAAAACAAACTGGTCACACACGCACGCTTCGCAAAGCGCCGTCTTTAACCTTTTGACCTAAACAGCTTCACCTAGCGCCATCTTGTGCCTCGGATTTACTAATAGGTCACTCTTGTCCATCTTCTGACACGCTTAAGTCATTGACCTCACCCGGCATCGTCGATCGTTCTGAACCTCAGCTCTCCAAGCCTAGTCCCGATCATCCTCGCCGTTGACCGTCGTTGACCACCGAGCAACCTGCACAACCATAGACAAGTAAACCAATTTTGGGAACAAATTCTTCACAACCTGACCCATGTTAGTCAAAACATGCATCATGCAATACATATGCCTTCAAACTCATGACTTTGACCTAACCAACGAACAACGCCGCCACGAAGGCCGGCGTTCAAGTGACAACCGGTCCGACCACCTCTCAGGGCTGGTCGGACCTTCAGCCTTTCCGGTCGGACCGCCAGCTATAGGCCGGTCCGACCGCCCAAGAGGACTTAGCCGAATTTTAAGCCCTAAAATTCCGAAACCTTCTGGAAATTTAAAACGAATAGTACTTTTGACTAGAAACTCCAAAAATTATGGGACCAAGTGCAATAGAATCCCCTCTCTTGCCTACACCCTCTATTTTTGGCCCAGCTCATTTTGACACTTTTTAGTCACGGTCGGTCCGACCGCCGATCATGGCCGGTCCGACCGATTTGGGACCGGTCGGACCGCCATGCTCTGGCCGGTCAGACCGCCCCTGTCCTGACAGTTCTGAACTTTGTCGAAAACATGTGAAACGACAAACCATAAACGTCATTGCCAATTGTCACATCATCCTAAGATCTGGAGCATATCCCCATGATATCCACAATCTCCCCCTTGATGAACACATTGGCAATAATCCATAAAATGTAATTTGGAGGTTTGGAAAGTAAAATACTTTCGTTTTCGCACAAAGGCACAACTTGGTCCATAAGCAAGAAAAAGCAATGTAAATGACCAAGCTGGCATCAGAATAGTATAGGCATGTGAGATAAGGCAAAAGAAAGCATAAAAACTTTGATTTCCGTAAAAGAGTCAAAATTCTCACTTGAGGTCCATATGAAAGAACAATTGTTCAATTGACCTATGATCATTGTGAGGATAAATGAATGCAATTCAAGTTCAGAATATTCAATAAGACAATAAGAATGCAACTCAAGAACTCCCCCTCACTATGATCCTCAAATTTCAGAAACTTTCAAATTTTCAATTTCTCCCCATTTTTATCATTTTTATATATCTTTTCCCTCTTTGTACAACAATGATATATAACATTGAAGGATCCATTTTCTCCAAAAAAAAATATCTCCCCCTATGCAAAGCATTAATACATTTTAACACATCTTTCTCCCCTTTAACAATGGAGTCATCAAGAAATCACGCCTTCCTCTCATCCAGAGATAACAAATGCAGGATAAAGAGAAAACCAAAACATAAGAAGCATAAGGAGTATGCATGAAGTGCAATGGAGTGGCTTCATTTTTGTATTTTTCATTTTTTTATTACAAGAAGCTTGGGAGATTACCCAAAAGAGCAAGCTAGCATCTCTAATATTGCACAAACAGCATATCAAGCCTGACAACGCTAGCAAGATCATGGTAAGACATATATATCAAAGCTAAGCACAAAGGCTCAAAAGTAAAGCAATATATTTGATCAATTTAAGAAAAGCTTCAAATTCAGCAAGTTCATCAACAGGGATCCTAAAGTGAAACTGACCATATCAAAATGTCAAAGTAAGATCAAAAAGCTAACAAAGACCACATTAAGAGACAATTAGGTCCCGTATTGAGTCATTTTGCTCAAATTTCTCAAATGCCCATTTTTGAACAAATTTTCATTTGCACTGAATATTGAAGTTGAATAATGATCTAACTTAGTGACAAGATCCTGGACTAGGAGTCATCCACAAAATCATCCTAAGCTTCGACCAGAAGTTGATTAAAGGTATATCTTAGTAAAGAAGATCCTGGACTATAAGCCATCCACAAACTCTTTTTAAGCTTCTACCAGGGCGACAAATCTTGAGGTTCATATCATTTCCGACAAGCAGTCCCCATGAGATCGTCTGGTTTATCAAACTATCTCCAAGTTCATATCATTGACAAGCAGTTTCGTAAGAGTAGTTTGGCACAATTTAAGCATAAGACAATCTTTTGATTTTTCATGTTTCACAAGAGCTGTTTTTAGAATCTCAAGAACACTAGAAGCTCAAGTAATGGTCAATTTTAGATTAAAGAGCTAACAAAGAAATTCTGACAGGGCCAATGTCACAAAAGGAGCACTAATTGCGCAACTCGCTAAAACATCCACAAATTTCAATTTTTAGTTCGAGTTGTTTTAAAGTTCTAGCTCATATAGCAAAGACTTAGCTACACATGTAAAAGCATGATAATTCTAGCAAGTCAAAGAACTAGACATGACATTGAGCAAGAATTGAAATGCTAAAGCTCCAAAGGGTAATAGGCAAAGCTTCATCAATCTTAAAAGATAAGCAAAAAAAAACTTATATTACAATGCATCTTTTTTAGTATGACTTGGATTTTTCATACCATTTGTTGAATTTTTTATATGAATGCAATATGATACAATGAGATGCAATAAAAGCCTAAAAACCTAAAAAGTTCGAAAAGATCAAAAAGTTCAGAAAAGGACAATAAAAGATCAAAAGAACAAGGTAAGATCAGAAAAGATCGAACTCCCCCTCAAACCAACCTAAAGGGATAAATTACCCCTAACTCGCTTCTCAAGGTGGCAAACCTAGTTGGGTCTAGCGGCTTGGTGAGGATATTACCAGTTGAGCATCGGACTCCACAAAGTATAGCACAATATCACCTTTTTTGACATGGTCTCTAAGGAAGTGATAGCGAGTGTCTATGTGCTTAGTCCTTGAGTGTTGCACAGGGTTCTTAGCAATATTAATAGCAGAAGTGTTATCACAAAAAAGAGGAACACTAGCAAAATTTAACCCATAATCCTTAAGAGTGGTTACCATCCATAAAATCTTACTACAGCAACTAGCAGCAGCTACATATTCAGCTTCAGAAGTGGATTGTGCAACAGAAGACTACTTCCTAGAAGACCAAGATACAAGTGAAGTGCCTAGAAAGTGACAGGTGTTTGAGGTACTCTTCCTATCTAACCGACAACTCGCAAAATCAGAATCTGAAAAACCCCTAATGGACAAAGCTGAAGAGCAGGAATACCAAATGCCATATAAAAGGGTAGAGTGTAAATACCTAAATATGCGCTTAACGGCTTGGCGATGGGAAGTCCTTGGAGACGCCTGAAACCTTGCACAAAGGCATACCGTGAAGTGAATGTCCGGTCTCGAGGCCGTCAGATACAGAAGGGAGCCGATCATGCTGTGGTATTCACGTTGATCCGCGGTTTCTCCTTCCTCATATGGATCCAAAACAGCCGAAGTTGCCATGGGAGTAGAGATTGGCTTGCAATCACCCATGTCGAAATATTTGAGTAGATTTTTAGTGTACTTCGTCTGATGGATAAAAGTTCCTTCCTTGCATTGCTTTATTTGAAGCCCCAAAAAGTAATTGAGCTCTCCCATCATACTCATCTCAAATTCCCTGGACATAGTCTCAGAAAAGCTGGAAACAAGAGCATTAGAGGAACCACCAAAAATAATATCATCAACGTAAATTTGGGCAAGTAGGAAGTCATTACCACGCCTAAGAATGAATAAAATCTTATTTACCTTACCCATCTCAAAATCATTCTTAAGCAAAAAGGTCTTAAGTCTATAATACCAGGCTCTAGGGGCTTGTTTAAGACCATATAAGGCTTTAGATAGCTTGAATACATGATTTGGGTATTTAGGATTCTCAAAGCCTGGGAGTTGTTTAACATAAACCTCATCTTCTATGAAACCATTTAAAAAAGCACTTTTAACATCCATCTGATATAATCTAAATCCCTTAGATGCAGCAAATGCAAGCAGAATGTGAATGGCTTCTAGTCTAGCAACAGGAGCAAAGGTCTCATCAAAATCCAAACCCTCAACTTGGCTAAATCCCTGAGCTACCAACCTAGCCTTATTTTTAATCACATAACCATCCTCATTTTGTTTGTTTTTTGAAAACCCAGCGGGTTCCTATAACATTATGACCACTAGGAAGTTCTACTAGATTCTAAACTTTATTCCTCTCAAAATTCTCTAACTCCTCATGCATGACATTAACCCAGCTAGAATCCGATAAAGCATGTGTTATATCGCGAGGTTCAAAAGAAGCAACAAATGCAGAATGAGAGTAGAGATTTGGATCATTATACCTGGAGCGAGTGACTCGCTCATGGAGATTACCTATTATCTGATCCGGAGGGTGCTGCCTTTGAATATGAAGTGGTGCACCCGGAGAGAAAAGCATATCTTCGACCTCCGCAGTATCACTGATGATGAAGATGCAAAGAAACCTCATCCAAGGCGAAATAGTCTAATGAGTTCTTCTTATTTGAAACAGAGCGTCAACAACAGCAGGTGGAAGACAAATATCAGTTTCGTCCTCATCTTCCTCCACAAAAATGCTCTCTGTCACCTGTGAATCATCTGAAACATCGGATCTAGCTCCAGGTCTAGTCTCATCAAAAGTGACATTACATGTCTCCTGGATAATGTTAGTTTCAACATTAAAGATCCGAAAACCCCTCGAATGTGCAAGATAACCCAGAAATAAACCATCAAAAGTTCTTGACTCAAATTTATCTAGATTTCCTGTCTTGAGATTAAAATATTTGGAACCAAAGACTCGAAAGTGCGAGACAGAAGGTTTTCTACCAAATCGAAGCTCATAAGGAGTCTTGCCCAAAGAGGGTCATAGGAAGACACGATTTGCAATGTGACAAGCAGTAGCAACAGCTTCAGCCCAAAATCTCCTCGGTGTGCTATACTCATCTAGCATCGTCCTAGCCATCTCGACTAAGGTCCTGTTCTTCCTTTCCACTACGTCATTTTGTTGAGGGACGTGTGGAGAAGAGAACTGATGCTCAATACCGCGCTCAGCACAAAAAGAGGCAAATGAGGCATTCTTGAACTCCGTGCTATTGTCACTGCGGATCGCTCTCAAGGCACCGGGAAGTTCAGAAGCCAAACGAAGAACAAGATCATGATAATGATCAAAAGCTTCATCCTTTGAAGCAAGAAAGAACACCCAAGTGTATCTCGAAAAATCATCGACTATGACCATAATATACCATTTGCCACCGACTGACCGAACCCTAGCAGGACCAACAGTATCCATATGAAGTAATCTGTCGGTCAAATCGCCCATGACCATAGTCACTGATGGGTGTGAGGCGGCAACTTGCTTGCCATGCCTACAAGGCGCACAAACAGCATCCTTGACGGCTTTAAGTTTGGGTAAACCTCTCATAAGCTCAAGGTTACTAACTCGCGTCAGATGATCAAAACCAATGTGTCCCAAATGTCGGTGTCAAAGCCAGAAATCAGAAGAAGATGTAAGCAAACATTTGAGAGATCCAGCAAGAGATTCAGAAAAATCAGCTCCAAAAATTCTACCAACTCTAGAAATCCCAAAAAACGAGCTCACCAGCAGAATCAAGCACCCGACAAGCATTTCTCTTAAATTTAGTCTCATATCCATCATCAAGAAGCTGTGAGATATAAAGCAGATTATACCTAAGCTTGTCCACAAGAGCGACGTCCTTCAGGATGAATTTGTCGTTCACCCTGATCAATCATGTTCCTTCAATTCACCCTTGTGTATCATCTCCAAAGGTGATGAAGTCATCATCTGTCGCCCGCGTGAAAGAGGTGAACCATCTTGAATCTCCGGTCATGTGGCGTGAACACCCGGAGTCGATGAACCACGTGTTCTTCCTCCTTCCGCGGTAATCCTGAAAATCAAGGCACAGAAGAACGATGTGTCTCAATACTGGGGTTAGTTAAACAGGATTTAGGAACCCAGTACCGAGACACACGTCTGCGAGTAGTATGCAAAGCAGAAGTGCTATCCTTGATTTTATTTAACGTTCTATCATGAGCAATGGTTATATTAGCATGAGAGTTATTCTGTCTAGGAGCATGATGATGAACAATGCTAGCGGTCAGACCGGTGTAGTAAGTGCGGTCAGACCGGTGACCCTGGCGGTCAGACCGGTTACCTACGGCGGTCAGACTGCTGGTCTGATGAACATGAGAAATAAATCCTAAACCAGGTTTCTTCTTTTCTATGTTACCATGTCTCATAAAAGCTCTAGGTTGAATGGATAAAATTCTAATAAAATTTTTCTTGTCGTTTTTCAACCTACGCCAACAGAACTCAATTAAATGTCCACTCTTTTTACAATAGGTGCAATGATACATAATACCACTAGGAGAAGCATCATTTGAATTAACAGATGGTTGGGCAATCCCTGCATATTTAAAGATAATTTTTGCAGGTTGAGTTTTAAATTCAACTAAACCTTTTTCCAAGACTTGAGTGAATTTTGGCTTTGAATTGTCTTGAAAAGAATTGTATCATAATCCTTGCTTCTTATAAGGAGTTTTAGACTTGTCCAGAATCATGTTTAATTGTTTCTTACCTTTAGAGAATTTTTCTAAGGTATCCTTAAGATAAGCGTTTTCTTTTTCAAAAATAGCACATGACTCACAAGTTTTACCTTTAATAGCTTTAGCATATTTTTCCTTATATAAAGCAGTTTCAAGTTTAAGAGCAGGACATGAAGCACATGTAGAAGACTCAGGCCCTGTTTGGTACAGCTTCTGCATTGGCTTTTGGGTGAGAAAAGCCAGAAACTGTACCAAACGGTTGGCTTTTTTTGTGGCTTTCACAGGAAGCTCAAAGCTGTCAATACATATGGAAGCCAAAAGCGAAAAGCCAGTGTTGAGGTGCTTCCCACAGCTTCCCACCTCCAGCGTTCCAAGAATACCCCCAGACTTCGCAGAAATTACCCACCTCATACCTAGTATTTAAAGCAATCTTGCATGTTCGCCTTCCCACTTGCATATTCGATTGAGTCTACTTAAAATTCTAAGTTACAATGAACACAAGCAAAAGAAAATTATCATTGCAACAATGGCTTTGCATAATTTTATTCGAGATAGTGCTTTGATTGATAATGATTTTGCTTTTAGCTTTGGTATGAACGGCCTCCGTGACGCTATTGCAATAGCTTTGGTAGCATGACGATAGGATAGATGGAAGATATATGCAGTATTTTGTATGTTGTACTTGCCAATTTAAACTATGTATAAGGGACTGATCTTCTAGTCCAGATTATTTTCACATGCTTTTTGAAGTTTTATTGTTAAATACTGTTAAATGTCGTTAAATGTCGTTTAATGTTGTTAATTTAGTTAAACGACATCAAATAAGTCATTACTGTCCTCATGAGCATTTCAGACATTTCATATCTCGGAAGCTGCAGCCAGCCTACCTAAAAGTCAGATAGCCAAACACCAAATCAGAAAAGCACAGCCATTCACCCGCGTAGAAAAAGCCTACAAAGACACCTTTAAGCGCTTTTAGGAAAGCCACAGCTGTGCCAAACAGGGCCTCAATACTGTCCTTAAGCTTGGCATATTTAGCTCTACCTGCTTCTGAGATATCTTTAAGTTCATGTTCGCGTTCTAAACAAAAAAGTGCAAAGGCTAGAATCAACAGCACCAGAAGCAACTAATTTTCTAGAATCTAAGCATTTTTCACAAGGAGTAGATTTAATTTCAATTAACTCGGTTCTAGCATTTTCAAATTATTGCAAAGCAATATTGTGAGCAGATTGCAGTTTAGCCAATTTTGAGTGCATAACATGACAAGATAAACATTCATTAAGTTCAAGAGTCTTAACATTTGCAAGTTCTAATTTCAGTTTACCAATTTTTGACTCTAATTTCTTATTTTTAGTCATGACAAATTATAGCGCTTCATCTTTACTAAGCAGTTGCTCATATATGGAATCATATTTAGCAGAAAGGACATCATAAGAGAGAGGTACCTCATTGTCGTCAATGTCGTCAGTGTCGGCCATGAAGCACATGCCAGTGAAGTCCTTGGCCTTCCCCTTCTTTTTGTCTTGAGGGATCTCTTCCTCCTTGTCCTCCTCGCTCCCGGAGTCCACATCGCTCAAGGATTGATCCTCAAAAGCGGCAAGAACCCGGTGAACGGCCTTCACAAGTTTACTAGCCTCATACCTTGATTTGTTGAATGGAGGCTTCTTCTAAGCTGGCTTTCCCTCCTTATGATTACTCTTACCTTTCAGCTTGGGGCAATTTGGCCGGATATGATTGAGCTCACCACACTCGTAGTATGTCACCGGACCACTTCTCTTTTTGTTTCTCACATTATTGTAGGCCCGTGTGAATTTTTTAGCAAGTCGGGCTAACTCAAACTCAAGGTTACTCTCAAGCTCCTCTTCATGAATAGCAGATAAACAAGCAAATGAAGAACCAGAAAAAGATTCAAGATAACCATCAGAATCTCTTTTGAGAGGATCTGCTACCAATGACATATTGTCTTTCTTAGGATGATCAACTCTTTTAATTTCATGGGTCTTGAGTTTGCTATAAAGTAACTCCAATGTAAAACTCGAAAGATCAACATTCTCCTCTATAGCAGTAGCTTTCATCTCCCACTCCTTGGTGTTGATTGCAGCCAAGAGATGGGTGGCATTTTCAGATTGAGAGTATTCAATATAACAGCTTTCATCTGATTAATCACTTTATTAAAGCGACTAAAAATGTCATCGATGCTCTCTCCAGGACGTATCTCGAATTTGTTGTATTCGCGCTTATAGACTGTTTGGCGCACTTTCTTGATTTGGGACGAACCCTCATGATAGGTTTCGAGGGTATTCCAAATCTCGTGCGCAGTTGCAAGATTGCAAATCCGATCATATTCTTGTCTACCAAGCGCACCATATAAAAGGTTATTGGCCTTGTTGTTGTTAGCTAAAAGAACTGCAGAAGCAGGCGTTGCAACCTCGGGAATAATGAGCGGGGATCGAACAACGTCCCATATACCTTGTCCCTCGCTCTCAAGAAACACTCGCATACGATTCTTCCAATAGGAATAGTCTTGCCCATCGAAGATATGCGGTCTAGTGGAGAACTTATCCAACTAATGAGGAGGGGAAAGCAAAAGAAATTGTGGAACAGGAAAGGTATCTATTCTACGGATAACAACAATGTATCATTGCATTTTTAGGCCATGTTATTTTTTTCATCGTTTGATTGGATCAATGATGTGTTAGCAGCGAGAAACATTCTAGCCTTCTCATATCATATGTAACTAATGAGAAGGGAAAAAAAAGAAATTATAGAACGGTTAAGGTATGTATTCTACGGATAACAACTATGTATCATTGCATTTTTAGGCCATATTTTTTTCAAACTTTGATTTGATCAATGTCCAACATCTTCCACATCACTTCTATAATGCAGCTTTACACCTTGAGTTTTGTTGGTGAAAAATTACTTATTACAAGCCATATCATATTATTAGATCAATTCAATACATGATATATGTTCAAATATCATTACAGTAGAATCCAATAATCACAAGTTTGATCTATTAAGCTTTAACAAGTAGACCAGAAAAAATTGAACAAACCAAAAAAGAAAAAAGAGTACACCAGCTTAAATAAGCATTGTACAAAGCATAGGGACCTGTATTAGCACACACAGCCACAACCAACACGGCAACCAAAAGAGAAGTTGATGTCAAAATGGTCAACAAGACAGTCCCTCAATTGCAAATCTGTCACCTTAGATCACTAAAAATCATAAAAAATGGATATGATAAACAGTGATGAGTTAACAAATATCTGTCAAGGGGGGATGCACTTCAGGACACAATTATAGTGAGAAAAACACATGTCTTTTGGGTATTTCCATATGGGAAAAGGGCATCTGTTATAGGAAAAAGGGTATATTGACAAAGAGCCACCCTTGATTCTTTATGCGATTTCAGTAATAGTTTTTTCTTTAGAAAAGGTGTGTATACACAGGTAGAGAAAAGGGTATATTGCACAATGTACAACTTTTAGTCATCTAATTTAGGATTGTAGTTTGATTGAGTGGTAACATATGCATACTGTACGCCAATTATACTAATTTTATCAAGCAAGAATACTACTTTGATATTTTAGAAATGGAAGTATACAGCTTGTAAGGCTTTGGTAGACTTCTCTGGCTCAGTGGTTTGCATTGTAACTAATGATTACTATCCATCTACTCATATGGAAGCTTACCAACATTAGATTCAATGTATATATACATGAATGCAACTTTGTACATCATGTATATATGAATATATATGAAAACTGCATGTTAAATGAGTTATCCTACCTCTTTTTGTTTTTTCTTCAAGGAGCTTTTCCAAAGTGAGGGCTTGCCTCCAGTCAGGTTGAATATGGATAAAAATACATGACAACGTTCATTGTTAGAATTGAATTCGGGGCATCTGAAGAGTTCAATAAACAGTACAAATTTGCTATGCTAATAGGTCTGTTGTTGGGGTTATGAGGTGTTCCTTTATGAAGCAGCAAAGGTAAGCTGTTCCACCTCCATTCTGCCTTTACACCAACCTCCATTCTGTCTTTACACCAATATACTAATTACAGTCATCTATATTCAGAAGTCAGAACACCCAATCCAAACCACCAATTTTTACCCCACTAAACTTAATCAACATAACAGACCTAGAAAATGACCATGTATATTATCCATGCGTATTGTGATGTCCTCAGCTTTATAGTGGACAAACACTTCAAAAGTCAAAACCCCACCTTAGACATCAAAGCAATTCAAACACCAAACATCTTCACATGAACTACATCTACTCCATTGGGAAGAATCCAGAACGCACCACATCACCGAAATTCACAGAACCCTTGATATCAAATAAGCAAAATGTTCAGGGTTGGAGATGATACCAAAGTTAGAAAAATCACCTCAAAGCAAATTAAGCTACACATATATAGCTTGTCCTGGGAAATTATGCAGACTACAGATCTATTAACTGATATGGATGTAAGTAAATCTGCAAAATAACAAGGACGTCACACTCTCCAGTGAATAAACACACACCCACACACATTGTAGTACTAAAAATTGAACGAGGTGCATCCAAACTAATTAGGCTAAAAAGAACAACATGGATACTTAAAATAATGAGGAACATCAAATCTAATGCTTATGGTTAAAATTTATCAAAAAAATCAAAATACAAACATTGATAATGCCTTCTATACACAACACACACATAATAATTCTAACCAAACACAAACATTTGTACATCTTATATACATTTTTTTTCAATCCTAAGTTATTATCTGGTATCCTACCTTCACTATACCCAAACATGCTCATTCCATTAAATCAAACTACATACACGGCAAAATCTTAAGACCACAAGCTCCAATCCAAGTTCAGAAAGCTCTAGTGAATAAACACACAGCCACACACACATTGTAGTACTGAAAAATGAATAAGGTACATCCATACTAATTAGGCTAAAAAGAACAAAATGGATACTTAGGTCAGTGAGGAACATCTAATCTAATGCTTATGGTTAAAATTTATCAAAAATTCAAAATACAAACATTGATCATGCTTTCTATACACAACACACACATAACAATTCTAACCAAACACAAACAAGGTAAGTCGTGCCACCTCCATTCTGTCTTTACACCAATATACTAATTTAGACTTGCATGAGTCATTTATACATATACAAGCGTACTGAATCATCAATTTGACCAAAAAGTAACTTCTCCATCTCCACCAAAACAAATGACTCACAACATACATACTGAATATACTAGACAATCATCTATATTCAGAAATCAGAACACCAGAAGGCAAATATGGACACACCTCTGATTGTTGATCACAGTCAGAACACCAGAAGGTTTGAGAGTAACTTTAACTTGATCTACTAAAACAGATTCTACAGCAGCAACCATGCAAACTTTAATCTGCATAGTACATTAGAGTTTAGACTTGCATGAGCCATTTATACAAGCGTTCTGAATCATCAATTTAACAAAAAAAAAAGGGTTTCCATCTCCTCAATCAAAGACTTGATGTAATATGATATATCAAGTTCTCAACTCAATGTGCACTCATTAACACCAGAAAGTCACTTCTCCACCAAAACAAATGACTCACAACAAACATACTGAATATACCACACAGTCATCTATATTCAGGAGTTAGAACACCACAAGGCAAACATGGACACACCTCTGATTGTTGATCACAGACAGTACAAGAACGCATCCAGCTCCTATTTGCATATTTGCATTCCAAACAAAAACAAGATGAAGGAAAACAACAAGCAAATATGCAATGCCGAAAGAGATTTGTGAAGACAGCTAATCCAATCAGGCAATCAACAACCAAACATCAAGCGTGCATTCACGATCAGTAAATATTTGCCAAAAGAGAAATGCAGCTGAGTATGATTGTGAACGACAATACCAATCAGGCAATCAACAAGCAAACATGGACACTGTGAGGTCCCCGGATTATTAGGCTTGCAATGCTTAGTCACCAATTGACCCTAGCATCACAAACAAAATAACCCGTGTCTTCAAGACATGTGTACTTCCCAGAAATGCAGTATACACACCCATTTACAAAATTCGTGCATCAATTCCATTCATTCACATAGAACCGAAGCACAGCAACAAACCGGAAGTTAATCTTAAAAAAGGATAGTTATTACAAAAGAGAGGCCGACCGGCCAAGTACATACAAATACAAAATAAACAGCGGAAGCAAAAGTGCCATAAGATGGCCATAAACAAAGAGCCAATCAGTGTGCCTTTACCCACAAGGCAACCGACCGGGCCGCCAAGCTAGTCGTCAAACCCGCAGCACATCTCACAAAAGTGAGGCCCTTGGGGCTCACCTTCTTCCTCTGCAACAAATAGTTAAGCAAAGCAAATGAGTACAAAAATTGTACTCCGCAAGACTTACGTGTAGAATAACAAACCTAATCATATGCTACATGCAAGCTTATTTGAGTGGAGGCTGTATGTTTCATTTTCGGCACAAAGCAATCTTTATTTGCAATAATGTAGTACATTTAAAAGTATGTTGATAAATCTGTTTTTAATGTTCAAATAACAGTTGACAACAATAATAACAATAGATAGAGGACAACAACAATCCTGAAAGTGACTAAACCCATAGTCATCACAACAATAGCATGAATTACCCATCCATGCCAACCATATCAAATTTTAATAAAAAGGTTGTAGTCTAACTCTTGCAAAACCTAACCAAGCGTATCCATAACCTAGGGCGAGGCTATTCGAATAGTTTTATACCTGTAGGGGTGTACCAATGTACCCACACGCCAGACCGCCTTTTTGCCAAGCTATTAAGCACACTTCCTTAGGTATGCCGGCACGGCTAAGTCCTACGAGATATTTCCAATATTATACATTAACTGCGAGTCGCCCGTATGGATAGAAACACATACGTTGTGTCGGAGTCATCGTAAAGCCTCGGTCAACTACCCATCGTGGGTAAAGCCTTGGACAACTACGATGCCCCTCGTGGTGGAGAACCTACCCGGAATCTCCACCACCGCACACCCAACACAATAACACAGATCATTTTTCACACCACACACACAACTCCTCCTGCGACTCGGAGATAACACACGCCAAAGTACTCAGTCAAGAGAGGTCCCATATCCCTCTCGCGTGGTTAGCAAGCAAAATTGCTTGGAGAGTGTGACACAAGATGTTCGGTCCTTGTTGACTTAGGCAAGACATCCACAAACCCAATAACCCACCATCCAACCACTTGCCCAAATCCAAATCAATTTTTTATTTTCAGATTTTGACTTTACAAAATAACAAAGCACAAGTGCTGGACATAAAGGAATAATCATTAGATATGTGATCAAGATCATCGACTAAATCGATGATCGCTCATTACTACCGAAACTAAGCATTTCTAAGCAATCTCAAAATGCAATCTACTAAGTGACAAGAGCTCATCCATCGAACTCAAATCACAGCAAATAACCTAGGCTCATGGTAGTAGAGGATAATCAATTCCTACAGATTATGCAACTATAGGATCCACTAATCATAATTTAACACAACATAGCAATGCATACATACAAGTTGCAAATAATATATTAGACTTGAAAAATACTGGGATTAATATGATCAAACCGCTTGCCTAGTTGTTGCTGCTCAATATGTTGCTGAGGATCACTTATGTTATCAATGTGCTCTTCAGAACCTAACGAGAAAGCGAAAAAGAATCGATAAGAACGAAGAAAACACAAAGACTCAACATCAAACTTTCTTCGAATGCTTTGAAAATTTTACAACAGCAAGAGCATGATTTATAAGGAATTTAGCAATAAGAAACAATTGATTTGGATTCTTAATGCAAAAATATTAGCGAAACAATCCTGCTCAGCCTTATAAATCACAAATACTACTATTCATTACAACTAAAATCTTTGCAAAAATTTCTGGAGCTAAATTGAGGTTAGAATCATTTTTAGATTAAATTTTAGTTAAAAACATAACTAGCAAAATTTGAATCAACCGAAAAAGAATTAAAATGAAAAAGTTGTGCATTTAACAAGTTAATTGCATTTTTCTATTAACAAATAATCCCTCTCGGAAAATCCAAAATTAAATCGACGTGGACGAACATGGACCGGAGATCGAGATCCGATGGCCCACGCGCATAGAGCACAGCGCGTGTGCACGGCTCACCACTCCACCGTTGGATTTGGATCCAACGGTTCTTGTGGATCGAGGCGTTCGGGCGGTCCGAACGTTCACGCGGATCTGGACCGTTAATCTAAAGATTGACGGTCCACAGCGAACTACGTTCAAACGCTCGCGCCCAGTTTGTCCGATAAAACCGACGGCGAACGGAGGCTCACCGCGGCGACTCTGGTCACGGCGGCGCGAGCTAAGGCCCAAAATGGATCCGCAATAGTTTTGCGCACACAATGGGACCAAAAATTACGGCTGCGGCGGTCTAGAACGCCGGCAAGCGGAGTTTACAGAGGTGACAAAAATGACCGAAAAACGAAAAATGCAAAGAAACTCCGCTGCGGTCCAAGTAAGCTAGTGCCAAGCATCTAGGGACTAATGTGGAGTTACCTGAGCACGGGAAAGACACAGAGGAGGTTGGAGCTGCTCCGATGACGAAAAGAGGTGCTTTCGGCCGAAAATGGGGAATCTCCAATTCAGCCAAGCCCTGAGGATGATAAGTGAAATTGAGCGAGGGTTAAGCTCAAGAAAAACAAGAGGGAGCAGAGGGAATAAGAATTTGAGAGGAAAAGCCACTGCGGTACCGCCTTCACCGTGAGCTTGAAGCTTGGCAATGGCGGACGAAATGGTTTCGGATGAATGCAGCTCAAACAAACACTGAAGTGCTAGCTAGAGTTGCGAGATGATAAAGGAAGCCAAGAGAGGAAACACTGGAGCTTAAATAGCTGAGAAGGCAGAGGGCAACAGCAATAACCCTCTCGGGTCAAACCTGTCATGGGAGCACTTGAGAGCGACGGAAGCAGTTGAGCTATGGACGTTTGAGGGCGGTGCACGATGGGCATTTAATGCGAGTAGAGAGAGCCGTTTAAAGGTGATCACCGAGGTGACCCAATGCTGCGCCCTTCTCCTCTTCTTACACCATGGCTTGACTCAAACGCACGCTCAGACTCGAGGAAGGAGACGATCGACCACCGTTGGATCTAAATCGAACGGTTCAAATGAGAAGGGACGATTTGGAACGGTTTGAACGTTCACTCGATCCAGGCCGTTGATCTGGATCCTACGGCTCACACTGCACGAGGCGTTTAGGACGGTCCGAACGTTCACGCGAATCTGAACCATCGATCTAGAATCCTACGGTACACATGGATCGACGCGCTCGGATGGTCCGAACGTTCACGCGATCGTGGGCTGTTCGATGCCGATCCAACGACCCACAACGCTCGCGCTCGATCGACCGCGGCAGTGCAGTTAGTTGATTGAACCAAGTCAAGTGGCTCGAGCCCAAGTCTGACTCGCGCCCAAGGAACAGTGAAAACCAGCTAGGGTTTGATTTAAACAGCTGATTTTTGGAGGATTTGCTTAAGGTAGCAAACCAGCTCCAAAAATTATGAAATTTTAACTGGAGGTTGCTGACTTAAGGATTAACCTTACATAAAATTTTCAGAGATCTTTATGCAATGAATTATTCTCCAGAAATTCTAGAAGGTTGGAGTTAGGGTTTGAACAAGCTTTGACTAGGTTTGACTTGCCCCCCAAAATTATCAAATAATTTCTAAAAATCATGAAATAATTCAGAGGTGTTACCAAGCCTCCTTAGAACTCGGAAAAATATTCACAGAGGTTTGGCACAAGATTTTTGCCTAAGAGGTTTTTGATTTGAGTCAATTGAGGATTTTGATTTTGATTTTTCCACAATCCCTGAACAAGAATCATGGAACTGGTCAAAAACATCCAGGTGTGAGAAAATTTTTAATTTCTCCTCATTTTTATACATTTGAAACACAAATCCACATTTGGGATGTTACAGACACACCTCTGATTGTTGGCGCAACAGTTAATTGAAGATAATGGGGAGACGTTTGGCGCGGATAAGGAGGAGTAGAATGGAAGAAAAAGGGGGAGGAGGAGAAGAGAGGTAATACCTTTTGTAGGGTACACATAGCAACCGCCGGCCATGTTCTTTTGCTGATGGCAACCGCTGTGCTAGCTGGTTGGTTGGCAAGGTAGCTAACCACCGCTCCCAATAACCGTCCAGGGGGGCCATGTGAATGCGAGTGAGGGATGCGAGTAATGGGGCGCCGGCTACAACACCTAGGGGCAGGGGGCGCATTGGCGACCGAGGGCGGCGCACCGGCCGGACTAGGTGAGGCGAGGATAGCTTTTGACCAAGATCGCCTTGCGAAAAAAGCATAAAGGTTTCTATTCTATGGACAGGAACTTCAATTTTGTATCTAAAATATTATCTGATTTGCAAACATCCATTTGCTAAATCAATGGAATATGAGCATTAGAGAGAAATACTTATATTCTGTCTCAACTTTCGAATTAATTTAGAAACTTTTAAACTTAAAATAAACCGTTGTACCAAAAAAAAGTTAACCTATCCCTTTATGACATAAATAGATTTCTCCTTTATTATATAATTAATAAAAGGTCCCCTCTTTGATTAAGCAAAAAACTATCTCGATCTTGTGCTTCTTTACATATCCAAAATGATCCCTTCTGGTAAAGATAAGTTAGTCACTGTTCGTTACATAGAATAGATTCAAAAAAACTTATTCTTGCTTTGTGATTTGGAATTGCTTCTTTTAGATAACAAAAAAATAATTCTATAAGTAAAAGCAGAGTCCTTATTTTATCTTTACAAGAAAAGTACCGTTAAAAACTTCTTTTCGTCTTCAAGTCGAACATAACTACCAAAAAAGTTTCAGTCTTTTCATTGAAATAGTTAACTTACTTAATAGTTAGTTTTTTTCGCTATGGAGAAACATATTGATGTTCTGATTATACTAATATAGTAATTAAATTAAATTAACTTTTACCGCCCCCCCCCACTCATTCAAAGATACATATCTCCTTTCCATTACGTGATCAACCAAGCTAACATAATCTCTTTTTCGCCTTCTTAGCGGACACCAACAGTGGAACATGCGCGCCTCAAGTCTACCTTAAGACGTTTTTTTGGCTCATCTTTCCAGCACAAAGTGCAACCAGCTACATCCTTTAGTAATTTTGCTAGCTCTATAGTGCGTGCCACCCTAATGGCGTTGTACCTTCCGTTGTCGTAGACAACATGTAAAGACCAGGTTACCAAACGCTGATGATAGTATATCGTGCTTGAAAACGTTCGCACAGAACTAGATGTATATGCTATAACTAACCTCGTGCTACCCATCGTCTACACGTTTTTTGTTTCCCTACTACCAAGATTCTTCTAACTTGTGCCAGAGTTAAGATGATGTTCCTTAATACACAGTTTACATAACATGTTTTATGTTCTACTTTACGACAATTGCTCACTGAATAATTAACTTGCTAGATCTATGCCAACATATGTTTAGAGATTACAGATTCTCACATGCTAAATCATCGTACTATCACCGAAAATAGTTCTATCACCGAAAATAGTTCAACGGTTTCATAATACTATCAAGAACCCAGCGAAATGTGTTTTCCAACCTAGTGAGTGTATATTGTTAATGGACTCCTTGCGAAGTCAATATGGATGGTGACGCTGCCCAAATGTCGTGTCATATTCAAATCTTATGCAGGAGTGTAACAAACTCGAACAACACTTGTGGAATGTACTGAGAGCTGGGCGTTGCTCAGGGAAGGGGACGGACGTGTCCTCGCCCGCCCTCGTTTGAGCTGAGCTCGGCGCGCGCTGGCGAGGGGGTTTAGGCCAGGTTTCTTCTTTAATGCAGTAAAGGTCAAACCTGACCACTAAAATAATTTGTGGAATGTACTAGAAATCAACAAAGTTAACAACAGAGAACCATGTCGAAGCCTGGAATTTTTTTGGGGCTGCCATCGTTGCTGGAGAGGTCACAAGTTGCTCAAGGGTTTCGCAGAGAAAGATAGCTCAAAATTCTCAGGAAAACAGTAGCAAAATTAGCAGCAAGAACTGCTTTACAGATATACTCATCAGACAAACTGCAACATTGTGACTACTCATTGCAAGTAAATACTCCAGCTTTTGAAGTACGTACTGGGGAAAAGTAAGAAAACCGGATGATATCTTGATGCAATACGTAAAAACATTTGAGTGAGATCTACCGGTTCAAACTATTTTAAAAAATAGATCTTACCCCATCATTTCCTTGTTCATGTAAATAGACAGGCATCACACAGTACAGCATGCGAAAGTAAACACAAAAGTTTTCCAGAAATTGCCTACTGATGTAGAATTCTTTAATCATTTCTTAATGATGCCGGGTTAGCAGCAATCATAAAGACTAGAAGACCAGTATGGCAAGAGAACGGAAGGTTACACTTTGCTTGCATGTAAAGCCATGCACAAATTTCATAACTTCATCTCCCCACAATTTACAATGGAACGAGGCTGACTCGTCGAATCATCCTTCAGCTCTCTCCATGGCTTTTGACTTGTACAGAAATGTTTCCAACCTTGAATATGACACCAGAAAAGTAAATCCATGCAATTCACGATCTGCTTGAATCAGCAGGATCTCGTCCTCAGATGATTTCCATTATTTGTCAATGATTTCTTTTGGTAATCTGATAATTGTACAATGATACAGGCCACATTGCCAACACTTAACTTGTACATCTAAACTACTGCAGCTGCTGCGCTTGTGCTCTCAGTTTACTGTTACAGCTAATGCTACAAAACTGGATGGTTAATGGTACACTAACGCCCCAAGAGAATCCATGGGAGCAGCAAATGCTGATTCAGGACGATGCGCTTTCTTCCTTGAACCTCCGAGTTCCCTCGGAAAGCACAAGCAGGCCAGGGCTCGAAAATGTTTGTTCATCAATTTGTGCTTTAGAGTGAACTTAAAGGTCATCGTCCATCAGTTCATCTGGAAGGTGTACCTTTTCCATTGCAGACTGCCAAACATCAGACGAACATGTATCTCAGTCATTCAAACACAAATGAGACCAGTACGGTAATGGTGAGAAATGAAAATAAGTGCAACAATTTAACAAGCAATGGTTACTGGACCACACTAGGAAGGGACACAGAGATTAGTTTTTTAAAATGGATAGTGCTGGAATCAACAAAAGGGGTGGAGGGGAGGCAGCGGGCAGGTGGGATAAGGAAAATAGGATAGTGCTATACCTTAATTATAGCAAGGTCAGCTGCGGGAGGTTTCAAATCCAGGGCAATGCCAAAGCAAAATACAGCCTTGTCAAGAATATTAAGTTGCTTGTATATCTTCCCCATCAATGCATACATACTACTCTCATGAGGTGCAATCTCCCTTAGCCGCTCCAACTCGTCCAGAGCTTCCGGATATTTTTGAAGGCCTAGAAGGATTAAAGCCTTCTGATACTTGGGAAGTGGATTTTTCTTATCAGCAAATATAGCTTTCTCCATCATTTCCAATGCGTCCTCGTTCCTCTGAAGTTTGAATTCAGAAAGTAGGTTCATAGTTAAGCATTGTCCAGAAGACGAGGAAACTTCTACTATGGAGGGGAAGTGGAAACCACAAACTAATTTATGGTTGTCGATAAATGATATCAACCTTTAGAGCATGCAAGGCCATCCCAAGATAGCACATAAGAACAGAAGAACGAGGATTTATCTGAAATGCCCTTCTGAAATGATGCTCAGCAAACTCAAACTTTTCCTGTCGAAGGTACACCACTCCAAGGCCATACCAGGCATTGTAGTGCCTTTCATCTACCTGAAGTGCACATCGGTAGAATTTAATACTATTCTCGTAATCCTCCAATGCAGAATACCTATAGTTCCAAGGAATGGCAGTAGGATTATAAAATTTCACAGATGGTCTCAAACATGAAGACAGTATGAAATAGAAAGAGTAAAGTGCTAATTAAGTGTGGTTTGGCCAATCATCGTCAAACTTTGGCTTGAACAGGGTCAAAGTGCCACATGATCATTAGTTGCTATTAAGTGCGGTTTGGATGTCTATTGGCACACTTATACAAGTTTAGTGACGCAAGTGACAGTGTAATACATCCGTACAAGTTTAGGGACCTATGGCACACTTTACTCAAATAGACATATAAAATCAATATTTATGGGAGCTGAAACATACTCGTGACCGCATAGAGTGTGAGCGTATGCGACTCTTGAGTCAAGCTGTACAGCACGTTGGAAGTTCTTCAAAGCAGTCTCGTGATCTTTCCGCAAGGAAAAGCAATTTCCCACTGCACACCTGTTGCACATTAACACTATTATGTAAGGGGAAAAAACAGGCCGGTAACCGCCGTTACCGGATTTCCCGGTGGGGTCCGGGATCCAAAATCCCGGCCGGTTTTCCCGGGTTTTGCAATTTCAAATTTCAGCTGGTTTTTAAGCAAACTCAAGCGAAATTCAACTATATTTTTCCCGGAAAAACCGGCCGGTTTTTTTACCAGCCGCCCGGTAGGATTTCCCCCGGAACCGGTTTTTGGATCCTTGTATGTAACGATATTTCCACTAAAGATTTGCAATTGCCCCCCCCTCCCCAAAAAAAAAACCCTAGATTCGTCCAGCTGCTTTGCACTGCACTGAGACCAAGACCACATATAACATGGTTAAACCAATGATCGGAGCAACCAGTTTTCAGCTCTACTTTATGTAAACCCCATGTTCAGGTACAAACCATAGTTACCGGATTTGCTATAAAACCCTGCGAATCGTGAACCGGATTTGTCGAACCCGAACCAGTTTAGGGTACGGGGTTCGTGTTCGCAATAGAAATTGGAAGAATAAGTGGATTTGTCGAACCTGAACCGGTTTAGGGTACAGGGTTAGTGTTCGCAGTAGAAATTCAAATTGGAAGAATAAGTGCCAAACTACAAACCCGAATCCCGTACCACGACTTGACGGAACGCATTTCTGGTAACTACGGTTCAAACAAAAAGGAACCGTTGAAAGAAGGAGAGGGGAGGGGGGCAATAAGCAAAAAATGAAATATTGGGAAAAGAAAAGGACCCAACATGATTATTCTAAGGGGATAAAATACATACCATGCTTGAGAAGATAGTCGATCAATAGAGATAAGCTCTTGAGCAAGGTAACTTAGCCTCATTTCCTCATTCAAATGCTGCAAAATAAGCATGTGAGATTGGAGCTAAAGTTGGTAATAAAGTAGGCAAGTCCAACAGCAGTGTTGACTTACATATAGAACAGTGGAGTAGATGTCCATTCCTTCCAACGTGCATGGTGATAGTCGATGCGCTAACTCAAAGAAATGGTCGGCTTCTAAATAATCGACCATTTCAAAATATGCCTTCCCAACCTGCATAGTTGACCAAAATGAAGATGAACTTTTCTTGCCAAAATAAACAAATTTACAGACTATCGTTTATATCTACATATAGTACAAAATATGTTATGATATTGTTTTCATAAAGTAGAGACTGATCTTTTACTAAAGTGGCAATTAAATATCTGCAATAAGGGACTCGTGCGCATCTAGATTCGAACTCAAACAATCAATATTCAAGGTCAACGCCCAAGGTGTATTACAAACTTCAATCCCCAAATTGACTCAAACAACAGATCAAAATGCAGCATAGACTATTCACTGTCATCATGAATTCATTACGCCATTGGGTTGATTTAAGTCATTTTCAAGTTTAAACCAGAGGAAGCAAAACAAAAGTGGGCATCCGAGTCACTCCTCAATACTCCCTCCGTTGATTTTTTTATAAGGCACGGCTTGACTTGGCATGGTCTCCTAAAGTGAATTTTGACGTTTAATTTTTTATGATATATCATTAATAATTGCAAAATCATGATCGTATGAAAGTACATTCAAATACGAATGTAATAGTACAACTTTTGTGTCACTAAACCTATATTTTGTTGGACTAACTGTTGATCAAACATTATAAAGTTTGGATTTTGAAATATGTGGGCAACATATAAAGATAAAAGGAGTACTACACAGACCCTATGTATTGCATTAGATAAGTAGATAATATAGAAATATGTATCGCGTTAGATAACATAGAAATACAAAATTCCAAATTTTCATTACAAGAATCAAAAGCATGTAGGGAAATCTACGACAATCTTGCATGGGTTGTACCTGGCATAGAACCCATCCGGTATTAAATTGTGGCTCTGGGAGTTTTCTGTAGACTTCCAATGCTTCCTGATCATTAAGTGAATGAAATTAGCCACAACACTGGATTTAAGGTTAGCATTTGTAGCACAAACATCTTTAACATACCTGGTACTTAAACAAGCAAGAAAGCCTATAGCCCTCCCCAAGTGTTCGTAAAAGTCCCAATAGCTGGTTGATACCCATCGCGAATTTGGAGTCTTGTGACAGAATTCGTTCAGCTTTATCTTGCTCAAAGCATCTTCCATCAGCTATACTTACAGAAGATGACGTTGCTGTTACATTATCTGTCCACATTTCATCAACAGCTTCATACCTGCCTCCTAAGATTCAGAAAAATCACTTCCATCATTCGTGAAGATGGCTGAGCAGAACATACTGCACCATCCATATAGCACAACCAAATGCAAAAATTATACCAAAAAATTATAATTGCACAAAACTATGTAAATAAACAATAGCAAAAGCTAATGTGAAAGTGTAATACCCCGATTAGCTCGTAGTGCGGCCCATATGGCCCATGTGGAGTTGTGTGGTGGGATTAGTCTTATACTGCTTGTCTAAAGTGATTTGTAGTAATACATAATGTCTATCGGATCCAAACGTAACACCTCTGAGTTAACTCTTTTACACGAAGTAACGACGAAAGTGTAAGTGGGTGTGCAGGTCCGCCCCCACGATGGGCTAGGTATTGAGCGGATTTTGGGCCATAGTGCACAGATGGTATCATAGCATCAACCTTCGCTGCACGGGCGTGTGTGAGACAGGGGTGCAGGCATATGGCGCATGTAGGCCCGGAGTGGACACACGACATGGCATATGTGCCAGCACTGAACGCACAGACGTGTACCAAGAGATGGTTCTGGGCACTGAACGCACAGTCGTTGCCAAGGGCGTCAGTCCTCAAGGGGGGTGAATGCAATACCCTGGCTGTTGTGGCCATGGGTTAGGCAACGACAGCAACACATATACGAGAAGAAGCTGAGGAGATCAGCACTAGCGGCTGGCTGGCAAGACGTCCAAGACCACAGAGTCCACGTAGGAATAGTTCAGTTGGATTAGGAAAGATGTGTTTGTATTTAGTTAGGAAAGCAAGAGTCCAAATAGGTTAGTACAGTAAGTTGACGTGCTTGTTCACGATGTGTTCATGCATGCTAGTAGTCGTGTTGAGGACATTAGGTAGGTTAGATGAGTCTGTAACAGGAAGGGTCCAATTACTCCTTATAAAAGGAGATCCTTGTATGTGGAAATTGTTAGAATAATTGGAGAGTGATTTTGCTATTCACAACTGTGCAGCTTATTCATTAATTGAGAGAGTATATATAGACAATTACATGAGCCTCATGGGCTACATGGGCTACATGGGCCAAGAGAGAGAAAGAATGTAGAATATACAACACTCTTAACATGTCCCTTGAAACTCAAGGTGGATCAGGAGGATCTGATACACTGAGTTTGAGTAAATGAAGCCGATGATGTTCTCGAGCCTGAGCTTTAGTAAAGAAATCTGCAACTTGAAGCTCCGAGGAAACATACTTTAGTGCGATGGTTGACTGCTGACAATGGAATCGTGTGAAAGATGCATCAACACCAATGTGCTTTGTCAGCTCATGCTTGATTAGATCACTAGCAATCTGAATAGCATTTGTATTGTTACAAAAGAGAGGTGTACAATTGTCACAATGGACACCTAGATCAATTAAGAGAAATCAAAGTCAAATGATCTATGAGATGGTAACAACAAGAGCTCAAAGCTTAGCCTCTGCACTAGAGCGTGACACCGCAGTCTACTTCTTAGACTTCCAGGCAATATGCGAAGTACCAAGAGAAATACAGTAGCCAGTGATAGATCGACGATCAGCAGGATCACTCGCCCAAGTGGAGTCAGAGTAAGCGTGGAGTTGGAGCTGACTCGAACTGGCATAAAACAGACGTCTAGACGCAGTCCCCCTCAAGTATCTCAGTACACGAAGAACATGACCATAGTGGACTGATGTGGGAGCACAAACAAATTGGCTAGGCACATGAACAATATGAGCAATGCCTGGCTTAGTAACAGTGAGATAGATAAGGCTTCCACAAGCTGACGATAGCGGGAAGGATCTGTTACGGGTACACTGTCTGCAGGTCGAAGCTACAAGTGAAGCTCCATGTGTGTGACAACATTACGAGTATCAGCCATCCCAGAGCGAGCAAACAAATCCTGAACATAGCGATGCTGAAAGAGGTAGTAGCCATCACCATCAAAATGAACCTCGATCCCTAGAAAATAGCTCAATGGTCCCAAATCGGACATCATAAATTGTTCACTCGATTTCTTTTTGACAAAAGCCACGTAGTCCATGTCATCTCCTGTGATCAGCATATCATCTACATACAACAGAATCAAAGTACGACCCCGCTGAGAAGTATGAAGAACAAGACAGGGGCATGCTCACTCGGAGTGAAACCATCAGCTCGAATCACAGAACTAAAACGCTCAAACCAAGCACGAAGAGTCTGCTTGCAACCATATAGAGTACGTCTAAGATGACAAACATAGCATGTAGGAGCCTCAACACCGGGGGGGGTGGTTGCATATAGATCTCATGTAAATCACTATGAAGAAAAGCATTCTTGACATCCATCTCAGATATAGTCCATGTGTGTACCGCTGCAACAGCAATAAGAGTACAGACTGTGGTCATATGAGCAACTTGAGCAAAAGTCTCATCATAATCTCGACCATAAGCCTGCTGAAAACCTCTTGCAACAAAACGAGCCTTGTATCGCTCCACTGACCCATCTGACTTGTTCTTTACTTTGTACACCCACTTACAAGCGATAGGAACAACTCCAGATGGTAGCGGAACATGATCCCAAATGCCTATACAATCTAATGTTGTGAGCTCCTCTGCTATAGGCAACTGCGACTCAGGTATACTGATGGCCTCCTGATACGTACTCGGCTCAGATACTACATAAGCACAAGGAAAACCCAATCTCTCTGGTGCCTGAAGAGAGGAACGATCACATAGGGCATACCGTAATGCAGTAGAACAATAGTTCGAGTCTGTGGTACTGGCTGGAGGGTCAAGTGGAGGAGAGGGGGACTGAGGATCAAGGGAACTCTCTGTCGGCGACTATAGTGAAAAGGAAAAGTAGAAGTGTCAAAAACTAATAGAGCTGGTGGACGAGGCGCACTAGAAGGTAAAATTGGTGGAGAAGGCACGTCTGGGAAAAGAATGAGAGATAGATACAAGAAGGAGGTGGAATCTGTGGAAGGAATGGGATGTGTAGAAGGATGATAAAAGAAAGACCGATCCTCATCAAAAGTCAAATCACAAGATATGCGAATGCGACGTGATCATAGCATTAATAGCCCTTATGCTCGGGACTATAATCTAAAAAAACAATTGAGTGCTCAGCTTTGTGTGCTCACACGGTGCTAGAAGAACATAGCAAACACAATAAAAAATACGAAGGGCTAGAGTAGTACCGAACAGCAAGCAGAGCAATCAATAGTAGTAGCACAGCAATACCAATACCAACAGACATAGAGAGCAGTAGTACCAAGCACAGCAGCAGATGGACCTCTAGGCGCAGAGGACCTCCAGGCACAGAGGAGCTCGTTGAGAAGGTGCTCGAAGGACCTCGGGCGCAGAGGAGCTCGTCGAGAAGATGCACTGATATGAATTGAAGCAGTCGTCAGTGCAGAATCCAAGACCAGAGGTACAGAGCTCAGAGCAGAGGACGATGCGGAGGAGGCGGCGCCAATACAAATCTCGGAGCAGAGGACAAGGTGTAGCAGCGCCAGGAGCTTGGATCTGCGATGCCGAGCATGGATCCGGCGTGGATCCAGGCGGAGCAGAGGAGGCGGCGCGCGACACGATGAAGACGTCGGCCTCAGCTGCGCGACGCGATGAAGACGAGGTTGTTGGGCGAGCTCCGGATCCCGAGCGCCGTCTTCGGATGCCGTCTTCGATTCGGAGCAGAGTGAAGTGTCTTCAGATGCGAGTGAAGGAAGCGAGGCCCGTCGACCCGAGCGAAGGAAGCGAGACTAGCAGACGACGCCGGCGGTGGGCTAGGGTTATGGAGTTGCTACCATGTTAAAATAATTGAAGTGGTTTTATTATTCTGCATAGTTTATTAATTGAGAGAGTATATATAGACAGTTATATAGGTCTTATGAGCTGCATAAGTCAAAAGAGTGAGAGAATATAGAATATACAACATTCTTAACAGCAATGATCAAGCAAGAATAATTAATCTTCTCTCCCAAATATTATCTCATAACCTATGTCTATCTCCCTATTCTAATACACTGATCCCTTCAAACCATGACGTCTAGCCTTCCTCTACACAGTAGTTATTCCGATGAGAATCTAGGTTTACAACATTTGGTATCACAGGTAACAACTATGGCTTTTGCTGCCAAGAAGACTAGAAGGATCCTCCGTGTTACAATACAGCATATGCTCTATCCTATGACATAGAGTGTGTGCTCCATCGGGTCTTCGATCCTTACGAAGTGGTGGAGACCATTGAAATATTTCAAGGGAGATCAAGGGTCATGGCTTTCATCAAATATGGTACAGACCATGAAGCTGCACAGGCTTCTGAGAAGTTGCAAGGCCGGTGCATCTACAACGATTGTTGTCAGCTTGCCATCGAGTTACTTTCTAGACCTTCCACAACCAAGACATGGGAAGAATGCCTCAAAACTTTGAAGAAAAATTCCTCTCTGGATTGGAGGCTATCAAGGAGGAATTGATGCAACATGAGGCACACGACAAGGCAAAGGAGGAGCATGACGCTGGCCCTACCGTGCCATCAAAGTTGCCCACGGGACAAGCGCAACCAACAGCGCCAATACCGCTGGTCATATGTTCACCATCGCCAGCAACACTTCCTCCGCCAACACCATGACCACCACCGAGGAAAAAGAAGATTGTTGTTGTTTCACGACCGTATTCTTTGCATCGTCAGCCGAAGTTGTGCCATATGTGGTGTGGATCACGACGGGAACCACGAGCGCGACATCTTCGCTTCATTGCTGCCCGGTGCATCTTCCCTATGCCACCGGCAACTTTCATGTCATCAAGTTGCGCTAAGGACTGCCCAGCGTCGTTGTCAACCGTCACCAAAGTCTTGTTGATCTCTCATGTGACACAGCGTCAACATTGGGATCTCCTATCGTCGTGGGGCCACCAAGGACTTCAGCTGTGGCCACCACCCTGCAACTTAAGGACAAGTTGCTTGTCCCGAAGGGGTATAATGTTGTGGAGAAAGGCCCTAGCAATAGGTGCGTGCAACAGCTGCAGCACATACATACACATCAACAGCAAGTGTCACGGCTGGCCGGCCGGCCATGTGGGCAAAGGATCCAACGCCAATAACAATAGTCCAGCAACAGCGTTCAGTCCAGGAGGATGAGGAGGCTGAGTCCGATAAGAGCAGCAGCAGTCAGAGGAGTGCAGGAGAATAATTAGGAAAGAATCAAATAACAGAATTAGGAAGAGTCCAGGAAAAATAGGAAGAGTAGAGTCGGATGAATGTATCAGGAGGTTTCCTAGTTAGAGTATAATACTTAGGGGTCAAGTTAGGATGTCCTATATAAGTGTCAGTCATGTAACCTTTCTGGATCAAGCAAGAAGAAATATTTTCTCCTCTATTTGCTATCTCTCAACCCATCTAGTTCTCTCATCTAATATCCTAATATGGGTTCATTAGCATTCTAAATGTCAGGGTTCTTGAAACAGGATTTCATGGAAAGAAAATGCTTTCAATATTTTATCTCAATGATTAGGGAGAATTTCCATATAGGAGTGAGGAGTTCAAACTAGCATAGAATCAGAAAATATATGAATTTGGTGGTAACACTTTATTTATGTTCAGAGATATTTTTCTAAAAATCAAACAAAGCTACATGCCACATCAAAGAAAAGAGACAAGCAGTCCTGCTATTCCTGTGCTATGTCAAAAAAGAAACTGAAAGTAAATAAAGACAGGAATACACAGTAATATAGACACTTACAATCAAGGATCAAAAAAACCGGATCCGACGAAAATCCCAGCCGGCGGCCGGTACCGGTAACCGGCCAGTTACCGGAAAACCCAGAAGAACACCGGTCAAATTTCGACAAACAAAATTTGAACTGGGATTTTCCCGAAACCAGTAATTGAACCGGTTACCGCCCGGGAATCGGAAAAATCGGTTAAAAAACCGGCTACTTTCTGTTTTAATAGTGCTAAATATACTAAAAACTAGTGTTTCAATACGTAATCTAGCATAATAATGTCTAAACCAACTGAAGAAGGACATTATGGAGCTTTAAATTTGAATTTGAATTTAAAACTTTTCGGCCGATTTTTTTTCTACTGGAACCGGCCAGTAAAACCGGTCACCGCCGGTAACCGGCCGGTATTTTTTTTTTCTCTGCTTACAATTTTGAACCAGCATTAGGAGGTATGTGGGCAGAACAAACAACAAAACAATACAATTTTATGACTTAATATAACTAATGCAGACTCAGAACATAAACATCTAGGCAAATTCGCAGACGGATCCAGATTGCACAGGTATATAACAACATATCAACCACATTTTGCTAGGTTTATATAATTGATGAATCATTTGCATTGAAATGATAATCACCTTCATCAAAATTTTCTGTAGCCTGTGGTTTTCCTTTCCTAACTTGCATGGAACGTACGGCTGTTGAACACAATTTTGATGACGTGGACGAGTTTACTCGCAATTTACCTGACGAGTGATCTGTTCCATTCCCTCCAAACTGCGAGATATTCGAATTCGAATTTAGTGTTGTATCTCTAGAAAGTCTTGCACTTCTTCGAGGTACTGAATCAATACTCTGGTTAAACAGCCTTCCAGAAACCTGAAAAGAGTCTTCGGTTTAATAGCATCACAAGCAAAAAACTAAAGCACAAACTGGAAAGAATATGCTAACTATCAATAGCCAGGTCTCAAAGTAACAGAATAATAAAAACATATAGATCCTATATTAGATTACAGGGGCCATTCCAACAAAGGCAATAAGAAAAGAAAGATCGCAAAGGAACTAAAGTAAAGATTAACGGTTTCACATCCACTGAGTATTATATAATGGACGAACTTGTGACAACAAAATGAGAATGTTACAGAAAATATTTAGGAGTATAGCAATATTTTCAGTTCCCAGTATCCCACAATTATTGTATACAACACTACTGGAATGTGAAGACTGAACAGGATTTAAAAAAGAGGGAGAATGAGCAAATAGAAAATGAGGCAGCAATCTAGCAGTTAGATAAACATCATCAGAATAGTACTGCAAAGCATTAGCAAACCAGCTAGAATCAAGCATACTATATCATGACACTGTGGTTACGTGTTGGTAGTGGTACACAATTGACTGGTACTGAAGAATGGAATTGTTTGCAGCCAATATGGTGATTAGTTATTAATGAACAATACAAATCAGCATGTAATAGTAAACAAACTAAAAACATGACTGCAATCCACATAATGTGGACCACTAGGCAATAGCAAGGAACCGACACCCTGAATTCTGATATAAAGGACCGTGACTGGAATTTTTAGACACAAACAGCCAGAAAGTTAAGACTACATTCACAATCGACACTGAAGCATTACCAAGCAGCACTAGTACAAGCAACTGGAAAATATCAAACGAATATGCATTTGACTTCAATCACCGTATCCTTTTCAGAGCAGCTTTAAGTAAAATGCTGAAAAGAGGAGTATCCGGTATCCACATTAAGAGAAGAAATACGCACTACAATGACTTGACATAAAGAGAAACCCTTAGAAGCTCCAAAGAAGGTAATAAGAAAATATGAAAGTTTGAAGAGAGCAGGTTTCAATTGATGAAAGAACAACCTTCTTTAGCCTTGCTTCATCCAGGTATTTTCTCCTAAGTGGTTGGTTCACTGCATTAACCTTTGGTTTGGCAGGAGCATCACCACTTGTTGTATTCTGATAAGCATGGACATTCCTAAAGAGTGGTGGTGGAACAATACCAGATGTCTGCAAAATTAATTAAATTAAGCAAAATGCAACTCTGCCACAGAGAAAAGTCCGAAAGTTACAAACTAAATCGTGTAGACGAAGGAATGAGGTCTCCAAGCACTACTAACTTCAGAATCTTATAATGTTTCACTAATACTTCAGCTCTGTCCAAAAAAAAGCATAGAAAATCAACTGCTACGAAAAATAGTTATGATATGCCAAGCCTGATAGGTGGATCCGGATAGATCAAACATGCAGTTTCTGGGGAATTCCTACCAGCTTAACATAAGCCATCTCTGCCAGTACCACCAAATGTGAAACATAAGACATTCCTGGCCGCTTAACATGCTTCTAGCACTGTTGATTATACCTAGTCCTACAAATCCAAACTGAAAGATAATCCTGCATGGTCCTAGGGTCCTATTTTTCATTTTATTTTATTTATTATTTTACATACGTACATACATACATACAGAGAGAGAGAGAGAGCGCGAAGAATCAAATAGGCCCTACTAACCTGTGTTACAGTTGGTGATGGGGTGTCAAACTGTGCTCCATTAGATGGTACACTGTTCTGCACGTGCAATGCAGTTGCTCTTACATGAGGATAACCAGGTACTTCTGCTGTGTTGTTAGCATGCAGCTGTTTGATTTGCTTAGGGCTAATATCCCCGAGGCTTGCTGACACACTGGAAGATAGAACCCGGTTTTCATTGACAAATTTCGACTTTTCCGGATTTGATGTGGATGTGTATTCCTGCTGGAGACGTAGAGCAGTTGCTTCGCTAAAACACTCATTTGCATCTTCGGCAATGCCTACAAGATGGTGACACACTTTTAGGGTATGTTTATAACTTCCTGCTTTTTCAAAGTGTAATTTTAAATTTTTAGTGAAGATGAGGAGGATGAGGCCTTTCATGCAAGGAATATTGAGAGATAGTGTAACTGCTACAGAAATGCAGGGATAATAATGCAAGTAGCACACTAGGTATATCACTGAGTACAGTGGCAATGAACTACTGGTCAGCATAATGACTGATAAAGAATATGTGTGTTCATTGATAACATCAAACTAAAAAGGAACGGTTGGATGCAATGCATATTTGTATACAGAATTTATCGCAGTGACACTCAAATGTTCTGACATACAAAGTCCGCATATTTCAAAATGTTAAGTAGAAGCAAGACAGACGCAAACAATGCAAAGCACATGAAGAACGTATTCAAAATCCACTATAAGTCACATATTTCGGAAGATGCATTCTGCAAAATATGCATTGCATTTTTCATTTTCTACTATTAAACAAGGTTATTAAAGCGATAAGGGAAGGCGACTCACCACCTTTTACCGCCGAAGCGCCTAAGGCGCGCAGCGAGGTGACGCCATCCACACATCCTAATCGGAGATGGAGAATACCTCTTAACCTTAGGCAATGTAGGAATCCAACAAATAGACACGGAAGATCTTAGCTCAATAACATAACAAGAAATAAAAAAAGAGCAGATCAAACAATGGGCCGGCCCATACCTCTCCCTCACGCTGCTAACTGCTAAGTGCTCAATCTACTCTAACTCCCTAAGGCTCCCAGGCAGCAGCCGCATCCAAGCTCCCACCACGCCACCTCCTGGAAACTCTTCCTCTCCTGTGGCGTCATCCCAATTCCTAACTCCTCCCACCTGCTGCATCCTCCCTGATCCTCCTCTCCCACAACGCCGCCTCCTCCTTGCTCCTCTTCCACTGCGCCGCCGCCAACTGGGAGGTGATGGGGCAGCCGGCAGCGACGACATATTGCGGGCTGGCGGCGGCGGAGTGAGTGAGAGTATTGGGGCTCAGATCTTGCGACCATGGTGGTGGTGACGAGCGGAGAGCAGCAACCACGGCGATGCAATGATGAAGAGGAGCGATGACGACGGCTTCGGCAAACAGCAACCACGGCGGCGACAATAGTAACGACGGGAAGCAAGACGGCCGCTTAGGTTAGCTCTCCCTCTCCCCTTCTCTCGTCCTCTCCCCTTCGATCCAGATCGGGGTTCGGAGGTGGTTGCCGTGAATCCGATAACTATGGTTCATCTGCCCTGCTCGCTGCCCTCTCTACTACGCCAAAAAAACCTATGTTTCCCTCTGCCCTTGCCTACGGCGCCCGCCTCATCCATCCCCGACGACTTACACCGCCAAAGCGACACCATGGCGACGCCTTCCCAGTAAGGCGGACGCCATACCTTCGTCAGCCAAGGCGAGGCCGTGGCGAACCCCCTCTGACCACCTTAGCACTTAAGCACCGATGAAGCAACGCGTTAATAACCATGCTATTAAATCTTGCAAAAACTTTGATGTGAAACAACGCTTGATGCAAGTATTTCTAGTGCATCAAAATTAAGTATAAAGCTAATAGAAAACTTCAATTATGGGAGTATAACGCACCAACCTAGTATACACAATTCCTCGTATGCTGCCCATAAAAGAGGATCCAGAGTCAAAGCTTGTATAAATTGCTCAGCTGCAACTGACACTCTGCCAGTGTACCTACAGGCAGATGAGGTAAATATAATGAACTGTGCCACAAATCAAAATATGCTGCAAACACAGATTCAGTTATACTGTATAACAAACCTGTAAATTAGTCCAAGAAGGTAATGTCCTGTTGCACCACTCGGAACCTGTACAAAGGATGAGTATTTTTCAACTAGTACTTTCGAATGCATTCGTTGCTCCAGCTTTGGAATTCTTAGTTCATAAATCATCAAACATGCTATGCATCCTCTCTTCTACTTCTAATTTTGAAACCACAAGATATCGCAGAACAACTGCTCTCTTAGAAAAAAATGATGCTTTGTGGTACCCCTTGTTCACAGCAAAACTCGAGTTTTACACACTCGCTATGACAAAATATAAGACCATTGGATGAGATCTTTTCGGAAACGCAGGAAAGTAAACATGTTATATACCTCCATGTTTGGTTCATTGACTGGACACAGAGTTTCTTCAGCTTCCCGCAAGAAATTCATTCGAAAGCATGATATAGCAAACAAGTACCGGGACTCTGGCAGCTTCTTCCCTTCATAGCATATAGGAAACAAAATCATAAATCACTCATAACCACTTTCATACCCAAAACGGAAACAAAATACTGAAATTTGCAAAACAGGAAAGAGAAATATGACCAAAAAGATGGACAAATAGTATTTTCACATTCTTTTTATTTTCAAACCATGTCATAGCATTTCTAAACAACAGGGAGTGGTCAAATGGTGAGCAGATGTTATTACCTTTCAAAATGTGGTATGCAGCATAGGGCTGGTTGTTGTGGAGGTAGCAAGTCGCTAGCAACTGCACATTGGTCTGTGCACAGGAGAAAGGGCAAGAACAAAATTAAACTACACGCTCTTTTCAATAAGCAGAACTGAAAAGTGTCTTATTATACAGCAAAACTGGCATTGGATTCAGGTTATTCACTATCTAGCTTTAGCTTAATACCTGCTAAAAAATTAAAACCATATACATTTGATCTTCCCAAACCTAATCCTAATTGAATTCCTGAAAACTACAGCGAGAAAAATCAAATAAATAACTAGACCCCACACACTCCAGCTACCAAAAGAATGGGAAAAGATGGAAGAGGCATGTCACATAATAACATCTAATCTAAGCTACCAAATGCCTTAAAATGGATACAGTTATAGCTACCCGGATATTGAAATGAGGAAAAATTCCACGATGACGTAACTCGTCGTTGTAGCCATTACTCACTAAAACAAGCTGCGAAACTGTCTCCCATTTTAGGCTGTAAAGCCCCCGCTCAACCTAAATTCTCCGTAAACCCTAGAGAAATCATAAGGCACTACTTCAGCTCCCTACGAACTAAAACTATTTACCGAAATAGCTAGAGGAAGCCGCTGCGGTTCAAACTACCCATAAACCCTACCCCCAAATCCCACCGCTCAAGCTCCAAACGCGCCCCAAAACACTAAAAAAATCACAAAAATTAGCACTAAATCGAGCCCCGCGGGTGAGCCCCCGCAGCCGGATCGCCGCCCCACGCCGACCGAACGCCCGATCTAACCCCCAACCGAATTATCCTCAGGGATAGGGGTACCAAATCGAGCCATCCTAGTCTAGCCTCGTCGGGAAGCGGGGGAGGGGGGACTGGTACCTCGGCGGGGAACTGGGCGCAGAGGCGCTCGCAGAGGAATACGGCGTTGCGGTGCATGAAGAGGCGGAGGCTGCTGTGGACGCGGTCCACCATTAGGGTTTCCATCGCCGCCGCCCCGACGGCGAGGAGGCGGAGGTGGGAGCGCGAGGCGAATGCGGGAGGCGGGGAGTGGAGGGAGGAGCGGGGGCTCGTCTGAAATCGCGACGGGCGGATTGGATTCAAAGTTTTTTGGGTGCAGTTTGCATCGGGGATTAGATCGAATCGGAGTGTTTTTGGAGTTTGGGGCTGCGTGGGTGTGTGTGGAGCCTCGCGGTTTGAAATGGCTGGTACTTCTCTGCCGAACGGCGTGTGGGGTTGGCTGGCTACGGGTACAGGGAGGATTTATCTGTGGCAGGTCAGTGACAGGTGGGGCCAGATCTTCTTCATTTGAATCGTGCGACTGTGCTTGTGTGGCAGGTTGTGTGAAATGTGAACGTTGGATCGGTTTTTGATTTGGCTTTTCGCACTGACAGAGGCAGAACTGGTCAAATGGGTCAGGTCTATCGTGCCGGTACGAGACACGACACTGTAGCTCGGCCCAAGCACAGCACGATTCGTACTGTTTATGGGGTCGTGTCGGTTCGGCACGAGAGTCCGGGCCATGTCTGGCCCACCACCTCAGCACGGTAGGCCGACCTGGCACGGCCATGCCAAGCATGGCACAACCCAGACATGGCCCGACTGCGGGGGAGCCGTCGAGGTGGAGGCGGAGGCGCCGGCGTCGAGGGAGGTCGGCGAGACAGCCGATGGCGAAGGAGGGAGCCAACACCCAAGGAGGAGCTGAGGAGGGAGAAGGCCGGACCACTGGAGCGGAGGGAAGAGGAGGGAGGGCGGGGCGTCGCCGGCACCGAGGCCGGACCGCTGGAGCGGAAGAGGCCAGAGGCGGGCGTCGCCAAAGACCTGAGAGGAAGAAGGCGCGGACGAAAGGAGGAGGCACCCAAGAGAGGAGGCGAGAGGCGGCGCGCGACACTGAGGCTGCACGGCGAGGAGGTGAGGAGGCGGCGGCGGCACACACGGAGGCTGTGAGCCGAGGAGAGGAGGCGACGGGGCGGCGAGGCGGTGAAGAGGCGGCGGGGTGATGAGCCATGCGGCACTACCGCACGCACGCGCGACGGCGCGAGAGAGGAATGGGGGAGAAGAAGGACGGGGCGCGGGCAGGCTGGGCAGGGGAGGGGCAGTCGGGCCGTGCGGGCTCGTGGGCCATGCCTAGGCATAGCATGACCCGAAAATTCGGACGTTGGGGATTTTTAGCCGGGTTTTTTCGTTTTTGACCGTTGCAGTCTTAAAAAATAGAAAAAAAACAAAAATCCTAAAATTTTTCTATAAATAGTGAAGGACCGGAAAGGCGACTAGAGGGGGGGGGTGAATAGGAGCACCTAATCTTTTTCGCAAAGAATGGATTCAACTTGTAAATTACTCCAATAGCTATGAGAGCTATGAAGATCAATGATTAAGCACGAGGAAGTCTTATGTTGAATCCACTCCTCACCCCCAAAGCTCAAGAAACAAAAGCGAGGAAGAACCAAAGAAATCGGGACAATCGGTACAACCACGAGGCAAGCGGCGGTTGTACCACGATCGGCTACAACCATGAGCAAGCGGCCGGTTGTACCGCATCCCAGTACAACCACGATGTTAAGCCTTGTTCATCCGATTGTCTGGAAGCGAGCAAGAACCTCTCGGGTTTCAAAACGAAAATCGACGTAACTTTTGAACCGCTTGGCCAAACTCTACGAGATTTGAACCACACCTCCCTAAAGACACTAGGAACCTATTCCAAACAAATATTTCAGAGATCCATTCCAAAGTTCCTATCTTCTTGCATTTGAGCGAAGAAGGATGCAAACCGCAAAACCGAAATGCTCCACAATCTCTCAACCTTGGCTCATGAGATTTTGCAAGAAGGTTAGTAATAACCTCAGGACATGCTAGCATGAGTCTTAGGCCAAATCCTCAAGGAAATCAAGAATTTCATCAAAAACCCTAGAAGAGGAAATGAAGAGCAGAGGATGCCAAAAGTGAAATCGAGATTTAACAAGATTAGCTCTTGGGAAAATCGATCAAATGATCTTGAGGCACTATCCCAACATAGAGCAATCCATTTTGCACTCACTAGCAAGAACCAACAAGAAAAAGAAAACTCACAAGTCCATCACAGAGAGAATCGAAGGAAAAATAAGAACAGAGGAATGCAAACTTGATTTTCATTTCTTGAATCAAGAGCGAAATACAAATAAATACATCCCCATACGCATGGACATTAGAACCAGAGGGATGATTACAAGATTCTCAATCCATCTCCTCACTCTCCCAACACAAGAACACACTCACACTACATGCTTTGGAGAGGAGGAGAACCACTCAAGAACTCATGAAGAGGGACACGCGGGAGCACACTCTGCGCCTTCCTCCACTCTCAACCACTAAAGAGCAAAAAGAAACAACCTCACAAAGCCTCTTTTGACTCTAAAACCCTAATTTCACCCAAGTGCTCACTTTGGGCAGCAGCCCATCCATCCTATTTATAGCCCATGGCTAACGGGTCTCCACCCGTTCGCGCTAAAACCAAGCGAGCCCGCTCCGCTTGCGACCTTGCGAAATTCCCGTTTCGCCTCCCGCACCTTCAGGAAGCTTCGCTCTCCTCGTCTCGCACGCCTGCAACCTCCTCGAGTCCACGTCGTCTTGACACATCCCGACCGTTCGACCTCGGTGCCACTGCACCTAGTCCGGTCCACCGTGTCTCGCCACGACTCCACTCGGCGTCCTGCGACCACACGCACAAAGAAACACAAAGCCGGAACAAGTTCTTCACAACTTGACCCAACGTTAGCTCAAACATGCAATATGCAACACATATGCATGAACACACTGGATATGACCTATCCCAAAACTCAAATCACCAAAATGGCGAACCTCACAATATAATCGGTACAACCGCCATGTTACCGGGATCAACCGCACTCGGTCGTCTGGCTCAATACTGCGGTTGTTCCGATTTCCAATGAAAACCGAACTCGAAAAAACAACTTCTCGGAATTCTTCAACCGCCATTTACCAATCGGTACAACCGCCTGCTGTCGTCACAGCCCATAACACGGGACGATCCGATTATCCCGACAAAGAATTGAAAGACTTCACGCAAACGCTGTGAACCGCGCAGCGACATGGTCCGACCACACAAACCAAACTCGATGGCCAAACCCTTGTCAAATACTCATCACTCTCATGGAACACGACCACAAGGTCTCTCAATCTCCCTTGATGAGAATATTGACAAACTCGAAAAAGCTTTAAGAAGAGTTTGAGTTTGAAAAATCCAACATGGTCCAAGGAATGAAATGAAGCTAATGACCATGTCGACGGAAGAACGCTAGAGCAACAAGCGAAAGAGCAAATTGATCTCAAAGCTCTAAACTGTTCCCAATGACTTTTCTTCTCTATTCTCCCCTTTTGGCAATAAACGATCAAGATGCAATAGAGAGAATATGACATGTTAATGAATGAAAATGGTCAAGTTTGTTTATTTAAACATTTTGAGCCATGAGAATTATCCATAATGACCAACATGTAATACACCAAGCCATAACTCAATAAAACGCTATCTAGATCATAACAACATACATATAAGCTACTAGAGCACATAGATGACAATCGAAATGTAATGCATTTAGAGAGCAAGTCAAGTCATCAATGAGCAAAGTCTAACTAGAGATATCCAAGGATGATGCAGCCATGTCAATAAGCTAAGCGTAACAAGGAAGCTAACATTGAGTCAGAATAGAGTGCTATAAGCTCAAGAATGAATCATTTGGCTCAACTTTTGTCAAAAGCCCAAATTTCAACTATTTTTCATTTGCAATGAATATTCAAGTTGATAAAGGTCTATCTTAGTAAAGAAGGTCTGGACTAGGAGCCATCCACAACCTCTTCCTAAGCTTCAACCAAATTTGACAAATGGCATTTTTAGCCATGTGCTAGATCTCAAGCCTCACTACGACCATCCCAAGCAACAAAAGCTTAAAAGAGTGGTCTAGGTCATCCAAAACTCCCCCTGAGTTCATGCCCAGTGCAATGGCAAGCCGTCTCATGAGAAAGAATTGGTGAGATCAGTTTTTTCGCACAAAAGAGATTTTTTTTTTAACAAGTTGTACTAACTCATGCATCATCAAGAGACTAAAACAGCTCTTTCTAAGGCTCAATATAGATTCATCACTCTACCCAGCCTATTTGACATGGCATGAATCATAAAAGGATAGCTCGAGAAAGACTAATCTCGAGTGCTAACACGACAAGTTTTAGTTTAAGTTGAGCAAGTTTAATTAACTTATCATGGCAAAAGCTAGTCTACACATATGAAGTCATGATAAATTTAGCAAGCTAAGCACAAGTCATGGCAAGGTGTAAAAACATTGTAGCATGTCATAATAGGATAATAGTCAAGGCTCAATGTTGTTATATTACAATGCGAATGCTAGAATGCAAGAGAATCCGGCTCCCCTCAACATGAGATGCAACTTTTAGTTCAAGTTGAGTTAAGTCAATATTAAGCTCGAAGCTCCCAAAAGAACTCCCCAACCAAAGCAATAAGATCGAGAAGTTTGGAAAGAAAGCAACAAGTAGGCGATCCTTAAAGCATAGATAAGATATAGAGGCAACTATGGCTTAGACGACTCTCATCTACCCCATATGACACTAGGACTATTAGGCCAGTAATCTACCTTACTAGGAGCAAACACGTACCATGTCTACCCAAGGGCGGCCCTACCTTGCTAGAACTCAAAGCGGTGAGTGGGCTCAACCTAGTGAGAGAAGAGAAGCGACTAATGAGCGAGCGAACCCTAGGTCACAAGAAAAGAGCAAGGAGTCTAAGCAACTAGTCGAGAAGATCACTCTAATTTATGCTAGAAGGACTAAACCCCAATGCACCCGCAAAATGCAATGCAGATGAAATGAGACGAAGCATAATCAAAATAGTAAAGCGATGAAGCACAAAGCTCCTCCTCATTCTGATCCATAAGGACAAACCACCCCAAGCTCTCCCATGAGAGTGAAAACCTCGAACTATCCAAAGGCTTGGTAAAATGTCACCAACCGTGGTCACTCTCCTGGCCCAAGCACTATATCGCCCTTCTCTACATGGTCTCTAAGGAAGTGGAACCGATATCGATGTGCTTGGTCCGAATCTTTGACTTTGGGTTCTTGGCAATGTTAATCGCGAAGTGTTATCACAAAGAGTGGAACACTATCGATAACTAACCCAAAGTCCCGCAGGTCGAAGCCATCCAGAGCACTTGGCTCGACAAAGAATCGGCCGCGACAACATACTCGGCCTCTGCGGTGGGTCATGCAACACCGGATCGCTTCCTCGAAGACCAGAAACAAGAGAAGTGCCAAGAAATTGGCGGTGCGAAGTGCTCTTCCTATCTATCCTCTGACCCGTGATGCGCATCAGAAGGCTCTCAAGGAAAGCGGGATGAAGAAGAGTACGGATACCATAGTCAATGGTAGCTCGCAGGTCTCGAAGATGCGCTTCACCGCTTTGGCGGTGAAAGCGAGGAGAAGCACAAACGCAGCGCACAAACACACGAGAAATGTATGTCGGTCTCGAGGCGGTGAGGTACAAGAGGAGCCAATCATGCCGCGAAACTCCTTTTGATCAAGCGCTCGCCATCCTCATCTGGTCAAGATAGGTCAGAAGCCATGGGAGTCGACACGGAGCTTACCATCACTCATGTCGAGCGCTTGAGAGGTCACGAGTGTACTTTCCTGATGAAGAAATGTACCCTCCCGAGGCGCTTAATTTGGAAGCCAAGGAAGAAGGTCAACTCACCCATCATACTCATCTCAAACTCGGTGCTCATGACATCAAGAACCTGGAAACCAGTATGGGAAGAGCCGCCAAAGATAATGTCATCGACATAGATCCGACGAGCGGAAGGGCGGTGCCATCTTGGCGGATGAACAAGGTCTTGTCAACTTTACCCATCTCAAAACCATGACTTAACAAGTAGGACTTAAGCCTCTCATACCAAGCCACAGGGCCTCGCTAGAATCCATACAAAGCTTTGAAAAGCTTGAAGACATGGTTTGGGTATTTGGGGTTCTCGAAACCAGAGGTCACGGACGTAGACCTCTTCCTCAATAAGGCCATTGAAAGGCACTCTTGGCGTCCATCCGTAAAGCTTGAATCCTCTAGAAGTCGCAAAGGCAAGCATGATTCTAATGGCTTCAAGTCTAGCTACAGGGCAAAGGTTTCCTCGAAATCTAGACCCTCAACACAGGAAAACCCCGAGCAACCAATCTAGCCTTGTTTGGATAACCACTCCATCCTCGCTCTGCTTGTTCTTGAACACCCACTTAGTCCCAATAATATTGTGACCTCGCGGGGCTCGACAAGCGACCGGACCTTGTTCCTCTCGAAATTTTCTAGCTCCTCATGCATGGCATTGACCCATGACTCATCGGATAAGGCATGAGAAACATCTTTGGGCTCAAAGGAGGCAATGAAGGCGAGAATGGAGACGGAATTGAGATAAGCGATTTTGAGCGGGTAACACGCTCGAAGAGGTCTCAATGATCCGCTGAAGGATGAGCTTTACGGATGTGTCTAGGAGGTCTGGGAGAGATGAAGAAGTGGCCTCTACCTCATGGTGACGAGGTAGGAGCAGGCCACTAACTCGAGGAAGAAGCGAGAGGCAAGGGCGATCACCTCGAGTGCGGTGGAAGATGGTACCTCAAGGAGTGGGTGAGGGCGGGATCGGTAGACAACCATCGTCTCCTTCGTCCTCGTCATCCACGAAGATGGTCTCGGATGCTCTAACGAACTCGAGATATCGAGGCCTAGTCCCGGTGGCCTCATCGAAGGTCACCTCACAGACTCTACCATTTTGCTAGACTCGCGATTCCGGACCCTATAAGCCCGCTGAAGAAGGCGAGTAACCCGAAAGATCCCGTCACAAGAGCGTGACTCGAACTTATCTAGGTTCCCGGACTTCAAAACAAAACACTTGCAACCAAACACACGAAAATGAGAGGCGCTAGGCTTTCGCCCATATCTCGACTCATAAGAAGTGCGATGCAAGTGTGCAGAAGAAAACTCGATTTGAGACATGGCACGCGGTGGCTATAGCTTGACCCAAAACTTCGCGGTGTAGAGTACTCATCAAGCATCGTCTGGCCATCTCGACCAAGGTGCGGTTCTTCCTCTCCACAACGCCATTCTGGCGAGGGCGTATGGAGAAGAGAACGGTGCTCTACACTGTCTCACCACGAAACTCTCAAAGTAGGAATTCTTGAACTCCGTGCCATTGTCATGCGGATTGCTCGTAAGGCACACAGGAGCTCTGAGAAAGCCTAGAAAAGGCCTCGAAATGCGAAACGTCTCATCCTTGAGGCTAAGAAAAACACCAAGAGTACCTCGAGAAGTCATCGACCACGACAAGCACATACCACTTCCCTCCTGCGATCGCACTCAGCCGGTCCCACTGTATCCATGTGGAGCGGTGTCCGTGCATCGGTCATAATGCTTGTGGACCGAGGATGAGAAGCGGCAACCATCTTGCCGTCTTCGGCATGGAGAGCAAACAAGATCTTTGACCATCTTGAGTTTGGCAAACCACGAATGAGATCGTGGCGCTAACTTTCGGGTCAAATGGTCAAATCCAATATGACCAAGTCTCCTATGCGAGAAGGGCAGTCGCGGGACTCGAAGCAACTAAACACACGAGAGGATCGCGGAAGACTCGGAAAAATCAGCACGAAAGATCCTCCCATAACGAAATCCATAAACCAAACTACAGAAGAATCAAGAATTTTACAAGCATTTTCTTGAAGCTCACCTCGAAGCTATCATCGATAAGTGAGAAGCGAAAGCAAATTGTCTTTGCACTTACTAACCAAGGCAACGTCTTTCAAAATGAAAGAATCATTAATCGCGCACAAGTACCTTTGGCGATGGCGCGCCAGATGAAGCATCTCGAAGGTGATCGTCTCATCACTGGAGCACGGGCAAGGGAGGAGAACCAGCGGAGTCTCGGTCATATGACGAGAACAACCGAGTCTACAAGCCAAACCTTCTCCTTCCCTACCCGTGAACTGAGTCAAGCGGTGAGTAAAGTCTCGATCTTGGGATAAACCAACAATGATTTTGGCACCCAATCTTGAATAACACGTCGAGCGGATGAAGTAGTCAAGCACGGTGACGTCTATCTACCCTCGCTCTCTGTAACTCAAGCGAAAGGTCTAAGAGTAGACCAGAAGGTGTTCTTTGGGTTACCGCTACGAAGGAGCGAGTCGAGCACACGCAACATCTTTGAACATGCCGCGAGTAGCTATCTCGATGGGGAAAGCGAGATCTACCCTCGGACGGCGGAAGTCACGGTCGAAAGCGACATGAGGACGAAAACCGAAAACTTCGGAAAAACCAAGTCCTCGATCTTGCACAAACCCATCGGAAGAAACAAGCCTAGACCTCGTGTTGGTCTTAGGTGCACTCAAGGTGCAGGGCCGACCACGAATGCGCCTAAGAGACTCAACATGGTCTCTACGCACGATCTTGGCGCTGAAGCATCGATCGATTGTGTGTCCATCCTTCGGCGAAGGTGCGGTGATACTTCACCTTCGAGAGGTAGAAGCGACATGTGAAATTACCTTCTTGTCGAAATCCCTTGGACATAGCCCACGACTTGAAATGGACTTTCTCGGTCACAGGCTCAATCTCGATCACACACAGTGCTATGGAGTGCGAGCACGGCGGTGGATGCTTCCTCATGCCCTCAAAGAAGTCATATCCTAGACCACGATTAAATCTGCGGATCTTAGATTGGTCTAGAATAAGATTGAGCTTCTTCTTGCCTCCTACAAATCTCTCGAGAGTGTTCATAAGGTCTTGACACTCCCGAAAGAGAGAGGTGCAAGAAGAGCGGGGAAGAAGAGGCAAGCAAGGTAAGGGAGCAAAAGAAGAACCAAGAAATAGAGGAAAGAATGGCTTGTGCGAGCACACCGACTCTGAAGGAAACAGTCCTCGCTAGCGGTTGGTTCCACGTTGCTAAGCGTCTCATCCTTACCACAGGGCTTCTCCCCTTCTCCACAATCATATTGCAAACACAATGTGGCTTCTCTAGAAGGTCCTTAGTTAGCTTCACACATTTCTCATCCAAAGCAATCAAGTCAGATTTTAGTTTGTTACACTTAATGCATGGTGAGCTAACAGGGTCCTTAGAAGCAAACTTAGCCAACTTCCTTTCATGATCAATCATATCTTGAAACTGTTTGGAGACGACTTCAAGTTCAAGTGATTAACTTAGGACGGTTTAAGCATGAAACAATCGGCTCAAGTAAAAAGCTTGTAGTTCACAATTTTATGATCCGCCTGCTTTAAGTTCATCTTCAAGTTATTGCAATTTTCACAAGACTCAGGCGGATCAAGGAGCATGGCATAAGATCCTCTAGCGAAGAATGTCCTTACCCTCACATGAGGTGGGAGAAGTAGTCTTATCAGTAATAAGTAGGGTAACAGCCATTCTACTCAACTCTAACTCAGCAAGCAGACTAACATTCTCCACCTTAACACTATCAAGTTTGGAGGACACACTATCATGTGAGGTCCTTAACTTCTCCATATCAACCAGCAAAGCAGAGCATGTATCACAATCATCACTAGAAGGAGCGGATGTAAGAGCAATAATCTCTAGTGACAGTCTATCTATTTCCTTCTCTAACTCAAAGACACCTAGCCTTAGCTTTAGCATGAAAACCTCCTAGCTTGAGAAAAGCATGATTGAGCTGTTCGTAGGTGGGATCTACCTCGTCCGTGTCAGATCTGACTCATTGTCGGCGAGTTCGCCCTTGAGGGCCATGAAGCACATCTTAGAGAAGTCGTCGCCGCCATCCTTGGGCTCTTGGTCACCCGTCCGTCATCGTCGCTCCATCCCTCCACCTCGGCGAGGTCGAGGTCGTCGAAGCGGTGAGGACGCGATGGAAGAGCTTCTTGGCTTTGCCAAAGTTGCGAACTTCTTCTTCTTTGGCGTCCGTGGAGGCTTCTTGTTGCGGTTCTTGTCGGTGTAGTCGTTCTTGCCCGAACCGCCGTAGTCGTTCTTGCCCTTCTCGGCTTGAGGCGGTTCGCTCGGATGTGGTTGGGGCCACCACACTCGAAGCAAATCACGGTCCTCCTCTCTTCTGTCCCTCCTCCCTTTGTAGCGTGGGAGAATCTACGAGCAAGGAGGGCAAGCTGCTCATCCGCAAGTGCTCTAGCGATCATCGCTTATGTCACAGAGAGCGACAAGGAGAAATTGCAAGAGGACTCGGAAGAGAGACCGAAGTTGAATCGGATCGGTGACGGGGCCATCGATCGTGACTTCGACCTCGAGAGACAACGTCAATCTCGTGAGTCTTGAGGCGTGAGTCTGGCGCATCAAGAGTCAAGGTCGAGAGGTCTGTCGTGTCTTTGATGGTGGTCACTTTCATCTCCCACACACGCAGATCGAGTCCGTAAGTATCGGCGGCGTTGTCCGAGTCGGGTATGTGAGACCGACCGCTCGGAGGTTGCTCAAGATCTTGTGAAAGCGTCATGAAGCACTCATCTAGGGATTCACCAAAGCAAGCATCTCAAATTTGTTGTATTCTCGTTTGAACCGGTCTGTCGAGCCGTCTTGATCCGGTGGTGCCCTCATGGTATCGTCGAGGGTCACCCGGATATCGTAAGGCGGACGACAGGTGAGATATGCGGTCAAACTCACTCGACTCAAACCACGGATGATGATGTTCCTAGCCTTTGCATTTGCCTCAACATCGACCATGTTCCGGTATTGATGTTCTCATCGGCAGAACAAATAATCGAACCTTGACCTTCGCGGATGGCATACCCACAGGCTCGGATGTATGTCTCCATTCGGCTCTTCGGAAGGGTAATCGATGCCATCAGCACGCGGCTTGGTCGAGTACTTGTCCATCGCCACGGCTCTTGAGACCGGTTAAGATCTATTGAAAAGAGCTAACCTCGCTCGATACCAATTGAAGGACCGGAAAGGCGACTAGAGGGGGTGAATAGGAGCACCTAATCTTTTACGCAAAGAATGGATTCAACATGTAAATTACTCCAATAGCTATGAGAGCTATGAAGATCAATGATTAAGCACGAGAGGAAGTCTTATGTTGAATCCACTCCTCACCCCCAAAGCTCAAGAAACAAAAGCGAGGAAGAACCAAGAAATCGGACAATCGGTACAACCACGAGGCAAGCGGCGGTTGTACCACGATCGTACTACAACCGCAGTAAGCGGCGGTTGTACCGCAGTCCGTACAACCACAATGTTAAGCCTTGTTCATCCGATTGTCTGGAGCGAGCAAGAACCTCTCGGGTTTCAAAGCGAAAATCGACGAACTTTTGAACCGCTGGCCAAACTCTACGAGATTTGAACCACACCTCCCTAAAGACACTAGGAACCTATTCCAAACAAATATTTCAGAGATCCATTCCAAAGTTCCTATCTTCTTGCATTTGAGCGAAGAAGGATGCAAAGCCGGGCAAAACCGAAATGCTCCACAATCTCTCAACCTTGGCTCATGAGATTTTGCAAGAAGGTTAGTAATAACCTCAGGACATGCTAGCATGAGTCTTAGGCCAAATCCTCAAGGAAATCAAGAATTTCATCAAAAACCCTAGAAGAGGAAATGAAGAACAGAGGATGCCAAAAGTGAAATCGAGATTTAACAAGATTAGCTCTTGGGAAAATCGATCAAATGATCTTGAGGCACTATCCCAACATAGAGCAATCCATTTTGCAGCTCACTAGCAAGAACCAACAAGAAAAAGAAAAACTCACAAGTCCATCACAGAGAGAATCGAAGGAAAAATAAGAACAGGGAATGCAAACTTCAGATTTTCATTTCTTGAATCAAGAGCGAAATACAAATAAATACATCCCCATACGCATGGACATTAGAACCAGAGGGATGATTACAAGATTCTCAATCCATCTCCTCACTCTCCCAACACAAGAACACACTCACACTACATGCTTTGGAGAGGAGGAGAACCACTCAAGAACTCATGAAGAGGGGACACGCAGGGAGCACACTCTGCTGCCTTCCTCCACTCTCAACCACTAAAGAGCAAAAAGAAACAACCTCACAAAGCCTCTTTTGACTCTAAAACCCTAATTTCACCCAAGTGCTCACTTTGGGCAAAGACCCATCCATCCTATTTATAGCCCATGGCTAACGGGTCTCCACCCGTTCGCGCTAAAACCAATCGAGCTCGCTCCGCATGCGCACCTTGCGAAATTCCCGTTTCGCCCCTCCTGCACCTTCTGGGAAGCTTCCGCTCTCCTCGTCTCGCACGCCTCGCAACCTCCTCGAGTCCACGTCGTCTTCGACACATCCTGACCGTTCTGACCTCAGTGCCACCTGCACCTAGTCCGGTCCACCGTGTCTCGCCACGACTCCACTCGACGTCCCGCACCACACGCATAAAGAAACACAAAACCGGGAACAAGTTCTTCACAACTTGACCCAACGTTAGCTCAAACATGCAATATGCAACACATATGCATGAACACATGGATATGACCTATCCCAAAACTCAAATCACCAAAATGGCGAACCTCACAATATAATCGGTACAACCGCCATGTTACCGGCGGATCAACCGCACTCGGTCGTCTCGCTCAATACTGCGGTTGTTCCGATTTCCAATGAAAACCGAACTCGAAAAAACAACTTCTGCGAATTCTTCAACCGCCATTTACCAATCGGTACAACCAGCCTGCGATCGTCATCGCCATAACACGCCGGACGATCCGATTATCCCGACAAAGAATTGAAAGACTTCACGCAACGTGAACCGCGAACGACATGGTCCGACCACACAAACCAAACTCGACTGACCGAAACCCTTGTCAAATACTCATCACTCTCATGGAGACACGACCACAAGGTCTCTCAAATAGCCACTATACCCCCCAATTTTTTTTCTATAAATAGCCACTATACCCCCACCCTCATTCAGTACCCCTTCATTCTCTATTCTCTCTTTGAAATTGTGTTGTGCAAATTCAAATACGTGTTGAGCTGGTTTGGCAAAATTCAAAAAAAAATTATGCCAAAATTTGAAAAATTCAATTTTCGGCAGCAAGTCAGCGAAAGAGGTGCAATACTATTTTTTTAATACTTTTATTGTTAGTTCTTGTTATGCTAAGATGAAAGTAGTAATAGTGTTAGTTTCGATTTTGCAGTTCTCGTTCTGGACAGTCCTTGCGACAGCTTTGCTCTTTGTGATTACGGACTTTCACCGGAGGAAATTGCGTCCATGAAGGCGGTTGCAGCTGCTTCAAACCAACCAGATGTTTCACCGGAGGAGTAAGGCTCTACGGCAGTATCAGGCTCCATGGCAACCAAAGCAAAGAGGTTGAGATCGTCTACATCGGGAGTGTGGGAGAATTTCGACAATACAACCAAGCAAGACACAGCAGGAAATAAGGTACCATATGCTATTTGTAAAATTTGCCACCATGGATTGTCTGCAAAGTCTATAGGTGGAACGGGACACTTGCTTAGACATGCTACAAGATGTCGACCCAAGCAAGAATTGGTGATGAAGCAGATGCAGCTGCAATACAACCCCGACGATACGGTATCTAGCTGGGATTACAATCCTCAGGTAGCCTGCCAATCTCTCTGTTGTTTTAATTGCTTCTGAGGATTTACCGTTAGGCTTTAACAAGTCTGCTTCTTTCCAAAATTACATTAAGACTGCACATAATCCTAGATTTTCCTCCGTTTCTAGACAGACAACAACTAGGGATCTAGTGAAATACTATAATAAATGTCGTAATAAAATAAAGAAACTATTTAGTACGTGTACATTTTCGGTGCCCTAACCTCACATATATGGAGTGGGGCTAGGGAGGATTACCTCAGTGTAGTTGCGCATTATGTTAATGACGACTTGGTAATGCAGAAAAGGATTATAGCTTTGAAATTAATTGATGTAGCACACACGGGAGAGAATATTGCGAACTGTATTATCAAAGTCGTGGAAGACTTTGGTTTTACAGACAAAATATTCGCAATTACTTTAGACGGCGTCGCTTCAAACTCTGGGGCCATGGACATTCTTACTCCAGTGTTGAGTACATATGTCGATTCCATCTTGCTACATCAACGATGCGCTTGTCATATTATCAACCTTATAGTCAAATGTGGTTTGAAGATGTTGAATCCGTATGTTAAAGCTTTCCGCGATGTGATTTCTTTCTTGAATAATTATAACATAAGAATAGCACAATATAAGAACTTCTGTAGGGCGATGGGTATATGTCCAAGAAAGTTCGGTTTGGACATGGAGGTAAGGTAGAACTCTACTTACTTCATGTATGAAAATGACTTAGTTTTACGCGATGCTGTTGTTTCCATGAAATCTAAATACCTTAAATATTGTAAATAAATCCCTTACCTATATGCATTTGCATTCCTTTTAGATCCTAGGGCTAAAATTGGTGCATTTGGTATTGTACTTGATCTTCTTAGTGATGCTACAAGGCTAAACTATACTAACTATTTTGCAGAGATTCGTTATCAGTTATACGAGGTTTACCAAAGGTATGAAAATAAGTTCCAGGGAGTCCGCCCGCAACGACCTCTAGTAGCCCCCACCTCAACTGTGAAGACAAATATGTGGGGCGCGATCTTCGGTGCCTCTTCCTCCAGGCCCAGGTCCAGGTCTTCTTCTTCTTCTTCTAGACCAACGCCTGCCCAGCCAAGATCCACAAGCAGCGGAGAACTATCCACCTATCTGGATAGTAATACAATTGATTTCAACTCAGAAGGTTTCGACATTTTGCAATGGTGGCAAGCCCATTAGTTAACATATCCCGTGCTATCCATACTTGCACGTGATGTGTTAACTGTTCCTGTCTCTACAGTTTCCTCCAAGCCTGCTTTCAATCTTTCTGGAAGAATATTGGAGGAGAGAAAAACAAGTCTCACAAGTGAGATGGTGAAGATCCTTCTAACTGTGAAGGACTGGGAACAAGCTGATTCACGAACACAACACTCTATGGAAAATATAGAGTTATAGGAGGTATTCGAAAATCTGTACTTAGACAATGACACCGACATATAGAACAAGGATGTATCATGTATGTACAATTGTAGAGCTATAGGTTGTACTCTTTTTCCTTTGCCAATATTTTTTCATTTTGAGTTTTTACTTGGCGAAGGTTTTAACGAGGCAGCCGGTTGGCCATTAATAAAGCTCTTTATTAAATTTTCAATATGATTGTGTCATTTTTCAATTTTCATGTCTACTTCTGAGTTCTACACATTTTTCTATTTTTTCTGGAGTTTTTAGAGTTTTTTTTTTTTTTTCATTCTGACGGGCCAAAGGGGATAAACGGGCCACACTTGGCCCGACGAGCCAAACGGGCTTGGGTCGGCCCAGCACGACACGAATGCCTGACGGGTCATGCCTGGGTCGCCACCCCGGCCCATGGGCCAGCCTGGCACAACACGAATAGTAGCTGGGCCGGAATGGGTCGTGCCTAAACCGGTCGTGCCTAGCCGGGCCCATGCTGGGTCGGGCCGGGCCGCCCGTTTTTCCAGGTCTTCTCACAGGTCGCAGCCATGGACGGGGAAGCATGGTATGGACGGGGAAGCATGGTATACGAATGCTTCTATAGCTTACGGATTTTTTTATTCGGAAGAACTTGCAACAAGCCTATCTTTTGCGCGTCACTAGCTTAGATATGCCAGCTCTAAGCATTTTGTAGAGTAATTCATGTTTTGTTTAAGGAAACTCATGTTAAATGATAGGGAGGTAGCGGTGGATCCACGGTGGGAGTGTGAGAGGACTAAAGCTCCGGTTCTGCTCGTCGTACCTTTGGTACCCGCCATATGCTTAACTAGGAATGGCATTGAGCTGGGCTTCAGCAATGATAATGGGCTCAGTGGGCTGGTCGTGCCCCATGCAAGTCAGTGGGATGGTAGGTTAAAGGAGTGGTAGCAACCTAGGCAAGGGATTGAACAAAAATGAATTAGCATTTCAATGTCTTCCTCCCGACTCTCTCACTACTACAAAACATGCTATACTAGACACCCCATCACAGACGGTTCCTTTGGAACCGTCTGTGATAAATATCACGAGCGGTTCTTCGTTAACCGCTCGTGATATATAGTATCACTGACGGTTCTTTAAGCGAACCGTCAGGAGTATCGCTGAGCGGTTCGTATAAAGAACCGTGCGTGATATCTTTCATCACGCATTTGTTCGTTATACGAACCGTCAGGAGTATCACTGCATGCTTCGCTTAACGAACCGCTGCGTGATACAAACCTATCAGCTGACGGTTCTTTTAAAGAACCGCTCGTGATATATTAGCATTATAAGTAGGCGCCACGACACCCCCATTTCTATTAAATCCATTTGAACCGCCGCCACCCTCCTGCTGCTGCGTCCATCACGCCGCAGTCCCCATTTCTATTAATTCCATTTGAACCGCCGCCACCCTCCTGCCAAGCGTCCTCCCCATTTTGAGTTGTTACCCCTACCTCCTCCTCTCCCATTTTGAGTCACCCCTGCCTCCTCCTCCCTACCCATTCGGCACTGATCTTCTCGCCTCCTCCCACATTGCGCCACTTTGGAGAGAAGGGTAACGATCGACCAGAACCCTTTATATTTGCTATAGAGTACTCACTAATGTGTTTGGTCATTATAAAGGGTACTTGCGGTTTATTAATATAGAGTACTCACTAATGTGTAGATGGACCAAACTGGATGTACATTGAGAACCATGTGAGTGAAGAGTATATTAATGGCGTGTTTGCTTTAGAAGAGCCGAAAGCGGGATATGTTGAAGAAGGGGATAAAATATATGTACCGTCCATGCATTGATTATGTAATATGAAAATATTTAACAACCCTACAGCAGATCAAGCTCACTTAATACGAAGAGGTTTCAAAAAGGATATACATGTTGGAGCAATACGGTGAAGAGCGATTATACCTAAGTCAAGAATGACGACATCGCCGAGGAAGTCAACGATATGCGGGTATGGAATGTGCTTTTGATCGGGATAGATCGCATGATGACAACTGGATCGGATGCTACGAGATGCGTAAGGAACTACGGTGAGAGAGAGTTTTGTAAATTCGAGGGCTTAATGGAGGACTCGGGAAACCTTTGTTCCTCGGTCGCAGCGGAATACACAAGGTTGTCAACCGTGCTTGAACTCGCTGAAATTGAAGGCAAGCAATGGTTGGTCCGACAAGAGTTTTACGGCGTTGTTAGGTCTCTTAGTGACATCCTTCCGAGGGAAACGTGTTGCCCAAAGACGACCTACCAAGCTAAGAAGGTTCTTTGTCCATTGGAAATGGAAGTAGAAAGAATACATGCATGTCCGAACGATTGTATCCTCTACAGTAAAGAGTATGCAGACATGCGTGCATGTCCGTGCAGCGAGCATCCCGATACAAGCGGAAGAATATCGCTAAGGCGAAGCAAGGACCTCTGCTAAGATGTTGTGGTATCCGCTCGTGATCCCACGCTTGAAGCATTTATTTGCGAACCGAAGGAGGCAAGATTGATGCGCTGGCACTTGAGGAGCGTAAGAAAGATGGGAAGCTCGGACACCTGCGCGATTCTCGCCAATGGAGAAACTTCGATCGGAGCTTGAAGAGTTCGGTGCGGAACCGAGGAACATAAGGTTAGGGTTGAGTACGGACGGAATGAATCCTTTCGGTAACATGAGCAGCCGACATAGCACTGCCCGTGAATCTATGTATGTACAACCTTCCTCCTTGGCCGTATGAAGCGGAAATACATTTTGATGACACTACTTATCCAAGGGCCAAGCAACTGGGAATGATATTGATGTGTACCTAGCACCATTGTTTGGAAGATCTTGTGACACTGTGGACCAGAAGGGGTACAGTATGGGATGCGTATAAACGAGAGAACTTCACTTTACGCGCCATGTTGTTCTCGCACCATCAATGATTTTCCCGCCTTGGTAACCTATCGGGCTTGAAAGACAAAAGGAGCCAAAGCCTGTCCGTACTGCTTAGATGCTACGGAGAGTGTATGGCTGAACAACTCGCGCAAAACTGTGTATATGTGTCACCGTAGGTTCCTTCCGAGGAGTCACCCATACCGCAAGATGAAGAAGCAATTCGACGGAAATAAGGAAGACGGTTCAGCTTCAAGGGCTTTTAGTGGGAAAGAGGTCTATGATATGGTTAAGGATATCGATGTTATGCTTGGGAAGGGACGTAAATTAAGAACCCGTGAGAAGAACATCTGGAAGAAGCGGTCAATTTTTTAGGACTTGCCTTATTGGGAGTACTTAGAAGTTCGCCACTGCATCGACGTTATGCACGTAGAGAAGAATGTATGTGATAGCTTGATTGGTCTCTTGTTGAACATTAGTGGCAAAACAAAGGATGGTGTTAACGCACGGCGTGACTTGGTCGATATGAACATAAGGACCGAGTTAGCACCGAAGAGACCGATACAGACGAACGTATTTTCCCCGACTTGCTACACTCTGTCCAAGGCCGAAAGAAATGAACTGTGCCAGAGCTTGCACGGTGTGAAAGTCCCGTCTGGTTACTCCGCTAACATTAAGAAACTTGTTTCTATGCAAGATTTGAAATTAATTGGTATGAAGTCGCATGATTATCGTGTGCTGATGACACAAATGCTTCCTGTTGCAATTAGGAGTATCTTGCCGAACAAGGTCCGAGTGGCAATCTTGAGGTCGTGTTATTTCTTCAACTCAATTGCTCGTAAGGTCATCGATCCCCAAGGACTAGATGCTCTGCAGTCGAGGTAGTGACGACTGTGTCATCTTGAGATGTATTTCCTCCGTCATTTTTCGATATCATGGTCCATCTCATTGTTCACCTTGTGAAAGAGATAAAGATATGCGGCCCTGTGTTTCTCGCCATATGTACCCGCTCGAGAGGTACATGGAATTCTCAAGTCCTACGCATTTTAATCGATCTCGACCGAGGGCGATCATCGAAGGTTATGCAACGGAAGAGGTCATTGAGTTCTCAAGGCCGACTACATGGCTCGTGGATCCGATTGGTGTGCCTCTATCTCGTCATGAGGGGAGACCGATGGCATCGGGACCATCGGAAGGAAATCAATCACTCCCGATCCGATACGCACGCTCAAGCCCATTTCACGGTCTTGCAACACATGACCCAAGTGTCCCCGCACATCGACGAGCACAAAGACATGGTACGCCAATGTAATCCGCACGGCCGGAGGTTTGGATCACCAGAGAGCACAACCGCTTGGCTCAACGAATGGTTAAAGGTGCGAATCACTCGGAGGTCATCAAGTGATGATACGCCGCTATGGTTGGCAAGAGGGCCACATTTTACAATTGTCACATGGCAAGGATACGACATAAATGGGTACACATTTTATACGGCAATTCGTGATAGGAAGAGCACAAAGGCGTAACATCGGTGTCCGTGATAGATGTATTCAAGACCGATGGGTGAGGAGCTCGTGACTATGGGCAAATAGAGGAGATATGGGAGATCGACTACGTGCTTTTCAAGATCCCCTATTTCGGTGCCATGGGTCCATCTCCCACAGTGAAGGTCGACAAGCACGGCGTCACTACCGCAGACCTCGAACGTGTCGGATACAAAGACGAACCATTCGATCAAGCAACCAAGTTGTTCAAGTCTTCTATGTAACCGACCCGCAAATAAGAAGCGCCACGTAGTTCTTCATGGAAAAAGGAGGATTGTCTGAGTTGAGAATGTAGTGGACGAGGAAGAATACAATCAATTTGACGAGTTGCCACCTTTCGGAGACGGATCGTGCTCGAGGAAGAACCCGTGAGGAAGCTAGCTATATGCGCGCGATCATCATGAAGGGCTATATTTTAATTAAGAATTTACTCCATTGTAATTAACTAATTTATTCCATTGTCATGTGTTAATGTGTTATGGACTTATGATCTTTAAATTGATGACAATGTGGATGTTCCTTGGTTCGCCAAGCTATTGTTAGTATATTAATGTTCCTTGGTTTGTCATGTGTTAATGTGTTATGGACTTATGATTTTTAATCTGTATGTAGTTCTCCCCAGATGTCAAGCTATTGTTAGTATATTATGCATTAACTAATGTCTTTTCCCCCAAAAATTAGTTGACGTCTATTGATAAGGAAATTTCACATATTTGATCTAGCATTTTTAATAGCCAGAATAAATTCAATCTGCTTCGATTTTTTTAGTGTGTATCCCTTTTACGCTTAAAACCCGCATATAGTGATCACAATTTAGTTTGTATTTGTCATTCTTGTTTGTCGTCATCTGCAAAGAAAATGGGTAAACATTAGAATGGTGCATGAATTCTCATTACTCAAGTGGACGAGCCATTGCTTTCACTGAAGACGTGGCCCAGTTTTTTCATCCATGACTAGGGCAACTCTATTTTCCATTATTCTTTTCTCTAGCTAGCTTTTTTTGACATAAAAAGATAGAGAACTCTCTGCCTTATGACCATTATATTGAAATGGTTGTTAGAGGGTTAAAAGATCTTGAACATCTAAAATAAAGTCAAATCAAATCAAAAGCAAACAAATCTGTGATTTCAATATCACAGACGGTTCTTGAGAGAACCGTCTGTGATATTGAAACATCACAGACGGTTCTCTCAAGAACCGTCATGATGTCTGTGATGTTGTTAAAGAACCGATCGCTTTGCTCTTATAACCCTATCGGTCCTCGACTGACCAAGGCCGCCTCCCAACCCGGCGCCTCCTCCACCGAATCCGGCCCCGACTGATCTGCGCGCCTCCCCAAACCCGCGCCTCCTCCACCGAATCCGCCCCGACCTGACCTGCCCGCCTCCCGAACCCGCGCCCCTCGGTCCCGAACCTCGCCGCTCCAACCCTGTGTTCGCCTTCACCAAATTTCGACTGATCTGCGCCGCCTCCCCGAACTAGGAGGATTCTTCTACTAGGGAACTTTTCTTTGTCGTTCTTTTCAATCAAGTAATAGTTTTTTTTCCGTGGGAAATGACTACATAGGAATGTTTGTATTACGGGTATTCTTTATCATCATGCCAAAATCCATTGTCAGTGTTTATGTTCGATGGCACAACCATGCATCTTTGTATAGTCAAAGGAAATGCTAAGGTGACAACATATGCTTATTGGTTAGCACTTTACTTTTGCATGAAGTAGCTAGATACAAGATTGTATTGCTTAATTGGAAATTGTGACGATTCCAATTGGGCTCCATGCTATTTTGCTGTGCAGTCAGTTTCAGTTTCGGTGTCTGCTTTTCCTTTCTGAGTGCGCATCATCTGGTGGTGTGTGATTTCAGTGTGCCATCTAATTGTCGGCGTTAAGGTTAATTATATTACAAATTATGGTTAGATGCAAGCCAGTGACGCTACAGTTGTGATCTTTTCTTAGGGGAAACCAAGATATTTCACTAATAAAATAAGTTGTGATCATGGTTTAAAATGTTTATAACAGAAATGGTAATATACTTCCAGGATATTATTCGGAAAAGGGTTTTGACCATTGGCTTGTGATAGCGTGAAATGTAATTACAAGAGGTGACACTTATGGATTTTCTCATTTTTCAACTAAAATGAAGGAACTAACTTGTGTTTACAAGTGTAGTTTAGATGCATAATCGAGGTTACGCTGCTCAAAAGAACCATGTAAATTTGATATGTGAATTCGGATGGTTCATGTGATCGACCAAGAAGTTGAATAATACACACCATTTTTGGAGGCCTTCGTGGATATGGATGAGCTGCCTTGCGCTTTGGCCGGGGTGGGGGCAAATGTTCGCATGTACCATTCTTTTGAACCTTCAAAAGTACTTCACAGATGGTTGACTTGCAACTCAATACAAGTGTACTATTTATTCAACTTTTCAATAAATTCAACATGGTTGACTTGCAAGAACACTATAAAAATTGAGGAAGGTGTATATGGATGCTTGTTACACCAAAAGGCACAAGTGAAACCCTAAGCATAAATTTGCTTATTATCCACCATAGCATTTGCGAAGACAAGTAGCGATTTAAGATCTAAACTGGATTATTCATATCAAGCATAAGATTCTAGTTACCAATAAGATCAATCAACAAGGAACAGCATAAAGTATGTTAAGTATTTGAAGAATATGTGACATTGTCTACCATCTGAAATATTGAATATAGAATACCTCGAATCAAAATGTCACCTCTGCTTATCCTCTCATGAGCCATCGAAGGGCCAGGTTCAATTACATGAGTTTCTACCCAAGCTACAAATTGACTAAGTGTGCACCCTAGGTGTTCTGAGAATTTTAGTTTATAACTGTTGTATTTCATTTCATTCACTTTTCTGCATTTATTAAGAAAAATCTCTCTTATAGTTGTCAGTTCTTGATCAACATTTTACTATATTTTCTTAATAAACATCAGTACAGTCTAGTTGGTAGCGTGGTTGTGTTTTCTTAATTAATTTTCGCATATGAAACTTGAGGTATAGTGTCGAATGATGAAAACCTATGGAAGTAAGATCGGTCTTGATTTACTAGGTTGGCCTAGGTATCATGGGTATCCGGTGTTGACTAATGCAGGTTAGCCTAGGTGACTTGAAAAACCAAGATGCCTGGTAACCTAGGTTGGTGTGGGTAGTCTCGATACTTAGGGTGCCAACTAACTGGTAAACACGGGAACCGTGATGATTCTTATGGTACACCGACGGCAATTTATTTTATTTTACTCTGAGATGGCAAACGTTGATTATATTTGTTTATATTTTTGTGCAATTTCCCATATATTATATACTATGTAATAATTGCGTCGTAACTTATATAGATAGCAAGTAAGCGAGATGGCAGAGGCACGTCTTCGCCACCATCGACGCCGCCAAATGCGTCTGGATCTCCGATCAAGGTGGTACGCAGCGAAGGCGAGGAATATCCAAATTGCCCTCGCCGCATGACGATCACGAGGTCGATGACGTTGGGATCCCGCCGAGTCCCAAGAAAGCAAATGCGAGATTCCGGACCGCTCGGGGTACTTGCAAGGAACGGGTCCTCATCACCACCCCAACCTGAAGTCTCGACGGATGTACAGAGAGACCGGTTGTGGGTGAACTTTCGCCTCGCTCACTTTCCTCAAGCGCACTGCACATCGCAGCGATGGCACGCGCCGCCGGCGATGTCCCACGCGTGGAGGACCTTCAAGAGCACGCTTGTCACGCAATGACGTGAACACGGTCGGACGCCCTTCACGACGTATCAATTTTGTCGCGGATACATGGGACGCCGCGCGTGCGATGAAGACGACGGCCAATTTCAGAGCAAAGTGCGGCGCACGAGCTATCCAGCACAAAACACTCACCCCACGACTCGGCACCGCTGGTACGCGGTAAAGCACGCAGCGGCGGCGGAGGACGAGACTGCCGCACGACCGCTTGTTATGATCTCTGACGAGCGCGCGATCTGGTTAAGAGCGAGGGCATCGACCACGCCTTCGGGCAATATCTCTTTGACAAACCCGCAGACGAGGCGTTGTCTCAACGTCTCGTAAATTTCCGAACCACTTAATTGTTAATAAGTCCATAACTTCATGGTGTCTACAATAACATGATGTTCTCTTGCAGAAGAATTGACTTCCGCATGTTCCCAAGGTTCCTTCAAGTAGACAGGAGAAGGATGTACCGCTCACGCCTCGGGAAACAAGGAGCACCCGGTCGCACGCGAGGAGTTGGGGTTTACGTATCTTGGAGGATGGATTCCCACACAACTCCGACACGTATAGAGTAGGAAGAGATCCAAGGACCAAAGACGACGCCGGTTGGAACATGTGATTATTGCACAATTTCAAGAACAAATAACAAACTTGCGTAACCAAGTAAATCAACTCATGCAGCGCAAGCCGCCTCGTTAATTTGGGAGCAAGTCCGCCGACATCGAGTAGCGTCGCGTCCACACATAATTCTCGACATGACGACGCAATTACCGATCGACGGCATCGAGGTAATGTACATCTCTCGAGTGCTCCAAAGATAGACCTATAGGACGCCTTAGCTAATTGTGTACGCATTTGTAGGAGCCGACGCCCGCAAGCTCCAAGTGAGGATAGTAGGGTCGATTCCTATTGAGGTCGGGTATGGTGTATCCATACCATGAAGGGGCAAGGCAAGACGGTGCCACCGGCGCAGGTTACGCCAGGTGCAGTGGACATGGTCCATGACAATTTCATGGCCATCCTACCGAGATTCCCCAACGAAGAAATCGTAACACTAGGGATGCCACGCACACTTTTATCCAAAGGCCCAAGAAGGACATCGACCGACCCTTCAAGGACGCGATATCGAGAGGACCGCCTCTCCAATAGGACCTCGATGAGTCCGCCTCAACCAAAGCTTCGAAGGCCGCCACATCGCTTCCGCCGAGAAGACGACAAAGGGACAAGAAAAGCGTGTCACCATATCGGTCCTCGAGGCGTCACACGGAAGACGCCCTCACCGCCTCGTTAAGGAGAAATCAAATCGAAGAACCTTAAGGCACCTCCCAAACCCGTGAAATACTCCCTCGGAAGTCCGCTGGTCTCGGGCGCAAATAAAGAGCTCAGAGTAGCTTGTCAAGCTTTGCATGATTGGTACTTGCGCAAGACCGAGCGAAGGGGGTCATCTTGAATCACCATCGATACGGAGGGAGCATTTTCTCCACGAGCCCGCCACTTCGCCGTGGGCTTTGAAGACTTATTTGACTTATACAACCTAAGCGCCTCGACGCCTCACTTCTACGATGTTGACAATCGTAAGTGTGTGCAATCAATTTCTACACTCACGTGATACCGATAAATATCATAACTCATTGCTTATGTACGGATACATTATGAAATGTGTCCGTCGAATCAAAGAACCTGTGGGTTTCTCGACCCACACGTGGTCTCCGAGCAAACAATCAACCAAGACGATCCTATGTCGAGAATTACATAAAAATGGGATTGCTTGCTCGTAACGACGTGGAGTACATAATGGTACCCTACAACCGTAAGTAAGTGCTTCAATATTTGCTATACAAATTACGCTTCAACATAGGTTTATGACTATAGCGACATACACGAGTAGGTTCCATCGGATTCTTCCGATTCTTGTGCCAAAGAGGAACATGGTATTGTACCTTGATTCTCTACTCAACAAAAACACGACTTCACCATTCTTAAAGGAATACTCGGCGGTATGTTCATTTCCTCCGCACATAACTCTATTGTAGTCTTCCTTCGCTTTAAATGGACAAGGATAACTTTTTGAATCATGTAGGCGCTCATCTGCTATGTTGCCGAGGGAGGTTTATACAAGGGAACGATGTACCACACTCGACTCACAGGATGCGATTTTTGGCACGCGCTACAACACAATAATCATATATCATACTCCGTAATATTGCGTCTCGAATATGTGTACATATATATGTAATTCTATTTTTGCGGTCGTGAGCAAAACGAGATCACCTATGCGCATTCTACGTATGCCATCATATGCGCCTATTGATTGCTTCTAGACTAACGATCCCGTGTTTGTCAATCTCGTAATAATTATCTCCTAATTATAAATTTAAATATATATGCTTACTACTTTACTCCTGCTAGCGACAGGGCTTGAACATAGAGTTAAATGCACTCGAGATGGACCAGGTCACGCACATTCGAGGGGAGCTATGTGGCTTCATCAAGGCGTATATAGTTAACACCAACGGAGAGTTTCACGCCGTCGACACCGATGAACGACCTCAAACAATTGATTCAATATTGTAATTCACTTTGACCGTTGTAATTCAATTTGTAACTCTAGCGACAATATATACTTGAAACATTCTTTTGTAATTGATTTTGAGTTAAATGATCACTTTGAGTTTTCAGCAATTATCTGTGACATGTTTCTACTTGCTAGTTTTCAGAGGGCATGGCTAGCAATTCCTGAGGCTAGCTGAAAACACGAAAAAATTTAATTAGGTTAAAGAACTTATCACAGACGGTTCTAACAACGAACCGTCTATGATACTGAATAACCACAGACGGTTTGTAGTTGAACCCGTCTGTGATATATCTTATCACATACGGTTCCAAACCACGAATCGCTCAGTGATTACAGAGTATCACGCGGTTCCAACAACGAACCATCTCAGTGATTTCTTAGTATCACGAGCGCTTCGTTGTTGGAACCGTCTGTGATAACCGCCTGTTATCTCAGACATAACATTTCAGACGGTTCACAAACCGTCTGTGATGACATTTTCTGTAGTATCTGCTCCCTAGCCTTCTGCTATTCTTCCCAAATCCCTTTAGCTCTTCTATGCTTCCTGGCTTAATTCCTCTATTCCTCTATCCAATTTGTATCCAATTCCACCAGAGTAGTGCAGGAACGTTGCAGTACCCTTCTAGTACCTCTGCCATTACTTGCATTATAAATTTTGTTAATTTTGTTCTTAAGATTGCTACTTGTGTATATTTTTGTGCTTTTGAAACGCATTATACACTATTAAGATACTACATTTAATGTATTTTGTATTTTAACTATGTTCCTCGTAATTTATATATCAATTTGGATTACACATGATATTTAAATGTGTGTTTGCTAACTTACCTCATGTTAACTTTATCCCACTAGCATCCCCTCTATTTTCGTCATGCATACGCCACTGCAGGGAGGTTGACCCTGCTTTATCTGCTAAATGGTAGCATTGTTTCATGGCCTTGTGCTACTTGCCTCTATTGTTTAACAAGGTTCTCCTTGTTTTTTTAGACAATTTCTCCTTGTTTTTAGGCAATTTTCCCTTGTTTTATAATCCCCTATCCATACTAGTTTTGGAATCTGGCCTTGTGTGTGTGTGCGTGATTTTTTTGTTTGTCATTTTGTTCCGGGGGTATGGTACCATGCACATGAACTGCACAAGATCATATAGCTTCAGGGGAGGACCCAACAATCGGGTGAGCCTGGGCAGTCGCCCGAGGTGCCTGTTAGACTACTATTAGATAGATCTTTTATTGTTGGATAGTCTTGATTCAGTTAGACTCTTTCCTATCTCGCCACCGCATGTCGCTTTTTTTCCTTAACACGCCGCGCTATTGTTGGATAGTCTTGATTCGCTTAGACTCTTTCCTATCCCCGCCAACATTGTTTCTATGAGTCGGTTTGGATACGACTTGGTCTATAAATTGTATACGATTCACCTTTGTGAAATACAATTACGATTTACATCGCTATCATGGTATCGATAGTTTCGATTCCTACGATCGCTTCCGCTAACCTAGCTACGCCGCCGCCGCGCCACAAAGTCGCGCAGCCCACCGCCAAGCTCCTCTCTCCATTACCATGGCCGACGACGCCGCGCACCAAGCCCTTGTGGCGCTGCTGCCGCTTTCACGCCCGGAGCGCCGAAGCCGCTCGCCAAGAGGCCGAAGCGCTCGAGGCCGCTCGTCTCGAGATCGAAGCGCCAAGAAGCCGAAGCGCCGCCGCCCGTCACGCCGAGGAGGCGCGCGCTTGTTCTCACCGAGCAGCCGCCGCCATCTCGCTTCACGCCCGTGCCATGGCGATCCTCAACGCCGGTCCTTGGTGCCCATCGCCCTCGACTTCTCCTCGCCGCACTACAATCGGTGGCGCGGTCTATTCATGAACACCCTCGGCGCAGCGCGCCGGCGACCACGTTCTCTCCTATGCGGATCTTTCCGACGATCCCTCGTGGAAACGCATGGACGCCACCGTCCTCTCCTGGCTCTACGGCACCATCAACCCCGATCTCCTTGAGGCTGTGATGAACCGCGCCGACGGCCCTCCCACTGCTCGCATCGTCTGGCTCGCCCTTGAGCAGCAGTTTATTGGGAACAAGGAAACTCGCGCTCTTCTCCTCGACGCCGAGTTCCGCACCTTTGTCCAAGGGGATCTGACCATCGACGACTCGCCGCGCCTCAAGACGATGGCCGATCAACTTGCTGACCTTGGCGAGCCGGTTCGCGACCGCACCCTCGTCCTCAACACCCTTCGCGGCCTCAACGATCGCTTCTCCTACCTGGCGGCCCTGATTCAACGCCAACGCCCCTTCCCGTCCTTCGACGCCGTCCGCTCCGATCTTCGCCTCGCCGAGATCACCATGAAGGCCAAGCATAGTTCCCCGGCGCAGGCCTTTGCTGCCTCTACCCCGCGCGCTCCTGCACCACCATCGTTGCCGCCTTCTGTCAGCAATGGCGGCTCCGGTGGCCGCAACAAGACGCGGCGTGGCGGCGCCAAGCAGAACAGGGGCGGTGGTCCATCCGCCCCGTGGTCTCCAAAACAGCCATCCTGGGCTGGCCCTCCCATGCGGCCCACCTCTGCTCCACCGCTGGTGGAATCCGCCCTCGGCACCTTCGAAGCTTCGGGCCGGCCCACGGCCTCCTCGCGGCGGCACTTCGCAGCCGCACTCCTTCTTTGCTGGGCCACAGACGCGACGGCCACCGCACTGGTCGCTACCGCCGCGACACAGGGCCAACGCCACCTCTGGCCCCCTGCGCCACGTCATTGAACTACGGGTGGCTCGCCCGGCCGCTAGATGAGTCACCCAGCCGATTCGCTGAACCGGATGCGCTCGCCTCATCATTCAACACGATGACCCTGCAACCCCCGCCGACTGGTGAATGGTACATGGATACAAAGTGTAGAAACACATATGACATCTAACTCCGGTAATCTCTCCTCCTCCCATCTGCCCTCATATTCCACACCTTCTCACATTGTCGTTGGCGATGGTTCCTTGATTCCTGTCTCTAGTACCGGTTTTGTCTCATTTCCTTCCACCCGGGGCAACCTCAATCTCAATAACGTTCTTGTTTCCCCTCAATTAATTAAAAACCTTATTTCCGTCCGTCAATTCACCATTGACAACTCTTGTTCTGTTGAATTTGACCCTTATGGTTTTTCCGTGAAGGATTACAAAACCAAGAGGCCGTACCCCCTCCCCTCTTCCGTCATGGCCAAGGAGCTCTACTGTCTGCATGTCTCGACGAGGAAGGAAGAAGAAGCAGGGCGTTGCTTGCGTGCGTAGTGCGCTAGGCTTGGCGAGATGGCTCGCTTTTGGGGCCACTGTCGCATGAGGAGGCCCAATAGACTAGCCTACCGAGGCACAACAATTAGACTCCCACACATTAACACGTCGTTCTGACTCTAATTCGTCTGGCGTCATTCTGGACTCATGAGGCGGGGCTAAGGCGACGCGCAGCACGACGGCACAGCGGAGCCGACGAGAAGCAGATAAGTCCCGCAGTCCGCCACTGAAACTAACAAATGTAGTTATAAATTTATTAGAGATTTGCTTTAACTGTAAACATATTATTTACTCCCTCAGTCCCGCAGATAAGTCCACATTGTTGGGAAGCGTCGTCCCACAATATGAGTCCATTAAGAGAATCAAAGTGTAGTTATTATAATTTTTTCACTCAATACTCATGCTTTAATGTAGAAAAAATGGATGAGTATTTGTATTATCATATTTAACAGGGGTATCTATGGTCCAATAACATTAACTTTTTCTTAGATTTAGTTCTTTCTTGTTATGTGCGTATGGTGGGCTTGGACTTATATTGCAGGACTGAGAGAGTATAAATTTTGGACACCAAATGCAGCCATTATAGTTTGTTCACAAACACCTACCATTTGAAGGTGTTTTTTGAAGAATGTCATTTGAATGTGTCGTTGCGGCTTCCTTTTTTTAGACTGCTTCCAAATTTATTTGCAATCATGAAAGAAGTTTTTTCCACGCAAAGAATGAGCAGGAGGAGTGCCATTTTAATTAAATCAGGAAGTTGTTAGACAAATTATTTACATAAAAAATGCATGGAGATGATCCATGAAGAGGGCGGTCACAACCTACTGGCTCTAGAGAAGGGCAGATTGTAAAGATCGCTTACACTGACCCTACTAATTAGAGAAATTTTACGGTACATTCAACTAGTGGTATATAGTGGTGATATAAATTAAATCTAACTATTGATTTGTTAAGGGCATAATAGATTTTTCTTTGTATTTTTTATTTTTCATAAGGGTATTGTGGACTTTTCCAACTAAGGTTGAAAATATTACTCTCGTGTCATACGATTTCCATGTAGACAATCACAATTCTACACATCAAAATCTAGTACTTATGTTGCCAAGTATAGTATAACTAAATCATAACTAATCTTAATCATTAGATCAAAAAGAATGAATAGCCCGTATTGAATTGATCATACAGTAAAAAAAGCTCACTAATTAAGCCCCCTGGTCGTTTGGCGCCCACCATGATGCTTCGTCTTTACTCTTACCGAGCGAGAAACCCTGCGTTTCTTTCTTCCCAAACCTCCCAAGTAATTAGCATGGTAAGTTTTGCCATTGCCTTTCTTTGTGTTCCGGGTGCTAGCACTGTGGCTTTTCACCACTGCTGCGTGGGCAAAAGTTTGTGTTGTACTTGGCGTGAAGACATGAGCATAGTTTGTCCATTGGGCGATGCTTGTCCGGATCCGTCAAGTGTAGCAACATTCTGCTAGAATATGGAGAGGGGTATCGGGAACTTGACTTCAAGAGGGCATATGGTTAATCAGGAAACATGTTAAACTCGCTTCAGATAGGTAGTTTGTGTAAAACTTATAGAACCTGGCGGCCATGGCTTAGATCCATCCGAATCCAAGACTTCTCCTCCTATGCCTCCTCCCCGCCGTCGGCTGCCCTTGTTTCTTCCGTCCAAGGCCTCCCCGTCGCCTCCTCCGTTTCTTGTCTCCAGCCACCATTATTGGGATGTATGGTTTCTTTCGATCTTCCTTGGTATCCCTTCGGATGCGACATTCTCTCCTCGTATTTATGATTTTTTCCCAATCCTTTTTTTTTTGCTACGATACATAATCGATTCTATGCTCTCTGGGATTTCCCCTGCATGCTTCTTCCTGTGGTCGATCGATTTGACCTCGTGGATTTCCCTTGCTTTTGTATTTCATGTATGTCAATGCTTATGGGCCATACTTTGTGGTTGGAGCTTTTTTAACCAATGAAAATGTTGCTCCTGCAATTCTGTAAATACAGTAATTTCACTCTTATAAAGTTGTTGGCTAGCTGTCGTCTATGAAGATAATGAAGCATGATTATTTTGTTAATGTTTTGCTGAATTAACAAAGTGACAGGTTATGAACTCATGTTCTGTATTTTCCGTTCATGGCCATAACTTTGTTGAGTTGTTATATGTACTGAAGTCTGAAGTTCTAAACATAATTAATTAATTAAGCTAAATGAGACTTCACTTGTGTTTCTCTTTTTTGTTTAGAATAAGCATTTTATTATGTATTTGTGTTACTAAAGAAACAATGTATATAGTTTTGCCCCCGTTTCAAGGTTTTTACAATGCATAGATGAAACATTATGTCTTTGTAGCGGGGCACACTTAACTCTTGCTTCAAATTAATCATATGCATAGAGTGGTTGAGAGATGACAATAAGTTGTTTAGTTTTCAGAATTTGGTTGTAGAGATTGGTGTCAAAAGATTTGTTTGGCTGCAGATTTTGCTAACTGTACTTGCAGCGTAGGATGTAAGTACACAAGCATATTCACTACCAGAAACAGATTTTTTTCCGAGTGCTCAATACACTCGGGACATCCACTAAAACACTCGGGATGTACTTTCCCGAAGGCCAACACTCGGGATAGTTTAGTCGGGTAAATCAGTGTTTCCCGAGTGTTACACTCGGGAAACTACATTTTGCCGAGTGTCACCATTTACACTCGGGAAACATATGACACTCGGGAGAAAAAATCGTCCGAGCACCGTAGTCACCGTAACGGAACAGGTTCCCGAGTGCTGACACTCGGGAAATAAACGGATATTTCCCCGAGTGTCAACACTGAAATACATCGATAATTCCCAGTGTTGACACTCGGAATAAGAGAAGATAATATTTTGTCGATATTTTGCCAAGACGTTTATCCCGAGTGTATGTAAAATAAAACACTCGAAAGTCATCGTTTAGTCCCGAGTGTTGACACTCGGGAATAAGAGCAAATCGATCTCCTGAGTCGCTTCCCGAGTGTATGGCGAAGAAAACACTCGGGAATATGGGTGAAACAGGCTGTACCCAATTTATTCGTATGCACAATTTGCAATTGGATTCCAATCAAATTCAAAAATACATTCCACATCCAGATTCAGCAATACATTCACAATCAGATTCAACAATATTATCATATATATATATGAAACAAATATTGACATAATTCTCAAGTTCACAACATTCAAGTTCAAATTGAAAAGATACATATAATAGTTCAAACATAATTCTCAAGTTCACAACATTCAAGTTACGCATCAATGGAATATTGCGATCAGAGTGAAGAGATGGCCTTCTCGTCGAGCTTCTTCCCATCCTAAGCGATGAACTCGGACTAATGCATTGTCATGAAGAGAACAACTCAGTTAGTACTCAACATAGATAAGATGAAACTAATAAAATTCGTAAATGCAGGGTAAGCAAACTACTGCAATTCAGTTTACATTATATACTTTTTGAGTACGCATGCATATATGCTACATCAACACAAGAATGGAGTGAATTATGTTCATGTTTGCACGACAAGATCATGAAAATGGCAAGCACCTGGTGGTGGCCTCTCGACGTTGGACTCATCCACATGATCTTGGTGGGGCGACTAACATGTGTACCATCTCCAAAGATCAAGACAAGCACTGGATCGCCATTGATCCCGCCAGTATCTTTGAAATTTGGATTTAAACAGAAACACTAAAAAACATTAGCAGCAATGTTTTGTATACAAAGTCAAGTTGAGTCGTGAATGTTTGGTAGAGTAGTGCCGTGGTCCTGCTGCAGTATTTGTATCCTAGTCCATCAATGTCTAAACTACTCCATCATTTGTATGGAAGAATATGGAATAAACAATGCAATACTTGTAAGTTAGAAAGAAAGAGTGAAATATAACATACCAAATATGATGAACTTTCACTTGACTTAAGGTGCAATCCACTGGTACTTTAATCAAATTAAGTTGAAGATTAAGGTTATAGAACTAGAGCTTTCCTCTGTGTTATGTTTGAAGGTTACGGTTGTAGTACTAGCTAGAGATTTCATTTGTGTGTTGAAATCAATGCATATTGAAATTGATACAACACATGCCACACCTACACAACATTGTCATTTCCTCTGTAGATTAAGTATGACATGAATCGAAGACATGGAATAAAGTGAAGAGTACCACATGGGATCAAGGACAAGCAGCCTACAACTAACAATATAATAATAAGTGTCCAGTTACTAACCGGATTAGATAATGTAGGCAGTGGTGCCCCTGGTGTAGTGGCATCAAGTCGAGTTTGAAGTGCTTGCATATTTGTTTGTTTCACCATATGGGGTGAGAATCTACTAGTAATGTTAGCTAATGGTAACTAAAAAGGGATAGTCTTTGGTACTAACATCTTATATGAATTGAAAACAAAAATATCAAGGTAAGCTTGTGGAAATAAATGAATTGCAATTTGCATCGCATATGGGGTTCAAGTCCAAACTGGATCATTTGCTCCAATCACGCTTAGCCTCGATTTCATCTTGTAGCTTTGCCTCGAGTGAGAAACCTGTCACCGATGGTCGACTCGTCTTTGAGGGTGTACATCATCCGTTGATCCGTACTTGTTGTTCGGACCTCAGAGAGGGTGGTCGGTGTGCTAATGTAGCCGCACCGATCAAGAAACGCCATGTTTCTTTCCCTTTCGATACAACACTGTGATCCATCGATGGTGAATTCATTACGTCAAGTCCTCGCCATGAATCTCCTTAGCAGCCTCAGTATATGCTTCCTGTTGGACAAAATCATAAGTGAGCGAATATCATTAGGGACAAAATCATAGTGTACAAATGGTACCAAGTTCTGTGTTGCGCGCTGGCTGCATAGGGTGCCCTCCTGATCACCCCTCCTAGCTTCTACATATGCCTCTACATCGAGACAGGCCTCTGCTTCTTCTTTTCCTCGCACCCAAACACTCGGAGGTATATAAATATGTATGTGCAACATTCAATCAATATGAACATGTTGACCTACCAAGTGCTTCTTGTAACGAGCCATGGAGGAGCTGCCTTGGCGATGTGCTGCCCGCCCATCAACAATCTCCGCTCCCTAGCAGCACGGGAGGCCTCTAACCACTCTTCGTTACACCACCTCTTCTGGGCAATCTGCTGCCATGCATCTTCACACCTCTGGGACCACCAAGGTATTGCCTAATTTAACAAAGTGTTAAATATGAATAAACTAGAATTGATTGCAAACTAGAACCCACAAGAAGCAATGGCACGAACGAATTATGATTACCTGCATGTACTCCTCCAAAGTGATATGTGTTTGGCAAGCCTCGGCCTATGAATTTCCTTTCCAAGGACTTGGGTGTGGTAATAGATCACCGCTTGGATCGTGCTTCATAGATCATCTGTGGGATCACTTTTTAACAACATTACGCACCACTCTCCTAGAATCGACTTCACATCTATCACCCCATCTAAACCACCACTAGATAATAACAACATAAAGTGTAAGATTAGCAAATAACAAGATAATCAGGTGTGTATCTTGAGAAAAGCAACTAGGATCCTTGTCACTTACCCAAAAACTTTCCTCCACCCGCTGCAAACAATTGTCAAATTGTATTTCTCCTTCTGCAGCAGTATCTTCAGCGGCCTTGTAGTGGCGCCATGTCCATGCAGGCTCCCGCCTTCCTCTGTAGATGACCAAGCCAGGGAAGTGCCATCGAATCAGCACGCCAATTATGCCGTTTGGAAGTCTACATTTCTCAGCCCCTCCTTCTTCTCGCCATTGCCTGCACATTAGTTTTTTTGAGGTCTGCAAGCAAGTGGGCTAAATTAGTGAAAGTGATAACAATTTCTTACGTGTCGCCAACAGAACGATGATGTCTTCTCCTCCTCTCGGGTTGGTTGTGGTGGCAAGTTCGCGAGTCCTCGCAACCAAAAATCTTGTGTTGTCTTGTCTTCCGCCTCGGTGTACTCATCCTCCTCACCTCCTCCTCACTAGGATGCTTGATCATTATCCACATGATCGGACACGAGGATCGCGGGTAGAGGTGCCTGATCTAGATGTAGACCCCACGCTGCCTCCTGGAGGGGCCGCGGCCGCCCCTCTGCCTCCTCGAGGGGCCGCGGCTGCCCCTCTGCCTCCTGGAGTGGCCGCCACTTTGGAAGACAGACGTCTACCTCGACTAGAGTATGCCGCCCCTTTGATGCCACTCATTTTTGGTGTCCTGAAATGAAATGAAATGAAATTAAATAAAATTAAATACATCAATTAATAAAGCGCAATCAAGTAAGCTCATACAAAAATTAAAAATATGCAAACAAGTACATGCAAGACGTACAAGAAGATCATGCTTAGAAGTAGTCGTCTACAATGGGATCCGCCGCAGATGGGCCCTCTAAAAAGTCATCGTCACTCTCATGAGGTGTTGACTCGACCTCAGCCCCTTCAGTGCCATGAATGTCTAAACGATTAAGTACTTCCAAATCGTCTTCGTTGACAACCTCCTCAGCATCGATTAGAATGTCTTCTATGTGATCGTCCCCTTCGCCAATTATTATTTCAAAAGTCCCTGGGAGCCCATCTTCTTGGAAGAATAGGTCAACACCATTGTTGGTCTCGATGTTGTAGTCCTGCTCACTAGGGGTAGGTAGTTTCCCATATGGTTGCACCTTATGTACTACCCACCAATCCACTAGACTACGCACAGTTTTGCATGGGTACGGGATGTAGTATACTTGAGTGGCTTGCTGAGCCACAATAAATGGATCATTGCCTGGTAGGACTGATTGATGTGCAACTTCAACCAGCCCAAGTGATGTGTTCCGTCTGACTCCCCTAAACGGATGGAACCAATGACATTTGAATAACACAATTTTGAGAGGTTTGCTACCATGGAAATATAGTTCAATTATTTCTTCAATTACTCCATAGTATTCAACAGTTGTATTGCTCCCATCCTGCCCTATAGTCACCAATCCACTATTAATTGTTGTTGCATTAGGCCGTTCACGCTCATGTGTCGATGTTCGGAAGCGGTACCCATTCACATCGTAGGTACTATACGACAGCACCCGAGTGTGGCATCCTTGAGCAACTTGTCTCAATTCGCTGCTCATAGACTTGTCCTTCAAGCTCTACAGGATAAATAGAAACGGTTTTATGTGTCAGTTCATCTGTACTTAGCAAATGTTATGTGCAAGGGGGACTAGCTAATAAGGAAGTTACTTTTTGATAGAACCAGGACGGGAAATTCGGTTTGCAATTCCCAGCACCCTTCCTAAGAAGGGTCTCAATTTGTTTTTCGGATGGATCTCGACGTTGCTTCCACTCGTTCCTAACAAATTCCCTACAGGCATCAAGACAAGTACATTAAAACACTCATGCATCAATTGTACGGAAAATATAATTGTTGCATACCTAATGTAATCATCCACTTCGAAGAGGTTGGTCAAGACATACAACATCGCAGTCAACTACTCATCCCGCGATAAAACTTTGGGAGTAGCACTGCTTGAAGTGTCACCTCTTCCAGTGAAGAGGCTAAGTTGGCAATCATTTTGAGGGATGCCAATGTTGTATCGTGATGTTCGATTGTGCCTGTGCGAACATTGTCGGCAAAGTATATTGATGTGAAATGGGAAATTTCCTCAAGTATGTACGCTCCGCTATGGATGCTTCAACACGCGATCGATTTTTGCTTTGCCTCGTAGTTCCTTTTGTTCCTCTCAATTGGATACATCCATCGATTTTGCATCGGTCCCCATCCTAGCTTCATAGGGAGATGAAGAATCAAATGTTGCATTGGATTGAAGAAGGCGGGAGGAAAGATCTTTTCCAACTTGCAAAGCAACACAGTACTTCACGCTCCATAGTTGACATCACCATGGGATCTACCTCTTTCGCACATAGCTGTCGATAAAAGAAGCTCACCTCCGCCATCACTTGCCAAACACACTCGGGGACGTAGCCACGAATCATCACAGGCAAAAGGCGTTCCATGAATATGTGGTAGTCATGGCTCTTTAGGCCATTGATGCGCATGGTAGCTAAATTCACTCCTCTCCTTAGATTTGCTGCATACCCATCAGGAAACTTTAGGGTCTGAAACCATTCCAAAATCTCCTTCCTCTGAACCCTAGTTAGGCAGTAACTAGCTCTTGGCTTCTCCCACTTGCCAGTAGCTAGCTTGTGGATCATATTCAGCCAAGGCCTATTGCAAAGCTCCTCTTGATCAAGTCGAGCCTTGATATTGTCCTTCGTTTTGTCTGGAATGTCAAAGAATGTGCTAAATATGGCCTCTGCAACATTCTTCTCATTGTGCATTACATCTATGTTATGCGGAAGAATGAGCTTATGGAAGTATGGTAGCCGCCACAAGCTTGGAATGTGAGTCCAATTGTGCTCCTCGCCATATTTCTTGAACCCATCTCCATCGTCAAGGGGCTTCAAAGCATCTAGCCGTGCACGAACCTCCACACCGCCACCGACGGGGTGGTCCATCGCGACAAGAATATTAGCCCTAAATCCATTTCATCACTTCTAAATTCGTGGTCAATTGGAAGGAATTGACGATGACAATCGAAGAAGGAATGCTTGCGACCATGCTTTAGCCAACAGCCACGCAACGCCTCCCTGCAGATTGGGCATGGCATCTTCCCATGTACACACCACCCATAGAATATCCCTGCACGAAGTCATGCATTGATGTGTGATACGCGACCGCATGGTAAAGTTACATTTCACGACCGATCATATGTTACTATGCCTTGTTCCCAAGCATGTAACAATTCATCCACCACCGGCTCCATGAATACACTCATATTCTTCCCTGGGTATTCAGGACCAGGGATTATCAAGGAAAGGAATATGTTTTGCTTCTGCATGCAAACGCCGGGTGGGAGGTTAAGGGGAATGACAAACACGGGCCAACATCCATGCAGTTGCAAATTTCATACCAAATGGGTTAAACCCATCAGTTGCGATTGCAATTCGAACATTCCGAGGCTCCACGGCGAACTCTACATAGTCTCGATCAAATTGCTTCCATGCTTCACCATCAGATGGGTGGACCATCTTGTCAGCATGGTACCGACGACCATACTTGTGCCATATCATTTGTTTGGCAGAAACCTCAAACATGTATAACCGTTGGATTCGTGGCACAAATGGTAGATAGCGAAGTATTTTTCTGCCAATAGGAAGCTGCCTCTTCTGACCATCACCGGAGTCAACCTCAACAAACCTAGACTCACCACACTTATCACAGTGATCTTTGTGCACATTCTCATTCCTAAATAGCATGCAATGATTTGGACAAACATCTATCTTCTCATATGGCATATTTAGTGCGCTTATCAATTTCTTGGCCTCATACAAGTTAGCGGGCAGTTTGTGACCATCAGGGAGAAGGGTGTTAAACACGCTTAAGAATGCATCAAAGCAAGCAATGCTTGTCTTTGAGCCATCGACTTGACAAACAAGTAGTCGTGTGGCGGCATCTAGTTGGGACACTGTGTTTGCCCATGAAGTGGTTGACTCGCTGCGGACAACATATCAAAGAAAGCCCTTGTTGCGTGCTCGGTTCTTCCTCTACAGGTGGCACATATGCATCACGCACATCATCTAGCATGTCTTCAGTCCTACTCTCATTGTGGCCGCCATCGTCCGTTTCTTCCCTTAGCACATATGATGTACTACGTTGTGACTCGCCGTGATAGACCCACACGGTATATCCCGGCGAAATCCGTGACTTGCACAAGTGTGCGATCATTGTTGCCCTCATTTGTGGTCGTGTGTTGAACAACGAGAACAAGGGCACAACACACCCGTCCATTACGCCTACCAAATGCTCGATCCACAAAATTGGACGTCTTTTCCATCCATTCTTCGCTCATACCACCCATCTCTACGCCCGGTGTACATCCAACTACGGTCCTCAGTCATCCTAGTGTACAAAACATAATGCATATATTAATCCGACTTGTTATCTGAGCTAGCTAGAAGCTACTATAGGATACATGCCCTATACATGTACACAAAAATATATTGACATGAAGACAATATAAATGATCAATGATTCTACATAAGCAAGAAACATCAAGAACACAATCACCGAGAAGAAGATGTTCAATCGAGGCGATATCACCCCCAAAGATCTCACTGCTCGTGATGACCAAATCTAAGTACTTTAAACACTTTGCACATACATGTACGAAAAAGAAGAGGTCAAAAGCAAGAATGATATGGCACTTCAAGTTACGAATAAAAGTAAGAACCAACAATATAAATCAAATTTACAACTCCTAATTACATCCCCATACATTTCCAAGATAACACTGAAAAGGAAACATTTGCAGCTTAAGTACAACATTGCTCAAATGACACTTTTGACATTATTCTTAATTTCCGTATACAAACAATCGTAATTTGTTCATTATCTAATTAAAATAAACATAATAGTGTTAGTAAGAAAACTAAGAAAGATAGTAAGGAAATTAGCAACAAAGAAATGTATTATTTCATTAATAAACTTAATTAGTTGTATATGCAGTAGAACTTTTATCTTTGTTTTGGTACAGAAGATCCATATATATTCTATAAGCTGAACCAGACTCATGCCATTGTGCCGGTCAATTTTACTAAATAACTCCACATAACAAAAATACATCTATGTACCCCAAAACTAAATGTCTTCTGAAACTGAGTCAGGCCACTACCAACGAGTTCCACACCCAAGTCTTACCAATCTTCTGCAAAGAAGCTAAGCATCAAGCATTATATCCAAAAATAATAATCATGATCTTTGTGACCACCTTGATCACAATGGCCACGGTATCCACAACTAGACAACGGATGAGTATCACCAACTTCTTAATTATGAAGGGCAACTCTGGGGATAACCGGAGGCGGACAACATTCCACGTAAAGGTTAAGTGATTTTAGGCTATGGAAAAATGTTGGTCTTGACAATGTTGTCTTGTTGTGTGCCATTTTATGTGTGGCCATGTGCTTTCCAACTTATAGTCAAATGACCATGCAGGCGTGCACATCAAATGGTTCAAATGAAAAGACAAATAAAGGAAAAAAAATTTGTCTAGGAGGATATATGCAAATTGACAAACTAGAATAGCCCCACCCATTCTTATTTTTTCTGCACTTCACTACTTAACATTGTTCCCGCAAACATTTCCCAATTACGAGACACAATGCATGACCTCTGCATTGCAAATTATTCTAACAAACAAGGTGTTGCAAGGTATGGATTAAAGCATAAGTTCATCTTCAAAATTCATATATTCTCCACTGTCCAACCTCACTTGAATGAACCACGGGATCACTAGTGATTAACCCTCCATGTGAAGTGTACCCCACTATGAACTAAAGCAATTTGTTTCCTTATTCCCTGTTGGTCCTAGATTCATGCAATGCGATCGTTTGAAATGACATGAAAAAATGGCCACCTTGCATAAAATAGCCTTAGCCAGGCTACCACCATTCAATTCAAAGAAGAATAGATGCAAGCGGCTCCCCAAAACCACAATGCAAAGGATTGAACAAAAGTACCTACTAATCGGTTGTGTCAAAGAAAATAAATATTAAATAGATGCAACTAGAAAAGCTAGCACCATTCAATTCAGCAAGAATACATGCAAGCAGCTCCCCCAAAACCACAATGCAAAGGATTGAACAAAAGTACCTACTAATCAGTTGTGTCAAAGAAAATAAATATTAAATAGATGCAACTGGAAAAGCTAGCAGTCATGCACAACAGCACTACTTGTGAAAGTCCAAGCCATAAATTGTATGGAAGAAAACAAATTGTTTAACGTATGGATGCCACGTATTACTCAAATCCTGGTTTTTGCAAGAGTTGCGTTCTTATATGCAAGAAGAAGACTTAGAAAGAACAAAGTTTGGATCTACAAAAGTATATTTAGGCGCCTTCACGAGCACAACAGAATGAAGAGGAATTTGTTTCATTTCAATGAAGAGGAATTTGTTTCATTTCAAATACTTCTTCTTATTGAAAAGAGGGAAGGAGAAAAACCGAAATCTTCCTACTCGAACAATTATTTCCCTAGTATAAAATTAAACTACTGTTATTGGAGATGTATTCTCTATCCTTTAACATTTCTTCTATTTTTCTTGTTTGGTTCTTGGGGTCCCATCTTACATTCTTGCTCATAGAAGCAACTGGCTAATATACAATTGTTTCCTGCCATCTACATTTGTTTTCAATGACCAAGCTAATTATGAATTAACACTAGTTCACAAGTCACTAGATACTTACCGTCATCACAAGTCACATGACAAAGTCCATTGCATACCATGGCTCACAAGTCACATGATATAACAAGGGGTATATCTATGACATTTGGTGGGTATTTTCCCTAAACTCTCAAAGGCTTTCTCCAAAACGTGAGCCGCAGATCACCACCGGAATCTAACACATCATAGATTTAGCTTCGAATTTTGTTGAGGTTAATTAGACCGTTTGGCTCAACTTCTCCGGCTCCACCGAGAATCCCAGAGCTAAAGCTCTACCAAACATGCCTTTAGTGTTTTCTACAATCCAATAGTTTTTCAATAAAATAATGTTTATAAAAAGCTGTACATGTGTACATACTACCCGAGTGGGAGGCGGAGGAGACAGCGGCACCGGTGCGGTGGAGGAGGGGGAGGCGGTGGATGCGGTGGATCGATGAGGAAGAAGGAGGAGGATGATTGGGAGGCGGCGCTGTGGCGAGGAGAAGGAGGAGGACAGAGCGAGCTTCGTGGAGGCGGAGGAGGACAGAGGCCGGGAGGGGGCGGCGGGGTCGGGTGTGGCGGCGGGAGACGAGGAGGAGGCAGTGGACGAGGGGGAGATGGCAGAGGCGGTGGATCGGCGAGGGAGAAGGAGGAGGACGGGGAGGCGGCGGGGTTTGGTGGAGGAGGCGGCGAGGTCGGGTGGAGGAGGGGCGGGCGGGTCTGCAGCGGTGGGCGAGGGCGGCGAGGTCGAGTGTGGCGGCGAGCGGACAAGGGGTGGCGTCTAGTGCGGCGGCAAAGAATGGCGGAGGCGGTGGAGCGTCGAGGCGGCGGCGGCGATGCAGAGCGTCAAGGAGGTGGGGAGGCGACGGCGGAGGCAGTGGAGCGTCGAGGAGCAGGGGAGGCGGGGTGGGGTGAGGATTGGGAGGATTGGGAGGAGCCGGAGGCGGGCGGAGGAGGGAGGCGGGAGGAGGAGCCGGGAGGAGGGAGGCGGAGGAGGGCGGCGGGAGGAGGGGCAGGAGGGAGGCCGCGTGGGGAAGGGGAAGGGAAGGGTTAGGCGCGGGGGAAAAGCAGTAGCGGGAAAGCGGCGCGGGGAAAAACAGGCGCGGGGCGGTCTTTTCGCTCCCGAGTGTTTTAATTTTAAAACACTCGGGAAAAATTGTTATTTCCCGAGTGTTTAGTAGAACACTCGGTAAAATTATTTGTACCGAGTGCTTATAGCGCTTACCGAGTGTCTTATGAAACACTCGGGACCTGCCCGAGTGTTTCCATATAGACACTCGGTAAAAATATAGACACTCGGGAAACAAGCAGTTTCTGGTAGTGATTCTTAGCCAGTTTCTTTTAACTTTGACCGTATTGCTAATACCTCATATAACGAAACTAAAAGAAAATCCTGTCTTTTGTTCACTATTGAGATCAATTTGGAATACAGTTACCTGGTACATTAATCACAACTCCTAAAATATTCAACTTTGACTTGTTATTTTTTTGATAAAAGTTGGATGATGAAGTTCTAGAGTGGTCTAGCTGTACAAAAACAGTATTTCGAAGTAGTAATGCTATTAAAATTATGCACAGTTCATGATGTGGGCTATGATATTGACTACATCATATAACCATACCTTATTTCTACCTCGCGAATAAAGTTGAGAATTTTTTAGTTCTTCCATTTTCTTCTACCTCGAGAATTCATTGTTCATTATTTTGTTTGTGGAAATGAAGTGCTTCTGAATTTCGATGGGAGTATGATGGTGCCTGTCTTCAGATGAGGATGTCATACTGTCCAGCTGCACACCTTTTCTTTTTTCTTGTGTAGTAGACAAATTGTACCCTTGCTAGTGCATTTGGGATGACGAGGATTCTATTTTGTAAGGTTGAGAGGACTGCTATCTCATAATTTCGCTTCGAGGTAATGTGCAGGGATAAAGGACGCCGCGGGACGAACCGCGAGAGGAATACCCACGAGTGCACGCTACACCGCTGTAGTTGCGTATACACTTGCAACAAGCCCCTTCTTCTGCATAGGCCCTGCTCCCATACCATTGCCGCGTGTTCCATAGTGGCGCAACATCATGGGCAGTACCTCTCTGATTACTTCAATAAGGAGGCGGTGATGCAAACATGGAGTACGGAGATGTATGGTTACGCCGTGGTTGGCCATTTCACTAGCCATCCAAGCTGGGAGTAACTAATCTAGGCCGCGGACATTGAAAGGCTGAAGGGAAAGGTCGGCCGGTGACAGGTACGACACATCAGGAACGACATAGACGAAGTAGAAGCCGGACGTCGTACGAAGAAGTGCTCCATTTGCAAGGAGTCTGGGCACACCTTCAAGAAATACCCGACGAGAAATCCTTAGGACGAAGGAGACACTGGCACTCTGGACGTCGTCGCGGCGACATCATCCGGTCGCCTGACTCGAGGCAGTCCACATGGGGGACGCTGAGGCCACTGCCACGAGAAATCACGGAAAGTTGTAATATGTGATTGCCAATGTTTTGAAATATCACCTTCATTTGTAAAAAACTAAGTGTTATGACGTTTTCCTCAATGTTATGTAATATCAGTGTGACATGTCGTAGTTTTGAGTAATGACAAATTCGCATGATTTAATCTTCCTTACCAACATGTAGGAGGAACAAACAGTACTCGAAACCTACAGTACTCGAAACCAGCTGTACTCGAAACCAACAATACTCGAAACGAATACATTAGAGTCCGCAAATAGAAGAACATTACATGTGTTCACATGGCATGATGATTCCGCTAATTGCTTTAGTCATCCTTGCTACTACTGCGGTACACTAGGACACAAGCATCAGGACCATATAAGTACACATGCCTTTAGGAGATAGTAAAAAACATGGCGGGTAGGACGGAGGACTACTATGGAATGACCCAACCTACGGCGTGGACCGGGGCCATTTACCCTTCCTTACGAGCTCAGCGTTGTACTCCTCGCCAGCCTCCCTCACCTTGGCCGCCATTTCCCTCTTTTTCTCTCGCTCCCTCTCGCGAGCCTCGTGCTCCCTGCCGTTGCATGCCTCGAAATGAGCTTTCGTCTCCCGACGGATACTGTCGTTTTGCTCATCATTGCAGCGCTCCTCCCGGATCTCGTGGGCCCTTTTGGCATCCCACTCCTCGTAGTCCATACGCCACTAGTCGCGCAGGTGGATCTCTTGGTCGATCCACTTGCGGTAGCCACATAGCGGATCCGGGGACTACGGGTAGACGAGAGAGGTTGTTAGTGCGTACTTTGAAAGGGTAATAGTTGGGGAATATACTGTAACTGGTCCTTACCGGCTGCCGATAGCTGCTCGTGTCCCAACGGTGGTCCGGATAGTGCGAGGAGTAGTTCGCGCAACCCCAGTAACGTATGCCCAGGCTTATTCGGTGTTTGGACTTGAAGAACTTGCTTGGGTTTTTGCACCAATAGAGAGGCGGCCTCTCTCCCTCAGGCGGACCCTCCGGTGAAGGCTCGGTGGGCATGTTCGGGACGGGGATGCTGCTTCGGGGGCGGCGTCATTGCGGGAAGGTGCCTCCTGGCACGCGCCCTTTGTTCGTCCAGGGCCACAACACGCCTTGCAAGTTCGCGGATCTCTTCCTATTGCTTCTGCTTGTCCATCTTAGCGAGATTGTGTTGAAGTGTTGATGCAGGAGAACCCGCCGTGGAATGGGTAGTACTTATAGGCCGAGGCGGCCCTGCGTACGCAGCTGAATTTTAATCCGGTTGACAGAAATTCGCGTCCACGAGGTAGCGTTGCGCAAAGCTGACTCGTTGGGTCACGTCGCTGCGGAAAGCTGTTAGCGGTAATCGAAATGAATAGTACTCAAAGCCAACAGTACTCGAAACCTACAGTACTCAAAGCCAGCGGTACTCGAAGCTAACAATACTCGAAATGAACAATACTATATTACCATTACTATAGTTGTACAAAAATTAATATTTACGTGACATCTACTGGCGGCCCCTCTTGGGGCGTACCCCGCGTGTCGCCCCCGGCCACGCCCGACGTTGGTGCGAGTACGTCAAAGGATCAAGCGGATGACGTACCCGACTGCCGCGGGGAGCCAGAGGTGGTGTCGCGACATCGAGGTCCGACGTCGGTAGGGTCGGCTCTGACGCACCTGGCAGCTGAGAGGCTTGGTCCTGGGGGAAGTGGAAGTCCTCGGCGAATATCTCGTAGTACGACAAGTCCGGTTCGTCCAAACTTGGTGCACGACCTATGAAACATTACGTTACGCATGCAATCATAGGAAAACCACGAAATCAAACAAGGTAGTCATACCTGGGGCACGAAGGCAGCCGCGGACGACTCTGCGTACTCCTGCCCCGTGTATTGGTGGAACTGAGGACCTGCAAAAGAAGATTGCCGTTAGTAACTAGTGGGGTTCGAAATAAAGTAGGGGAAGTGAATGTGTCACGCTCACCTGCAAACTGTCCCGAGGAGCTCCCGCCATGGTGCCACGAGGACCCGCCCGCCACGTCCGAGGGAGGAGCTCGTGGCTGTGAGCCACCATGGCTACCCCGTCGTCCACATACCGGTGAATGTGAATGTGTCCTCAGCCCGCGACAAGTCGCGATCTGGATCCCTCGCCTCGCCTTCTCCGTGATACGTTGTAAGATCCCTCTGGCCTCCTCCCCAAGTGACAACTACTGCGTCCGGCCTGTCAACTCGAGGATCTCCCGGTGTAGATTCACCTGCATACGTAATCAACAAGTTAGAAACCTAAATCTAGCTAATTAAATATGAAGTACCGACCATTGAATACGTACGACGCGGTGGAATGCGGAGTCCGGCCGTGTGGGGTACGTGTCGGATGTCGTAGCCTCGTGTCGTGGTGGGTCGACCACGACCCGGACGCAGTGAAGCCTCGTCCGACTGTTGTACCACTCCATGTACTCGTGCTCCGTGGGGTCGTAGGGAGCATCCTCCAAGATGATGTCGGCATAGGTGCTGAGCCAGCCCTCAACCCAAGAGAACATCCTCTCCGTCCAGGTGGTAGTACCACGTACCCCCTTTCTAGTGTATCTGTGGACGGCAAGATAATCATTTGGTACATATGTAACACATATTGTACTAAAGAATTAAAGCGCAAACTAACCCGTGGGCATGGGCCAGCAGCCGCTGCGCCCAGGGGGCTGGGACCTGCTGTCGCAGACCGAACTAGCGCATGACTCGCGCCACCTGGTACTCCTCCACGAAGACCTCGTGCACCAAGGCCCTCCTCGTGTACCAGTACACGTGGTCTCGCGCATAGACTGGACAGTCCTTCGGGTGAGCGCGCGGACACCCTCTCCTCTGTGTACGGTCTCCAGATGACGCGGTCATCCGTCAGCTGGTCGAACATCATGACGTAGACGGTACGATCCTTGCGTAGTGATCGGTGTGCAGGTCACCTGTGGAATAGACCAAAGGAACACTTAACACACGAAATTGTGATTACATTACGAGAAAATAATAAATATTCATGAAACTAACCCGTCGGCGGCACCACATTGTTCCCACAATAGGCTGGTCCACGTCGTTGCCCTCGGCGTACAGGCTGACCATGTACGCTCCCAAGTCCAGCTGTGGACGTCCGATCTGGAAGCGCTCGAAGGACCAAAGCTGCAGAAGTAGCGGGCATCTGGAGAGGATGAAGCTGTCTTGGGACCGGCGGCACGCATCACACAAGGCGCGTGATACGTCACAGCGACAAACCTGGCCGGACCCAGCGTGGGTGGATCTCCTCCACCGGCCAGTCTACAAGCTCACGTGTGTAGCGGATGTAGTGCTTATCGACGCTGTCGCCGTGGGACCCTAGGAACATGACCCACCCAAACAGCCACAGCAGGTAGGCCTCGAAGTGCCTCATCACCGTCTTGTCGGGTGCGTCCTCCACCATATGCTTGGACTGCAAGAAGACATACACGCCAGCAAGGTTCACAAATGAATTGATGTGAGAGGACAATGGTTACGAAGACTTATGTAGAACTGGCAGATCCACCTTAGCATCGGCCCGTACGGGCTGATGAACTTGTGGTAATCGCTGCTCGGTGGCAGCACATCCTGGAACCTCGCCAGGAACTCCGTGCGCCACTGGGCGAGATCTCATACGTCGCCATGGGGAAGCCTGCGTAGGGCAACCCGGTCAGGAAGCTCACGTCTTGTAGCGTCGGTGTTATCTCCCGGCACGGGAGGTGAAACGTGTGTCTCCGGCCTCTAGCGATCGACCAATGCTGTTAGTAGGGCCTGGTTGTATGGAAAACGTCTGGATGTACGACTAGAACCGCGGTCCTGGTCCTCCCACATCGCCTCCACCATTCGTGCCAGCAGAAGGAGGCCTACCACTCTCAACCTGCGTCAGGTCAGATTACGAACGAACGTTAGTCCATACGTAGTAGTCAGGCCACAAATAAGTACACGAAGATTGCAATGACACGTACCTCGGCACCCAGCTGGGGTGCAACCTCCAGGCCCTGATGGGCGTGCGCAGCCGCAACGCGCCAAGCTCAATCGGCGCCTCGCCCTACTGGGGGAGGATGGTATTGAGGCGGCTACGGTGATGTAGGTCAATCACTGGGTCAAGCAACTCGTACGGCCACTCGGCAGTGTGGTCTGGGTTTGCCATACCTGAAAATTCAGTGCATACATTGTACAGATTACAAAATATATAAAAAGATAATATGAAGTGACATTAGCAAACTAATTACCTACCACAAATAGAAATCAAATTTATGCGACAAGTTATAAAGCTGCGATTACGCTCTACCTAACCTACGGAGGTAAATAAAGTTGGGATTTTTCCGATTAGGCTCTACCTACCCTAATTAGCTACTCCGGATTTTCTTTGTAATTTTAAAACGTGTCATGCTATTTTCCTAGTTATAAATTAATTCCTGACATTAACAATATAATTGTCGCGCACAAATAGAGAGCTAAATAAAGCTGCGATTAATTCGATTAGGCTCTACCTACCCTAATTAGCTGCTACGGATTTTCCTTTCAATTTTAAAACGTGTCATGCTAGTTTCCTACTTAAAAATAATTTTTGGTATTAACAATATAATTACCGCGCACAAATGGAGAGCTAAATAAAACTGGTATTACTTACATTACCCTCTACCTACCTCGTACACAGCTCAAAAGATGTACTACATAATTGGACTACATTTATCTAATCTACTAAATTCTATGTCGCTATTTTTGTTTGCTAACCAACAATGTTTTGACATAATGTACAAAGTTCGAAAAAATGTACCTGCAAGATGGCCGATCGGATCCGATGCTCCATCTATCTCTCCTTCGCGACGAACTGGCAGAGCTTTGCTACCTTTCTTCTTTCCCACTCCTCTCTTTCGGTTTTTTTTTCTGGAATTAATATGAGTTTGGGCTGATTTTTTGGGGTTTTTATAACTGGATTACTATTGCCAGTACATGTGACTGTTCATTTCCTATCGTCAGTTCAACTGGCGGCAGGAAGTCGGACTGGAGACAGAAGGGGGCCAGGGTACCTGTTGCCAGCTCAACCGGCGATAGGAACCTGTCGTTAGTTCAACCGGCGACAGGAACCCATTTTTGCTATTTTTTGGGCCGACTATTTATTTTTGTAATTTTCTTTTAAAAATATTATTTTTTAAAAAATTCCCCAACAAAGTTCATACTGGAAGTAGTTTTGGTCATTTCATGTAGGAATGCTGAATTGGGTACCAGGCTTAATAGAAAGGACAGCTCACTAATATTGATTTTCCCCGTACTGATGCAGGTATCTTGAAGCAATTAAGCAGTATCTGTGTTTATCCTTGTTAAAGAACAGTGCCTTGTCAGCAATGAGTGTTTTCCAGCTTTTGTGCTCCATTTTTATGGGTCTTTTTGTCAAGGTTCAGATCTTGTTTGAAAGAGGAAATTGGAATATTTTTTCCTATGCTTGTCCTAAGAGTTCTTGAAAATGTCCTTCAACCTAGTTTTTTTTTTTTTTGCAAAAAATGACAGTTCTATACTTTTTGGAGAAGATATGTAAAGAACCTCAGGTTATTATTGATATCTTGACTATGATTGTGATGTTGATGCACCGAACATTTTTGAAAGGTACGTTAGTTCTCTGCTTGATGGATATTCATCTTTAGTTTTGTTTTATAATCAATAAGAGTCATTGTATTCTTGTCAAATATAGTGAAACAGTCTATACAATGAGCACAGTTCTACACTTCCTGCTTCTACTGAAAAAATATTTGCCATTCTCTTTCTAATTTCTCAGTGAAGTGATTTAATCCTTCAGAACTTCACAGGATTGTCAATGGACTAGTAAAGACTGCTTTAGGTGTCCCTGCTGGATCTACAACAACATTAACTGTTGCACAAGACCAAACATTTCGAATTGAATCTGTCAAGTGCTTTGCAATTATTATTAAGTCAATGGGTTCATGGATGGACCAGCAACTGAAAATTGGTGAATTCTCCCCGATAAGTTCTGAAACTCTATGTTCAATGGACAATCATAATATCCATAATGGAGAAGAAGGGAGTGGAATGGATTATGACCTGCAATCTGACTCTAGTAGCTCTGACGTATCTGATTCTTCCTCACTTGAGCAACGGCGTGCTTATAAAATAGAACTTCAGGTGTAAATGGTTGCCTAATTGAATTCCGTTAAATTGTTTCTGTATTTTTAGGTAGAAAATTGTTTCTGTTTAAAGGGTTGCGTCTTTGGGATTACTGATAGGTCTAAATTTCCTTTTGCAGAAAGGAATTGCCTTGTTTAACAGAAAACCTTCAAAAGGTATTGATTTTCTCATTCGCAGCAAGAAGATAGGCTATTCTCCAGAAGATGTGGCTTCTTTCTTGAAAAACACTGCTGGCTTAAATGCAACAATGATCGGAGACTATTTGGGTGAAAGAGACGACTTCCCTCTCAAGGTCATGCATGCTTATGTGGATGCACTGAACTTCAAAAGCATGGACTTCGGTGTGGCGATTAGGTTCTTCTTGCAAGGTTTCAGGTTACCAGGGGAAGCACAGAAAATTGACCGGATCATGGAAAAATTTGCTGAGCGCTACTGTAAATGCAATCCAAATGCTTTTACCAGTGCAGATACCGCTTATGTTCTTGCTTATTCTGTGATCTTGCTAAACACCGATGCTCACAGTGCCATGGTGAAGGATAAGGTAAGTCCATCACGATTAGCCTTTGTTATCATCTGGGGATGGCTCATTTAATAATGGAAAATTTCTTGTCCAGATGTCTAAGGCCGATTTCATGCGCAATAACCGGGGAATTGATAGTGGGAAGGGTTTGCCTGTGTTAGAGATATAGTTAGAGATATGTTCGTGTTAGAGTAGGATTCTAGATTTCATTTGGTTTCCTTATCTGTAACATGTCTTGTGTATATATACCGGCCCATTGGTCTCCTGAATATACAAGCATTATTTGTAACATGGTATCAGAGCCTACCTAGGGTTTTGGATTTTCCGGCGCTTTGCTTGTCGCCGCACGCCGGCCTCCTCCCGCAGCGCCGCACGCCGGCCTCCACCCGCCATGCGGGATCCTCGCCGGATCCCTTCTCCCGCCGGATCCGGAGCCACCGCTGTGTCGCCGTCGCCCGGCCGCCTCTGCCGGATCGCCGTCGCCGTCGACATCTCCGACCAGGGGACGCTGCCGCCGTTGCCCGCCAACTCTGCGCCGCTCCGCCGTCGAGCCGCTCGAGTCGCCGGGGACGCTGTCGCCATCGCCAATCGCCGCCGCTTTGAAGCCGCGAGGGCGACAATGGCCGCCGCTAGCCGCCCTCGAGTCGCCGGGGCGCTGCCGCCGTCGCCGCCGCCTCTGCCGGATCGCCATCGCCGTCGACATCTCAAACCAGGGACGCTTGTCGCCGTCGCTAATCGCCGCCGCCGCTGGGAAGCCGCGAGGCGACGCCGCCGCCGCCGCCGCGCACCCGCTTGACCGCCATGCGCCGCCCGCCGCCCCTGCTCGCGAAGGTAACCCTAAACCTAGCGCTGTTCGGGCCGTTTGGGCGGTCGGCCTTTTTCACCGACTTAAAAGGAGATATTCAAAAAAACGTTGGTCTAATCGCCGCGCCGTCGGTAGCCGCCTATTAGACTACGTTACCTTAATGCCCGCCGCGCCGTCGGTGCCGCCTACCGATGGGCACCGTTTCCCTCCTCGTTGCGGTGATTTTCGGCGGTGTTAACTACACCGACCCGTGTCTCACATGCGCATCCATATCGTGGTCTTCGCCTCAGGGCGTTCTCTCGCGATGTCACTGTCCGTCATGCCCTACTCCTCGACGGAGACCTCGCTGTTGCGCTTCCGACACGGTGACAAAGCTACTATTGAGGTTGCTGGCATTACTGATGAGAAGGCTGCCTCTGCCTACCAAGAGGCTCTGGATTCCTACATGGATCGCTTGACTACCTACACTCGGTGGTGCGGCAGCGGCGCTCGGCTCTTCTTGCCTTCATCGCCAATGTCGGCCTCGGTTCTCTTACGAGATTGTGGGATTTTCTTCGGCTGTCGAGATGTGGACTCATCTTCGACAACGCTATGAACCCTCTAGAGATGCCCTCTACCTGTCAGTAGTTCGCCAGGAGCACTCTCTTGAGCAGGGTGATGCTACTGTTGACGCCTTCTACGCCGAGTTCGCGATGCAGCGTCAATCGGACTCTCTTCGCCGCTTGGTGTCGTTCTGTTCATCTTTGCTTGGTATCCGTGGCGACACAGTTTCGGCGTGTCTCGAGTTCCTTACTCGCCGTCCCGAGTTCGAGCGAGACGTGCCCGGCTACTTGCATGCCACCCTCGTGTCACTCTTACGAGGCCCTTACCGAGATACGTGCAGAGGAGACTCGTGCAGTGGTGTTGATGCGATGCCACTCCCCTCCGTGCTCGCCGCCCGTACACTGCTACACCGAGCGCTTCACGCTTGATCGCTGCCTCCTCCGGTGGCCGCCACAGTGGTGGTGGCCGCCTCCATCTGGCGGTGGTCGTCCTCATTGCTCCTCTGCGACAAGATCGGCCACATTGAGTCTCGGTGCTACAAGAAACAGCGGCATATTTCACGTCGTTCTTCTCCTAGCATCGACACGGTATTTCTACATCGACGTCGCCGACTACTTCGCGTTTTCTCTCGAGCGGAGATTGCGGACCGCCGATCGCTGCGGCTTCGTGTTCTTCCTCGGCGGTGTTCTGCGGGTTCTGCGATCGACTCTTGAGCACCGAGAAACCACCTCCTACAGACATGTACCTCCCGTAGATCCTTGATTCCGAGCATCCTTCCACATGACTTTCGATTCTTCCACTCTATCTTTGTTACACCTCTTGATTCCCCGCGGTGTTCTTACTGCGATGGTACCTCTCTTTACTGTCTGCAGTCGAGGACCTCTTAGCAACTCATTTCTTCATGTTCCTTACATTTGCTCATGTTCCTCGCCTAACCATGCGACTTCTTCTGCTGGATGACATCGACCTTGGTTATCGGATCATTCTCGACTCGACTCTTGTTGTGTTCGGGACCGCCACAGGAGCTCGGTTGGTTCGGCCTCGGCGCCTTGACTTGCAGCGTCTCGGGAGCTTGACTGGCTTCACCTTCCTTCCGCGCCACCGTCGCGCCAGATCTCTCCGCCTCTGCCACTCAGTCTGGCTCTTTCCAACAAAGGCATCACCGTCTTGGCCATCTGTGTAGCTCTCGTCATCGTCTTTAGTTCGTGTGGTCTTACAGGGTGCTGTCTCGGAGGCGTGTCTCTACATTGTCGAGTGTAAGTTAGGCAAACAACTTGACTTCCTTATCCTCATAGTGAGTCGGTGTCTCAAATGCGTCCATTTGATCTTGTTCATTCGGATGTTTGGGGTCCGCTCCTTCGTTTGAAAGGGGTCATCGATACTATATCATATTTATAGATGATTTCTCTCACCACACTTGGATATATTTCATGACTTCTCGTAGTGAGGTCTTGTCTATCTATAAACAGTTTGCCACTATGGTTCGCTTACGCAGTTCTCCACTCATATTCGTGTCTTCGTGGTCGACTGTTGGCGCGAGTACCTCTCTCATCACTGCGCAGCTTCCTTCTTGAAAGCGGGGCACTCTCGCGATTCTCTTGTCCCGGTGCTCATGCTCAAAATGGTGTTCTTGGCGCAAGCATCGTCACCTCCTTGAGTCGGCTCGTGCAATCGATGATTGCCGCCTCTATTCCACCTCACTTTTGGGCGGAGTCGCTTCCCTTGCCACCTATCTCGTCAACATCGACCTTCTTACGCTCTTGAGCGCAATCCTATTGAGCATCTCTGTGGTCTCCTTCGACTACTCGCCTTCGCTGCATTTGGTTGCGTTTGCTCGTTCTCCTCGCCCCTCGAACGCACTAAACCGATTTCCATCCATTGAGTGTGTCTTTACGGGATCTGATCTGCGAGCACAAGGGCTATCGGTCTTTGGGATCTGTTGGTCGACGGATGCGGATTTCTCGGGATGTGACTTTCGACGAGTCTCGTCCCTTCTACCCACGTCCTGTCTCTCCTTCGGCTTCCTCTGTGGAGTCTCTGTCTTTTTTGACCTTTCCAGATACACCTATCTCGTCTCCACATATTTCTCCTGTGGCCTCTCCGCCATTGTCGCCACCTGTTTCGTCTCCTGTGGCTCCTCAGGCTCCCCCCACTACACTCGTCTACACTCGTCGACCTCGTATTGAGGATCTTCCAGATGAGCCCACTTCTCCTGATGTTTCATCTTCTTCTGATGCTTCATCTTCCCCTGATGGGCCGTCTTCTCCTCGCTACGCTCTCCGCGATCGCCACCGATTCGCCCCCTGCCGTTTGCCTTTCTTTGGCGCGACTACTTGTGAGCTCGCCTCCTCAGGGATCTTGTTACTCATCTGAGTGGCGACATGCCATGGCCGAGAGATTGCCGCCCTCGAGCGTCTTGGTACTTGGGATTTTGTTCCTTTTCCATTTCACTCGTCCCATCACATGTAAGTGGGTCTATAAGATTAAGACTCGCTCGATGGCTCTCTTGGCGCTATAAAGCGCGTCTTGTTGCTCGTGGCTTCCAGCAGAGCATGGTCGTGACTACGATGAGACTTTTGCTCTGTGGCCCACATGACTCTGTCGCACTCTTCTTTCGGTGGCGTCCTGCTCGCCATCGGGTGCATTCTCGGCTTGATGTCAAGAATGCCTTTCTTAATGGCGAGTTGCGTGAGGAGGTCTACATGCATCCGCCACAGGGTATTCTGCTCTCGAGGGTATGGTCTGCCGCCTTCGCCGCTCTCTCTATGGCCTTAAGCAAGCCCCTCGTGCACGGTTTGAGTGCTTCTCCTCTGTGGTCCTTCTTTGCTGGGCTTTTCGGCAAGTGATCATGATCCTGCGCTCTTTGTCCACACTTTGTCTCGTGGTCGGACTCTTCTTCTTACGTATGTTGATGATATGATCATTCACGGAGATGACTCGAGTACATTGCCTTTGTCAAGGCCCGTCTTAGTGGCGGTTCGATGTCGGATCTTGGTCCTCTTCGTTACTTCCTTGGGATTGAGGTTACTTCCACTCCGGATGGTTTCTTTATGTCCCAAGAGAAGTATATTCAGATCTTCTTGATCGCGCCTCCCTCATTGATCGGCGTCTGTTGAGACTCCTATGGAGCTCAATGTTCACCTCCGACCCTCGATGGCGAGCCTCTTTACGATCCGGCTACGCTATCGCCATCTTGTTGGGAGTCTTGTCTACCTTGTCGTTACCGTCCGGATATCACTTATCCGGTTCACATTACGAGTCGGTTTGTTTACGCTCCCACTCGGATCCACTCGACCACCTTCTTGAGTTCTGCGATACCTTCGTGGGACTATCTCTCGCCGTCTCTTCTTTCCACGCTCCACTCGTTCATGACTTCAGCTTATTCGGATGCTACTTGGGCGGCGATCCCTCGATCGCGGTCTATCTCTGCTTCTTGTGTTTTCTTGGTGGTTCGCTTATTGCACGGAAGGCGAAGAAGCAGATGCAGTTGTCCGTTCGAGTCACAGAGGTGAGTTGCGAGCTATGGCTCTCTTGGCATGCGAGATTACTTGGCTACGGTGGTTACTTGAGGATTTTGGTGTTTCACATTACTACCGACTCCTCTCTTGTCGAGCGATCAGTGCTATCAAGATGCAGTGACCTGTGAAGCATGAGCTCACCAAGCATATTGGTGTTGATGCTTCCTTCATGAGGTCTTGTGTGCATGATCAGGTGATTGCTCTTCAGTATGTGCCTTCAGAGCTTCAGATAGCGGATTTCTTCACGAAGGCTCAGATTCGAGCACAGCACGGCTTCTACATCTCCAAACTCAGTGTTGTTGATCCACCATGAGTTTGAGGGGGGTGTTAGAGATATAGTTAGGGATATGTTTGTGTTAGAGTAGGATTCTAGATTTGATTTGCTTTTCTTATCTGTAACATATCTTGTGTATATATACGGGCCTATTGACCTCCTGAATATACAAGCATTATTTGTAACAGCCTGAAGCTTATCTGAGTGCATTGTACGACTAAATTGTCAACAATGAAATCAAAATGAGTGCTGATTCTTCAGCTGCACAAACCAAGCAACCCAATAGCATAAGTAAGCTTCTAGGCTTAGACAATATTATCAACTTTGTCAACTGGAGACAGACAGAAGACAAGGCACTAGGAGCAAATGACTTGCTCATTAAGCACATACAGGAGAAATTTAAAGCAAAGCGTGGAAAATCAGAGTAAGATCAGCATGTATTTTGTTGTGGAGAAAACTTAGAATACTTATGTGCTGAGTGATATTTTATGAACTTAAGCTTTTGCGTGATGCAGGTCCGTGTTTTATGTTGTTTCTGATGCAACCATTTTAAGTTTCATGATGGAGGCCTGTTGGGCTCCCCTATGATGGCTGCATTCAGTGTGACACTAGACCAAAGTGATGATAAGGCTGCCACATCACAGTGTTTAAAGGGATTAAGATTTGCTGTGCATATCACAGCTGTTATGTGCATGCAGACGCAAAGAGATGCTTTTTTGACATCCATAGCCAAATTCACATCCCTTCATTCTGCTGAAGACATGAAACAAAAGAATGTCAATGCTGTGAAGGTAGGAGGCCACACAAAGCACATTGTTTCTATGCAATTTACATAATGTTTCTTCTGGGTAAATCAATCTTTACGAATTTTCTATGATACCTTTGAAACATATGTTCTACTAGCTTATTTCTAGCAAAGGCTTATTTTCTCCACATCAGCTCTTCTGTAAAATGGTTGCATCAACTTATCCAAATTCTACATCTTGCATATCTTTTGGTCTTCTAAGGTATTGTGCAATCTGTTGTTTTTTTAATCCGAAAGGGGCTTCAATGCCCTAACTTACATCACTGACAATCTAAAGATACGTCTCCTGAGACAGACCCCAGAAGACCACGACGGACTAAAGATGACAAACGAGATCCACACAGATGACCAAGACGGTGGTGCCACTGCTGGAAAGAGCTGGTAGACGGAGTGGCAGAAGTGGAGGTGACGGTGGCAGCGGAAGGAAGATGAAGCCAGTCAAGCTTCCAGAGACGCTGAGAGTCAAGACGTCGGGGGCCAGAACCAACCAGAGCCCCCCGTGTGGCGGTCCTGAACACAACAAGAGTCAGAGTCAAGAATGACCCGGCAACCAAAGTCAGTAATCTGTCCAGCAGAAAGAAGTTGCATTGTTAGACGAGTAACATGAGCAACGGAAGGAACATGAAATGATGAGTTGCTAAGAGGTCCTCGACTAGAGACAGAAAGAGAGGTACCATCGCAGAAGCACAGCGCGGGGAATCAAGAGGTGTAACAAAAGGCAGTGGAAGAATCGAAGTCATGTGAAAGGATGCTCGGAATCAAGGATCCACAGGAGGTACCGACGTGTAGGAGGTGGTTTCGTTGCCAAGAGTCGATGGCGAACTGCAGAACTCGCCGAGGAAGAACACAGGCGGCAAGCGGCGTCAAGTCGGCTATCTCCGCCGATGAGAGAAATCGCGGAAGTAGTCGATGCAGACGTCGATGTAGAAGTACCGGTGCTAGTGTTAGGAGAAGAACGACGTGAAAGATGCCGCTGCTTCTTTTAGCACTGGGACTCAATGTGGCCGACCTTGTCACAGTAGGAGCAGCGAGGACGGCCACCGCCCGGATGGAGGTGGCCATCACCACTGTGGCGGCGGCCGGAGGAAGCGTCTTGAAGCGTGAAGCGATCGGTGTAGCGGTGGGCCAGGCGGCGAGCACGGAGGTGGCATCGAGACCGGCACCACTCGGGCGAGTCTCCTCCGCATGTATCTCGGTAAGGGCCTCGGAAAGAGTGACACGAGGTGGCGTGCAAGAAGCTGGGCACGCCTGCGCCGAACTTCGGGGCGAAGGCGAGTAAGGAACTCGTGAACACGCTGAAACTCGGATCGGCCGCATAACCAGGCGGCCGAGCGGGAGCGACAACTAACAGTACAAAGAGAGTCTAGTTGACGCGAGACATCAGAACTCTGAGCATAGAATGTGTCAACAGTAGCGTCACCCTGCCGAAGAGAGTGCTCCTAGCGAACCAGCGATGGTAGAAGGCATCTCGGAGGGTTCGTGGGCGACGAAGGTGAGTCCACATCCGGACGGTAGAAGAAAATCCCACAACCTCAGAAGAGAACTAAGGCTGGACATTGGCGATGAAGACAGCAGCAGCCTGAGCGTCGTCGTCGCACCACTGAGTGTAGGCAGTCAAGCGATCCATGTAGAAATCCAGAGCCTCTTGGTAGGCAGAGGCAACCTTCTCATCGGCCAAGGCGGCAGCCTCAACAAAGGCGTTGTCATTTGTCGAGGATAAGCGCAAATAGCGTAAACTCCGTCGGAGGAGTAGGGCACGGCGGACAGGTGACATCGCCAGAGAGGACGCCCCAGAGACGAAGACCACGCATGTGGATGCGCATGTGAGACACGAAGTCGGTGTAATTAACACCGTCAAAGATCACCGGGCAGCGAGGGAGAGAAACGGTGTCCATTGGTAGGCGGCGCTGGACGGCGCGGCGACCAAATAACGTAGTCTAATAAGCGGCGGGGCGGCGCGGCGATCGACCGAGCGTTTTTGGCACGATGATTCAACCGCCTGTTTTAAGCAGCCGCCCATAGCGATAAGCGATCACGCGCACACGCAGGGAACCCTAACACGCAAGGGCAAGGGCTCGGTGGCGGCGGCGGTGACCGCAAGCGGCGATGGCGGCGGGTGGCGGCGGCGGTGTCGAGTGGATCTTCAGCGGCGAATCTCGAGCGGCCCAGCGGTGGATCTCCCGGATCCGAGGTGGTCACAAGGAAGCCGAGGTGGCGGGGTCCTGAGCGGCGCAGTGCGAGGTCAAGGAGGTCGGTGGCGCGCCCTGGAGACGTCGGCAAGCGGCGACAGCAGCGGAGTAGCCGAGTAGCCGGCGGAGCAGACGATGCGTCTGGAGACCAGAGGCGGCGCGATCCGATCGGGAGTCGTCGGGCGATGACAAGAGACGATGTCGTCAGAGCGGCGGTGGCGGGGTGACAAGCGAAGCGAAACCCTAGGTACGCTCTGATACCATGTTAGGAATAGTGCTAGTATTATCAAGGGGCCAATGGGCCAGTATATATACACAAGTACATGTTACAGATAAGGAAACCAAATCATATCTAGAGTCCTATTCTAACACATATATATCTCTAACATATATATATCTCTAACAAAAAGCACAAATTTTACAGCACATTGAGGGTCAGATGTGCAACCACCCACTACTACTAATAGTGCTGCTTCAAGATTTGTGCAATTTAGTTTTGGGGGGAACATTAAAAAAAAATTGCTGACTTTGAGCACAGTGGAGTTTGAACTTTGAGCCATCCGAAAAGTGAATTTTCTGTATTATTTTCTGGTGTTATCTCCAATAAATGATTATCAAATATGCCGATTTTTGTACCTAAGTATTGGAAAACCAGAACCGGTAGAAATCCCGGTCAGAGGCCCAAAACTGGTTACTGGCCGGTAACTGGAAATCCCAGGAAAAACTCGATCGAATTTCATCTGAATACATTTGAATTTGGGATCTAACCATTGGGATTTTGAATTTGAACTTAAATTTAAACATTTCCTGTCGGGATTTTTGTTCCCGGTCCCTACCGGTAAGACCGGTTAACCGGCCGGGTTTTTTATCCCTGCTTGTACCTATTGTCTACCAAATGTTCCTTTTCTTGAGGGTGTACCCAATGTTCCTAATACAAATCTATTTATGTTTTGTTTGTTATACTTTATTAAATAAATCGTAAGGCATATATGAGTGTTTCAAAGCAGCCGAATGATATATTTAGTTTATGTTTTTCAACAGGCTATAATATCCATCGCAATCGAAGATGGCAATTACTTGCAGGAAGCTTGGGAGCATGTATTAACTTGTTTATCACGGTTTGAGCATTTACATCTACTTGGAGAAGGGGTGTCTACTGATGCTTCATTTCTGACAGTACCTCTGGTTGAGTCAGAAGAAAAAACTCAGAAGTCTACTTCTGTTCTACCTTCAAAGAGAGCCAATGCTCTTCAGAATCCTGCCGTGATGGCTGCGGTTAGAGGGGGTTCTTATGACAGTACTGTGGCAAAAACCAGTGCCTCAGCATTGGTTACACCTGAACAGATCAGTAATTTCATATCAAACATAAATTTGTTGGACCAGATTGGCATTGTTTGAGTTAAATCATATATTTGCTCATAGTCAAAGATTAAACAGTGATGCCATTGTTGCTTTTGTGAAAGCTCTTTGCAAGGTCTCAATGACTGAGTTGCAGTCTCCGTCAGATCCTCGTATCTTCTGCCTTACAAAAATAGTAGAAATCGCGTAAGAAAATTCTTGAGATCCATTCATAAAACGTACCATTTTAGTAATAACAAACAGTAGCCATGGCTCACTACTTCTTAACTAGTCTAATCCTGGACTTCATTCGTGCAGGCATTACAATATGAACCGCATTCGTTTGGTTTGGTCTCGAATTTGGAATGTGTTATCAGAATTTTTTGTGTCTGTTGGATTGTTAGAAAATCTTTCTGTTGCAATATTTGTGATGGACTCTCTGAGGCAGCTGGCAATGAAGTTTCTGGAAAGAGAGGAACTGGCGAACTATAACTTTCAAAATGAGTTCCTTCAACCTTTTGTGATTGTTATGCAGAAGAGTAATGCTTCAGAAGTACGAGAGCTGATTGTTCGGTATGTATCACAGATGGTTCTAAGTCGGGTTAACAACATAAAGTCTGGCTGGAAGGGTGTTTTTACGGTATGTATTGTTATGAATAATGTGCCTTAATTCAATAGGGCCCAATAGGTAATACAAATAGGGATTACAAAGGAGTTACAGATAAGGAAACTAAAATCTATTCCAGAGTCCTATTCTAACACCCCCCTCAAACTCATAGTGGATTACACACACTGAGTTTGCAGAGAAAATACAAATGTTGTGCTCTAATCTGTGGCTTCGTAAAGAAATTAGCAACCTGTAGTTCTGATGTCGCAAACTGTAAAACAAGTACTCCCTCCTGCACCTATGAGCGAGTGTATGAAGCATCCATACCAATATGCTTGGTGAGCTCATGCTTCACTGGGTCCCGGGCAATACTGATAGCACTTGTACTTCATACAAAAGAGTCGTAGGTCCCACCATAGGTACTCCAAAATTTGCAAGTAGCCACCTCAACCAAGTAACCTCTGTTGTCACTGCTGCCATAGCTCTCAACTCAGCCTCTGCACTCGAATGGGAAACTGCAGTCTGCTTCTTTGTCTTCCAGGCAATCAGAGAGGAGCCAAGAAAAACACAATAAGCAGAAAGAGAACGACGATAAAAAGGATCACTAGCCCAGGTCGCATCGGAGTATGCCTGAAGCTGTAGTGAGGTGGAGCTAAGGAAAAACAAACGACGAAAGATAGTCCCACGTGAGTAGCGAAGAACACGAAGATGATGACTGTAGTGAATATGGGTAGGATGGGCCATGAACTGACTCAAGATATCAACATCATAAGCAATATCAGGACGAGTGCTCACAAGGTACACGAAACTCCCAACAAGATGACGATATCGAGTAGGATCCTCAAAAAGATCGCTATCAGTGGCACGAAGCTGGAGGGATATCTCCATGGGAGTATCAGCAGTGCGAGTATCAGTCAGACCAGACCGGTCAAGAAGATCCTGGACATACTTCTGCTGGGAGAGATAGTAGCCCTCAAGCATGAAAGAGACATCAATCCCAAGGAAGTATGTAAGAGAACCAAGATCAGTCATCAAAAACTGCTCACTGAGATGCTTGTTCACATATGTGACGAAGGAGGAATCATCACCAGTGATAAGCATGTCATTAACATATAGAAGAAGCAGTGTCCTACCTCGAGATGAGACATGAACAAAAAGAGCAGGATCGTGGGAACTAACAGTGAAACCAATAGCAGTAATCACTGAGGTAAAACGTGCAAACCAGGCACGAGGAGTCTGCTTGAGGCCATATAGAGCACGACGAAGACGACAAACATGCCCATTAGGAACAGAATACCCAGGTGGTGGCTGCATGTAAACCTCCTCATGCAAAACACCATTAAGAAAAGCATTCTTAACATCCAGCTGAGAGAATGACCATCGGCGAACAGAAGCAACCGCAACAAGAGTGTGAACAGTGGTCATATGGGCAACAGGGGCAAAAGTCTCGTTGTAGTCCCGACCATACTCCTGCTGAAAACCGCGGGCCACAAGGCGAGCCTTGTAGTGCTCAATAGTACCATCAGACCGGGTCTTAATCTTGTACACACAGGAGCCGATACAATATCCCAAGTCTCCGTACGTCGAAGAGCATCTAGTTCTGCCATAGCGAGCTGCCACTCAGGATAAGGAGCAGCCTCACGATTAGAACTAGGCTCAGTGATAGAGAGAGCATGAGCTATTGGAGCAAATCCAAGACGATCAGGAGGTCGAAGGGATGCCCGGTCACGAAGGATGTAAGGAGGAGTATCATCAGGAGGATCAGATGTGGGTGTCGGCAAGATACCAGAAGAGGAGACTGGTGAAGGACGAGAACGTCTGGAGTAGTGAATACCAGAGAAACGAGACGATAGTGCTGTGGGAACTAGAGGCGGTGCTGTAGGAGACACCACCGAAGGCGAAGATACAGAAGGAACCACTGGAGGCAGACCAGGGGAAGATTGTGATAGTGGAGAAATGAGTGAAGAGTCCGAAAGAGACAACCGTGAAATTGACTCAACAGTGGAAACATGAGAAGGGGCCGAATCTCGATAGAAGAAAGGTCGAGATTCGTCAAAGACAACGTCTCGTGAAATCCTGATCCGTCGAGCAGAAGGATCCCAGCATCGATAACCTTTATGCTCAGAACTATAACCAAGAAACACACACTCAACTGACTGGGCCGACAGTTTAGTGCGCTCATGAGGCTGCAGTAGAACAAAACAAGTACAACCAAAAACACGAAGGTGAGTGTACTGGGGGGCTCGAGAGTAGAGACGCTCTATAGGGCTGACACCCTTAAGAAGCGATGAGAAGGTGCATATTGATGAGATATGCAAGATGAGAAACAACCTCGACCAGGCGTGGTGGAACATGAGAGGCAAGAAGAAGAGTGCGGGCAGTCTCAATCAGATGACGATGTTTGCGCTAAGCAACCCCATTCTGAGCATGAGCACCAGGACAAGAAGACTGGTAAAGAGTGCCCTGCTCAGAAAGAAAATTTTGAAAAGCGCTAGAACAGTACTCGCCAGCAGAATCACAACGAAAAATACGAATGACAGAATCAAGCTGAGTACGAACCATCGTTGCAAAACTACGATAGATCGCAAGAAACTGACCACAATTAGAGATAGGGAAAATCCATGTAAAACGGGAATAATAATCAATAAAGATAACATAAGATTTATGCATGCCTTTAGAGACACTAGGTGCAGGTCCCCATACATCGGAATGAACTAAGTCAAAACGACGAGAAAAGGACTCACTAGAATGATAAGGAAGTTGTAGCTGTTTGCCCAGCTTACAACCCTGACAAAACATGGCCGTGTCAACAGTAACACGTCCAAGAACACCCTGACGAACTAATGAAGAAAGGCGGGAACCACACAAGTGACCTAAACGGCGATGCCACTGCGCAAAGACGCCAGAGGTGGTGGCAGCAGTGGCGGAGGAAGTAGACGTAGACGAAGAGGTGACAGGAGCAATGAAGTGGACAGAAGATGGAGGCGATCAAGGATGTAGAGACCCTGACGATCCCTATGACGCCGGCCAGTTCCAAGTATCGTCCCTGTCTGTCGATCCTGAATGAAACAGGTGTGAGTCAAAACCAACCCTATAGTGAGATCGGTGAGCTGACCCACCGAGAGAAGCTGCATGGTAAGCTGGGGAACATAGGAAACAGCTGGAACAGAAAAGTCAGTGGACAATAGGTGCAGGTCCCCATACATCGGAATGAACTAAGTCAAAACGACGAGAAAATGACTCACTAGAATGATAAGGAAGTTGTAGCTGTTTGCCCAGCTTACAACCCTGACAAAACATGGCCGTGTCAACAGTAACATGTCCAAGAACACCCTGACGAACTAATGAAGAAAGGCGGGAACCACACAAGTGACCTAAACGGTGATGCCACTGCGCAAAGATGCCAGAGGTGGTGGCAGCAGTGGCGGAGGAAGTAGACGTAGACGTAGAGGTGATAGGAGCAACTGAAGTGGACAGAAGATGGAGGCGATCAAGGATGTAGAGACCCTGACGATCCTTATGACGCCGGCCAGTTCCAAGTACCGTCCCTGTCTGTCGATCTTGAATGAAACAGGTGTGAGTCAAAACCAACCCTACAGCCGAGATCGGTGAGCTGACCCACCGAGAGAAGCTGCATGGTAAGCTGGGGAACATGGGAAACAGCTGGAACAGAAAAGTCAGTGGACAAAAGAGTGCCTGACAGTTGACAGACAAAGGAGTACCGTCAGCTGTCTGAACAGAGATGGGAAAAACAGGAGGTCCTACTGAAGTGAGAGATGTGGAATCCGGTGTTATGTGGAAAGAGGCACCAAAATCTAGAACCCAAGAGGTACCTGGAGGAGACGTCTGAGCTAGACTGGCAGAACCTGCTGAGCTGTGAGAGAGCTACTGAAGTAGAGCCTGATAGAGCTGCTGAACAGAGTTACCTCGCTGAGAAGGTCCTGACCTGCTGGTCTGCCCTCTAGTGGAGGACGGGCCTCCCTGCCCTCCCTTGTAGCGTGGACCTCCACGTCCCTTGTTCTGCTTTTTTCGCACCGCACAACGCTAATAGTCGTGCCCGAAGTTCTTGCAATAATCGCACTGAACCCCAGTTGGTGCAAAAACAGAGCGTAAATGACACCGGGAGGAGCCAGAGTCGAGCGAATACACCGGGTGTAGTCGAAGAAGAAGAGGTAGCAAGCGTTGGTGTAGTCGAAGAAGAAGAGCCTAGCAACGGCACAGCTTGAGCCCTGATAGGCTCAAACTCTGGGCGAAGACGGCAGACGAAATCATAAAGGCGAAGGTGATCTCCGCCTTCAGTCCTCCTAGAGCGAGAAGCATCTTATCCGGTTGGCGCCAGACGCCAGGAAGCGAAGAAATCGAAGGAGTCCTCCTAGAGCATCTCCGACTCACGCTGCTTGTACGCTCGAGCAAGTACTCCCGCTTGGCGCAAGTATTCCCAGATCTGACGAGTGGCACGCAGACCAACAATGTCTGGCTGGATGGAGTCGTCGACGCTGACCACCAGGATGGCTGGAACACGGGCCTCATCAGAACACCAGCGCTCAAAAGCATCTATGGCATACTGATAAGCCTCATTAGCAGCATTAGAAGTAGCAGCGATGTGTGCCTCCTTCTTGGCGGCCTCATCATCTGTAGAAGATGTAGAGGTAGGCTGTGGAGGAGGCTGCACCAGCAACGACGGACAAGGTCGGGTACTAGTAACATGTCCCCAGAGGCGGAGACCATCTAGCGTGATTTCCATGAGTGAAGACCACAACCTGTAGTTCGTTCAATTAAGCTTTGTTTCCGAGAACGGAATCGCAGCGGATGTAACGGAAGCCATTGGTAGGCGGCGCTGGACGGGCGGCGACCAAGACAACGAAGTCTAACAGGCAGCGCTGGACGACGCGGCGGTTAGAGCGACATACTCTTTTTTTCTTTTTTTTTTCTCACCCGACTGGGCTGACTTCTTTAAAACAGGCTGGCGTTAGACGGCCTGTTACCGAGGCGACGTGCGCTGGGGGAACTAGGGTTCCTCCCGCTTCTCCTCGCCTGGCGGCGGCGGCGAGTAGAGTGGTCGCCCTGGAGCCGGAGCCCTCTCACGTGACGGCGGGCGAGGTCGATCCGCCGCGACGCCCACGATCGGCGGCGACGACGCCAAGAGCTCGGAGAGGCGGTGTCTGCGTCGGGCTCGTGGATGCAACGACGGCGGCGCAGAGAGGCATCGGACGCTTAGCAAGGGCGATGGCGGCGGCGACGGCTCGAAGCGGCAACGACGGCGACACAGAGGCGGCGTCGCCAACGGTAGGAGAGGCGGCGTCGGGCTCGGGGCGGCAACGACGGGTGAAGAGGCGGCGTCGGGCTCGGGGCGGCAATGACGGGCGGCGCTACCTTCGCCTTCGGCGACGAGGCGGCGGGAGCAACGACGGCAACTTCAGTGATGACAGCCTCGGACGACCACGAAGCCGGATGTGGCAGCGACTGCTGGGGGTGGCAGCGGAAGGAGAGCTAGGTTAGTACCCTAAGCTCTGATACCATGTTATGAATAATGAGCATTAATTTAATAGGGCCTAATAGGCAATATAAATAGGGATTACAAAGGGTTACAGATAAGAAAACCAAAATCTATTCTAGTCCTATTCTAACCTGTATTACTTTGTACTGTTAGTTTTAGTTTACTCAGAGTGCCTTGGACAAGTTCACATTGGAGCTAGTGTGACCTGTCCTGGAAAAAACAAGCTAATATGATATTCTCATGCCATTTATTTCAATTTTCGTCAATGTACAGGTTTTTACTTCCGCTGCAGCCAATAATACGAAAAGTATTTTCCTATTGGCATTTGAGACTATGGAAAAAATTGTTTGAGACTATTTTCGATACATAACTGAGACAGAGACCACAACATTTACTGATTGTGTTAAATGTCTTATTGCATTTACAAGTAGCCAATTTAACAATGATGCCAGTCTCAAAGCTATTGCATTTCTCCGATTCTGTGCTGTTAAACTTGCTGAGGAAGGATTTGTTTGTCAGGACAAGGGTGTTGATAAACCTAAGAATTCAGACATGTCAGATGGAAATACCACAGTGAACGAGGATGATTATGTTTCCTTGTGGATTCCTCTTCTTGCTGGTACATCATTTTTTTTAATGGTGATAGTTACTTTATAAGGAAGTGTGAATCTTCTTGTTAGATAAAAAATCTGAAGGCATGGAGGTCGATAAGATTGACCATATGTGTTTTTTCTTATTCTTTTTCTTGCCTTCTCAGGTTTAGCCAAATTGACAACTGATTCAAGACCAACTATAGGGAAAACTGCTGTAGAAGTACTTTTTGACATTTTGAAGGATCATGGACACCTCTTCTCGCAGTCATTTTGGACCAATATCTTTGAATCTGTTGTTTATCCTCTATTTAGCAGTGAAAGGTCTATGGCCAATGATCGGACCTCAACATTGAATAGCACTGAGGATGACTATTCTAATCTTGAAACACAAACATTGGCAGTGAAATGTTTAGTGGGTTTATTTGTTAATTTCTTTGATGTGATGCGGCCAGAACTTGCTAGAATTGCATCTATTGTCACATATTTTCTCAAAAGTCCCTACAAACATCCTGCTAGTATAGGTGTGTCTACTTTGCTGCGTTTAACAGAGCAAGTTGGTAGTGAACTTTCCGAGGAGGAATGGAAAAAGATTTTGCTGTGTTTCAAAGAATCAGTGACACATACCTTTGTTGTATTCACTAAAATAGTAAGGATGATGCAATATATTGAAATTCCAGATAGAATTGAATCTTATTCAGAAGCTGAGCAATATTCAGATCATGAAATTTATAGTAATGATGAAGAGGAAGCTAATATGGAGACGACTTCTTATGCTATTGTCAAAATGAAGAATCATATGGCCTTACTACTCTTAGTTGTTCAGGTACTTGCTTTTTGTTAATGAAATAATGTAAATTTATCTTGTTAACCCACTCGTACATTGTTTAAGTTTAATTCAATGATCCTTTTTGGATGGTGAAATGCAAAAATATAGGCTGCTATTGGGATCTTTTACTCACTTCGGCTCTGGGCATCTGGCTAAGATGGGCCTAGGCCATTTTTAACCTAAGTGCCTTAGAATCCAGCTAGGTCCTAGGGGTTTGGTCCTCAATTAAGGTACTAACTTTTGAAAGAACAGAGTGGAATAATGAAATTGTTAGGACAAAGAGAGGGTGTGAGGATTGATGACTAGAGTGATCACTATATATCTTTACCATTTCCCAATTTAACCAAACCTTGCCGGCTTGCCCAGTTGCCTCTACGGGACAGGTTGGTTCTACCTAGAGGTTGTAGATGCTACTATGCCAGTTTTCGTGGCAATGTAAGCTTTAAAGGGTTATCAAGCATGTTCCTTTGCTGGGTAATACTTAAAAGCCTAAGTGGGAAGCTTTAAAGGGTTATCAAGCATGTTCCTTTGCTGGGTAATGCTTAAAAGCCTAAGTGGGAAAGTGATACAGACGTACCAGTCTCTGGCTTCAGAATTTGCTGACAATTCTACCCACATCACACTCATTTTTTTCCTTCTATGCAGGGCATTATTAAATTGTACCAGGAACAGAGAAAACATCTTCATGTGGAGCATATTAGCATTCTTTTGGAGATGATATCAATAATTGCAACACATGCAAGTGAAGTGAGCTCTGAATCTTCATTGCAGACGAAATTCCATAAAGCATGTTCCGTTTTGGAGGTATCTGAGCCAGCAGTTGTCCATTTCGAGAACGAGTCATACCAGAGCTACCTCAAGCTTCTGCAAGCTCTGCTCCTTGACTATCCATTTTTATCGGAAAACATGAGCATAGAATCACGGATACTTGATGCTTGTGAGGAAATACTGCGGATATATCTAAAGTGTGCAGGGCCCCAATCATCTGAAACTTCTCACAGCGATCCATCTTTACATTGTGTGGTGCCACTAGGCGCTGCTAAGAAAGAGGAACTGGCTGCTAGGACTTCGTTGGTCCTTCTAGTGATGCAATTACTGGGCAACCTAGAGAAGGATTCATTTAGGAGAGTGCTGCCCTGCTTTTTCCCGCTGTTAGTTGATCTGATTCGTTGTGAGCATATCTCTGGAGAAGTTCAACACGCGCTGTACAAAATCTTTCAATCATCAATAGGCCCCATGATACCTGTATAATAGGACATTCTTGTGCTGCTAGAGGCATACTCCATTTTGACGTCGTAGTCTAATGGCCTGCAGTGGACTAAAACTACAGTTGACATCCTGATTGAGTCATCTTCAGAATCCTGGAGTTCAAGGTGAAAATCTTTCACTAGTTCGGGCACTTCCATATTGTGCTATATATTGTTAGTCAACTGAGACCAATCTGCTTATTTCTTATTTTTGCAGTGTCATATTACCAGTATGGGGGGAAAAGGGTCCATTTTTGCCAACATCCATTTCAGCCAATGAGTTTCAGCATCTGAACATTGTAGTCAGACAAAGGATTACTCATGATGACTTTGGACTCTTGAGCCTGATATGCGCTGAGGTAATTTTTCATGACCCCATAATGAAGGGTCTCGTGCACTCGTTCCACCATTAGCATCTCCTTAAATTGAGGTCATACTGTATAGTAATATGTGCCGCGGCAACGGCCGTTCTACTACAGATAAAATCGTTTGAAGATATGATTGCTTTGTAATAGCTTTTCTTGTGAAACCAATCCAGCCTTTCATTTTTGCATATATTATCCTTGTGTCTACAACGGGCTATGTTTGTTATTCTTTGTTCATATATAAACAGATGAATAGTACCGTAGAAATCTGTTCATTTAGGCAAATGAGCTATGAGAACTGTGGTTAAACCACCAACGGGAGTTGTGCTTGCCGTTGTTTGTACAATTTTGCAGTCAAATCACTTAAGCTCTCGAACGGTATATAGGCAAGCTGTTGATTTTTTGGCGCAAATAGCATTTGTGATCGTTTTTTTTCTCGCAAATAGCATCTGACGCGACAAAATTGCACTTTGACACCTCGCCCACACGGTGGCCGGCCGGACTCGATGTCAGTGCAACATGTGGTGAAGTCCGGCCCGTGACTAGCCGGATTTGGATTGTTCGGCCTGTGGCCACCTAGGGGTTCGACTACAAATTGGGTCTACAATGCATTCATCATTCCGGTAATACTTTCGTGCAACTAGAGTGAAAATAAGCATCTAGTGATCACTAGGAACGTACCGATAGGACGTGGAGGAAGCGAGCTAGCCGGAGATGGTCTGGCGATGATGGTCTGTGAAGGCGGGAGAAGCTCCAAGCATTGGTGATGGCCAACGAGGTCGATTCAACTGCTTGGGCTACTCTGGTCGGAGGGGAGGAAGGACGAGGTCGGCGGTAGCTCCTGTGCATACAGAGTGGAATCAAATGAGGGGAACCGCCTCCAGGGTCAAGGAATATGAGCTGACACATTTAAGAAGGAAAGAGCTTCACTGATTGTCGTCAATGCTGCTAGCGACGTCGTGAAGGAGATTGGCCGAAACGAGCACTCAAGCCTTACCTGAGACTCAAGCTCGCTTGAGGAATGGACGAGTGTGTGTTTGTGGGGTGGGGGGGGACTAACACTTGTGGCGCAGAACGGCAACGAGGGGGCTTGGGGCTGCTATTTATCACGCGGGGTGTGGAGGTCGTCCGAGAGCATCCATTGTATCCGGCGCTGCAAAGTACTGAGGAGTGGTTGACGATCTTGACAGAGTCGGCAGCACAGTGCAGCGGGTGTGACGAGTTGAGTGATGGCGAGTAATGGCCGAGCGACGGTAGTCGCCAGCGCTTATGCTTTGTCGCATCGGGGCATCCGAACTCGGCAGGTGTCGACGCCCAGCGAGTAGGGGTGAAAACGGATCAGATACGGACAGATAATGGCTTTGCCATATTTGTTTTCATTTTTTTTCCGGATCCGGATACGAATAATATCGAATACGAATACGGAGCAAATACGAATTGAAACGAATACGGACGCGGATATTTTTCGAAACATGAAAACCCCTTAAATTGTATGCCAGAAATTAACGAAAACATATAACTAGTTTATTTGATGCAAACATTCATGAATTGTTCATATTTTCAACAACCACACATAACATTGGCACTAGCAAGTTGCATTAACTAGTTCATCACAAATATAACACTTAGTTTACCATATTTAGCTCATAAGTCATAACTTACAAAGTCACAAGTCATCACATATTCACACTTAGTTCATCACATACATAAAACTTAGTTCACACTAACATTAATCAGATGATTAATCTATACACAAATGATTGTAACATCCCAAAGTATGTTACCAAAAATAAAATTAATAAAGTTATTATTTTATTGGATTTTCTGAGATTTAAAAGAGTTTTCTTGGTTAAAAATAAAGTCAAATATTTAATTTCCTAGTTTTCAATGCCAAAAATAAATTTTATTGAGATTTATGGGATTTTACTGGATTTAAAGTGAATTTTTTTTCTGGATTTTAAAAAGGTTTTCCCCCTATTTTTTAGGAATTAAAAATAATTTATGTGCAAAAATAAAAACCAACTTTAACTTGGAATTAATTTTATTAAGTTCAAAATAATTCAAGAAATTTTTGTGATTTTTTCTAGAATTTTTAAACTCTATTTGCTATTTTCTAAAAGGCTATTTGATTTGTTACATTTTCTGAAATTCAAATTCAATTAAAATCTCATTTCTCTTTTGGTCCGAAATCCTCTTCTTTTGGGCCGAAATCCGGATATTCGCACTTGGTCTTATCCGGATAATCCATATCTGTATCTGTATCCGCGGATAGCATGCCTACCGTATTCGTTTTCATTTCCGACAAAAAAAAAAAATCCTAATCCGTTTCCGATCCGAAAATTATCCGAGAAAAATCTGATCGAGGACAATCCGAATCTGTTTTCGTCCGGATCGGTCGAAAACTATTCGATCCATTTTCATCCCTACCAGCGAAGAAGAGAGACACACCGACCCTGGTTCACTCGGACGACCACGATCGGGGAGCGGTCTCGGCTGCACTAGTTCGGCTGGTCACTGGTCAGAGGAACAATAACCAGAGAAGAGTATTAGGGTGATACGGTCGATGCACTGGGGAAAGAAAGCTGCCACGGCCAGCCGAGGGTACTCGGTGGCAACCACGGTGGCTTACGGTGTTTCATGCAGGCTGACAGAGGAATAGCAGAAGGAAAAAGAAAAGATCAGGAAAGGGCTCGAGATAATGAAAAGGGAATTTACCTTTAAGAAATTCTCATGAGGTGATAGATCTTAATATGGTATTTGTTAACCAATTCTAATTGGCTCTTGAACATTATTCTGATTCTAGGATTTATGTTTTAGGGTTTACTTGTGTCGGCAAAGAAGAAAATATAGTTCAAATAATTGTAAATAATGCTGGCAAAAGTATGACAATAGATAACACATAATTTTTTTTAAAAAAAAATTCTATATTTTTGCATTTTGGCATTTTTAAGGTGTTACACGAGGTGTAGTCCGACATCCCACGGGTCGAACAAGGCGATATGGAGGGAAGTCCGGCCGACCACAAGCTGAACTAGGCGACATGGTGCGCGTCCAGCCTGAGGTGGTGCGCCGAGCGAGCCAAATCCGACCCGACTTCGCCATGTGTCGCATTGACATCGGGTCCGACCGGCCACCGTGCGAACGAGACGTTAGAAGTGCTATTTCATAGTGACGGACCCTATTTGCGTAAAAAAAAAGAGACCCCAACAGTGCTATTTTCGAAAAAAAACTCACTGCAGCGAATCACCAACAATGTTGTCCACCAGACCACCACCTTTCTTCCATGCGTTGCAACTTGCAACAAATCACACTTTTCCAGGGTAGAATTGACATTATTTAATTACACGTTGCATAAAGTGATACATAGTTTCACCGTTTGTGAAGAATAATTTACACTGCCAACAGATGAGACAATGACATCGAAAGACCTATGCCCTGATGCAGTACGACTACACGCATTTTAAGGTACGAAAAGGACGAATAGAACGGCTATTATACACAGAACCAGATGCATCAGCACTTTGAAAGAATTGACCTGTTCTAAGATTTGGACCCTACATGATTGAGACAGGTTGGAGGTCCGGACTCCATTTCCGGCACTCAATTTGGTCCATGCACAAACCACCAGCTATCAGAATTCCTGGCAGGAGATGGGGAATGTACAGACACTGACAGAAGCAGAGCAAGGGTGGCTCCATTTTCCAGCTCTCGCGCTTTCCTGCCCCATCCGACGGAGCAGCTTGACATTCACATTATAAGGATTTCAGGTAACCATGGATAAGGGCAACCTGAAATAGTGTGTGAAGCAGACAATTCAGCGTCGATGCAGCATAGCCCACCCTTGAGAAGACCTTTAACTAAAGCCATACTGAAAATGTTAAGATCAACACAATAACCAACCTTTTAGAATGCTAAAGAAGTCAGTTTGCAAGAAAAGAAGCATGCCGCCCAGTTAGCAGTACTGCTGTTCTTAGTCCTGCTGCAGACTATAGGATACCTGCAATGACGACGGCAGGATGTCACCACAACAGTCTGTCTAACAGGAACTGAAGTTGGAGCATTTAAAAGGTAAACACACCTCAAATTTGTCACTTGTTGGCATCCTTTTGGTCAGCCCGATGTTTGTTCGGAAATGTTGTTCGCTGGGAATTGTGGTGCACGAGCAGGGATCAAGAGCTGTTGCTGAGGGCGTGGAGCTCCTGTTTCCACAAAAGACGCACGTGTTAGAACTATATGGAGAACAAAATATGGCGGGGTTGTGCAAGATATTGTCGGTTCAATCCACCCATCAACAATCGATTTCTTGCCTGGAGGATATTGTTGCTGAACCGTTGATATGCGTACAACATTTGCAGCATTCTGATTAGATAGTGGGAGAACGTGACTTGGTACATAGCCAGGTGAATAAGAATGATCACTTGGTACAGGTTGGCCAAACTGCCCATATGGGTAAACCGTTGGGCCTACTGTTCTGGGACCGCCATATACTGGAACATATTGTTGTCCAACATATGGACCATAGGCATTCTACAAAACTAAAAATTTAATAAATTAGCAAAAGTAATAACTTGAAAAGATTTATGCACTACATAAAAAATATAGACAAAAGAGGAGTTCTCAACCTGTGGATACAAGTATTCAGGTCCATATGTTGATGGGCTGCATTGAGAAAACAATCGATCATTACTCTACAGCCAGGCTGTTCACTTGGAAATAAGCAGATAGTCTAGCATGAGGACATTATCTATACTACAATCATGCAAAGCATACAATTCCAGACTAGCTACAACTTTAATCAATGTGCCAAACATTCACAGCCTAACAGGACATCACATCGTTAGCTGTGCATGATCTTTGCCAACAATGCATTGAATGAGCTGTTAACCTACCCATAAGAAGGATATACAAAGGCCTGTGAGTAGTTGTAGGGGGGTTGCTGATATGTTGGGCTTTGCACATACATGCCCCCTGGAACCGCCGCACCTCCATTGTATGGGATGACCGGCCTTGTAGGTGCTGCTACCACATTAAAAAGAAGGGGAAAATTCATCACAATAATTGAATACACACACACACACACGAGGGCCTGAAAAAGGCGAAGACACAAGCATAAACCAGTAAGAGAACTTCATAACAATATGCTTTTGCTGCAGTGTCCTGCCAACTGCCAAGTGCCTGATACAAAATAAACTCGAGAAATAAAAAAAAAGTTTGGGAGTGTGCATCGATCATGGAGCTATATCACAATATCGCAATTTCGTCTTTCTACTGACTGTGCCTTTGTCTATCTATTTTGATTTTCTGAGAGGAAAGGCTTGACAAATCATTATTTTTCCAGCCAAATTTGAAAAAGAAAAACCCTTGATAAAATAATATCTTGCTAACCACCAATTTTATGCTCTCTTATTATAAGTGTGTGCATCGAGAAACAATCATGAAGGTCCATGAATGAACAGTAAACATCTCACAAAAGGTTTGCATTCCATCAGAAGCAAATATGCTTATGTTTGGTTTAACGCTTTGTCTTTGTGATGATCAACATCTTTCATTGCAAGTTGCATACAATGAAAAAGATGGCTGATTTGTAAATGAACAATTTTATCCAAAAAGCAATAATGATTGTCCCACACTTTCTACTACACACCAATTCATGGGTTTGGGTAGTCCTCTTTCTGCTATCTAATCTCCCCATCAATCAAAATCAAGTCCTACACTAACACTACCACTCCTCTACAAACATAACTGACAAAGGACTAGTAGCTCTCAAGTTTTTTTTAGAACTCAAGCTTCTTTTCGTAGTTGAGCTTGTACTAGTAGATTCTTTAGCCTTCTATGACACTAAAAAAAATTGGGTGAGGAATTACTTATTTACTACTCATCTAATGACACGTCATTTTCCCCCTATTTTAGAATTAGAGACAAGACTGTTAGTTAGCAGTTGAAAAGAAGAGACAACACAAAAAACAGCATAGTGACTCTGAAATGATAGAAAATGCCATGATTATGATAACTGATAACCCCAATACATTCGGAATGGGCATTGATTAATAAAGTACATTAAACCAAAAGGGCAAAAGGTTAAGCTGCAGGAAAGAATTTTATATACATTTGACAGTAGTGTAATTAGGGCAATAGAAAACCAAGTCAGAAGACCTACCAAAAGGCACAGCCGGTCCAGGCCGCCCTAGGATGGCGAGATTACAGTTCGCACGCCGCCCGTCGATCACCGGGTACGGGTCCATGCAGGCCATCCTCGCCGACTCCGGGTCCCGGAAGGTCACCTGTACACACCTCCACACAAAATAAGACACGTTGACGTAGGAAAAGATGAAACATATTTCCCCCAATTTCCACCCCAAAATCAAACTGTTTCAACATTACGTACTCAAATTCAAATAGCTCCACAATTCATGAGGAAAGCACTAAATTTCTACTCCAATTTGGAGTCAATAAAAATCTCCCAAGCATCCGAAAAATGTTAATAACATTGAAACCCTAGACCTCACGAAAAGCGAAAGTTTCCGATCAATACCAGCAGCAAAATCAAACTCTTTCCCCATTTCTATCCCAAAATCAACAATTCCCCAAATTTCCTCCGCGAGCACTGCAAAACTCCCAAATTCACGGATCTTTCCCCACCGATGAGTGTCACAAAACCTCCCAATTCAACCCCAAACCCCTGATCCCCACAAATCTTTGGGCCAAAAATCAGACTCTCTCGAAAATCGAACCTTCCCCTGATCCCCACCCCCAAGACCTCCACGAAGAACACCCAAATCAACCCACCATAGCCAAAAACACGAGAGAGAGAGAGAGAAGCGTCCTCACGAATCCGTATCCCTTGGACCTCCCGGTGGCGCGGTCGGTGATGACGACGGCCTCGAGGATGTCCCCGTAGGCCTCGAAGTGCGCGCGCAGCCCCTCGCTCCGCGTCTCCCAGGCGAGCCCCCCGACGAACACCTTGGTGTACGTCGTGTCCCCGTACGGCCCGCTCAGGTAGTGCAGCGCCGGCGTCCCCCCGCCCCCGCCCGCTCCCCCGCCCCCTCCCCACACTCCCGCCGCCGGCGACCGCTGCGGCGTCATCTCAGCAGCCCAGGCGCGTGCACCGCACCACGGGCTCGCAAACCCTAACCCTAGCCACGCAGCGCAGCCGCCAATAACAACTGAAGGGCAACACGACACGCACGAGCAAGCGTGAGCGACGAGTGTCGTACTATTAGCAGCAAGGCTAGCGACCAGCTAGGGCTGATTAGCCCGAGGATTAGAAGCGTTATTAATAGCGGCGGGGCCTGGTGCTAATCCGAGGAGCGGTTATAATTAGCGGTTAAATTAGGCGGGAGAGGGGAAGAAGGGACGGAATAAGTTGGTGCGAAGGATCACGCAGAGGGAGGGGAGAGGGGAGAGGGGAGGACGGCCGACGAGGCGGATGGATGGGGACTCCTTGCACCGGTCGTTGATTTTGTGCTTGTTGTTTGTTCTTTTTTTTGGATTGGAATTGGACGAGTTTTTCTTTTTAGTGTTTGTGCAGTCTGTAGAATGACCGTAGGAGTGTGTCGGACAGACAGAAAGTGGTGCTGCGTCTTTTGATTCGCAGGATTCTAAAGGCACCGTATGATTTTTGTAACAGCTTCAAAATCAGGGATGTTCAATTCTTCATAACTGTTTAGGATATACAGTTGCGAAGTAAATAGTATCTCAAGTAAGCTTTCGATTACAACAAAATCAAACTTTTATTACATAACATTAAGATTTAACAACCAGTTTTGACGTAGACACGGGCTTCCAAACCCAAAGCTAATATAATACAACACAAAAGAACTTCACACCACAGGCACGCTTAAACGTGATTAAGACCTAATAACAGTAGTCGCTGCCTTCTGAGGGTCCACCAAAATCCTGCCATTGACATTTTCAGCATTTTTCCAAACTTCTTCTGTGGAGGGGTTGTAGATTTTGCAAGAATGAGTACTACAACGGTACTCAACAAATCATATGAAAAGGTTAAATAATTACATACAAGGAGTTCAATGGATGGTTAGGGTTTACCTTAACAGGCATTTGTGGATGCATTTTTCAATTTAACTTTAAAACAATAATAAATAATAACAATAGGGGTTTCTCAACAAATGCACAAACCAGATTCACATCTCAAAACTCTACTTATGCCTTATGTATTGGAATCACCCATGAACACAGCTTCATTAACCGGAAGCACGTAGTATTCGAATACCATTTGTTATACTCTGCAGAGTTGCCAAACTTTACCCACAAGATACGTCAAGCTCGTACTGTCAGATCATAGACACGCAACATGTTAGCGTGCAACTGAGCTGAGATAACAAAACTTTTCCACTGCTCAACCTTTCTAGCCTCTACCCGGTAGGATCTATCCCATACAGCCATCGGGAGACTCCACTGGCCGCTGCTATGTATCTTTACCCCGATGCTGACAAGACCATACCGTTATGAAGACCAGCGAGTGTCCCTACAGGCCCACTCCTGTCTCACTCTAGATGCTGTAGATATTCAATCGGAAGAGCAGTGTACTAAGCCAGGGAGTAATGACCACACCTGTGGTTGAGCGGTTTTCTGTGTCTGTTACTTTGGCACAAGGTTCTTGTCCTTACTTGTCTTACAGTGAAGCGATAGACCAACACCACCACGTGGCTGTCCATCCTCCGGGCCTCACCCGCGACTCACTTTTCCAACACAAGTCTATTGGGTTGCTCAGCTTCCTGGATACAACCCTCAACTTCACACCAAAACCATTGGTGAACCGCCAACACTTTCTTTTGATTGATAACCACATTTTTGGTGACAAAGCTATTTGCATAGATATTATCTTATGTAGACTTGTCAAGGTGAATATATTTTACAAGAAATCTTAACCTTGTCAAGGTGAATATGACCTATAAGTGTTAGATGGGTTTGTATGTGGGGTAATAGGAATTATCTAAACATCATGGTATTCAAAAGTATTATTTCAATATTTGAAGTAATTGGCACAAATACAATAATGAAAGTAATATTAAATATATAAATTATAGGTTCAAAATGATCAAAGAATGTGGCTTGCCTTTTTACACAAAGTCCTGTAGATTCTGGTCTTGTCTAATGTCTTCTGTAGCTTGGTCTTCAAGATCGTGACCTAACGAGAAGCAATACAATAAAACAAACCAAGTAAAATCCGGCTCAACAAGGAATGAGTTGGGAACAACATGCAAGTAAAAATAAACAGAAAAGAAACACAAAGAAGGTGGTGTGAGAGGGTGATAATTTATCTGGTATTTAATTGGACTGAACACAGTGGAGAAATGGATTACTGGGCTCGAAATGGACGAAATGGATATATAATGTCGAATTAGGGTTTTGTGGATGAATAGTATTAGATGATGAATAGCGATAATTTTACTATTCAAAGATGAAAAATGGTTGTGAACAGTAACTAGGATTACTGTTCATGATAGTGAACAGTAGATAGCAGATTTTCGGTTGATGAACCGTGATTTTCGGGTAATGAACAGTGAATAAAATACTGTGTTGTGAATAAGATGGCCCGGCCCGGCCACACAGAGCGACCTAGGCAAAAAGTCGGCCAAACGGCCCAACAGACAAAGTGGTCGAGCAAAGATCGCCATTCGGCTGCGCACTCGCCGAGCCGAGAGAAAGGAGGACGGCGGCGATTCCGGCGACGGCGGTGGCCGGCGGCGGCGGGGAGAGGTGTGGGGATCACGACGGAAGTGAGGGGGTTCCATTTTAGAGAGTTGTAGGGGCAGAGGAGGTGCGGAGGTGGGGTGGAGGCGCACGGCCGGAACAGGGGACGAGGCCGGTGGTGACACGGCGGCGCTCCGGCGAATTGAAGGGCGGAGGAGCATCAGTGAGGTGAGGGGATTCTAGGGGTGGCGGTGGGGTGGCCTGAGGCGCACCGAAGTGGCATGGCGACGGTGGTCGTGGAGCTCGGCGCCGGCGAGCTCTGGTGGGAATTGGGGGTGGGGATGGTGGGGGAAAGAATGGCGGCGATGAGGTGGAGCTTTTGCCAGAGGTGGGAGGGAAGGGGAGGAGGGGAGGCTGCGGATTTACCGAAGAGCTCGTCGGGGAAGAAAGGAGGCGCGGTGGCTTCTTCCAAAATCGGCCGATGCTGGAGGGGATGAAGGGCGGGGAAGGGGTTGGAGGTGAGGATGAGGAGGAATGCGAGCCAGGGGGTGCGCTTTTATAGGCAATGAGAGGCGGTGGGAGCAGTCGCAGCAGTGGCAGTGGCGGCGAGGTGGCGGCGGGGAAACTTTTGGGCAGCGCCAAGAGAGAGGTGGTGGCATGGGCGAGGCCAGGTGGAGGCGGCGAAGGCAGTGGAAGGTGTTGGAGCAGCAAGGTGGCGTGGGAGGTGGCGGCTGACGGCAGCAGGAGGCGGCGATGGCGTCGGCCGGATGACGCACGGGCGGAAGAAAGAAGAAAGAAGAAAGAAGAAGAAGGAGCGAATGCGCTAGGAGAGGAAGGCGCTTCCGAAGGAGAAGGCGCATTTCCAAAAACGGAAAGCGGATTTTCGTGGAAGTTTTCGAAAACAGAAAGATTTCAAATTTAAGCCAAAAGATTCAAAAAAAAAAAATCAAATTTCTGGGTTATTTCAATTTTAGAAACACAGGAATAGAAAAAACGTAGGAGTGCGATGTCAAGGACTCTTGAATCCTATAGGATTGAAAACCATTGGAACTTGCAACAAAGGGTGTCCATAAAAAAATACAGAAATTTTGAGATTAAATGTTAAGGGATCAAAGAGGCCTATAGTTTTGTTAGGGTCGATGATCTCTGCACAACTGGATTGTAATGTATATATGTGCTTTCCCCATGATGAGGATTAAACCCTTTATGTATTATTTTAATACATAGAGAAGACCATATGTTTCCATGGTCGTAACCCCTAAGACCTACGACCACACTGGTCGAAGGGTTCCAGGGATTGCATCATAAATACACTGGTCGAACAAAGTCCTGATCCTAGTCCACGATCACCAACTGATCGTAAGAATATCGACCAACTGCGTAAGTTTTTCGTTTAATTTTCATTTCATTTCCATTTAGTTTAATAAAGGATAAATCAATTCAAAAAGCAAGTGATGTTATTTATATGACAGAGCGTAGCTCTGGTCGACTGCGGTTCATATGCTTAAGACTATGGAGATTATATTTTTTATTTCAAAATTTTGTTCTACTCTTGTTTGGCTACTAGTCGGGACACGGAAAACCTCCTAGTCGAAGTCTCTTCTTTTTCGCATATGGTTTCGCCCACTGGAAGGAGCTTCCTAGCGACGGTCCTTTTCTTACGATCCTCTCTGCCAGTCGGACTAGAGCTTGAACACGTGTTGCGAAATACAATCTATATCATCATTTCTTAGCAAGTTCATTCCGACCAGCGATTGAACACTACATAGAAATAAAATCACTTCTCATTTATTATATATGTATTTGCATATAATTTCCTCTTGTCAAGAAAAATTAATTTTTTTTCTTCCGACCATATATTGTCTTAGTAAGTACTTTGATTACGAAAAACAGATTTACAACTAGTCGAAACCTAACATTGGTTCCGACCAAAAATGTTTCCTAGTATTATCACGATCAGTTTTTTTTTCAACAATCAGTACATACTTTCAAACAATGGTTGAGACTTAAGTTCATATTCTTGGCCTACTGCTTATATAGTAAAGATCTTATACTATAAAACAATCGGGGCTAGATAATATATGAATTCTATAAGTCGACCGGATGAACAAAAAGATTTCATTGATAAGGGAAAGGTAAGTCTTTACATTTTTGCATAATTTTTGCATCTTACATTTCTACTACTAGAGAGTGCCTAATTAACCACTACTTGATGGAGATCCGACCTCTATTTCCTCTGCAACCTTGTCTCCGAGAGGTTTTGTCTCGTTGAGGAGCTCGGTCGCCTTATCAGGCAAGCGGTTGAAATCTTCTTCAACCACTTGAAGATTGGTAGAGGGGTTGGAAGCCTTTAGTTTTGCCAAAACAAGACTAACTCCACAAGCGATGGATTCTTTTGCAGACTTGGCATAATTCTCTCCAGTAGTCTTGAGCAAGACCTTGAGTTCTTCCAGATAATTACCCAGGCAATTCACCTTTTCAACTGGATCACTCAAGGAGAGCAAACTTGATCCTGATCCCATATCAAAGATCATTTTATTGAGAGCAGTAATTTGTCCATCAAGGTTAAGCATAACTGCTGCCCCTTTTTCTTGCTCAAATTCCAAAGCTTTTTGTGCTCTGGTTAATGCTTGATTTTGTTATGTATAAACAAAGCAAATATTAAGCAAGAAGGATTAGAAGAAAATACTAAGTAAAGTCTACGACTAAGTTACCTTCGGCCTTCTTCCTGGATTTTTCCAGGCATTCTTCATGCCTGGTCGTCAGGATTTCGATCGATTGGTTTTTAGCTTGAATTTCCTCTTCAAGCTTTATTCTTTTGGCTTTTTCAGCAAAACTTCTTCTTTTATTTTCTCCAAATCTATCAAATTTGATAAGGGAGAATAGTTAAAGGAAGAAAGGAAAATCTTGAAAAAAGACAAATTAGGAAGAAAGTTCTTACTTTCTAATTCGGAGTGTTTTTGCTCTAGATTCTTAATTCGATCGGTTAGTCCTCCGATCGCAGCAAAATTTTCGATTATATGCTGCATGGATAGCATTTCTTCTTTAAGTTTCTTGTAAACTTCAAGGAAAACTATAAGAATGGTTGATGACACTTACTCGTATTTCTACGTCATTATAATCGGCAAAAATTTTATCGGACTTCGCCTTCTTAAGACGATCCGATATTCTCCCCCAGGCTTCATCAAGCTCCTTGTCCTCGATAAATCGAGGAGAGAAAGCGAACTTGTTAGTGTGGGAGGAGTTGCTTACAGGAGTCGAAACTTGTCAAGAATCTGCAGAGATTCCTACCTCCGCCGACGGAGTAGCAGAGTTGCTTACAGGAGTCGGAACTTGTCAAGAATCTGCAGAGATTCCTACCTCCGCCGACGGAGTAGCAATCACCACAGGATCCAGTTCCGACCCCGGCACTGCAACCGGCTGGGGGCCTTTTTCGACCACTTCCTCCCCAGGAATTCCTGAGTGAGGAAGGTTCTGGTCGGAGCTACCCCCGATCACCCGATCTTCTGGGATAACCTGGTCGAAACGACCGGAACCCCAGTGGATCTGCACAAAAGAAGGAAAAAGATCAAGTTTATCAAGAACATGCAAGGTATGCATTTCACATGATTATTTCACTTATGCATACCTGGTTGTTTTCTTGGTTTTGATTTTGTAGCGCGCTGGTTTGAAGTCTGTAGCACTCGCTTTCCTTTTCTTTTCAACCTATTTTACCAGTTCTAAACTGGTCGGGTTGGTTGCACCCCCTACACCCTCCAACGGAGGGTCGAGATAATACTTTCGACCAGCTGGTCGAGGGTAGAATCTCCGACCATTGGATCAGAAGGTGTAGGTTCGTTGGTTAGCAGGTCCTGAGAGACCGTATGGGACTCAACGACTACCGCCTGTATTAACAAACAAAGTTAGTCAGGTAATGAACATGCTTCACTTAAACGAAGAATATTCTTTGGTTACCTACCTCTACACGGTCACTATCTCTAGTGATTGTAAGACTGGTCGGATCGGCAATTGGCACACATGTTTCTATGGCCTCGTCAATTATAAGCCCGACCGACTACATTTCAAAGAGGATTATGGGTAAGAACTGATCGAAAAGTATTAAAAGGGTGAAAAATAATTGATATACTCACCCTAAGTCTCTCAGCTCTTTCTTATGCAGAAGTAACCGATAAGATCAAAGGAAGCGGCTTTGTCATTGGTCATCCAAAGACAAATCATTTTTATCCGACTCCTCATGTCATCAGGAGATAAAACTACATGGATAAAAGAGAGATTTTAGGATTTCAAGAGTAATCAGTTAGTAAAATTCACTGGTAGGAATTCACCAGCACTTACGATCTCTAGAGTCCCTGGTCGCATCGTCACGACCAATGTACCAGAGCATTGAGTAAGCTCTGGCCTTCAAGGGGCTAATTCTCCGCATGGAGAAATCCCTCACCACATGCTAGGATGTCAAACCCCTGACATTAAGGAGTTGGATGGCATCAACCCATCTCCCTACTTTTCCCTCCTTCTTCGAAGAGCAGCGCCATCGTGGATTCTCGACCGCCTTCCTACCAATGTAGTAAAGGCCGTCTTGCCGAGTAATCTTCATATATAACCAACTTTTCTTCCATGACGACCACGAAGATTTTGAGTACATGGCAATGTACTCATCAGCTTTACCGTCATGGAGACGTAAGGTACACTCTCCGGTGATACCGGTCGTCTTCTTTGCATTCGCCATCCTGTAGTAGTATTTGAAGAGATCCAAAGTCGCTGGAATTCCCAAGTACGCTTCGCAGAGATAGACGAAGATGCTGATGTTGGCGATGGCGTTGGGGGCCAAGTTGATCAACTCCACCCCGTAGAACTCTAAAACTTGAGAGAGGAAGGAGTGGACCGGAAGTTTGAACCCGCATTCAACATATGCGAGGAACACCGGGATTTCTCCATCTTCTCCACTTGGACAATGCTCCCCAAAAGCTGATCTCCAAGAGATTAGATTTCTATCCGAAAGTAGTTCGATTCTTTCCAGACTCTTCAATCTTTTCTCGCTCAGATCGGAGACCAACCAGTTGTAAATAAGATCTGACATGGTGATTTCTTACGAGCGAAGGAAACAAAGGTGGTCGGAGATGATATTTCGAAAGATAAGGAAGAGCAAAAGGCGTAGAAACCCAAACATCCGGACGTGAAAGGGTATTTATAACCGCACCACTGTAACCACTTCCGGGAGAAGTCCAACGGACAAAAACCTTTTTGACCAGCGGACAGAAAGGCTTTTGCGTTCCCCAAGGTAGTTCCTCAACTTTAAAAAATAAATATAGACCGTCTCGAATGTCACGATATTTAATGAAGGGTCTGCCCGATACGACTTCATCGGAAGAAAAGAATGTCTACATGACCACCTTCATTTAAAGTTCGGGGGCTAATTGATGAGGATTAAACCCTTTATGTATTATTTTAATACATAGAGAAGACCATATGTTTCCATGGTCATAACCTCTAAGACCTACGACCACACTGGTCGAAGGGTTCCAGGGATTGCATCATAAATACCCTGGTCAGACAAAATCCTGATCCTAGTCCACGATCAGCTAACTGATCGTAAGAATATGAACTGGTACCTAGAACTACCTCTGGGTATATCCTCTTCCGTGTGATGAATGGAACACGTGCTACACGTTCCATACCATGCGACGTTACATGATCCTGATACACTGGACAAACGGTTATATGTCTCAAAAACATACAACCGCATAGCAGTTGATACATTGTCAACTGCCACCTTTCCTCGACCAGACACGTCACTTCCCAATTGACGTCTCTCCAAGGGATAACCGCCAACGCTTCATCCACTACTTAAGAGGGATCGCAGAAGGCTGAGGAGAGGGGGACACAACGGAAGACAACACAAGAAGGTCGATTGGAAGGCATTCAAGAAGACCACCATTCGATTAGTCCACATCACTCTAGCAAGCAATACGCTCCAGTGTACAAGGATTAGCCTTAGTCCTGATTCAAGACACCCCTTGTAATAGCCAGTTCATAGCAATAAAGAGCAACCCCATATCTTACCAGGAGATACGTGCCATTTTCCTCTGTTTTTTAGATATGTTTGTAAGATCGGCGATTTGATCGTCGACACCCCACTTTGGCTTGCATAGAAGCTCGCAGGGGTCCTCCCTCGATTTAAAAGAAGAAAGTAGTTTTTTACGTTTGTCCGTACGAGTATGAGTTATTTGAGTTTTCTTATTCGATTTTTAATATATCTATCTATTATATTATTAAAATGATAGAAAAAGAAGTCATCATGTTCGCTCAAGGGCAAAAATTCACACCTTAGTCGGTGGAAAAAGAGGAAGATCCACACAATCGATTGTGGTGGGTCTAGATTATAACGATCTATGTTAAAAGAAAGAGTCTACTTCAAGTACAATCCAGACATAGTAATTGGATTTGTATACGAGTTTCAACAAAAAATAATTGAAATTTGAAATAATAAAATAAAATAAAATATGCAATTTAATTTCAATATGAATTTCAAAGTAAAATCCCCAAATAAATGTAATCCAGAATAAAAATTAAACAAAAATTAGTACTTGGATTTGTATATGAATTCTAAGAAAAAAAACAACTAAAATTCAGAATAAAAAGTAAAAGAAAATTTGTCGTTTGATTTCAATATGAATTTCAAGGTAAAATCCCTAAATAATTTAAATTTGGAATAAAAAATTTAAATTTTAGCAAATCAATTTATATACAAATTACAATAAAACAGAATTAAAATTAGGAACAAACAATAAAAGAACATTTACAATTTGATCTCAATATGAATTTAAAAGTAAAATCCCTAAATAATTGTAATTCAAAAAAAAAATAATGAAAAAATTGCAATTATACGAAGTCCAACCAAGAATATTAGAGATTTGGAATAACAAATAAAAGAAAAATTGCCATTTGATTTCCATACGGATTTCAAAGTAAAATATATAAATAACTAAACAATTAAAATAAAATAGCAGTTTGATTTGTATACGTACTCCGGTAAAAAAAACTAAATTTTTTGAATAAAAATGAAAATTATAATGAGAATAGAACGAATGGTGTCGGAGAGACCACAAACAATTGCAATGGCGTCGATTTATCTGACAAGAAGACATTGATCCATGAGTAAACGAAAAGTCATGGCAGCGGCGATGGAGGTGAGGACAATATTGTGCTACTCACCTTACCCATTTGACGAGGACAACAGCGTGCTACTCGCTGGAGTCGTTGAAGAGAAAGGCAGAGTCGAAGGAGCTAAGGGCCGTGACGATGAGTGGTAAACGTGAGTGTTGTTGAAGAAGTTAGTGGTCACAAAAGCTCGATGATGGGGAATCTCTGGTAGAGATGATATGAATTTTTGCATTGAAGACAAGTTATGGACGATATAGGGCCATCGGGTAGCTAGGAGAATGTCATTGCTGATGAGGGGCACGACATCACTGGTAATGGCGAGAAGATTCTCCATATCGTTATACAGCGACTAAAACAGACATGTCAGAATCAGTGAAGATGGGAGGTCGTCGCGGTTAGTAAAGAACCCACAACGTTGTGTTGGACAATGTCGGAGAAGAGGAGCGGTCGACACGGGAGAAGAGGATATCGAACACATATAACATCATGTTTGTGTATATACATGCATACATCCGTACAAAGAAGCATGGACATACAGATGCAAAGCAAAGAGCTCGAAGCAGAGATGACACAATCGCCAGGAATAGGCTCGGGGCAACCAGAGAGAGCGTAACAGGTGTCCCTGGTAGGGATCGGTGACGGTTGTACGTGTATAACACGTTTGATGTGACAACGGTCAGCATTAAGCAATATTTGAAGAGAAGTAGAAGATAACTATGTTGTAGAGTATTGTACTGAAATGGATAGTAGCTGAGAGTGATCAATCAAGAATAAGGCTTGCCGTTAGAGGTTGAAGCGGAAAAGCAGAATTGGTCAGTAAAACTGACTTATAATTAAGGGGAAAATCAAACAACTGATACCGACAAATACCAATGTTGAATATGTGAACGATATGTAATAAATCTACTATTGTAAATGCGCGGGCCACCCTGCTAGTGATACGTTAATAGAATAAGATAAGAATAACAAATAAAAGGTAAATGAATTTGTGCTAGCTCAGTTCCATTTTTTAAATACTTGGTTAGTGCTTTAATGCACTTCAGTGCCCCCCTACTTATCTCCTGTTACTTCTACACGTCGACGTCTATGCCATCTCAGCCAATACTCGTGTTGGTGGAATGATGCTCACTCATCTGCCTCTTGAAGGAAAGGAATTTGTCTGGAAAGGTGTTTGTGAATAAGCCACTCCACTATTTTAGTATTTAGCCGTTATCGATGATCCAACACATCTCAGGCACGCGTTCTTCTGTATATGTTTGGTCACTGTCGCAAGACTGGCTTGCTTCAAAATGTGTCTTAGAAGGTGATCCCAATGGTTGATATAAGTGGCAGACTTGCAAACGTGGATTAAAGAGGAATATTCAAAACCAAAAAAATACATAAATAAATTATATTGCAATCGAACTAATAAGAGTATATGGCACTAATAAGATTAAAGATTTATTATCTAGACACTTACTATTGGAGCTTTTCCCGTTTTATTGCCGCCTTGCTCGCTCATCTTGACTTGACAAGCCCCCTGCTGGCCTTGCCAACTCCTCTGGTACTCCTCAACTACGATCCACATAGAACATATTAGTACCCAATCTCAACTAACTACCAGTCTACCACAACATATCAAATTCTCAATTTCAAGCAAAATGCAAATATATTACTTTGATGTTAGTAATTCATTATTCATGCTCCAATAATTCTCAATTTCAAGAAAAATCCAACAAAGTGTATCATCTTCCTTCACTTTTAGTATATTCTTTCATTTGAATGTCGAATTCTGATAACCTCGAAATAGGGATCTGCATCAATGTTGAACTCACCATGGGAGCTTGTCACTGTGACGCGCAACCTAGCCCCTGGGAGCTGTCGCCGCGCACCTTGGTAGGCTGGGACTGAGCACCTTGGGACATGGCCGCCACGTACCCTGGGAGGTGGGAGCCGCGGCCCGTGCACCCTGGCCTCGTCTCATAGTCGTCGGCTCGCCACGCGCCCCCACCTCGTGGTTAGGGTTAGAGGAGATGGGGACTGGGGAGGATTGAGGAGGCCGAGAGACTGAGCTGAGCTAGGCCAGGCCCAATGGAATAAAGGCCACGAGATCACTCGGCAAGTCGACAGCCTCCTCTCCTCCTCGCAGCTGTGTCGCCGTGCCATGGAGGGGGTGTTCCGGCCGGAGGGGAACTCAGGCGGCCACCTGAGGTTGTCCAAAGGGAGGATCTGCCCCAGTTGATATATAATATAACTCCCAGCGCTCAATTAAACGCTTAACAAAAAAATTTATAGGTATTGGTATGCTCATCAGCTGAATATATAGATGAGTGATGGAACGTTCGCAGCGAAGAAACAGATGGAATTAGGCAGGTAAAAGTCAAAGGGTCGTAGTAATGCAACTCATGGATTGTCCAAATAGAAAACTTAATGTTCCGTTGTCATTATTTTGCCTTATCCATTTTTTGTCGTCACAAGCTTGCTTAGGGACCTCTTTCGCTACCTGCAAACAGCCACTAGCAGAAATTCACAACCAGCATTTTTTTAGCAGAAGGTTTACATTTCAATAATCGACCATTACCATTAAAACTCCCTTGACTAACCAATAAACATTTGATACGACCATTCACACTCTTATAACTTGCACAAGCATCGACATTGCATTTCTGTTTCAGCGTGTTGTGCTAGACTAGAGCACCAATACTTTGGTGGTTAAGGTTATGGACTGGAAACACCGTATTCCTTATTGGAAAACAAAGATTCTTAATTCCTCCCATGTATTCTCATTTAGGACAAACAACTCCCGTTGTCTCATCGACTGGTTTAGCATGCTGAGCAAAAGTACTTTCACTTTTCTAGAACACGCAGTGCGAAGTCGCTGTATGTTTCTGTCCTTATGCCACAATTAAGCATCACAGGGCAATGAACAGGAAAAGGAGTTTTTGGCTTATTTACCCTGTTTTGGTGCGGAAATAGCAAATCTAGTCTTCCTCCTCATCGAATTGATAAAAATGGTACTACAGATGAATAAGCAGGCGACATGAAATGCTCCCAATCAGCTGCAGGTACCGGCCGCTCACCCAGAGCACCGCACACCACGTGCCACTCATTGGAAGCACCACACCGCTTGTCGTGTGCCCAGAGACTTGCAGTCCACCTACCGCTCACTAGGAGCATTGGACCTGCCTACCGCGTCGCCCTCCTGCCGTGCGCCCGGTGCAATGGTGGTAGTTCCTGCGCGGATTTAAAACCTTGCGCCTGTCGCTCTCTCCCCCACAGCAGCCTCATTTGCTCGGCGCGGAGGGACAGAGAGGAGCGAGCAAGAGATTCTACAGTAGTGTTTAGCAGATGTATTAGTAGATAAAATTCTAGATCAAGCGAAGATCTTTGAAAAGAGGCAATTTTTTTTGAAGGAAGAGAAGAGGTAATTTTTTTACGCATGCATGTTGCATTTTAATTGTGTAATTAGTATTTGATTAGTTTTTTTTTGACAATGTTAGGAATATAGTCGTCATTAATTTAGTAGTTTGTTAATTATCCACTGATTAGGTAACACAATAAGATAAGGATTACCAAAATAGAGTTGCTTTGGCGATGTAAGAAAATGCAGATTAAATAGTGCAAACTGTTTAGGTAATTGTGTACAAATAAAATATTTAGCACATATTATGCACAACTAATGGTGTAGTGTGTCTGAAAAACAATTCTAGTACATGTTGCGAATGTGTTTAGCAAGATTGTTGACTATGTAGGAATAATATTTAAACATGGCCATTGGTGGTTATGATATTTTTTGACATGCGTGATTAGGAAGATAGTCGATATTAATTTAATAGTATGTTGATTATACACTGATTAGGTAACATAATTAGGCCAGGAATATCAAAGTTTAGTCGCTCTGGCAGTGTAGGAAAATGTAGATTAAATAGTGCAAACTAATGAGATGGTTGTCTACAAATAAAATGTTTAGCACATATTTTGTACAAATAATGGTGTAGCGAGTTTGAGAAAAAATGGTAAATATTGCGAATATGTTTAACATGGCTGTTGGCTATGTAGGAAAAATATTAAACATGGTCGTTGATGTGTATGACATTTTTTTGATGCACTTGATTAGGAAGATATTCGTCTTTAATTTACTAGAAGGTTAATTATGCACTGATTAGGTAATGCAATTAGGTCAAGATTATCAAAGTTTAGTTGCTTTAGTGATGTAGAAAAATGTAGATTAAGTAGTGCAATCTATTCAGATGATTGTCTACAAATAAAATAAGGGATTATTGATGATTTGTCACTAAGTTTATGTGCAATTACTATTTTGCCACTCCATGTCTCACTGACATGTGGGACATGTGGGTCCCGGGGCCACATATCAGTGAGACCTAGAGTGGCAAAATAACAATTGTACATCAACTGTTGTGGTGAATCTTCAAATCCCCCATAAAATAATTAGAACATATTATGTACAAATAATGGTGTAGTGCATCTGAAAAAACATTCTGGTAAATGTTGTGAATGTATTTAATTCGATTGTTGACTATGTAGGAAAAATATGTAAATTGCTGGGTACCTAGTTTAATTTGTAGGTAGTAAAAAATGGTGAATTGTTGGAAACATGAATATTAAGTGTATTGGGTTATTGTGGTTGCAGGTAACTATTACAGACGGTTCGTGAATATAACCGTCTGTGATAATTCATAGACGGTTCTTCTGCCATCTCTCCTCTAACCGAGTGCCGCCTTCTCGCCCTGACCTTGCGCTTCGGCCTCACCCGAGTTCGTCGCCCGCGGCCTCCTCCACCTCGCCCCAGCCTCGTCGTCGCCGACCTCCCACGACCTCGTCGCCCCCGGCCTCCTCCACTTCGTTTCCCTGTCCTCCCCCGATCTCGTCGTCACTGGCCTCCCACGACCTCGTCGCCTCGGCCTCCCAAAACCTCACTCTCTCTACTCCCCCCTTTTGCTCTGTGATGTGGATTACTAATAGCTAGTGTTAGTGTTCTGTGAGTGGATTGAGTTAATGCTACTGTGATGTGGGTGATGTTGTGGCTACTGTGGGAAGCTCTCTATGCATGTGTAGTTCATGCTGAGTCATTTGGTTTCGGTAAAAATATAGATGACAGCTGTGCACTGTCCAGTAAAACCGCCATAACTTTTGCATACGAACTCAGATTGCGACGTTCTTTGGCTCGTTGGAAAGCTAACGAAAATTTTAATCCGAAAATCCATATCAAATTCATTTGTGAGGCTTGGGAGGCTCTAGACGAAGTGAAAACCCCCAAAAAAGGTCATTTAGGGTCTTAAAACAGCCCTTGAAGTTTTAGCACTCGTTTTCGTTTTTTTTTGCAATAAAAAACTATCATAGACAGTTCTTGTTTAGAATTATCTGTAAAAAAACTATCACAGAGGTTCAGAACCATCTATGGTAATTAATTATCACAGACGGTTCTTGCTCGGAACCGTCTGTGATAGCTTTTTTCACAGACTGTTCTAAACAAGAACCGTCTGTGATAACCTCATGTCATCATAGACATATAAACTCAGACGGTTCAAATGTGATGATGGTTCCAAACCATCTGTGATGACCCTTTGTGTAGTAGTGTGAGGAGCTGCATCCGAAGAGAGTTTGATACGGAGACACCAAGGAAGAGGCTTGTCATCGAGGCAGTAACCTGCACGAATAGACGAGAGCAGGGTGTATAGGAGTTGCACAAGATGAAGCGTAGCGTTGCATGGGGCCAGTACATGCATATTGATATTGCTATGAATTCAAATGCGACGATATACGAGAGATCGATGGTGTATGTGCAGTCCGTACAAAGGGTGCAGTAAAACATTGATGATGCTAGTGCTAGTGGGAGCGGGAAAGTGCAAGTGGTGGGTGATGTTGGGAGCATAGAACGTGTTGGTTTGGATGAAGACTGATAGAAGTATTGTGAATAGTTTTGTTGAAAATGAGGGGCGCAGGAGAATGGTGTCGGTCCGTATTGAATGCCATGAGTTTCTACCAAACCAGCCGAATGAGTTTGTGTCTGATGAGGACACCGACCCAGACTTAAATGGTAGTGAAGAGGACACACCTGAGGGTGTAGGGGGTGCTGGTCTGGTGGGCGAAATTGTGTTAATGGAGGTGTCTTACGTGTCATCCAAACTAGATGAACTTGTAGTGCAATGACTATCACTTGTATTGCCACAGGATCATGAGTCCCAATGGGGGTTTGATTATGACACCCTATTAGTTATGCAGCACTTTCCAGATAAGGTAGTTGTGCAGCAAGCTATAACACGGTATACCGTGTCCATCAGCTGTGTGTACCGCGTGCACAGGTCAAATCCAGGTAATTACATAGTAAAGTACACAGTAGAAGGCTGCCCTAGCAAGGTCCATGCGCTGAATGCAAAGGGCCAAGGCACGGAATTCACAACCACAATGTTGATCAACCACACTTGTGAGCTGAGTGAGCCACAGTAGCAGCATAGGAATTTCACTTTCGCATATGTGGCAAGTCTCATCAGCCACCTAGTTGTCGAAGATGTGTCCGTCTCTCCCAAGATGTTGATGTCAGATGTTGCCAACCAGGTTGGTTATCTAGTCAGCTATAACACGATTCAAGCAAAAGGTGATCGAGTCCATGTACGAGATGTATGAAGAGGCATATAAGCTTGCGCCAATGATGCTTCATCATATTATAGAAGCAAACCCTGGCACATACATAAACAAGCTACGGGAGATAATGCGAAAGAGGAAGTGACTTGCCGGAAAGGCGAGAACCTACCGGATCGTTCGATGAAGGATGCACCTGTACCATCAGAGTTTCCACGCCGCAGTGCGACTGCGGTAACCCAACAGTATCATTCCGTCCACACACCCGAGAACGCCGCCTGGGGGATATCCGTAAGAGAATCTCACATACGCATCGATTTTTTACATTGACATGTGGATATCATGGGGATATATTCCAGATCTTAGTATGATGTGACAATTAGCAATTGCGTTTACGGTTTGTCATTTGACGTGTTTTCGGCAAAGTTCAGTTCTGTCAGTCGAATCGTCCGACCGACAGTGCGGCGGTCGATCGGTCCCAATCGATCGACCGGCCATAAGCGGCGGTCGGACCGGGAATGTCATAAAGTTGTATTTTGAGCTGGGCTAAAAATAAAGGGTGTAGGCAAGAGAGGGGATTCTATTGCATTTGGTCCCATAATTTTTGGAGTCACCAGTCAAAAGTTCTATTGGTTTGAAAATTCCAGTAGGTTTCGGTTTCCAGAGGTTGAAAATCGGCTAAGTCTTTATCGGCGGGTCCGTGGCGATGGTCGCAATCGAGCGCCAGGTGGGCGGTCAGGCGGTCTGACCGGTTTCCACTTGGTTCGTCGCCCGTCGTGGCGGCGTTGTTCGGTTGTTAGGTCAAAGTCATGAGTTTCAGGGCATATATGTTGCATGTGCATGTTTTGACTAACATGGGTCAAGTTGTAAAGAACTTATTCCCAAATTCTGTTTACTTGTCTATTGTTGTGCAGGTTGCTTGGTGGTCAACGACGGTCAACGGTGAGGATGATCGGGACTAGGCTTAGAGAGCTGAGGTCCAGAACGATCGACGATGCCGGGTGAGGTCAATGTACTCAAGCGTGGTGCAAGATGGACAAGGGTGACCTATTAGCTAATCCGAGGCGCAAGATGGCGCAAGATATAGCTAGTTAGGTCAAGGGATGTTAAAGACGGCGCATTAAAATGCGTACGTAAGTGTTCCGTTTGTTTTGGGCCTTAACGGGAGCCCAATAGAGTCAAACTTCTAGAAGGTCTAAGCCTCCACAATAAATAGGAGAGGGAGGTGGCTGCACCTCGGCTTCGCCTCTTTTGAAATTCTTGTAAACCCTAATTTTCTTAGGGAGAGCTTTTATGGAGGCTAGGGTTCTTGATGTTTGATGTGATTTTCGTGCTTTTGGATTGAGCATTGTCCTCCATTGATGGAGTGGCTATAAGCTCTGATCATATCAATCAATCAAAGGAAATTTTGATCAATGTTTTGTCTCATTGCGTTCTTTATCTCTATTTGATAATTTTATGTCTTTGTTTGATCCGTGAGTTTTTGCTTGGTTTCTTCACGTAATCTAGTTTGCTGTGACGTGTGGGAATCTATCTAGGATCATCTTGATCATCAATCACCCACGAGCAAGAGCTTTGACCTAGTTTCGTTTTGACCCGATTTTGAACCCTTCTTTGATCAAACGAAAAAGGATCTTGATTTCTCCAAGAATTATCATAATCTTCGATTGGAATAGGTCACTGATATCATAGAGAAGGTGTGTTCCAAGTTTTATCAAGTTTGGATTAGTAGATCAAAAGTTTCATCTATTTGCATCTTCGTCATCGGGTTTTTCAATCTGTTCTGGAGGCCGGCGGTAAGACCGCCCGTGGCCACCGGTCAGACCGGCCGGAAATCGGTCCGACCACCCAAGGCCAGCGGTCCGACCGGCAGCGCACTGATGTGTTTTAATATTTGCTGTTTTTGTCATTTTGCTTAGGGGTTTATATTAGATTCAATATTAGTCTTCCGCTGTACTGATATACTGATCTTCATAGCTTCCATAGCTACTGGAGTAAAATTTTATTGAATCCATTATTTGTGAAAAAGTGAGCGTGCTCCTATTCACCCCCCGTCTAGTCGTCTTTTCTGTCCAACACTACTTCTTCCAATTGATCGATGGTCCGGATAAGTACGATAGGATATTCATTCAACAGAAGTACATATTGTACTACGTGGTGCCGCCCGAGTACTTCACCCGCTGGAAACCTCACTCAACTGAGAGGGGGACGAGAATTCAAAGACAGTGATAGTTCCCGCGGAACCAGGATGGTGGTGGAAGACCAAAAGTCAGCTCGCTGAGCACGCCTAGCCCGAGCTTGCGGTAGACAAGGGAAATACAACCATGGTCCTCGATGCCCCTGCTAAGCGGGTGGTTACTTCAGACTGGGATATGCTCGCGGAGGTCTTGGAAGCCGAGTACAGGGTTCGCTACGCGAAGGCCCGCGCCCGCAGTGCTGCAGGAGACAAGGAAAAGGCACAGATTGGCCCAAATGCATAGGACGTGTTCCCGCAAGACTTACTTCTTTCTGATCCCCCAGTTTTTTCGATTCCAAAAGACGCACATGTATCTTACATGTAGATCAGGTTGATGATTCGTGCATGTTGTCATTCGTACCGTACGAGTAGTAGTACAAATATATGCACGAAACTAAACCCTACGCCCCATGTAATTTGCACCTACATTATGATGTCTTATTATCGGAGTTGAAATCTCATCTTTTAAATTTAGTTCACTAATTATTCTCTAGTCAACATTTTGTTCTATTTTTTTTAAAATAATCAGTTGTGGGAATACTACACTTGGTAACAAATAACCTGGGTCTAGTGAACCCTAAATTCCTACCGCGACAGACAAGGCAATGTGGAGTGCTTCAGGCGCGCGGTAGTGTGGTGTAGTGCACCGTGTGTGGTAGGCGCGGTGTAGTGCACCGAGTGCGCGGCGGTGAGGGCGACGCGATGCGGCGACTGGACCGGGAGCGCGGCGCGTGCGATAGCCGAGTTCAGTGCTCCCGGTGAGTAGCAGATGGGTTGCAGGTCTCCGAGGGCACGGCCGGGCAGTACAATACTTCTGGTGTGCACCACGTGGCGTGTGGTGCTTTGTATGAGCGACATAACCTTAGCTGACTAGGAAAACTACATGCGACATATGTCGCCTGTTTAATCATCCACGGTGTTATTTTGCCAATTCAACCGAAATAGGGCTAGATTTATTATTTTCTCAACAAAACAGATCATGAGAAAAAAAAACTAGGAGAAAAGCTTACAGCCACATTCCCATAATATCGTGGTGGCAGCTGGCAAAACTAAGCTTTCACTCGAAGGACAAAAAAAGGATGCGACGGGGACAGACAGATTTTGCAGGGAGCCCCCTTTCGTTTTGCACCGTGCTGCTCATCCTACTTGCCATAGAAGAGTAGGTCCGTACAATTATGAGAAAAGACAGGGGCCCCGGCGGCATGATTGCTGCATGTTTATCCACAACCACAGGGCATGAAGCTTCTTTTGCCCAAACCCTTCCTTCTCCTCCAATCAACCATGTTCTTCCATGTTTGCAAACATCATGCCACTTTGCCAAGTGCCATATCCCAATCTAGATAGCAGTTATATCTATCTTAGTTGCAAACGAAGGAAGATTCCTCCTGTTTGCCCCAATTCGAGATGTGAATGCCATGCAATTGCAACTAGTCAGTTCAGGTAAACTGGGTGAAAGTAACTTCTCTGCCTTCTGTCTGTTTGTTTGTTGAGATCACCGAGTAAATGTTTCTTCCGGCGATCGAGAGCAGAGACTGAAAGGTTCCAAACCACACTTATTTTGTTCTTGCCAATGTTTGTACGAGTGATATCAGTCAAATCTTGGCACAGGGCACTGGAAAGGAGGCAGGGAAAAGGATAAAGGAGGACGCTTGCACGGAAAGCACTGCTGCTATTACATCACGGTCTGGACCCTGCTTTTTCGCCCGCAATAATTTGGAGGACGGAAGGAAACACGCGGCCGCGTCTGATACTGGCTTCAGAGGGACCCGGATATCAACCGTCCGATCAAGATTCAATTATCAGTTAAAGTGCTACCAGTCAGTGTTGCGGTATAAACTCGGTTGCTACAGTGAAGTATTGCAGTGCATACAATATCGCAATATTTAGGAAACATATTACTGTGTTCACGTTATCCTCTCTGCGGTATTGTGTGCGGGAACAGAAGGAAGTAAACGCATGCCAAAGTGGTCATACTACTCGCTTTAGTTGGTTACCACTACGCAAAGATATTTGCCGAATCGCAGCCGATAATTCTCGGTGTCCTAGACCAGGGCGGCACCTTGGTGTGCTCGATAGTTGAGAGCACTGACAAACAGGGTCGCAATTTCGGTGAAATTTCAGACCGTTTGTTGCCCTTCAAAGTAAATCAATTCGGATATTTCGTTTTGTTTGAATTTTAAGGCTTAAAGAAAGTAAAAAAACAGTAAACAAACCACAAGACAACGATAGCCTAGTGGTTAGGCTAGACTCCACAACACATGGATATATATGCTTGTCTAGACTCCCACTTCATTACTTAATTTTTGAGGATATTTTAAATTCAAATTTGATCCAAACCGATTGAAGAAATTCACTCGAAATTACCGATTTTTTTTGGTCATTTCGCTGCCCACCAAAATAAATAAATAAATCATACTCTAATAGCTTTCCCTGCTCACAACACATGGACACTTAAATATAAGTGTGCTTTCGACGCACTCTACCTCTGCGAGTGCGCGCACACACACGGGTACTTTGGCTAAATAAGGTACACCGTCTCCATCCTTGGATCAAACTGGGTAGACGAGAAAAAAAAAATTGAAGGCACTTTTAACTCCGTAGATCACTACAATTCCAAATATAACTCTCATAGCATCAAAATTCCACTTCTAGACCCCTGGGCCGGCCTGCTGCGCTCTTAGATGACAAAGAGCCGCTTGTCGCACTGTGGACAAGTTGGTCAGCTTGCCGTCTGCACGCACGCAGCAGCAGCAGCAAACCGTGTCACATGGCGGCCAGTGCTCTTGGCAATCAGTAGCATGTAGTCTTTTTTTTCTTCTCAAAAATTCATTTAAGAATATTTTTTGAGGAATTTTTAAAAGTAGAAAATGAGCTCAAAAAATTATAAAATTTTTGTAGAGCCTCCCGGCACAGTGTACTTGCTTGTGTAGAGCCTCACGGCACAGTGTACTGTTAGTAGGAATTTTCTAATATAGAAAATGAGGTCAAAATATTATAAATTTTTTTCAGGCTCCTTATAAGTGGACTTGATTGTGTAATTTTTACAGAATTTTATATGCTCTGAAATTATCTCGATAAATTAAGGGTTTAGGTCTCGAAAATTAGGACGAAAGGTTTCAGAAATTAGGGTTTCATGATTTCATGTGACTTGAAATGTGAGAAGTTTAGTACCATATGACTACTCTAGATAAGAGACACTCCCTCCTCCGCACATCTGTTGTCCCGTCTCTGTTGTCCCCCCTTACCCGCAGTGTTCACTTTTATAGCGTGCCGAATCTCTGGACTTGAGTCTCGATTGATTCGCTTGCGCGCCTCAATCAGCAAGGGTGTTGTGTGACACTTCGCAGCACCACACCGGTGTTAAACTGAATATATTAGGAATCCTTCTTACAAACGTGTGTGATCCATTTAAATACATATAAATACATACTTCAAGTGCATATAAATACATACTTACTGCATATACAAAAGATATGAATTACTTACGACCCCTTCCGGTTAATTATAAGTTATTAACTACGCAAACGATTGAACCGAACATATTAGGAACCCTTTTTACTGCCAGGCACAAGTTTTAGCCGGTGTTGCAACATTATAGGTAAACCCTAAACCGCCAAGACAAACCTATAAAAAGCTTATTATAGTAAGTAGAAATTGATCGTTATCCTCGAGTGCTAACTTCTTACATTAAACAATTCAATTCCCCGCGAAATCAGGGGAAGTTCTTATGTGCCAATCCGGGGGCACATTGTGGAGGAGCAGCCAAGCAGGCCGCACGAGCTATAGACACTTTTTGGGACGGTTTTGGCTTGAAAGTCGTACCAAATAGTGAGCTTTTTCGACCGACTTTCTCAGAAGCCAACTAGAAGCCGTCTTATGCGTGAAAAAATAGAAACCCAGAAGCCGCCGCGAGGTAGCTTCCTGCGGCTTCCCACCACCCCCTTTCCGAATTTGCCTGCTTTTGCCATTCAACAAACCCATCGGCCTCCCCCGCCCGCACAACCCCTTCGTCCCTCCCCCCGCATGCACAATCTCCCTGCCTCCCTTTTTTCCTCCTCCTCCCTCCTCCGACGACGCCGCCCTCCTCCTCCATCCGCGCCGCCGCCTCCCTCCTCCTCCCTCGACCCCAGCCAGATCTGGCTACTTGGAGGCGATTAGGGTTCGAGCGGCCGGCGTGGCCTGCCCCCGGCGCTGCCCTTCGCCTCCTCCCGTCCACGTGACGCTGTCCTACCCCCAACGTCGCCTCCCCTCTAACTCCCGTTGGAGCTGCCCTCCGCCCGCCTCTTGTTGGCGTCGTTGTCCATTCGCCACTGTCCCCACCACCTCTGCTTTCCTCCCTCTGGTTGCTCTGCCCCGCCTCCCTCCGCTGAGGTACTTCTCCATCTTGCCCCCTCACACACGTTCAGATCTGAATAAAACATTTGTTCTTTCTCATGTCCATGTCATATATGCCACCAAGAAGAAGATAGTATTGCAGTGCTAGTTGCGCTATGGATCAATTTGGTCATGTTTAGATCTAAGTTGTGATTAGTAGACAATAATATTTGCTCCAGATTAGATTAATTTGGCCTGGTTTATTCTGTATGTCCTTTTGGAATTGCCATTAATTTCAGGTTTCCTCTCATTGATCTAGGAGACATCAGATATGAATGTATTGAGCTTAACATGAAATTAAATAGAGCTCACTTGTTTTTGTGTCTTACAGTTTTCAAATGAATGGTATGAAGCAAATTTCTTCCTTCTCTGTCAGAACATGGTCCATATTTTCCCTAAAATTCTGGTTCAAGTGATTCCTCCCATATTAAACTGTTGAATGCAAAATTAACACGCATAATTTTTAGTGTAAAATACTAGCATTACTTTGTAACAAAATTACATAAATGTGATAAAATTATGTATGGGACGATGCATCTTGAAGCAAGAAAAGAAATGTATTTTCCATAACTCCTCTGTCCGTGTCCGTGGTGGTTTGAATGCAAAAGCATTGAGGTGGTCTGAATGTATTTTAGAAATGCATTTGCCATAAGTTCTCTAGTTATAAAGAAAATATATTGTTGATTCAACTTATGATGCACTATTTTCTATTTTGCAGTTTAAGGTTTAGCTGGAACTAATCATGGTTATCAAGGTTCTTCCTCAGTGGCCACGGCAAAGACCTTCTCAATGAGGAGAGAGCTACTTACTATCACTGAGATCTCTATCTGGTAGTTGAGCTGCATGGAACTCATTGCGTTAGCTTATTAGTGTATAGTGTTGTAGTTCATGTACATAAGTTTTGTGTGTTCATGTTGATATTTTAGTGATGACTGATGAGTGTATGGGACTTGCAAACTAGCAGGAATCTTGAGATGCATTCCTTGCACAAAAGATAAATAAAACTCTTACTGGCATCATTTGTTTTCTAATGAAAAGATATACACATAAGATTGATTGAGTGCATGTGTAACAAGAGGGTATCTTGATAATCTTGTGTGAGTTATTGTTTATTTGTTGAATTAATTATGCATTATAATAACTGTTTATTGTAATTATTTCTGTAATAATTGTTTGTTGTAACAAATATATATTGCAATTATTTCTATAATAATTGTTTGTCATAATAATTATTTATTGTTGATTGTCCTTAATGACATTAATTGTGATCAATTTATCGTTAACTACCTTTAGTTATCGTCAAATGTCATTAGTTATCGTCGCTTGTCGTGAACTACTGCTAGTTGTTGTCAAATGTCGTTAGTTATCGTCACTTGTCGTTAACTACCGTTAGTTATCGTCAAATTCATTATAATAATTTTTGTAATAATTAATTATTGTAATAAATGTTTATTAGTCGTCGTTAATAATACTCAATTATCGTTAAACGTTGTTAACTGCGTTAAACAACATCAAACAAGTTATTACTGTCCTTAGGGTATTTTAGATATTTTTCATATCAAAATCTGCAACAAATTTACCTAAAAACGAACTAACCAAACATCAAAACCCAGCTACTCAATCCTGTAAACCATCTGTAAATCGCTTTTAAGAAAAACCACGGCACCCCTGCAAGCACCCGTGAATTCCTCCAGTTCCACTTTTCGCAGCCAGGCACCCAGCGCGCGCGAATCGCTCCCGTCGGACGCAGCTCAGTCCAAAGCGGCACGGCCCAGACGCAGGCCGCGGACGTGCGTGCAGCCCTAGCACGCACGGTCCACTCACCAGCCGCGGGAAGAAGGCACAGAGATCGGGAAATCAACAGTCTTTCCTGTGTGCCGAGAAGCAAAACTGCTATAGCGATAGAATCATGTAGTCTTAGCATACCTCATAATAATACTTGTTCAAGGACAAGCAATGCGTCAAGATGGCCGAGTTGGTCTAAGGCGCCAGTTTCAGGTACTGGTCCGAAAGGGCATGGGTTCGAATCCCATTCTTGACATCCGTCTTTTTTTTGTTATATAAATATCCTTTTTTTCTACGAATTTTATTGCATTCCGCAGCTGCATTATTAGAACCATTGCCATTCAGTTTGCTACTACACGTCTCTCAAATCTCTACTGCTCATTTCAGGATCCCAGAAGACACTCCTCCACCGCCCTGAACTTCCACCCCAGCATCTGTAGCTTCTTGGAGCCCACTATCTTATCGTCTTCCACCTGAACAAACCTGGCATTGATGATCACCATTTGTATAGCGTGGTCTAATACAATAATATTGTTGGCTACTTGTTTGGCAAAAGGACTGTTGACTATTTGTTTGGCAACAAGACTGTCAGACAACTGTTGTAGTGAAAAATGCGAGCATTTATATATATATTTTTGATAATAGAAGAGAAAAAAACTCTCTCGGTCTCTGCATTGAGGATGCACATAACCTATTTTATTAAAGAGTTGAAAACACCAAAATAACAAAAGCTGTTAAAAGTAGTTTGAAGTCTTACAACCAAAATATGACTAAATATTAAACTCAATTAGCACAAATCCTGTTACTAAGCTGCCACCCAAGAATGTTGAAGATTTGCTTCACCACAGATTCCAACTTGTCACTGCCTGCCAACATGGACTCCGTCTGGGACAATTTCTGCAAATTTGTCCAAGCCCTTAGCTAGTACCCACTCAGTAAGATAACCTGCAACGGATTAGTGATAATCTTTTTTTAATAAAAAACAACATCATTCTGACATAACCATATAGACCAACATAAGGTACTAGCTCCCACTAGGAGTTGTGAACACATTGAACAACCCACCACGCAAGACGTGCAAAAGGGCAATCAATAAAAAGATGTTGAATTGTTTTATCTTTAATACATAAACAACATTTTGTGCTTCCCCTCCAATATCGTTTGAGCAAGTTATCTTTAGTTAATATTACCCCTATTTTGAGATACCAAAGGAAAATTTTCACTTTTCATGGAATTTTAATTAGCCAAAAAAAGTTCATAATGGGAGCTTGAGAAGTTCCAATTAGGGCCGCATAAAAAGACTATACTGAAAAAATATCCAAACTTGTTCAAATTCCACCTGAATACATCTTTTTGAGACCTCAAATGTAAATTAGCAATTCTCAACAGTAACTCATTCCAAGCATGTAACTTAGGACCGATAATAGGTCTTCGAAAAGAAATATTTAAAGGAGTCGATCTCAGAATATTTCCCACTGTATCTTCCTTTCTCCTCATCACATTATAAAGTAGTGGATATTGTCTGTTCAGTGGTGAGTCTCCTAACCAAATATCTTCCCAAAACCTAGTTTGCCTTCCATTTTTAACCTGGAATGTACCGAAATGAAAAAATGGTCTTTAATTTCATTAAACCTAACCAAAATTGGGAATTCCCAGGTTTATTAACCACCCGCGAAAGACTCTTCTTACCCAAATATTTTCTTGTTAGCATAGATTGCCAAACTCCTTCATTAAGCAACTTAAACAACCATTTCCCTATTAAACTTTTATTTTTAGTGTATAAGTTCCGAATGCCCAGACCACCCTGCTCTTTGAGTGTACACACTAAGCTCCATTTAACAAGCTTATATTTTCGTTTATGACTGTCATTCTGCCAGTAAAATCTAGATCGATAAAAATCTAGTCTTTTGAGAACCTATCTAGGAACCTCAAAAAAAGATATCATAAACAGTGCCAGGATGCTTAACACTGAGTTAATAAGTACTAATCGACCACTAATAGACAAATTTTTACATTTCCAACTGCTGAGTTTCTTTTCCACTCTATCCTCAACCCCTTTCCAATCACAATTCCTTATTTTTCTGAGGTGTATTGAAATACCTAAATACAGTTAATAAGTACTAATCGACCACCAATAGACAAATTTTTACATTTCCAACTGCTGAGTTTCTTTTCCACTCTATCCTCAACCCCTTTCCAATCACAATTCCTTATTTTTCTGAGGTGTATTGAAATACCTAAATACCTGAAAGGAAAGTTACCCACTTCACAACCAAATAACTGAATATACTGAGATTCCGCTCCTTTGGCAAAACCAAAACAAAAATCTCGTTCTTGTGGAAATTAATCTTTAAACCTAATAATTGTTCAAAGACACACAAAATAAGTTTGAGAAATTACTTGAGATGCATGACACACAAAAATCCGTCACTTATCACCCACAGACTGATAAGCAGATCGATAGAATCAATCAATGCTTGAAAAATTACTTGAGATGCATGACTTTTACAAGCCCCAGAAGATGGCATACTTGGTTATCTCAAGCTGAGCGGTGGTACAATACAACTTTTCATACTACTCTTAAGATAATTCCCTTTGAAGCTCTTTATGGCATGAAACCTCCTCAAATTACTGAAACAATGTTATCTGATCCAGCAACCGAAAAAGACAATAAATAAATTATAGGAAGAGCCGTGGCTTTTGAAGTTATTAAGGTCCAATTGGAGAAATCAAGATCCAAGATGAAACATTTTGCTGACCAACACAGAGCCGAAAGGGAATTTGAAGTGGGGAACATGGTATATTTGAAGATGCAACCCTATCGACACACTTCTTTGGGAATTCACAATTCATTGAAGCTACATTACAAGTTCTATGGACCATTTAGGGTTCTAGAAAGGATTGGGAAGGTTGCATATTGGTTGTTGTTACTTGAGGGCTGTCAAATTCACCTAGTTTTTCATGTGAGTCAGCTGAAAAGGCATGTGGGAGAGAGCAGTTCCCGGCGCAAATTGCCCTTAGTGGACAACTAAGGAAATATTTTAACTGAACCACTTATGATTCTGGAGAGGAGGGTGATACCCAGGAACAACGAACCTGTCGTTCAGTGGCTAGTTCAGTGCATGAATTTGCCTCTAGCAGATGCCACATGGGAGGATGCTGATTTCATCAATGTATTCCCAAACTTTAATCCTTGAGGACAAGGATGTTAGGGAGGGGCAATTGTCAGACTTCTGAAGATGTTGAACCCAGATTCGGCATAAGGTGTTTTATTTCAGTTAAGGGATGACTGTCGTCTGATACCTTTTCGAGTTATGAAGACCTATCGGTTATAATCGAATCTAGTATGTATTGTACTTCGTTAGCTAATTTGTCGTCATTGTGCCGCGTTTTAGTGTTCTGTTATTAGAGATTTCGGGGTCAACACCACGGATCCTTGACATTCTTCCCCTTGGGGAACTGCGCCTTGCGCGTGGCCAGGCCTGTCGTTGTCTTCATCGCCGGCGGGGAGCGGACGCTTTGTGCCGCACGGCGGATCCATCGGTTCCATGATCGGCGGTGGATCAAAACATGATCCAAAGTCTATTGTCGCAGCGGTAAATAAAAGATCACTGTGATTGTATAAGTACAGCCTTGTGAGTTGTAATCCTCCAACTCAAGAATTTAACAAATGGAAATGATGTCGAATTCATATTTATAATTTTGTCACTTCGTCGCTCCACTTTGCGCTCTGGAAATCCCTGCTCAAACAAAACTGACAAGATATGTTCTACAATCATGTGTAGGCAGCAAATGCAACCATAATAGGCGGCAAATGGACTAATAAGCCCATAAGAGGCTTTTGCGTTACCGCATGCAACTGCATTGTTCTTGCTATCCTTGGATGGGAGATTCTTAACTACTCTATCCTTGGATCTCTTTGTTCTTGCTACAATTCTCTCTCCCAAATCTCACAAATATGATTGGTTCAGGATGCCAGCAGGCCAAACTTTGGTATCAAAATGAACCAAAGAGTCAACAAGAAGAAAATCTTACCTCCAAAAAAAATCTTACAAAAGCTTGGTTGACTGGTAAGAAATCAAATGGGTGCCAACTTGGTCAAAATTGCCAAAATTTGGGCCAAACCTAAATTTGGCATCCATAGGCTCATAACCAAACAGCCCCTTGCTCACCCAAAAAGCTCCGAGTCATTGAGCAAAGATGGGCAACCTGTTTCTACCTTAACTCAAGTCCAAGTCCCTAGGCTCTGATATGATACCATGTCGAGTTTTATGCATCAAGTAGTTCATCCAAAATGAAAAGTGGGCAATTAATCTACTAACTAATACTTCAACAAGCTCAGTAATCATAGTACGCAACAAGTCACTCATAAAATCAGCAGCACATTGCAGCATGCAACTACTTTGTTCAAAACACCCAGAGACAAAAAAAGAGAGGCTGAAATACGGTGCTATACTTTTGGTTTTCACACAATTCCTTTATTGATTCCGTCACCAACTTATTATGTTTCACTGTTTGCATGAATCAGAAAGAGGTTGCAAGTAACATCAGCCAAACTTGTCCCAGATGGATGATCAATTCAGGATGCCAAATGCTCTGTAGGATTCGACGCTGTCCCGGAGGGTTTCCTCTACAGGCCGGAAGGTCCACCCCAGCTTCTGAAGTTTCTCCGAGCTATATGAGTTATTGTCTTCCACTTCCATAAAGCTACAAAACAGTGGTAAGAGAGAAAAATAAGTTGCATCCGAGTTAAGCATAGAAAAACTGAAGGGGGGAACAAAGATGGAGCATTCAGTGATCTGGTGAAACATTGTTGGTTAAAATTTAACGTCCCACATTGCAAACTACATGCTAAATGGCAGTGGCGGAACCAAGATTTCGTCACGCCCCAGGCTGTGGAAGGCTGGAGGGCACTAGTACTACTACTTAGGATGGGAGAAAAGGCTGCGTGCCCTAGGCTTACCAGGGCTTTGTGGGCTGGAGCTCAGGCTGCCATGGGCCTGGATCTGCCCCTGCTAAATGGTGTGATACACGCAAGTATTACACTTCGATAAATGTGACAGACAATTATGCTTTAATGAACTTGTTACTCCCCACTCTAGTACTTCCCAAGTGATGTGGATATATGCTCGACAATGGATTTTGAATTTTACATAAACTCAACCCAAGGTTATTTATCCTTCCGTTTTAGGAAATGGCAGTAATATATAGCTTATAAAATGCAGAATTAAAATCGCTACAACACAGGTAGACAACAAAATCACACTTGCTGAGGAAGGGGCTTACTTTTTGGGATAAGGGTAAGTTGGATATAATTTCTTTAATATGTTTATCATATTAGAGACTTTTATTGGAGGTGAACTGCAGATGTACCGTCCAGATGCATCTGGATTTTCATATGCCAAAATAAGAGCATCAGCAACATCACGAACATCGACTAGATTCCTGAGTCTATTTTCAACAGTCTCACGATCTCCTGCAAAAGAAGTATTTCATTTCAACAGAAACAGAACTCAAAACCTACACTGTTTTGGTGATTGAAACAGCTTGATCTTAAAGATATGAAGGTCTTTCGTGCTATTGATTATTATGCTTTGTTCAGTTGGAAACAAGCAACAGAATGCATAAATCATTTCTGATGCCCCAGTTTAAACAGAACAATGTCGAGTAAATTATCACTTTATTTTATATAATTGCATGAAAACCAAGAGAAAACTAACATAAGAATGTAACACCCCCACCTTTGCAATAATTAATGAGGATTTTACTGCTCGAATTTACTGTAGACTGCATCAACGGTCCAATAACCAACGATGGACAAATAGTTACAATGTCCAGCCCAGTTTTTGCTGCATAAGCAAAAGCCTCAAGCTCTGCCAGTGTTTTGGAAAGGTAATACCAATCCTGCCAGAATAACAACACAGATAATTTCTTTTAAGTAGGTGATCCAGAACAAGGAGTTATCTATTACAAGGACAAGAGACCAGGAATAGTTTGTGTGGAGGAAGAATGCTATATTATCACAAAGCCATAAACCAACTATTGATCATGGCTTCTTCACTTGTAAAAAAAAGTCAAAGATGTAGACAGAGCACACGAATAAAAAATGACTTTCGAGTCAAAACCAAATTTCACCATGGCAAAATAATGACTTCAAGGGGTTCCAAGTCATCTGGTACAGATTAAGAGTGTAGTCCTAGATATAATGCTACGATAACCAGTTTGTCAACATGTGCTGAAAAGGCATCTGAAATTGTGCTCCTTCCCAAGGACATCTATTGTATAGCAAAAGCTCATGGTGTGTGGTTAAAAGCTCTCAAATAAAGAAATATATGATATAAATTCTCACAAGAAAGAAAAACATTTCTCAATTTGGTGGGCCTACTGATGCTGTGTGCCTAAAAGATCTAAAAAAGAGAAACATGCTATAAATTT